>CM053029.1:462361891-463561891 GCA_028564925.1 Lithobates sylvaticus | reverse complement strand
TGCAGGGGGGAAGTTACTTACCTTTTCCCCTGGATCCTGCGATGTCTCCCCGCTGTGTGAGCGAGCCGTCCGCTCGCTCGATTCACACAGTGCCGGGTGCCGCCGATCTCCATTCCCTGTGACGTTACGACGCACGGGAGCGGAGATCGGCGCCAAATTCAAAAAAGTTTAAAAACACAACACATATACAATACTGTAATCTTACAGATTACAGTACTGTATACAAAAAATACACACCCCCTTTGTCCCTAGTGGTCTGCCCAGTGCCCTGCATGTCATTTTATATAATAAAAAGATTTTTTTTCTGCCTGTAAACTGGAGATTGTCCATAGCAACCAAAAAGTGTCCCTTTATGTCAAAAGTGGTTTTAGACAGCTAGAAAACACAGATAAAAAAATAAAATCACAATTTATCATCAAACAATAAATTTAATGACAGCGACTATTCTGCAACTGAGCAAATTTCAGTGTTTTTGATTTGATTACATTATTGAATCATTTTTATATATATTTTTATTATATTATAATTTATTATTTTGTGTTTCAAACTTTATCATACCTGGGATGTCTACTAGACTCTGGTTCGGACAGATTTAAGTGAGTTATTCATAAGAATTGCATGCCTACAATATAAAAACGCCAAATTTCCATGCAAAATAATTGTACCACTTTCAGCACTAAATTCCAGCCAGAATCATACCGCCATGGAGGTTAAAGTGATTGTAAACCTTTACACATTCCCAGTAAAATAACTAACCTCAGGTGATACACAGGGATGAAACAAATCTTGCTATTTGAGTTGTACCTTTTTATTTGCAGCCTTCTCTTCTCTACATCAGTTCAAAGTGCAGAATTTATACAGCTTGTCTGAGTTTCCAGAAAGAAGGAACCCCCATCACACAGCACACAGAAGTAGAGCTGAGGCTGTCAATCATAAGTTGTGTGGTGATGGGATGTGGGTTGAGTGACCTCAATAGATCTGGCACCTCATCCCTGATTTTATAGAGTATAAGTATGGGTTTGGAGCTAGGGATTATAACGGTGCCCAACAAATGTGTACTGGAGCTCCCTCCCCTGTCACCTTTTTTCTCTTAGGCCTCTTTCACACTGGGGCGGTTTTCAGGCGGTACAGCGCTAGAAATAGCGCCTGTATACCGCCTGAAAAAAACGGCCCCATTCACTCCAGTGTGAAAGCCGACGGGCTTTCACACTGGAGCGGTGCGCTAGCAGGACGGCAAAAAAAAGTCCTGCTAGCAGCATCTTTGGAGCGGTATAGGAGCAGTGTGTTCACCGCTCCTATACCGCTCTTTCCCATTGATTTCAATGGGACACCGCAGTAAAACCGCGGCAATACCGCCGCACGACGGCGCTCTGCGGAGGATATTAACCCTTTTTCGCCCGCTCGCGGGGGTAAAACCGCACCGCGAGTGGCCGAAACCCGCGGGCAAAACGACGGTAAAGCAGCGCTAAATATAGCGCTGCTTTACGGTAACCGTGGCTCCCGCCCCAGTGTGAAAGGGCCCTTAGTGTCAGCAAAACAAAGTAACAGAGAGCAGAGGAAAGAGGCATAAACAGAAATCACACTTTGTGCTCTGGATAGAGACAAGTACACAGTATAGAGGGCAGTACTTTCTTCATATTTCATGTCAGAGGTTTACAACCACTTTAAAGGTCAGAGGCAGCAACAAAAGCACATTTATTAAGTAGAGTGGAGTAACTAGAAAATCTGTCAGGTTTTCATTGCTCTCTGTGTTTTCCTGTCCAGGAGACATCAACACCCTCTCATTTTTAGGTCCCTGTGTTACTGGGACCGGAAGTGAGGGGAAATCTTTTTGTTGAGGAAACAGACAACATTAAACAGCAATAACATTCTGACTCTTATTTCTCTATTGAAAACAAAAAATAATGAATTGTGCTTTATTACTGGAAGTATCTATCTTGTCAGAGGAAACCGTCACCTACACAAATCCGAGTCAATCATATTATGTACATGTTTGTGTACTTGACAGTCTCCAGCTTCAGTAAATTCACCATTTCCTAAGCAATTATTAGAATGAACATTAGTTTGCTAACAAAGTGTCTGTATATGTTGAGTGTTACTGGTTTAGATCTTTGATCTTTAACATGTAATTTGGCCATTTCCTGCCTTGTAGGTAACTGCCTCACTACTAATAATACAATAAATAATAATAATAATAATAATAATAATCATCAATTATGAGAAATAAGGTAGTTTAAAAACTAAATCAAACTTGTTTTAATCTATCTATCTATATATCTATCTATCTATCTATCTATCTATCTATCTATCTATCTATCTGTCTGTCTGTCTATCTATCTATCTATCTATCTATCTATCTATCTATCTATCTATCTATCTATCTATCTATCTATCTTAGCTTTCTATCTAAATATCTCTCTATTTATGTGTATGCGTGGGTATGCATCTAGTTCCAAGTCTGTAAGAGTTGTATAAAGTTTCCGACGGCTACCCACAATGCTTTTTGAGCTAAGAATGTAAACTGTAGCGGACTTGTGATTGCTTTGGCAAGGAAGGGATTAACATTTCTACATGTGAAGTCAGCCACTGCATAGCCAGGCTCAGTGGAATGGGAATTCCACCAAATGTGCTCTGCAGCATGCTTAAAACTGCTGAGTAAGTGTGAATGTCCTTAGTAACATATTTGAACCATTTTTCAAATCTATTAGAGGAGCCAGAAATAACACAGTGATCATAAAACTGAAAACCAATAAATGCTGAGTTTAACAGAGTGTGTGATTTTCAGCAAGCTGCATTCAATGGGAGTTCTCGTTTTGTTACTTATGTATATCACACAGACTCATTACCAGCTGAAGAAAAAAAGCTCAGAGTGTAAATCGGTAAGGATGAGAAAAAAGGGAAAACAAAAGACAGCTTTGTGTAGTCACAGCCATGTTCTCTGTGGCTTAAAGAAGCCAGGCCCCTATTTACCATCTCTATTGTTTCCTTATAAAAGTAGCCCTGTTATTAGAGAGCTGATATTAAAGGATCATACTTCGCCTATTCTATGTCTCGGCTACACATAATAAAACATGAAATATACTTGTTTCCCAAGTTTATTGATGTTTTTCATTGGAAGGCTCAAAGAACCTGTTTGACTTGTATTACGGTTGAAGCTGGTTTCTTTTGATGAGTTTCTTTCTGCTTTTTCCCTACAACTGTTTTATCCATGAAGCACCTTCAGAACAGAATTAGCACATGAGAAGTAGTAGCTTATGGAGCTTTGTGACTGAGTATATGAAGAACCTTGTTCCAGTGCTAGTGTTCAATCATTATAATTCTGAACCATTTATGTGACTTTCCATCTTCAGGTTGGCTTTTTTATGACCTCCTTTAATTCTGCTATTTGTATTGCCTTTAAAGCGGAGTTCCACCCTAAAGTGGAACTTCCGCTTATCGGATTCCTCCCCCTCTCCGGTGCCACAATTGGCACCTTTCAGGGGGAGGGGGGTATAATACAGGTATCTGCTCCGCCCATATCCGAGGATGCCCGCCCATATCCGAGGGTTCCCGTTGTGTCTTGGGAAACACACAGTTCCCAGGACACAATGGGGACCAATAAAGATGCGCAGTGCGACTCGCGCATGCGCAGTAGGGAACCGGGCAGTGAAGCCGCAAGCTTTGCTTCCTGGTTCCCTGACAGAGGATGGCGGCGGGGCAGCCAAGAGACGAGCGGTCGCTCGTCATCTTCTGCCTACACCGCTGGAACCTGGAACAGGTAAGTGTCCATTTAATAAAAGTCAGCAGCTGCAGTATTTGTAGCTGCTGACTTTTAATATTTTTGGTGCGGGTGGAACTCCGCTTTAAAGCATTAAAAGCTAAGTCTCCCCTATTTTGACCTCTGCTTGTAACTTTTAAGGAGACCAGTGTATAAATCTCACAGCTGCCTCTGCTGTCACAATTTTTATCCCCTTTGGCTTTAGATATAAGAAATGAGTAGATCTTTCAGCAGGTGGGTTGACTGCATTGCTAGAACTACACGCATGTGAGACAGCAATAGCTACGAAAGGGGGAGAAACTACCATTTATATTAGGAAGATCTATTTACTAAAGCTCCAGACCTTTCCAAATGTCTTCTTAACATTTACTCAAAACAGAGAAACCAGGTTAAAGTATGAATATTGGTCAGTCTGGAGTTCTACCACTGGAACCTTTAGGTACAACTATGGGCACCTAAAACACATCTTCTGGGATTACATCTATTACACATGCCATCTTGTTACACTGGTCCTAATCTAGTTTAAAATGTTATGCCAATAAAACATATATACGATTACTATATTTCTGCTGAAGATGAGAAAAAAGTGTGTCAAAACGACCATACAGGAAAAAACTACTTCTGTGCCTCTGCAGCCTAAAGACACAGGCCTACTTCTCTGACAATGTATATTCACACAAAATGTATTGGATTTGTCTCTTCCTCTATGTTTCTTTTAATGAAGAAACAATAGCTACATTTTAAAAATGTCTCTTTCTAGAAGAAATGCTTTATATATAAATCAATTTTGCAATTGTAAAGCCAAAGTATATATTATGAGTTGCTGACAGGCCTACTGTGTTATGGTGAATCCAGCCCTAAGTATTTTACAAGGAAGCTCGTACACATGGGATTTGTTTAATGACATCGTCTTTCTACATGTTATGTAATACAGTATATGTATATATACAGTATACAGATCCTACGCTGCTGGAAATCTATGGACACAAACCACAATGGAGCCATAAACAAATGTATGCATTGAGTAACCTTGGATCATTGCTTGTCCATTCAGATGTTTTTTACATGAAGAAAGGCCAATATAAATGCTCAAGTAAATCTTTAGTATGTATGGAGTTTAACTCAAAGGCTGCTTCATTGGAAATTGACCTAGAATAGAGGCTGTTTTTAAGATGTGTCCACAATGAATACAATATTGATTCTCTCATTAGCAGTACTCAAAGTATCCAGTATAAATATGGTACCCTACCAAAATGCAGCTGAATGCATCCTTTTAGACATTGATGCAGCTTGATCTGGCCAAATGCTTATGCAAGCTTTCTTTGAGGAAACCATTGAGCTGTGTACTTTCTCTGCATATAAATCCCTCAAAATGACTTCCATTTCTTTCTTTCCCTCACCCATCACCTCCCACTTCAAAATCTCTTGTATTGTTTTCCAGGTCTGTGAGGCCAGTGACTAAAGTCTGTTACTTTTATAAAGGTTGGTAAAAACTAGAGAATTTTTAAATTGTCACCCCAAACATTCAGATGTATGAAGTGTTGGCTGGTTTGCTGACAACTGCTTGAGGATCCTCTAAGCAGCATGCTGTTTTCTAATAGGACTGTATGTATATCTACAAGAATAGCAGGGTAGTTAGTATAGTAGCATTGCACTAAATAAGTGTTCTTCAAGATTTCTTGCTAGTTTCTTTCATACATATCAGAGCTATTTACAAAGTAGAGTAGAGTGCACTGTGTAAAGTTGGTTCAGAAGGGTCATTTTATTTATAGGGACAAATGTTATGTTTTTAGTAACTCTCACATTGGGGTTGATTTAAAAAATTCAAATAGGCTGAACTGGGAAGTTGCACTTTACAAGGGAGCTTAGCGAATGTGGTCACATTTCACTTTGCAAAGAATACCCAATAACCTGCAAGGAAAAAACTATTGTTGCTTCCACATGATTGAATGATGGTAGTCAACAGGGCTTTATCTCATGCACTAAGCTTTGGGAAAAAATATCATACAAAGTGCAACTTCCCTTGCAAAGTGAAGCCTTTAGTAAATCAACCACATTGAGTGGCTTTGTGGTTTTGAGTCTTGACTTACATTACTACCAAAGTACTATTACTATTCACAAGACTTTTTTTGTTACAGGGCATTATAGCAATGCTTAGGATAGCAGTGTGTTAATTTGAGTAGAAATTTTAGTAATTTTTATTCTATACATTGGTACCTAATGGGTGTGGACTGTAAATACTGTCCCCAGGCCACCACAAATGGAATTCCTTCTACTGTTAAATGGCACAAAGAAACGTTTGGGTAATCTAAAAAAATCATCAAAGAAATCATTAAGCACACACCCTTTTGCTTGCCCCTGAATTTTACCCTTTAACCATTTACAATTTCCCGCTAGCTCCAAGAAAGCATTGCTTGAATGTAGGCTTTAGGGCTCATACATGACTGCCAATGCATATGCAATAATCTTATTTTAAAATCTTTGTTGTAATGTACAAATATGTCTGCAATGATTTAGCATGTATACTACGATGCTACGATGACCAGTATGCTGGACATAGCGGTTTATTGACTCATATGATTCAGCCCAATGTGAGTTAAACATGTTAGAGCGCAGTGACCGATGGACAGGGATTTGAACTGAAGCCCGTCTTTCATTTATTTCACACTGGAATTGAATACAGTGTGTGGCATATTGTATCTTAAAGTGAGATGTGCTCTGTCTCTGCCAGCACCTATATACAGAGTATAAACTGGGAGACTAATACTACAGGCTTGGAGTGGGTCCAATCTGTTTCAATATAGTGGTTTATTGGTTATCACTCACAAGAAGCACAATGAACATAAAGTCTATGTTCTTCTGAGTATTTTCCCCTATTCAGAACCATGCTGGAAGAATAATTAACTTCCTTAATATGATTATTAAATGTTTCAATATTTTAGAAAAGTTTGAGGAATACACTGGAGCTACCAGGTAAAATATAAATATACATCATCCTTTAAAATGGAATATAGTAAACCACAGACTTAGATTTCCTAAAGTTTGAAAAAATCAACATAATAAACAAAATTTAACAAGGTTTGAGGGAACAAGCTTTTCTGATAGAAGCAGATATTCCACAAACTTGTTCTAGGGAGTAGGTGAGTCCATTCACTATCATTCCATTGAAATAATATGTGCTGCATAAGTCCGGAAATGGTTGCTTCCATCAAAGTCCATTCACACAAGGGAGGGATTTACTAAAACTGGAGAGTGCAAAATCTGGTGCATCTCTGCAAAGAAACCAATCAGCTTCCAGGTTTTATTGTCAAAGCTGAACAAGCTGAAGTTAGAAGCTGATTGTCTACAATGCACAGTGCCCCAGTTTTAGTAAATCTCCCACAAGGTGTTTTGTTTCAAAGAAACTTTACCAGACTTTGCTCATAAAATATGAATTATATCATATGTATAGCTTAAACTTTTCTTTTTAGGTTTTACATTAGGGAAAAGTTTAAAAAAAGTTTTTAGTTTTTTTGTTGCTTTTGTCCTGGAGATTTTCCTTCACTTCCTGTCCTGAAAATGCAACGGGAATAGGTAATCTCTACAAAGTGATAAGAATTTCCCACCTAGTTGTCACAAAAGCTAGTACTGTACAATTTTGTACTGTAACATTTTTGAATTATCATGACCCTTATGCAATTATCCCCAGAATAAAAAGAGAGGATGAATATTGTCATTAGAAAAGCACATAGCAAAAAAAAAAAAAAAGTATCATGGATTATAGCCCTTTTCTACTCTATTCAAACAAAAAAAGTTTTGACAGCACATGCATTTTAATATTTAATATATCAAGCAGAGAAAACCAAGTGCTTTGACAGACTGTCAAAGTGACAACATGAAATTCTGAATATGTTGCACTGTGGAATGTATAACCAGATTGACAAATGCATATTGCATCTTGATATGAAGCCCAGCCTGGGCAAACGCCATACATACTCTATAATCACAGCGTTTTATGATAAGGAACCAATACCCGACTGTGCATACATATTTCCATGACTTTTCAAAGAATGGTATGATTTTCTTTGTTGTTTAATTCCCGAGGTGAAATGTATATAATAAGATATGCAGTACATAGAAGCTGGGTTCCTGCTAAGTAATCTCTGTAGTCAGGTTTGGACATGTACCTTAAACAAGTCTATTGTACTTACAGATTTTTTTTCTGTAACTGTGCGTGACAGTCAAAGTGGTATTTTAAGTTTAAATCTAGCCTATGCTTATCACAATGTTCACTGCCTGCTGCACATGACTTGGCAAATAAAATCGTGCCATTCACTAAGTTACTTGTCTTTTTCCGTGCTGTGTGCTGCATTTTTCCCTGCAAACTTAGTTTGTTTAATTTATTTAATGTTTATTACCTAACAATTAATTGCAATTAAAATATGTAAAATGCAGTTACTCACAGCAAGAAATCTCAGGCTACTTTCCCACTGGGGCCATGCTGCTTCAGGGGTAAAGTGCTGCTTGTTTTAGCAGCGCTTTATCGTCGTTTTAGCAGCGCTTTATCGTCGTTTTAGCTGCGGTTTTCAGATGCTAGCGGCCGAAGAAAGGGTTAAAACTGCACGTGTTCCAGCGTTTCCCGAAGCGCTGTTCAGGCACTTCGGAAGCACTGTCCATGCATTCCAATGGGAAGGGGCAGTTTAAACCACCCCAAAGATGCTGCTTTCAGGACTTTTTTCCCGTCCCGCAAGCACACCGGCCCAATGTGAAAGCACCTGTCATTCCAGCTGCTGGGTGCCTCCGATTCTTGCACTATAGCCCTAAGTGCAAATGGAGCTCAACCCTGCTGCAGGTGAGAGGCAGCCTTTCCTCATTCTGCAGTGATCAGACTACAACATTGTAACATGGCAGGAAGACACAAGACGAGATGACGCAGGAGGGACTGATCTTTGTCAGACATTTGTAAACAAAGCCATGAACTGCAAAGGCACTTCAGGATTTACATGAATGTGATGTCTCTGAGCTGGCATCTCAGTCCAGGAAGTATATCCTGACCCTGGATGATGCCTAAATAAAGATGACTTTGTCATTATAGAGAAAAAAGCAGATGAAGACTTTTCAGGGGGAGCACTATGATATTTGTGAGAGGTAATAAATATAATAAAATGTGCCCTCTCTATTTTACCTGGGGACTGTTATCACAAAGAGTGAAAGTGAAAGAAAATACAAAATTTTGGGTTTCACCAAAAAAGGAACACATGGGAAATCTTCCAATGGGTCACTAGTTCTGGTGACAACCAGGTATTTTCCTCACTTCTGAGAAATGTCCTCTCACTTCCTGTTGTGCCTATGGGACAGGAAGTGTAGAGAAATTTCCCCACAGGGGTTATACCTCTACCTTCACTCTATCCAAAATAAGAAAAAAAAATCTTGCCTTCAGGTCTAGTTTAAGCTTAAACAGTTATAGTCTTCCTGACTAATTTGGTGCCTTAGCTGTCTTGGATTGATCTGTACCATCAAGTAACTGCAGATCTGAAGAACACAGAACACAAGAGAACTATAACGAGAGCTGTGCGGTGAATGCTCAAAGTGCTTACTACTTGGGCTATACTTTCTTTTCTCGCAGTTCTGTCAGTTTTCTTGGTATGGACTACACATTAAATTGAGAGCCTGGATTCAGCCAGCTGTCAAGTATTTGAACTACGTTCTGTTGGTAATGGCAATGCTGTCAAAAACAACTATCATTAAATCACTGTGATGGGGCCTCCTAGTAAAAACAGCGCTGGGAAAAGTACCACAGTCATTTGAGAACTACCTTTGACACTGCTTTCCACTGAGCTAGGTCTCAGAAGCATTTTGAAAGTGTTCTCTGAAAGTGAATCCAAACTAAGATGGAGTTTGTTCTAAGTTCACCATGGGGGCCAAAAAGGAAAAAAAAAAAAAAACATTTATTTTTTGAAAATAAGATGGGGCTAATAAATATTTTAGAAAAACTGCTTTCTGCAGTACCCAACCTTTAACCCCCTGTTCTTTAATAGCATAACTGCATTTTAAAGGAAACCTGTGATGAGAGGATCATAGGAGCTGCCATTGCTGACCTCTCTTTCTGAATGTGCTAATGGCCTGACTGTCATGATGACCAACTCCTTTAGTACTAAATCAGTGAACTGGAACATGCATGAAGATAAGTGCTGAATTTTCTCCTTTACTTTCATTTCTGTAAAGTGGTTGTTAAGCCACTCTTTAATCTCATCTTTATATCATCCCCTCTGTCAGATAAATGCTGCATCCTAGTGCCTGTGCTTTATAAAAATAAAGTAAAATTTCTACCTGTTTTAAAAGTGTCTTCCAGCGATAAGATGGCTCCAGGCTGTCTGCTCTCCCCATCTGATATCTCCAGTGGACGGGCCGAGATTCCCCTGCTGACGTCAGCCAGGGACGAGGGGAGGAGAGGAGCAGAGAGCCTGGTGTCATGTGATCGCTGGAAGACACTGTTAAAACAGGTAGAAATTGTTTTGTTTTTTATAAAGCACTAGGCATAGCTTTTTATGTGACAGAGGGGACGATATACAGATCAGTTCATTTTGAAGCAGTACGGAGCGGAGCAGATCAGTGATAGTTAGAGATGACAGGCAGGGAGGGGAGGGGGAGGAGAAGGACAATGGAAGACACAAGAGAGCTGCAGATAGCAGCGTATGATGGAGGCACGTGCACTGACAACGGTGTCAGGGCTCAGCAACCCTGATATATCGTGGTCAGTGTACAGAGGGGAGGGTAGAAACTGGTAGGATCAGCCAGGTATTTCAAGTGTTACAAAGGGCCAAAACACAGAGCACAAGCATTGTGCTGTGTACCATGCTTTAAAGGAACAGGATCTTTAAAGCAGGATTCCACCCTAAAGTGGAACTTCCACTCATCAGAATCCTCCCCCCCTCCAGTGTCACATTTGGCACCTTTCAGGGGGGAGGGGGTGCAGATACCTGTCTAAGACAGGTATTTACACCCACTTCCGGGCATAAACTCCCACGGGAGTTTACGCCAATTCCTGTCCCGGCACGCTGCCTGCCCGGACACACACGGGTCCCAGCAGACAGCGCGGACGATTCTCATTACGCTGCGCAAAACGCTTCACTTCCTCATTCCCTCACGAGCATGGCGCTGGCAGCAGCAGAGAGCCGAGCGATTGATCGGCCTCTGCTGCTGACATCGCTGGAACCTGTGACAGGTAAGTGTCCATTTATTAAAAGTCAGCAGCTGCAGTATTTGTAGCTGCCGGCTTTAAAAAAAAAAATTTCAGGTACAGTCCCACTTTAATTTAGCTTTTTTGAGTTAACAAACACAAACTTACTTTGGGTCATTGACTCAGGAAGGATTGAAATCAGAGGATCTGTGTATGAGGAAGGTAACTACTCATTTTTCAAAACAAGCTCAGCAATGAGTCCCTATATTTCTCTTATGGCAATCTTATTTCATGGGAAGGGGGTGTTACATATGTAAATACGAGAAGAAGAAAAACACACATTTCAATTTAAGAAACAGGATCATAGATGTGGTAGGTTCTGTGCATTGTAAATGAACAACTGACAGCTGCTGTCCATTGTACATCTATGTCAGCTGCTACGAGGACTCACTCTCCAAAACAAGCTTTCGCTGTCTGGTGACTTTACATATTTCCTGTATGGTATGATAAATAGTCTTTGTATTGTTACATATGTTATAAGGAAGATCCACTAGCAGTTTAACATTAAGATATACTTAATGTTATAGGGGATTGATTTTTTTCTCAACAAGAGTGAAATTACACTTTGGGGTTGATTTACTAAAATTGGAAAGTAAAAAATCTGGTTCAGCTGTGCATGGTAGCCAAACAACTTTTAATTTAGGCTTCTTTAATTAAACTTTGGCAAAAAAAAACCTGGAAGCTGATTGATTTCTGTGCAATTTTAGTAAATCAACCCCAAAGTGTAATTTCACTCTTGTTGAGAAAAAAATCAATCCCCTTTGGTTTATTTGTGCCAATAGGAAGGTTTTAAACACGTTTTGTGGCAGATTCTTACTTTTTTTTTCTGCTCTGAATAAATATCTGTTTGTTTCACCATGTCCTTTGCATACTGATTCTAAATGGGAGGGTCTGGTTTAATTGTAATCACCTGATGCACTCTTAGTGTTCTAATGAGAAAAGCTGCAGTGTCAGCATCCCTTTAGAAGCATTCACCCCTTGGGGGGGCTTACTAATAATGTAACTCCTATTGCAGTGGGTACCTAAAATTTGACTTGTACCTTAGGCAGACTTCTGGGAAAATCAGTGAGCTAATCACATAAGCAGAAAATACAATTTCTGGGGGTGTTCCATATACCAATGTTGCACATAATGTCTCCATGTTGCCATATTTCATTGCATTTTACAGAAAATTACAGTGGCTGAAGATTGAAAAAGAAAGGTCATTTGAAATAACATTAAATTACAATATGGCTTGTCTAGTATTTGTATATGCTCTAAAAAAAATGTATTTCCTATATTTTTCTCCCAAGAAAGTGGAGTTACCCTTTAAAGACTAAATAGACTTGTGGACTTATAGACTAAATGACAACCATTATGTAGTTATAAGCACTGCAGGAACTAGTTAACTATAATTATTATTCTATGTTATGTACATTATTATGCATTACAAAGACAGGTATATATATATATATATATATATATATATATATATATATATATATATATATATACATACACTGAGCAAAATTATAAACGCAACACTTTTGTGTTTGTCCCTATTTATCATGAGCTGAACTCAAAGATCTATGACTTTTTCTATGTACATCAAAGGCCTATTTCTCTCAAATATTATTCACAAATATGTCCGTATTTCATCCATCTGTTTTCGGATGAAATACAGACATACATGCATCCCTATGGGATAGTGGGTGTCAGCGGATGAGCATCCGCTGACACCCGATATCGTCCGCCTCCGCTATTGTCCGATTCTGCAGACGGAGGAAAACCCTATTTTTCCATCCGTCTGCAGAGCGGATCGGATGAACACGGACAGACGGTCCGGTTCATCCGATCCCCCATAGAGGAGAATGGAGACCGCCCTGTCATCCGCCGGCTCAGCGGGGATCAGCTGAGCAGCGGATCTTCACGGGGCGGATCAATACGTGTGAAAGGGGCCTTAGTGAGCACTTCTCCTTTGCCAAGATAATCCAACCACCTCACAGGTGTGGCATATCAAGATGCTAATTAGACAGCATGATTATTGCACATGTGTGCCTTAGGCTGGCCACAATAAAAGGCCACTCTAAAATGTGCAGTTTTAGCGCACAGCACAATGCCACAGATGTCGCAAATTACAAATAGTGACGACTGCTAGTTTCTCTGTGTCTTTTAGCCTGCTTCAGTCGATTTGTGTCAGTAGTTGTTTATTTTTAAATTATTTTTTATTTATTAAATTTTTTTTACAATTTTATTTTTTATTATTTTTTTAGAACCCCCATTGGGGGGCTTTGGCGAACAATGGGGGGTCTAAACATACCTCTGATGTTTAACCTTTGACACAAAGCAAGGACATTGGAGCCTCAGCAGAACAGAATGAATGAACAGGAATAACTCTGTACAGAGGCTTCCCATTCATTAATAAACTCAGTGATCGCTATCGTCATTTCAGATAAGAACACATTTACCGCCCCTTTCCCCGCTCTTCATCCTGACAGATCCCCTGCAGCAGTCAGCCTAGTGGTAGCGCCGACCCTGTATATATATATATATATTATATATACATATTTTTCTTTTTATACTAAGAATCTCTTTAATTTTTCTATTTTAAATAATGTAAAGCATTTTTACTAGGACACCTGCTACATTTTCCCGATAAGGCTACTTTCACACTGAGGCGCTTTACAGGCGTTTTAGCTCAAAAAATAGCGCCTGCAAAGCACCTCTCCTATCACCACAGTGTGAAAGCCGGAGTGCTTTCACACTGGAGCGGGGCGCTTGCAGGACATTAAAAAAAGTCCTGCAAGCAGCATCTTTGGGGTGGTTTAGGAATGGTGTATACACCGCTCCTAAAATGCCCTGCCCAAAAAATGCCCTTGCAAAATGCTTCAGCAGCGGCGCTTTGCGGGCACTTTTAACCCCTTCGGGGGGTAAAGAGCGCACCAAGTACCGCTTAAACAGCGGTAAAGCACTGCTAAAACTAGCAGCGCTTTACCGCTACTGCCCCCACCACCTCAGTGTGAAAGCGCCCTAAGAGTATTCAGAGAGTAGTAGTTCCAGGGCCGTCTTTAGCACAAGGCAAACGGGGCAGCTGCCCTGGGTCCTATCATTGTTGTGGGGCCCATTGCAGCTGCCCCCTGAGCCCGCGCTGCCCACAAATATTTTTCCACATGTAGTGGGTGCAGCCAATCCCCAGCTTGCTCTCCGAGCCCATTAATTCAAACGGTTACGCTTTGACAGGAGATAGGCACAGCTGTGGACTGTACATGCTGCAAGTCGTGCTTCTCCCTCTGATAGAACTGTGACAGGAATTGAGACAGAGTGGCTCTGTGTTCCTCCGTTCACCCCCCACCTTCTTCAGCCAGCAGCGCGGAGATCAAACACACAGACCCGGCTGTGTGTGAATTCTTCTCTCCGTTCTCTTGTCAGCAGGAAAGAGATTAATAGCAGGGGCAGGACTGAACCGGAGAAACTTGCAGAAGAGGACACAGGGTAAGTTGCTGGCAATTAGTGAGTGGTGGTGCAGTAACCTCTCTAGCAACTAATCAGTATATGGTATTAATATGCAGTAACCACTAGCAACCAATCAGGGAATGGTATTAATGTGCAGTAACCTCTCTAGCAACCAATCAGGGAATGGTAATAACGTGCAGTAACCTCTCTAGCAACCAATCAGTAAATGGTATTAATGTGCAGTAACCTCTAGCAACCAAATAGTGAATGGTAATCATGCGCAGTAACCTCTCTAGCAACCAAATAGTGAATGCTAATAATGTGCAGTAACCTCTAGCAACCAATCAGTAAATGGTATTAATTTGCAGTAACCTCTAACAACCAACCAGGAATGGTATCAATGTGCTGAAACCTCTATCAACCAATCAGGGAATGGTAATAATGCACAGTAACCTCTCTAGCAACCAATCAGTAAATGATATTAATGTGCAGTAACCTCTAGCAACCAAATAGTGAATGGTATGAATGTGCAGTAACCTCTCTAGCAAACAATTAGTGAATGGTAATGATGTGCAGTAACCTCTAGCAACCAATGGGTGAGCAGTAATGACGTGCAGTAACCTCTAGCAACAAATTGGTGAGTGGCAATGATGTGCAGTAACCTCTAGCAACCAATCAGTGAGTGGTAGAGATGTGCAGTAACCTCTAGCAACCAATCAGTGAGTGTGGACCAGTTCTTTATGTGTACATTAGTAAAGTTTTTTTAGATAAAGCCGGCCATGGACAGTTCACATTCACATTCAGCCTGCCCATACATGGTTCAAATCTTGGCCAGTTCCTGCTGAACTGGCCAAGATTTGAACCATGTATGGGCAGGCTGAATGTACCATCTATCAATTTGGGTACAACCAGCCTGTCAAATAATTTTACATGTGATTATTGCTAGCCGCTAGCAATAATCATGTGTTCTGCCGGAGGGGGCGGCTTCCCCTGCCGGGAGAACACAATGGTTTTGCAGGAGGGAATCCCCTGTCAACACTGTGTTTATGGGGGAATCTAGATATTTTCTTTCCTGCAACCTGTGGCTGCAGGAAAAAAAAGGTCTCCGTCTATAGCTGGCTTAAGTCTGTGTGTGTGGAGGGGGGGGGGGGGGGGGGGGGGGGATATTTACCCAGGGTCCAATCAATATTAAAGATGGCCCTGAGTAGTTCCACACGTTATACTTCACTAATCCATCTCATGAAAACTGCTCACTTTAGTTGCTGGTGTCCAGGCCCAAAAGAATGTCTAAGAATGTCTAAGAATGTTTATTTTATGCTTACACATTATACATAGGTTGCAAAATTCATTGGGTCTACACAAGAATGAAACACTTAAGAAAAGGATTTGGTTTTGTTTGTAACCCAAACAAGTCTTGTGTTAATAGAACTTGAGCATAGCACTTAATGGCACATGCTCTGGGCTAATCTTTGCTATGTAAACAAGTATCTGGAATGTCTCACATTTCAGTCTTTTCCCTACTAATTTAGAATGCAGAAAATCTCTGCAGTTGTTGCCGCTCTTGCTTTTTTTTTTTTGCCGGTGAAGGACACAAACTGCAGTTTGGAGAATGCTGAGATCTGTATTATAAGGAAAGAATAGTGGATTTTAAATGAGCAGATATTTTGAGCTATTTTTGCAATGTTTAACTTGATGTCCTTTTTGATGTGACTCACATTTTCACATGCTTGCTCTAGCATATTTTTGTTATTGTAGTAATATATTGATATATAAAAGAAGGACAAATGGGAGCTATGCAAGATATAGTAAAACCTTGATCTGTAAAACAGGTCATTTGATGCTTTGTATCATTTGGACATTTACCGCATATAGGGCAATCACATTGCATGAATTGGTTGCATCACTAATAACATTCAGTGAGTTTTTGGTCTAAAGTTCTAAACCACTGACTGCTGACCCTATTAGTTGCTATGATCACTGTACAAGTATATTTTAATTCCTATGCATTAGGTTCAGCTACAATGAGAAGTAGTACAAAAAATGCAGGTTACATACATATAAACAGTGTGTCCACTTTGTGTATGCTATAGTTGCTTTAGAGGACCACTCTGTGTAATCTATTTTACCAGATCCTATTTCACCATGCAATTAATTCAGCAAATCAGGTATCTCCACTGCTTATTATACACAGTCACAGCTTTCCTTAAAAGGCTTCTTGTGTGCCTGCTTATGGGAAACATAAAAATCCCCCACCCCATATGGCAGGAGATGTAACAGAAAGATTAAAGCCGTATTACGTTTCCTGGCCTGCTGCGCTGATTTTTTTTTTTAACCCTTCACAGGCAGGAAAAATGAAGCTAATTGCTAAGTTCGGTAACAGAGCAATAATGAGTGCTGCCCCAGCCAAATCACATCACTTAAATGATTAAGCATGTTTCCCCAGCAATGCTCTAGCATGGTAAGGTCTCAGAGTTATGACGGTGGGAAATATGGGGTTCTTAAGCTGTGTGTATGTTTACTTTCTTTTCTAGTTTTACTTTAATCCAATGTGTTATTAGAAATACAAAGAAAATAACATAGTAATACTAAATACTCAAGCCAACTAGAGGCAGAGGAGACGGGTGGGCCTAGTCTGGTAGTATGGCAATGCAGACCATTGGCTCTTTCAGAGTAATGGTGAAGTTGAAATTTGTAATGGCAACAATATACTATTCTGGTGGCACAAATTCAAGTTTACTTTCAGTGTGCTATTGTGGCTCATTTTTGTGTATAATACCTTTTACCTGTTACAAATAAATTTATTTATGGTATGCTAGCTTGAATATATACACTCATCGCCCACTTTATTAGGTACATCTTGCTAGTACTGGGTTGGACCACTTTTTGCCTTCAGAACGAGTTTGAGATGATTTGAGGTTTGTGACATGGTGCATTAGCCTGCTGGAAGTAGCCATCAAAAGATGGGTACACTGTAGTCATAAAGGGATGGACATGGTCAGCAACAATTCTCAGGTAGGCTGTAGCAGGTAGGCTGTAGCACCAACAACCATGCCACATTCAAAGTCACTTTAATCCCCTTTCTTCCCCATTTTGATGCTCCGTTTGAACTTCAGCAAGTCATCCTCACCACGTCTAGATGGCTAAGTACATTGAGTTGCTGCCATGCGATTGGCTCATTAGCAATTTGTGTTACCAAGCAATTGAACAAGTGTACCTAATAAAGTGACCGGTGAGTATATTTAAACCTCTGTGTGCTTTATCACCTTAATCTGCTACATCATAACAAGATTTGCTACATCTTACATTTATGCTACAGTGATGCCAAAAACAACATATAAATATAAATTCTTCAATCAAAATAAGCAAACTTAGATCACATAGAAAAAAATGCATTTAGTTTAGTCCTAGCTATTGCAAAATCATATTTAACTCAATAGCAATTGTTTTAAAACTCTGTTGTATTCCAGTTCTATTTGTGCCTGTGCTTTACTGACACTATATGCTAGTGTCCATGCACAAAACTTTACCCAATAGATCTAAATGAGCTGTTGTTTAATAATCATACATGTGTATTATGTCCAGGGATGGATTTCCCCTTTTGGAGCTTATAGGTGCATTAGGCTGAACACTCCTATGTTCTTGGCTTCTTTTACCAGTTTAGTTGATTGTGAAAATGTATTAGCTTATATGGGATGAATGATTTTCTCTAGATGATTGGAAATAAAGTGGTGGCCAATATCTATAGAGGATATAGCTACCTTGTTTTCCTCTGCCACCTAAAAGCCTAGATCAACTGAAGTCAATGATACATTCAGTCCTGATTATGACCTGACTTTATTATAATTGCCAAAAAAGTTCTATTTACAATAATAAGCTTATCAGTGAGGCACAAACATACATTTAATAGCTTTCAAAGCATAAGGACCATCAACTGATAATAATACTGGTTAAAAAGTCTTTCGAGAACGTAAAGTAGACCAGTGCTAAACATGTCCCTAAAGCATACATTATGGCTGCTATTTATCACTGTCCAATAATGGAGCAGCTTTAGCAATTTCATTTTTATAAATGAGAGATCTCGCTGGCCTCAGCATGAAATATGATCCCATGACAATGAAAGGGAAACTTAAGGTCGGACCCCTGGATTTTTCTTTTAAGAAAGCAGGAAATAGGACCCATGGATGGTTTTTCTATTCAAATCGTTACCAGCTGGGTATCCTTCAGCCACATATTTCGCAGGACTTGTCAGAAATGAAAAGGTTAAATGATGAAAAAATCTCTGTAACATATGATATTCCTGAGCTCCCTCTAAATGCTGCAGTTCACATGAGGAAGAAACAGCAGATCTCTCTAAATAAGCCATGATTGAAAACAGGCAAGATTGGTTATTACGTGGAAGGCATCTGATGATAATTATATATTATTATACACAATTTAGAAATGTTTGCTGTACTGTTTACTCTCTAGCTATATGCTACCATCTCCTCCACACACAAGGCCGGCTGGAAAGATATGTGTCTGCTTGAAACCAACTAGTTTGGGTAAATGATAATTGGAATCTACAGATAAGAATTCAATTATGATCTAAAGTTTGTGAGAAATCTAACAAGCCTTGATAGATGTGTTACAATAGAGATCAAACGTCACCATACTCAGATCAATAGAATCCAGGGTTTTATCTCTCCAATGTCCCTTTTTAACAACCAAATCCAATATATATATAGCATTAATATTTAATAATTTGCCTGCTAACTGAAAAGCAAGTAAATTTATGATTGGTTATTTTGAGCTACATTCTGCTGTTTCACAACATTTGAAATGTTAACAGAGCCAACTCAACTTAGAAGTGCACTTTTTGGAGTTAATAAATGAGCCAGGCTGTGGTCCTTGAGAAGGTGCGGAGATGAAAGACCAGTGTAATATTTAAAGAAATCAAATTGAATAAACGGTTTTATACAACCCTGACTTTCACTTTTCTGTCCACAAAATTTACCAATCTATGTATAACGTATGTTGGCCCATTTATAAAAAATGTATACAGTAAGCCTAACTCTAATAGAGGGTCCCTCTTAATGATCAATAGGCATGAACTCTAAAATTAACTTCACTTAGGTTAGTAATCAATAGGAATGTTAGTGTGAAGCTCGAAAAAAATTGTAGCTTTATCCAAATATTTAAAGTGTCCAATGCCTAATAACCATGCACAGAATGCCTCCGCCGATGCAGAAATGTTGTATCACTGAATATTCTAAAGCTCAAAGACAATTCTTTTAAAAGTTTAATATTAATCTATTAATTCGGTTTTTCTTTCCTTTACAGGGGAATTGTATAATTTTTCTAATTTCACTTCTTCAGGTCCTTCTTTGATTAAATACATCATGTTTTGATCAAAGTCAGTTAACCACTTAGGCCCCTTTCACACTGGGGCGGGGAGCCGCGGTGACGGTAAAGCAGCGCTATATTTAGCGCTGCTTTACCGTCGTTTTACCGCGGTATTCGGCCGCTCGCGGTGCGGTTTTACCCCCGCGAGCGGCCGAAAAAGGGTTAAAGACCCCGCAGAGCGCCGCCGTAGCGGCGCTTTGCGGCGATATTGCCGCGGTTTCACCGCGGTTTCCCATTCAAATCAATGGGAAGGAGCGGTATAGGAGCGGTGAACACACCGCTCCTATACCGCTCCAAAGATGCCGATTTTTGCCGTCCTGCTAACGCAAGATGACGATTTTTGCCGTCCTGCTAGCGCACCGCTCCAGTGTGAAAGCCCGCCGGCTTTCACACTGGAGTTAAAGGGGCCGGATTTTTTCAGGCGGTGAACAGGCGCTATTTTTAGCGCTGTACCGCCTGAAAAACGCCCCAGTGTGAAAGGGGGCCTTAATGATAGGTAGTCCATTGTCCGCACCAATGACATGGTTTCTGCGTTATTCCCCTTGGCCAGAGGCATTCGCCAAGGGGTGCCCTCTGTCACAAAGCCTATTTGCCCTGGCGCTTGAACCATTGACCATCCTTATAAGGAACTCTCGGCTTGTCGAGGGTTGGAGGATTGGCCCCCTGGAGGAGAAAATCTCCCTTTATGCGGATGATACTTTGCTCTATCTAAATGATGCAAACTCCTCCTTGCGGGCCACTCTGGCTATCTTTGACGAGTTTGGGTACTTCTCCGGGACTACAATTAATTAGACTTGGATGCCAGAAACTCGGCTTCTCCTACTTCCTTGGTGTGGGTTGAGGAATTTAAGCATTTGGGTATCAAAGTGTCAAAGGATCTGGATAGGTTTAATGACCTGAATATCCATCTTGTGCTATCACAATTTACCTCTAAATGTTCTTGGCCGTATCAATATATTAAAAATTATTTTTCTATAGGTGTTCCGTAACTGCCCCATACTGTTGAATTTTTTTTTTTTAAGGAGGTAGACGGCTGTGTAGGTTCTTTTTTATGGGCGGGGGCTGCTCTGTGTCTGGCGAGATCCACCCTTCAGCTCCCGGTTAGTTATAGTGGGTTAGCCCTTCCTAACTATCAAATCTACTTTTGGGCGGCATTACTAGTTAAAGTTCATTGGTGGTTTGTGGGATATAAGACAAATGCGGCAGTTTGTCTAGAAGTGGCCTTACTGGGGTTGCTCACAGAACTAGGTAACCTGATAAACAGGGGTCGAGGGCCTACCCATCCCTTCCACTCCCTACTAGAGTGACGCTAAAGGTGTGGATGGCCACTAGGGCTCGATTTGCCAAGCCTGATCACTGGTCTTCTTGTCAACCACTGTGGGGTAATCCCTCCCTTCTACATATCATGATGCTCCCTGACCAGCAGATCTGGGCTAGGTATGGGGTTCAGAGACTGAAGGATATTATGGTTACAGGAACACTTCTATCATTTGGGGTGCTGTCGGTTTACTTTAGACTACCTCGCTGGATGTACTTTATATACTTCCAATTGCAACATGCTGTATGCTCCCAGTTTCCGAACCCCCCTACGCTCGAGACTGACCCGATAGAGGAACTTTTGATGGAGGAATCTTTGTCTAAACCCCTATCTGTGCTCTATCTGGCTCTCCTTAGTTTGCAATCATCTAAGATGGATAGGCTCTGGGAACAATGGCATGCAGATATTCCTGCATTAGACAGGGAGATATGGGAGGAGTGCTTTGAGGATAGCTCTAGGGTGATGATAGCCTCCAAAGACTAATTGACATAGACAAAATTCCTCCATAAAGTGTATTTCACGCCACAGATATTGCACATAATCTATCCGCAACGTTCCTTGGTTTGTACCAGGTGTCACACGGCTGAGGGTACTTATTTTCATATGTTCTGGATTTGCCCAAGGGTACCACAGTTCTAAATAGAGGTTCTTGATTCTATCAATTCCTGTCTACAGCTGTCTCTCCTTTGTACACCTGAATTGGCATTGCTCGGTATTCATGACGATGAGCAATTACCTACATGTACCAAGCTGCTGATTTCACACATGTTGTATTATACAAAAAGTATTATACAAAAAAAGGAAATACTATTTAAGTGGGCTTCCCCTTCTCCTCCTAGGATACACTCCTGGGAATCGACCATCAATGGGGTTTTAACAATGTACAAACTGACATATATTAATAGAAATTGTCCCCGGAAATACAAAAAAATATGGCAGCCATGAGTGGATTGTACATCATTTTGGCCCTTCTGATTCCCTTCGGGGTGGCTGTTGCTACCTATGAGTCCCTCTGGTTATTGAACAATGTATCGATGTCGCCTCAGAATGACTCTGTCTTTCACTTGCTATATGTAACTGTGTATGCTTGTTGCTGTTATATTTCATAATTTTTTTCAATAAAGAGCAATTCTGTTTGTAAAAAAAAAAATGATAGGTAGAACTCATCTCATTGTTTCAATGGCCTAAGAATAGAATCAGTAACACAATAAATTTCAGAGATGTCTCTTAAAAAATACAAGCTTAGGCACCTAAACCAATGAGAGCAGACCTCTTCCTGTTCTGATTTGTCTGAATTTATCTTACATCCCGCTAAAGACCCAAACATTTCTAATTATTCATTTTAATGAAGCCATAGGAGCTATTGTGCAGGTATTCTGTGATCATCATCGGATAAACATGGATTAGATATCAGGGACATGCAGTCACTGCCCAACAAAAGTATCTTAACACATTCTGCCAATGAGCTCAGTGACAGTATACATATGGAACCATTTATGACCATTGCCAAATATCTGGCTGAGATCCTGTCACCTGTCAGACTTGCGGTATGCTTATGGTTGCAGAACTGACTGTGGTTAAATACCTTATACATATTGCATGACTTTTGACTATTTTTATCCAGGTCCCTGACTGAAACTTACTTTTAATGCCCCTGTGACACATTGGGGGTTATTTACGAAAGGCAAATCCACTTTGCACTGCAAGTGCACTTGGAAGTGCAGTCGCTCTAAATCTAAGGGGTAAATCTGAAATGAGGGTAAGCTCTGATGATTTTATCATCCAATCATGTGCAAGCTAAAATGCTGTTTTTTATTTTCCTTGCGTGTCCCCCTCGGATCTACAGCAACTTTACTTCCAAGTGCACTTTCAGTGCACTTTCAAGTGCACTGAAAGTGCAAAGTGGATTTTCCTTTAGTAAATAACCCCCATTGCATGACACAATTCAATATTATTTCATAAGTATCATAAGTAGTTATATTTATTGTGCAGATTTGAAGAAATTTTGGTTTTAACTGCACAGTTTGGACCATCCTTAGCCATACATAGCAACACCATTCAAAACGACACACCACAATGTATATATAATTATTTATGAAACAATTGTAAGATGGCAACCATACCTTGAAAAATCTCCCTTTGCCTCCTAAAAGAGAACAAAAAAAGTTTTAGTTATTTCGGAAGCATTATAATTTATATTGCTCTGTAGATTAGTTTATTGTGCATTATATATGATTATATATTATCGCATGAAACATATAAAAGGGTCACAAAGAGCTACTACTCTAATATGCAAGGCTGCATTCTTGTCAAAGCACAAAAGTCACATTTACCATCCCTATTATTATAATACAGCTTTGTGGCTACACAGTTCCTTGCATCTCATTAAATAAGGCCTGCAAGTAATTTAAATGATAATTTCATATTTTTTCAATGTCCCAGGCTAACATAAGAGAGAAATGTGATAAAGTAACAATTATACATTTTTTACTTTAGTGCCAGGCATATGTGGCTATTCCATCAATCTGAACCAGCCCAAAACGTTCCCTCTTCCTCTTTTACCTGTATAACCATGGCTAAATTATCTTTAAAAGTACTTTGGATTTAATATAATATTATATTCCAACAGATAATAGTAGTAATGCGGCATACACACGATCGGAATTCTCGTCAGCAAAAGCTATAATGGATTTTCCGACGGAATTGCGCTCAAACTTGTCTTGCCTACACACGGTCACACAAAAGTTTGCTGAACCTTCGACCGTCAAGAATGCGCTGACGTACAACACTACGGCGAGCCGAGAAAATGAAGTTCAATGCTTCCGAGCATGCGTCGAATTGTTTCCGAGCATGCGTAGGAATTTTGCGCATCAGAATTGCTACAGATGATCGGATTTTCCGATCTGAACTTTTTCCGACCGAAAAATTGAGAACATGTTCTCAATCTTTTGCTGGCGGAAATTCGGCCAGCAAAAGTCAGATGGAGCATACACACGGTCGCATTTTACGATGAAAAGCTCTGGCCGAAATTTCGACCGTGTGTATGCGGCATAAGAGATGCTATTTCACATACCTAGATTTGGCAACGCACTAAGCTCTGCAAGAGTGTAACATATAAACAGCCCACTGCTGGAAGGTGCATAGTTACCTTATTTTAGTTTGGTAAGGAAGCAACGGGTTTGCTTTAAAACTAAAGTTTAGCTTAAAAAATTTTCCTACAGCTTTAGTCACATAAGTTACCTGTAATGAAGCATGTCCTATGTTATGCAGGCACCTGGATCCTGGAGAAATCTTCACTTTAGGGATGCTTCATCCTCTTCCTCACTCTGAACTTCTGGCAGTGCAATGGCTAACAGCTTTAGGTCTTCGGGCAGAACAGTAGTAAAGATGGTCTGACAGGGACATACCCCCTCCTACATTAAGAAAACTTCTTTCACTGATTACACTGCTTAGAACACCATCTATAAATGGGGAGAGAATCATGTGACTAATCAGACTCTCTCCTATTCACAGATTGCGTTATTAGAGAAGAGGGAAGGAAGGAGCGTGTCCCTGTTGGACTATCAGTACTACTATTGGAACTCAAGATAAAAGCCCTGAGTTTGACTATGACCCCTGTAGTGTCAATGATATGACCAGCACTAAGGGATTGGTAGTCAAAATCTGTGCTTTTATCTTAAGTTCAAATATCTAAATTGTTGTACCGATGACTCCCTTCTATTATTATTACTTTTTTCTTTTATTAATACTATGGAATTTTTGGTTATTTTGAAAAAAACTCAGAGAAGGGGCCTGGTTTGAGGATACTGTTCTGCCTGAAGACCCTAAGCTATTAACCATTGCAGTGCCAAAAGTTCAGAGCCAGGAAGAGGACAGGAATCCCTGCAGTGAAGATTTCTCTAGGATCCAGGTGCCTGCACAACATGGGCCATACTTTATTACAGGTAACTAACTAAACTAAAGGGGATTATTTTTAAATTTTTTAGCTAAGCTTCAGTGTTAAAGTGATTGTAAAGGTTCACGTTTTTTTATTTAAAATAACAAATACGTCATACTTACCTCCACTGTGCAGTTCGTTTTGCACAGACTGGCCCCAAACACTGACTTCTGGAGTCCCTCGGTGGCTCCTCCTCTTATCAGATAACCCTCTAGAGAAAAACGCTCTCCCGAGGGGGTTACCTTTGCGGACGTGCCCGACGCCCACATCATTGGATTTGATTGACAGCAGCTGGAGCCAATGACTGTGCTGCTATCAATCTATCCAATCAAGAGCCAAGAACCCCGGGCAAAGGAAGAGCGCGCCTCTGCCAGGTGAAATTCCAGGGCTCAGGTAAGTAAAACGGGGGACTGGGGAGGCCGGTGACTGCCAGGCGTTTTTGCATAGGATGCGTTAAGGTGAAAAAACACCCCTTTAAGCTACTAAACTATAAAGAATTACTTTTATGGTCTACAATTTTGTTGAAAAGTAAAACATTTCAGTCATTAAAGGGTAAGGGCTTTTTAAATTGAGAATGACACTATTCAATCATGCTCCATATTTGGAGGTTTTTCATCGACTGAGGAAGGTCAGTCCCAGAGTCTTAGTCTTATTGTAAGATGATTGATGATATGATAAAAGCCTTGCATCAACCACATTGACTTTTAACATACTGTAAAGAATAGTTTGCACAGTACTTATATGCATTATTTTATTAAATCCCATAGTACATAATAATCTTGATCACTTGAGCTCTAAACCCTGCCAACAATCACTATTTCCTTTGTTGTCTTCCTGCTGCATAGTCAATTGTTGCCTTTATTTCTTTTGGCCGTTTGTATAGCCACTGCAATGTTTTCTTAAGGAAGCAATTGTTTGTTGTCTGCTCTGTGGCTTCTAAAGAATAGCAAAATAACTGAAAGAGAAATGTGAATTCACTTTTTTGTGCTAAGACACATTTATAAATTGACAGTAGTTTGCCATTTCACAATGTTAAAGTTCTTGCCTGGCTTCCATTAATTGTCAGTCTTTCAATAGCTGAATTTCTTTCCCAGGGCCTAATTTGCTCCACAGACAGCTATAGGAAGCTTATATTTGGCCCATAATGAGCAGAAGTAGCAGCACTGTCGAATATATCAGAGCTTCATTTATCTGCATGGAGTGTCAGTCGGCAGTAGAAAAAATAAAGCGAGTTTGACCTATTGGTGTAAGTGGAGTAGAAATTTCCAGTGAGATTGTTACAAAACTGTTATACTTCTGCATTTGGAAACCAGCACACATTTATGCTAACATAACTGAAATAAAACTATTAAGTATGTTTAACCCCCATTAGGCTACTGATCTCCCAATACAGCAAAACAGTCGTTCCATTTGTCTGATCCACTAGTTCACATTTGTCTGGGTGATTTTTTGATGCAGTAGTTCTAGAAGAACATTTATCTGAATGGTGGGTTACACAGCTTCTCTACTCTCTGTCTTGGAAATGCATTGTTACTGTGTAGAAGAGCTACAGCCATAGGTAAAAAGATGAAAGCTGAACTCCAGGTGCAAAACGTTTATTGAAATACAGTGGGGAGAATAAATAAGTATTTGATCCCCTGTAGATTTTGTAAGTTTGCCCACTTAAAAAGAAACAAAGGGTCTATATATTTTTTTTATCATAGGTGTATTTTAAATGATAAAGAAAGAATATCAACCAAAAATCCAGAAAAAACGCATGATACAAATGTTCTAAATTAAGTTGCAGTTCAGTGAGTAAAACACAGATTAGTCCTGTCAATTTAAGAAGGTGCTCCTAAGAAAACTCGTTATGTGTATAAAAGACACCTGTCCACTGAATCTCTTTCTTCCATTCAATCCTAACCATCATGGGCAAGACCAAAGAGCTGTCAAAGAATGCCAGGAACAAGATTGTAGACCCACACAAGGCTGGAATGGGCTACAAGACCATCAGCAAGAAGTTTGGTGAGAAGGAGACAACTGTTGGAGCAAATTATTTGCAAATGGAAGAAATACAAAATAACCCTCAATCGCCCTCGGTCTGGAGCTCCATGCATGATTTCACCTCATGGGGTAAGGGTGATCATGAAAAAAGTAAGGGATCAAGCCAGAACTACACGGGAGGAACTTGCGAATAATCTCCACGCAGTTGCGACCACTGTCACCAAACAAACCATTGGTAACACAATACGCCACCATGGATTGAAATCCTGCAATGCCTGCAAGGTCCCCCACTTCATGAAGGGACATGTACAGGCCCATCTGAAGTTTGCCAATGAACATCTAAATGATTAAATGATCTGCTGTGGTTAGATGAGACCCAAATTTAGCCCTTTGGCATTAACTCGACTCGCTTTGTTTGGAGGAAGAAAAATGTTGACTACGACCCTAAGAACACCATCCCTACAGTCAAGCACAGAGGTGGAAACATTATGCTTTTGGGCTGTTTCTCTGCTAAAGGTACAGGCCGACTTTGCATTGAGGGGCTAATGGATGGGGCCATGTATTGCAAAATCTTGGATGAGAACCTTCTTCCCTCAGCCAGAACAATGAAGACGGTTCATGGACGGGTCTTCCAGCATTACAATGACCCAAAACATACCACCAAGGCAACAAAGGAGTGGCTCAAGAAGAAGCACATTAAGGTCATGGAGTGGCCTAGCCAATCTCCAGACCTTAATCCTATAGAAAATGTATGGAGGGAGCCGAACTTTCGAGTTGCCAATCGACAGCCAAGAAACCTTAAGGATTTAGAGAAGATCTGTAAAGAAGAGTGGACCAAAATCCCTTCTGAGATGTGTGCAAACCTGGTAACCAACTACAAGAAATGTCTTACCTTTGTGCTTGCCAACAAGGGTTTCTCTACCAAGGGCTAAGTCATGTTTTGTTTGGGGATCATATACTTAGTTTACTCACTGAACTTCAACTCAATTGATAACATTTGTATGTATTTTTTTTTCTGGATTTTTGGTTGATATTCTGTCTCTATCATTTAATATACGCCTATGATAAAAAAATTATACAGTGGATCCTTAATTTCTTTGTAAGTGGGCAAACTTACAAAATCTGCAGGGGATCAAATAATTATTTTCCCCACTGTATATTCCTCAATAGCCACAAAATATATAAATACACTTTGTATGCACCATAAGGCTTTGTAAACACAGATATTAACATGTAAAAGTAGCAGTGACATCACTGTGCTCTACATAGCCTGTGCAGTGGGAAGGACCCATCCAGCCCCACCAACTACATACAGGCTGCCTGCAGAAATCTACAGGAGGGGGCGGAGACAAGACCAATCACTCTGCACAAGGAGAGAGAGCAGCAGTGACTGGTCTTTATTACAGAAAGCTCTTACACAGAGGCAAAATTTCACACTGCACAGATCCAGAAGAAATACACAAAGCAAACCAAGATTCAGGTAAGAATTCACAAAACTCTTATATGTAGATAACATTTGTTTATGCAGGAGATCAGCTTTAATTTGCATGCAAAGTCTATCCAGTTAAGGTGTTACTTTAGGTGTATCTCTTTTAGAAGTAGGAAATTATTAAAACCCCTGTCCCCTCTACTTAGATTCAAATTCTTTATTTGTCTTGGTGATCATTGTCACGGCTACAGAAGGCTATGGTAGATACAAAATGTTAAAGCTGTCACTAGAACAAGAGGTGAGGGTAAATAACTCATATAGGGAAACCTGTTGCAGTGACCAGCTCGTTCGTCTACCTTTTTCCTTTCATCTCAGGGATAGGAAGTGAAGGGAATCCTCCCCAATGGGACACCCCTCCTTACTCTATCCAAAATGAAAAAAAAAAAAATTGGGATATAAATACAGTACACTTTAAAGCTAATGATATTTACAAGTGGGTACAGAGGCATATTAAAGACATGATATAAAAAATAAAGAGCAAAATATAATTTTTATTAATTATTTTATTAATATCATCAACGATGTGGAGATACTGTACAAAGAAGTATTGTAATACACTATACTGTGTCATATCTAGCAAATAAGTCACAAAAAGAAAATTCTGCTCAGGCAAGACCCCTATGTTTTGTTTCTGCTTAGTCAGTTTGTGACACAGACAACTTTCCCAAAGCCTTGCCAGCAAATAGTTATAACGTCTATGAAATGGTGGTTAAGAATTATGCTGAAATTACTAGAGGTTCAGAGAATTAGTGCTAGTTGCCCTGTGCTAATATTCCTGAAACATTAACATTTTGGAGTGTGGGGGAAGGGACAGGATCATGGTCAAATGGAAGACTCTAATTTAATGATGCAGAAAATCCATGCATTCCAAAGGCTATTCAGCCTTACTTTATATACCCATGTAATGGTACTTAATGCTTAGTGGGTTGCTAGGATGCTTTTATCTCTGATCTGTTTGTATTTAATTATAATGTCTCCATCTGGCAATCAAAAAATAAAAAAACGTCACCTAGCAACACCCGATTTCTACTGATACTATGTATGTCTCTTCAACAATAGTAATCTTATTGCATGGCTCTTTCCTGACTTGTTGAATTAATTCAGAGCCACTTACAAGCAAAGCCAATTCGAGAAGATACTCACTACCATATAAGATAAGAGTATACTTATTTAGGGGGAGCTAGAGATGATTACAATGAGAATGTAGGCCCAGGTCCACTTTCCTCTGGTTTCTACCATGCCAGCTTGGAATAGTTAATTTCCGAAAGTTTCTAAACCGGTCTTTTATATTTCTTCTTCTATTCCTTTTATGAAGTCTCTATTTGAATGGTAAACATTTACCGTATAGTGATTCCACAAGTCGTTTTTGTAAATGTAATATTTCTATAAAGATATTTATTAAAGTCAATGGAAGATGTGTCACCACTTATTGATGAGTAGTAAACAAGTTGTGAAATGTTTTCAACATTACAGAAGAAGTCCACTTGAATGTGAGTAGCTACTACTAGCTTTTTGTATAGCATACTGGGCTTTCTATTAAGAAAGCCTAGCAGTTGTTGCACACTTTCTTTCTTTAATTAACTGAAACCTCACATGGAACTGTAAGGAAAAAAAAGATGGAGCTGGGCTTTTCTTCCTCTGATTCTACATGATTTCGAAAATGTATCTATACATTCTGTTTAAAGGGATTGCAAAGTCTTGTTTTTTTTTCTATAGAAATAACAAACATGTTATACTTACCTGCTCTGTGTAGTGGATTTGCACAGAGCAGCTCAGATCCTTCTCTTCTCGGGTGCCTGTTCTGTGCTCCTGGCCCCTCCCTCCTGTCGAGTGAACCCACAGCAAGCAGCTTGCTTGGGGGCACCCAAGCCAAGTCACAGCTCCGTGTGTCCATTCAGACACAGAGCTGTAGTTTGGCCCCTTCCCCTCTCGCTCCTGATTGGCTAACTGACTTTGATTGACAGCAGCCAGAGCCAATGGCCCTGCTACTGTGTCTCAGCCAATCAGGAGGGAGAGTCCCAGATGGCCAAGACACTCGTGGACATTGCTGGACAGAGAGGGACCTCAGGTTTTTTTTTTATTTTAACCGCCATGTTTTATATAGGTTCATAAATAGTTTTATAGGTCAGGTACCCCCATATTACAACCTAAATAAAGGTTTTAACCCCCTGATTGCCCCTAGAGTTAACCCTTTCACCAGTAATCACCGTATAACTGTCACTGGTGACGCTGGTTAGCCAGTTAGTTATTTCGTTATTTAGGTTCCCCGTCAGGTTTTTATATAGCGTCAGGTACCCCCATATATTACCTAATAAAGGTTTAACCCCCTGATTGCCCCTAGTTAACCCTTTCACCCCCTTTTGCCAGTGTCACTAAGCGATCGTTTTTCTGATCGCTGCATTAGTGTCGCTAGGTAACCAGTTTTTTTTTAGGTTAACCGCCATGTTTATATAGGTTCATAAATAGGTTTATAGGTCAGGTACCCCCATATTACAACCTAAATAAAGGTTTTAACCCCCTGATTGCCCCTAGAGTTAACCCTTTCACCAGTGATCACCGTATAAAATGTCACTGGTGACGCTGGTTAGCCAGTTAGTTATTTCGTTATTTAGGTTCCCCGTCAGGTTTTTATATAGCGTCAGGTACCCCCATATATTACCTAATAAAGGTTTAACCCCCTGATTGCCCCTAGTTAACCCTTTCACCCCCTTTTGCCAGTGTCACTAAGCGATCGTTTTTCTGATCGCTGCATTAGTGTCGCTAGGTAACCAGTTTTTTTTTGTATTACTGTTACGGGTGACGCTGGTTAGTTAGCTTGTTTTTTATACTGTCAGGGCACCCGCCATTTATTACCCAATAACGGTTTAACCCCCTGATCGCCCGGCGGGTGATATCAATTAGGTTTTAGGGTCAAATAAGGTCTGCGTCGCCCCAGGTTAGTGCCAGTACCGCAAACACCCACGCGCAAAGCATACACCTCCCTTAGTGGCACAGTATCTGAACAGATCAATATCTGATCTGATCAGATCTATACTAGCGTCCCAGCAGTTTAGGGTTCCAAAAAAAAAACGCATTGTTAGCGGGATCAGCCCAGATACCTGCTAGCACCTGCGTTTTCCCCCTCCGCCCAGCCCAGCCCACCCAAGTGCAGTATCGATCGATCACTGTCACTTACAAAACACTAAGCACACATAACTGCAGCGTTCGCAGAGTCAGGCCTGATCCCTGCGATCGCTAACATTTTTTTTGTGGTAGCGTTTTGATTCAGTCGCTAACAGTCAGGAGCTTTTTTACCTGTGAATCTCAAAAAAATAAAAAAAAACAAAAATAGTTGTCGTTTTATTGTTCTCTCTCTCTCTCTATTGTTGCTCTTTTTTTTACTCCATTCTATTCTGCAATGTTTTATTATGTTTTATCATGTTTTATCATGCTTGCTTTTCAGGTATGTAATTTTGTTTACTGTGTTTTAGTGTTAAGCATTTTTTTGTTTTCAGGTGCGCCATTCAGTTGCAGCGCGGATTTATTTATCTTGACAGCAACAGCGTTTGCTCCCACGATACATAAAGCCGCGACTCCAACGCTGTAGGAGGTGATTTCACCACCACAGTTAAAAAAAAGAGCATATATGCCGAAGCATGGGGGCAGCAGGGGGCGGGGAGGAGCGATTGGCTCCTAATGCCACGTACATACGGTCGAAATTCCGACCGTGTGTACACGGCATAACTTTTGCGGGAGGATGCCCCCATGCATCGGCATATATAAATGGTGCATGTATGCCCATCATTAGAAGTGGGTGGATGAAGGGAGGTATTCTAATGGTGGGCATACCCACCAATCAATCTCTTTTTTTCGTTCAGCCAAGAGGCTGCATGAAAAAAAAAAAGATTACAATATATGTCCAGTATGTTGCTGGACTTTGAATGGTTATACCAGAATGATGCCTGCAGGTTTAGGTATCATCTTGGTATCATTCTTTTCAGCCAGTGATCGGCTTTCATGTAAAAGCAATTCTAGCGGGTAATTAGCCTCTAGACTGCTTTTACAAGCAGTAGGAGGGAATGTCCCCCTCCCGGATATAAACCGCGCCATTGGGAAATTGGGAAAGCATTTTATCACACCAATCTTGGTGTGGTCAGATGCTTTGAGGGCAGAGGAAAGATCTAGGGTCTAATAGACCCCAATTTTTTCAAAAAAAGAGTACCTGTCACTGCCTATTGCTATCATAGGGGATATTTACATTCCCTGAGATAACAATAAAAATCATAACAAAGAAAAAAAATGGAAGGAACAGTTTAAAAATAGAATAAAAAAGCTAAATAAATAAAAAAAAAAACTAAAAAAAAAAAAAAAAAAGCACCCCTGCCCCCCCTTCTCTTGCGCAAAGGCGTACACAAGCGTTGGTCTGGCGTCATATGTAAACAGCAATTGCAGCATGCATGTGAGGTATCACCGCGAAGGTCAGATCGAGGGCAGTAATTTTAGCAGTAGACCTCCTCCGTGAATCTAATGTGGTATCATGTAAAGGCTTTTAAAGGCTTTTAAAAATGTATGTAGTTTGTCGCCACTGCGTGTTTGTGCGCAATTTTAAAGCATGTCGTGTTTGGTATCCATGTACTCGGCCTAAGATCATATTTTTTATTTCATCAAAAATTTGAGCAATATAGTGTGTTTTAGTGCATTAAAATAAAAAAAAGTGTATTTTTTCCACAAAAAATGCGTTTGAAAAATCGCTGCGCAAATACTGTGTGGAAAAAAAAAATGCAACACCCACCATTTTAATCTGTAGGGCCTTTGCTTTAACAATATATATAGTGTTTGGGGGTTCAACGTAATTTTCTTGCAAAAAAAAAATATGTTTTCATGTAAACAAAAAGTGTCAGAAAGGGCTTTGTCTTCAAGTGGTTAGAAGAGTGGGTGACGTGTGACATAGGCTTCTAAATGTTGTGCATAAAATGCCAGGACAGTTCAAACCCCCCCCAAATGACCCCATTTTGGAAAGTAGACACCCCAAGCTATTTGCTGAGAGCAATGTTGAGCCCATTAAATATTTTTTTTTTTTGTCCCAAGAGATTGAATAATGAAAAAAAAAAAATATATATATTTTTTTTACAAAAAGTTGTCACTAAATGATATATTGCTCAAACATGTCATGGGCATATGTGGAAATACACCCCAAAATACATTCTGTTGCTTCTCCTGAGTACGGGGATACCACATGTGTGGGACTTTTTGGGAGCCTAGCTGCGTACGGAACCCCAAAAACCAAGCACCGCCTTCAGGCTTTCTAAGGAGTAATTTTTTTATTTCACTTCTCACTGCCAATCACAGTTTCGGAGGCCATGGAATGCCCAGATGGCATAAAACCCCCCAAAATGACCCCATTTTGGAAAGTAGACACCCCAAGCTATTTGCTGAGAGGTATTGTGAGTATTTTGCAGATGTCGCTTTTTGTCACAAAGTTTTGAAAATTGAAAAAAGAAAAAAAAAAAAATTTTTTTTCTTTACTTTCTTCATTTTCAAAAACAAATGAGAGCTGTAAAATACTCACCATGCCTCTCAACAAATAGCTTGGGGTGTCTACTTTCCAAAATGGGGTCATTTGGGGGGGTTTTTGTGCTATTTTGGCATTTTATGGCCTTCGAAACTGTGATAGGTAGTGAGGAGTGAAATCAAAAATTTGCACCCTTAGAAATCCTGAAGGCGGTGCTTGGGTTTCGGGGCCCCGTACGCGGCTAGGCTCCCAAAAAGTCCCACACATGTGGTATCCCCATACTCAGGAGAAGCAGCAAAATGTATTTTGGGGTGCAATTCCACATATAACTATGGCATGTGTGAGCAATATATCATTTAGTGACAACTTTTTGAAGAAAAAAATTAATTTTTTGTCTTTATTCAATCACTTGCTAAAAAAAAAAATATTATGGGCTCAACATGCATTAAGATAAAAAAAATGCCTTCTGCCTTTACAACCTTGTCTACCTCACAATGTACTTGAATGCTGTTCGCACCAGTGGGTGCTTTTCATTGTGTGCACAGCAGGAATGTGCTAGTGTGTGTTGTGCACATGCACTGCACTGCTACAAAGCATTGCTTTGCTTGCTTTTTTTCTAATTTAATTTTATTACATTCATTTAACTCTATGGGGTTTATTTACTGAAGCCAAGTAGACTTTTCACTTTGTAAGTGCAGTTGCAGTCGGCAAGGGATTTATCCCTAGTGCTTTTTGAATGAGGTGACACTCTGCTGACTTCCATCATCCAATCATGTGTAAGCAAAAATCCTTGCATGTGATTGAGTATTTGTTGCAAAGAGAAGCTTTACCACATTCATTAAGCTCTGGGGAAAATTTGCCTTTAGTAAAACAACCCCAATGTGTGGCAGTGCATTGCTGTATGTTTTATAACGTGCTGTTATAAAATGTATGTCTACATTAAAATAAAATGTATACCTGAATCATTTTATCGCACCTCACATTAACACAGAGCATTTTGCCTCGTCTTTGTGTTGGGGCTGTGTTGCCCAATGCAGCCCAATGGGACTGGTGTGAAGGAGGCCTAACTTGTCACAGTTAAAACAGGATGGTGCTTGTGCAGGAACTTTTTTCTGGTCTAAATTGGCTATGGTTTTAGCTACTCAAGTATTTTATTTAAGGAAAGATAAACAGAATGTTCAAAAGACAACATAGGAGTGAAAAGAATCACCTATATTAGCACCAGTAAAATGCCACACCCTTCTGCAATTTAACATTTATCAGTTCGGGCTGTAAGTATCTTGCCAATGTCCATGCTACATTTTATATTAGCTAAAAAGTATTAACATACACATTTAATTTTTTTTTACTTAATTCTAATAAATACAGTATTTATTTGTACATTAAGTATTTTAACTTGCTGGTATCAGGAGAACACGGGGTAGCTACAGGCTATAAACTATGACAACTGGGCTTTCTATGGGCTTTTTCTTTAATCTAATGAGCTTTAAATTGCACCTTAAGTAGCAGGGAAGCAAAAGCTGACTGTGATACTTAAATAGTATGAACATATACATTTACCTGTATTTGGCTGAAAGCAAACACTCAACTGTCTGGCCTAATGGGGGCCAGTGTATTATTTGCACCCTCAGTACTCCTTCAAGGCTAATTTGAACCTTCCAGTGCTAATTTACACCTGCCAGTGCTGCTTCCAAGGCTAATTTGCACCCTCCAGTGCTTCTTCAAGGCCAATTTACACCCTTCAGTGCATCTTCCAGGGCTAATGTACACCCTCCAGTGCTTCTTTAAGGTCAATGTACACCCTCCAGTGTTTCTTTAAGGCTAAGGTACACCCTCCAGTGCTTCTTTAAGGTCAATGTACACCCTCCGGTGTTTCTTTAAGGCTAAGGTACACCCTCCAGTACTTTTTTAAGGTCAATGTACACCCTCCGGTGTTTCTTTAAGGCTAAGGTACACCCTCCAGTGCTTCTTTAAGGTCAATGTACACCCTCCGGTGTTTCTTTAAGGCTAAGGTACACCCTCCAGTGTTTCTTGCAAAGGGCAGTAGGGGCAGTGGAGGAAAAGTATAGGATGGAGGATGTAAATAAAATGTTAGCTCCATTAAATCTAGGAGAAGTTAGAGACAAGCTTTCTGCTGTTTGCAGATACACATACTGATTTACAGTCTGAGAGCATGCCTGCTGCCTTTTGTAGCCTCCATTTTTTTAGGGTACAGTTATAATTTTTAGGAGACCTTTTTAGTAAATCACCCCTAAGCGTTTCAAATATCCAATTAAAATAAATGATGCATAAATATACGAACAGAAATTAGCACTGCCTTCATACCTGACACACCATCTGGATATTGAAGGAAAAGGAAATGTTACCCTGCCTCTAGGTAATGTCAAACTTTGAATGCATTTCTTGTATGTATGACTTAAAGGACAGAGATTTTGATCTGATTATCTGCTCCAATGACCAGATATTATTAACATGTAAGAGAGTGTAAAGAAAAGTTTGTTACCTGCAGGATGTATGCTGCCAGTTCAAAAACAACCTCACTGTCAACATCTATCAATTCCTGTAAAACACAAAGAGAAAAAGATGTTTTGAGAATGGTGCAGAGTTCCAGCTGCTCCAAGCTGTATAATGTAGCGTGCAGGGCTCCACTCCTCCTGTGGCTGCACTTCAAAGGCCTCTGTTATACTGTGACATGGAAAGCTACTCTGCCCAGATCCTCAGACTCAAAAAGGGGGGTTACAGTAAACTTTACTTTTTAACGTGTAATCTGCCAGCCAGAACATCCCACGTATGTTGCACTATTGATTTCTATTCGGAAAACATTCGGAACACTTACAAACTTATACACTGTATGTAAGGATCCTTTAGACAGAGTGCACACCAATCTTCCTTCTTTTGGATGAACAATTTAAGAAGAGCATTTGAATTAGAGCAGGCTGAATTGTTCTCAACATCCCCAAGCTCTTGTGGTCCTGCTGGTTGGCCCTCAGAGACTTGCCTGTATTTAAACACCTAGCCTGACAATAACCCAAGACCACTTTTTCATACTGGAAGGTTTAACATTATATCTTTATCAGCAACTACTCCTATCAGACATATGCCAATATACTTCAGTTTAGACCTTCTGCTTCCTCGAACACATAATTTTCCCTTAGGGTGTGCCTATTGTCATCTTACCCATGTTCTACCTATTCTCCACCTCTACCCTCCATCCTCTATGTTCTAATACTGTTCTACGCTGGTTATACTTCACATTTCCCATGTTTTGATACAAATTCAATTAATAAGTGTTCTTGTCCTATATATTTCTGAAAAAACAACCAGGAAATGTTTTCTCATACATACTTTACTTCTGTTGTTGGCTGGCTGAATGTATTTTACATATACAACACTAGGACAATATGATGTGATGTTCACCATTTTTACAACACTGAAACCTTAATAAAAGTAGATTAAACAAGAACTTTTCTAAACTTTTTATTACCAAATTCTATGTCTGCACCTTAATGGGAACACCTCATCAAATTTGATGGAATATGAGACCAAAACAACTATTTGTCCTCTGCAACTTCTTCCAAATCAGGTGATTGTGTGCACACACAAAATAGTCACCACCTTTTTTTAGAGAAAAGAAAATAGTCAAATGAGAAATTCAAGTGAATATCTAAATTCCCATTTGAAAATACATATATGTCAGCTGTTTTACCTGGCAAATATTATGAATTTTGGACTATTTATTCTTGTGATATACCTAGCTCAGCAAATCTGTAAGTTCACTCTGTTACTTTCTAGTTTGCCATTAATATTCTCTGGATCAAGTTCCCTGCTCATTGGATAGAGGTGAAGGTGGTGGTTCACTGTCACTGTCCAATGATCAGACTAACGTGTAGAGATAAAACAGGGAGCCACACATCGGAATATCTAAACATAGAAATGTGTTACCTGTCTGGTTGTGCGTTATACAAAAGGTTTAGCTGAGCAGCATTACAAAGTTTGGGCGGTAAAATAGTAAATATACAGAATATGTGTTCCCAATACGTATTTAGCTGTTTGCCTGACTTTAATTAGTTTTAGAGCATTGTCGAATGTCAGAGACTTCTGTCATTCACACACTCTTGACTTATAATGGCTTATAAGTACATTTTAGTACATTTTGTACTTTGGTACATTTTGTAAAACAATTACAAATTTTGATATACTGTCTGATGATCAGGTATTATACAAACAACCAAAATATGAAAGCAAGAATTTAGAGATTTTAAAAATATGTGGTTTCTAATTGCATAGATCTTTACATACTGTTGAAATCTTTTGTTACACAAAAAACAGTTCCAAAAAGTCGACGTCAACCGAGAAAAATAATTGATCTTTTCACATAAAAAACACTGTTTAAGTTAAAAGAAAATGTTGCTGCTACAGACGTCTAATGTTCAACTGGAGACATCTATAATTTAATCTTTCATCCTTATCACTGAAAAATCAGACCATGTATTACCAGCATATCTCATTCATCTATTTAAAACACACAAAGAAAAGCCATACACTACTCTAAATATCTATATTCAGGAAGAGGCAAAAGCTAAATCCGTCAATTGTGATGAATTCCCCTTGTTCACTGAGCTGTCAGTAGTGCTATATGTAGCTCTCAAATTTACCACGAGGAACTGAAACGTTTGTTGGCAGAAAAAAAGGATTTCCGGTGGCTGAACCAGCAAAAAGGTATTCTTGGCACTGCAGAAATATAGGCCTTCATATCTAATCTGCTGTGAGAGCCGAATGGATTATTTATGTATGTATGTATATGACTAATGAACAGGGCTAACAACGGTATGAAAGCAGAGAGACCACTGATAAATAATACACGTAGGGAAATATTATAAAAATAGGTTTTATCAATGATGGGAAGATATGTAGAAAGAGGCAAAGCTATGAAGCAGAGCAAACAATTACCTAGTTGGTGTTCAGGAAGGAAACTATACAATCATATTTCTTCATATACAAAGTACCTGGTATTGTTGTACTATTGAGAAGCTATACTATATATAGGTATAAAAGTGGCCTGTTGCTGTGATATATAGTGAAGACTACAAAATCTGTTGGTAGTCAAATGCGACAGAGAAAAGTTCAACCTGAACATTTAAAACTGAATATTTTTGGTTTATATATTTATTGTACCAGTAAAGAAGTGTGCAAGTGCCGTGGTGGTCATTGGAGAAGTGGGTGGATACAGGGTTGCTCAAAAGAGAAATGCATCAGTGCAGTGGTGGACGTCAGTGGCGAAGTAGGTCGGTACAGGGGTGCTCAAAAGAGAAGTGCGCCAGTGCAGTGGTGGTCAGTGGAGAAGTAGGTGGGTACAGGGGTGATCAAAAGAGAAGTGCTCCAGTGCAGTGGTGGTCAGTGGAGAAGTAGGTGGGTACAGGGGTGATCAAAAGAGAAGTGCTCCAGTGCAGTGGTGGTCAGTGGAGAAGTAGGTGGGTACAGGGGAGATCAAAAGAGAAGTTTGCCTGTGCAGTGGTAGTCAGTGGAGAAGTGGGTAGATTTTGTGTTGCTCAAAAGAGAAGTGCGCCAGTACAGTGGCAGCCAGTAGAGGATGTGCCTAGGAGTAAAAGCATAACAAAAATAGCTTTGACAAGATTAAAATGTGAGAAATAAGTAACAGTATATTATTTAAAACAAAAAAAAATTGCCCTGGAAAGCTTGCATAAAAAACAATTGCAGCTATTTCTGAACAGTCGAGAGAACTGAAAATCATGTAATAAAGCATGACTACATAACAGTATCCTGTATATATAAAAGGTCATTTGGTTTTAAGTTTCCTACATAGAAGTCAGTAACACTCATTGCAATACTGGTTCCCTGTAGGAATCTTGCTTTTCAAGACTAGTCAGTGCACCGATTCTGAGGTGAAGGTTGGTCAGTGTACTCTAAAAACCCAAACAGTAAATGTTGCAGAATACAGGATGCCACATTCCCATGAAAAGCTCCAGGCAGCAGTGAATGACATTCATTTGCTTTTCCCTCCCAGAATCTCTTCCCTTTTTTCCCTCAACAGGTCCGCACAGCTGAGACTGCTTCCCAAAGGAAGACAATCAGGGCTCTGTTCTTCTATGGTTCTGATTTTAATTAACAACCTCTTGAGGTATTGTAAGCCCCTTATTTAAACATCTCACGGACGAAAATTACACCTTCTCATCAAGGTCATTGACACTGGTAACCAGGGGGAATCTCTGAGGCATTGTGGCAGTACTTCATTTTCTGACCAGGCATGGACTTAATGTGAAAGAAACAAGGAACGTGCAGACCTACATCACTCATTGGAATGGTATAAATCATGGTATAATGGCAACATGTAGCCTTTCTAGTTACTCATTATACTGCACGATGGTTAATCTCAAAATAGAAAACATGCTCTAATTAGAAGAAAGAAGAAATGTATTTTAATTATATATGTTTGTTAAAAATATGTTTTATTGTTAATTTATTAATAACTTAATAAGTAATTTATTATTATTTTTTTTTTTTGCAAAATTACCATGGGGCTTTACAAAATAGGTGACATAATATAATTATTCTCAAGCGAAAAAAAACGAGGTGAATATTTTAAATAAAGTTCCTAATGATGCTTACAGTTATGGGTGTACCTGTTGCTTCCACAGGCTATAACCTAAGAATTTTAAGCATCAAGGGTAAAAAAGTGTTTAAAGGAAGACAGTCATTTTGTTACATCAAGAAATCTGCTTTGCTCTTTCAATCTCTTGGTGCAGTGTAGTGAATGAAAGGGAGAAAATAATTGGTTGGAACTCTCAGATGACTTCCATTATGACTTAATGTATGACTAAATGTAAAACATTTTTGGGCCAGTACATACCGTATATACTCGAGTATAAGCTGAGTTTTTCAGCACATTTTTTTTGTGCTGAAAGTGCCCCCCTCGGCTTATACTCGAGTCAAGCACTTTTCTGCAGAAAAAAATGACATTTTCCGACCTGACTTTGCAGCCCCGTATCTCGAGGCCACTTGGTGCTAGGAACCCCAAATTTGGATATGTTGTAATGTTGGTTCCACTGGGTTTGCACACTAAATTCCTAGCACCGAGTGGCCCCGAGATACGGGGTCGCAAATTCGGGTTGGAAAATGTCATTTTTTGCTGCAGAAAAGTGCTTGACATTTTCTAACCCGACTTTGGGGCCCCGTATCCTTAACTACCAAGTTTGAAGTTCAGGGGACCTATGGCTGCAAATGGACACAGTGAGGCATGCAAATGGGCACAGTGAGGCTGCAAATGGGCATTGTTGACTTACAGTAGCTGCGCATTTCTCACCCTAGGCTTATACTCGAGTCAATAAGTTTTCCCAGTTTTTTGTGGTAAAATTAGGTGCCTCTGCTTATATTCAGGTCGGCTTATACTCGAGTATATACGGTATCTCAAAAAACTGGAGGTTAGAAAGTCAATGTCACACCATTATATGCATGTATATTAATGAGAAATTCTGTAAGTACAGAGAAAATTCTAAATAGTATTGTACATACTGTTTTATTTTTTTTACTAAGAACTGTCTTATCTAGGACATGATGAAAATCCTGTGAGCATAAATGTCAAGGATGAATTCATAGTGTGTATACAAAACATTCTCATGACAATTATTTCAACTTACAAAACTGTTCATTCCTGTATACTGCATATAAACAATGGCTACACTTCAGCAACCATTTTGGTTGGTATACTGTTGGTGTTCAGCACTGCAGTTTGTTTACTTGACCAGGTAGGTTTTAAATATGGATAAATATGACATCTGCCCCAGGCACTTCAGTAGGAGGTCCACAAAGAGACTTGCAAGTCATTGAGATTGGCTCAAAGAACTGTAAAAGGGCCCAATATCTGATCATTCTCCTTTGTTTCAGATGTCTCTTTTCATTTAGGTGATTATATGTATGCATGTTCAAATTAGAAAGCAACAATGTGCTGTAAATTATAGATCCCTAATGTCTAAACCTTGATTTGTAAATATGATTGAGATCCAGTATGGTGGTAGACACCTTGGGTCCACTTAGGTTTTGCAACAACTACGTACTTGACAGTGTAAGATGAAAAGTCACAGAGTTTTATTATAAGCATTCTAAAGGCTCTACCCTAAAGGTATATACTGTATAGTTATCTCTGGGAAAAATGTCAACAGATAATAACAGCACACAATAAAACAATAATGCCCTTATCATGTACAAATAAGTAACCATATCTATGTTCCACAAAGGAGGAGTCACACATTTCTGGTGGGGACTTATGGAGAAACCTTTGTGATTATTCCCACAAAAATGATCTGTTGACTGTTCCCCCTAATATATCTTATTTGGAGTGATGACCACTGCCCTGAAACAAGTTTACCTGGTTTTATAAAAAACTATCATGTCATATCTATAAGTACCCTTTATGCATGCCACAAACATTAGATATTAATTTGATGTGCAGACACAATCTGAGAGCTAAAGATCTGTTTTTAATGTTATCATTGATAGACAGGCTTGAAATGTCTGAGTGTGCTTCATACTGTCTGTGGAATAGGGGCAACTGACTTCATTCAAAGATATTCCTGCCAATGAAGCCAGTCATTAGTTCCCTCAAATATGGATGGTCAGGTGTATCTACTATGTATCCAAAAGAAAAGGAAAAAGGAGGAACCTTGCCTGAAATCAGGTTGGGCAACACATATAATTTAGAAACATGGCTAACCTTACATAGCCAGATCTTACACCAATCACAGTGAACAGATCTTCCCATTCTCATATTAACCGGACACTGCTGGAACCACCAACATTGTTTCCCCATGACCTAGCTAATCAATGGAACTGCACACTTGTAATACAAAGACATTCATTTTCTTGACATTCTGGAAAATCTCTACATAAGAATGAGTGCTTCCAGCAATCAGAAGTGCTTGTTATTGCTTTGCAGTTAATATCCACACAGCTTGCTTACCACTGCAATGAAATTGATTTAGGTGCACCACTTGCAAATATTGGGTTGTATATTGCCATCCTAGGAAGCAACCATTCCTAAACAAATAACTTTATTCTGGTACAGTAAGTTTTTTTATGGGGGGGTAAGAATGCAGCTCTTGGATTAGGTGCACTATATTTAATTGAAATTTCTTTTAAATGTGGTTTGAATAGAAGAGTGTGAAGTAAGCCTCGTAGTCCTCCACGAGAGTAACACTTACTTCAGTTTTAAATTAGGAATACAAATGGGAAATAGAAGTAACTAAAATAACCACAAGAGATTCACACTCAAACTCAGTACATCAATATTTCACTCAAATAAAAAAAAAAAAATGTTGCCCCCTCTCTCGTCCTCTTATCCTATGCCCTACCTCCCCATTTTCCTGTTCTGCCTTCTGCTTCATTCCCTCTGCTGATATTTACTTTCTACTGTTCCTCTCTCACTTCCTGGTTACCTGCCATAGAGGTCATATCTTTCCTGTCCCTTACCCCCAGTTTTGGGGTGAAATATCCCTGGGATTTTTTTCTTGTGCACATTCTGAATGCTGAAGCACTCTAATGCCGCGTACACACATTCGGACGAGATGAGTTTAGGAGAGTTTTAAATTTTTTCCTGCCAGTAAGCTCCAATCAGAAATGCGAACCAGAAGAGTTTTTTTCCTGCCTCTAAATGTTGAGCTCAAAATATGCCTCTAAAGTCCTAATGTGCATGAACATTGAGTAGCTTTTACAGGCAGAACACAAAACTCCTGTAGAAGCTACATTTTTTAAGCCAGTGTGCAAGGAGCCTAGTAAGTTGTCTTGTTATTTTGAACAATGACCTTGTGAGGCTTTCTATACATGAGCACTTTTGAGCACCACATAAAGACCATGCACTGTTTCTGCTCCTTTTGTTTTCTTACCTATAAATTGCGAAAAGCTCAATAAATATTATTGAAAAAAAAAGTAAAGCAATAGTATTACCTATAGCAACTTGTCTTATGTTAATTTTCATACTGTAACTAGCACTGGAAACGTAACAGCTAAATCCAGTCAATTCCCATAGGCTTCAAATCCTATTTTCTTTGTAACGCCCTGCCGGTGTGACAACAAACTGATCTATGAATATCTCAGAGGCATTCAAGCAATCCATGCCTGTTTTCTTTATACTAAATCTGTCTATGTCAATTATTGGTGGGGAGCTAGTCAAAGGAATTCATAGCCAGAAGGTAAAGAAAGGACAATTCCTAGGAAAAAGACTTAGATTCTCAATGGTAGTTGCTCATTAGTGAATTAATAGGTTGGGCTCTTTGGAAACATATAATTTAAGAAGTGAAAATGTGAACTGTGGGGCGTGTAACATGAATTAAATCTTCAGAAACTGAGATCAGAGTATGAACAAGAGAGGGACAATGCATGGCTCTTAATAATATGCCGTATTGACAGTTTTCAGTCAGGAAACTGCTTATCTCTACCAAGCAACATTTTGTTCTCAGACAATAGTGTTTAGTCAACAGGAATGTCATTTTCTATAGACTGCAGTGAGCGCTAACTTCTTGGCAAGAAAGCATTCTGGCATATTGAAAATTGTTAGAAGCAACTGCTGGGACTCTGCTGTGACCTTGTCTTCTTTGTATTAAAAAGTACATTGCGGTTCCCCTAGGAACACCCTGCCCTGAATACCCTCCTGTGATAAGTGCTATGCAGAAATCTCAGCGGCTCTTTTCATCTTCTGCTCATTTATATTACACTGGGGCCAAAAGAATTTTTAGGAGAACAAATACAGGAAGACCCTTAATTTTTACAGTGTACATTATACTAGCACTTCTTTTTAATAAAGCAGAACACTTCCCCTCCCTTAACTAGAGGAAAGCTTACTAGCATGTTTGGAGACATTCCACTATCATATCCTAATTGCTTCACATTCCATCTATATCCTGTCTATGAACTGACAGCTTAATGAACAAGAGAGACTTATGCCCCATACACACGGTCTGATATTCTGATGGAAAAAGTCCGATCGGATTATGTTGTCGGAAAATCCGAACGTGTGTGGGCTCTAGCGAGCTTTTTCCGTCGGAATTTCCAACGGAAAAAATTTGAGAGCAGGATCTCAAATTTTCCGACAACAAAATACGATCGGACTTTTTCGATCGTGTGTAGGGAATTCCGACGGACAAAGTGCCACGCATGCTCAGATCAAATTAAGAGACCAAAGCTATTGGCTACTAGCCCCTACGTAGTTCCGTAGTACGCAACGAACGTCACAACGTTCGGAACGATCGGATTTTCCGACAACTTTGTCTGACCGTGTGTATGCAACACCAGTTTTGGACAAAATCCGTCTGAAAAAATCAGACGGATTTTAAGGTCGGAATTTCCGACCGTGTCTACGGGGGCTTACACTTTTATATATAAAGCCAGAGAGCAATGTTGAAAATTCATTAATTCACTGAAACCAGCTAGATCATCTTTCACTGACCTGAAAACTAAATGTAAACAGCTACAACACTTGCCATTGCAACTCTGCATATCGTTATTGCCCTTTTCACTGCTTTTTTGACTAAAGGCACATTCTGATTATAATCAGCAATCTATGGTCTATGAACTACCCACAAACAATTCCGGCAGATGCTCATTCAAGGCAATAGTGATTGGACAGGTTAGAAATCTTTGTAATGCCCTAATAGGCTGGCACTGCAGATATTTTCAGCATGCCTATTGTACCCTGGTCCTCTGGCTAAGCACTAATAACCATCCATGGTGATCGTTCATATTTAGGGACCTGGTCATACACAAAGGTTCCTGTAGGTTTAATCTATTTGCCAGCATACATAACCACCCATTATTGTCAATGGCCAACTTAAGACTGGTTGTTTTGCATGCTTTTATGAAGAATAACTCTTATTTATCAGTGGCTGAAACAAAGAATGGGTTGCTTATAGTAGTCAGCATCTTTCTTTAGAGTGCTAAGATTGCAGCAAATACCAGTTCTTGTTTCACAAACCTTGGTAAAAGAGTATGTTTCTGCTTCTAGGATCTGCCGACTCTAGGACAAAAGTAAACATTCTCAACCAAGGTTCCATGGAAATCTAGGGTTGTTTCGAGTGCTTGCTATGGGTTCCAATGAGGGTTCTCATGGGTTCCAATGAGTCATTTCTGTCTCTAAGATACAGGCATACCCCACTTTTAAGTACACAATGGGGTTTATTTACTAAAGCTGGAAAGTGCAAAATCAGACTCACTTCTGCATAGAAACCAATGAGCTTCTAACCCCAGCTTGTTCAATTAAGCTTTGGTAATAAAACCTGGAATCTCATTGGTTTCTATGCTAAAGTGAGCCTGATTTTGCACTTTCCAGCTACCCCATTGTGTACTTAAAAGTGGGGTATTCCTGTAAGTAACTACTGACACCAATTATCTTTTTAGGTATCTGTAAGAGGGGCATTCTCCCCACTGGCCACCATTGTAAGGAACATTCCTACCAAACTAAGGGAGCATTTCACTGACCACCAACAGAAAATAGTTTTGTCATATAGGGCAACCCTGAGTGTCAAAAACACTAAGGCAGGCCATACAATATGCAATTTTCTTTACTTCAACCCTTCAACCATGAGTTGAAGGATTGAAAATTGATTGATTCCCCCATACATACAGTCAATGGTTATGGGGGAATCTCTCTTGTAGCGCTATTTTATTCTGCCAGCGGGGAGCGTGAGGTGCCTTCCCCGCCGGCAGAATACAATGATCACTGCTGGCAAAAATAAAATAAAATGACATACTGGTTGTACTGAAGCCGTTCAATGGATCAACTTCAGTATAACCAGCCCACCCATAGACTATGGTTGGCTTTAGTATGCCACATTCCTTATTCTTTTGTTTATTTTTATGTCTCAACCCACTGTTTACACAAACATTTCCCAGCCTTTTTTGATTCTGGCACCCTTTAAAAATATGCAAAATCTACAATGTAAAAAACTTTAATGTGACTTACCCTCAATAGGACACTTGAGCCTGGGACAATGCACACAACTGCCTTGCTGAAATTAACTTCACATCAGTCCCACCCTCCTCCATAACAAATCCCTCTATACATGAAAGCCCCCCATCTAACCAGAGCCCCCTCATCATATCAGAGTCCCTCATGAAACGGTTCCCCCTTTGGCTCTGGCAGCATGGCAGAGGTAGAGCAGGTTTGGATGGAGGTGCACCTCCGTCCTCTCTAGGTTTCTAGAGGTGGCCCTTCATGCCGTTTGCTCCAGTTCAACGTCAATTACTATGTATATATATATATATATATATATACATGTGTGTGTTCCCATGGTGTGGGTGGGTTGGCTGCCAGCACCCTAGCAACATATGACTCTGTTTGCCCTAGACTAGGGTGTCGCTGGTTGTTATGTGCTGGTGACATCCCACTGGCACTATGATAACTCATTCCATGGTGTGAAAATATGGGACAAACTGCATGCTATAGGAAAACCAATGGCACCATGGTTGAGAAATTCTGGTTTGCACTAATAAACTGTTCACTGAGATCTAAAAGTTATATTAAGAGTCCCTCCATGTTAAAAAGGTTAAAAAGGAGAAAAGCTGAGTTACATAATTTTAGAAGCAGTGTGATGATGTCATAGACCTGAAAGTATTGACACAGTCTATTCTAAAGCACTGGGAGCATCCAAATATTAATCTTCATCTGGCTTCTGCTCAAAACAGGCATCACTATTACAGCTGCAGCCTTGGCTAGGCAGCATCCATTTCAACAGGTGGTAGTTACAATGTGAGATACTGTAACTGTTATTCTGAGTTTAACAATAATAAACTCCTGGACCTATCTAATGTACCCCAGAGACACACATACTGTACAACCGGCTGAGACTGTACAATATGTTGGTTTTGGATCAATGATATAGCTATTTGACAATAGAAAACATCCAGAAAAGAACATCAGCTAAAAATAACACAATTTGCTTTCATACATTTTTTTGATACTGAATACAGCAACAGTAAAGAAACTAAACTGCTCCAAATCGCTAATCTTTGTATTTGCTTTATGAAATATAAATGACATGCTACTACAATATAATCCTTGGAGTAATATCTTTCGATGTTTATTACAGCCCTGTCATTTTAATCAGGCTGACAATATTATTGCTGAGGTTGTAATGGTATCAAACATGGTTTGATTTACTTTGATGTTATATGGGGAAAGGCTGCCACCTAGAGGAACAAGTGAGGTACTGCAAGTGTTACTTGATGGTACACACAAGAAGAGAAAAAAATATTTAGTTTTAAAACACAACATACAGTACCTAATACGTATACGTAAGCCTACATATGTAAGCCTACAAATTTAACATTTTATTAGCTTAAAAAACTGAAAAGCTAAAATAAGTCTAAGCTAATATATAAACCTAGCTAATGGAGAACCACGTACAGTTAATTTATATATAATTTAGCCTTTACATAGTGACTTCTCATCCCAGTAACTAAGGAGGAACTAGTAACCCTACTTATGTAACTTAAAGTACAACTATAGGCAAATATTTTTTTTTCATTTTGGATAGAGTAAGGGAGGGTTATAACATCTGTCAGATTTTTTTTTCGCTATCTGTCACCCATTGTGGAGATTTCCCTTCACTTCCTGCCCCACAGTCAAACAGAAAGTGAGAGGAAATCCTTGTAAATGAAAGAAGTTTTTTGGGGACCCCCAGGTCACCAGAACTAGTGTCTCAATTGGAAGATTTTACTTTCACTTTTAATGATAATGGTAAACAGGACAAATAGAGAGGGTGAATCTCCTTAACAGGGCACAGACAGCAATAAAAACTGACAGGTGTTCTAATCCCTCTCCACTCTATCCAAAAATCCTACAATGTGTACACTCAGATACAGTCAGGGGCCAAGGAATACTTTGTTGCTAGTACTATTTAGTCTCCTGTTTGGGAGTAAGGTTTGGGACTACATATATCTCTATAGTCACTATAAAAGAATAGATACAAAAGTTTGTCTAAAAAGATTTGTCTTTTATTTTATACAATCTAAATGAAAGCACATATTGCTAACAACAAAATCCATTACAGTAATAGACGCATTAAGACTTTGAAGGTCAACGCATTTCTCGGATCATCAGCTTCTTCAGGACCGCCAAAGTTTAGTACATAGGAAGTATTTAATCACAGGACTTTAAAAACATGTCAATAAAGAAAAAATTATATAAACATGATCATCAGAATTACAAATTCCTTAAATATTGGTACAGGTCAAAACAGCATATTTTTAAAGAATATCCATACAGATACTACGTACATGCCTCATGTGAAATACTATGGGATAAAAAAGAGAACAACCCCCAAAGGGTAAAGCAACCCCCCATGGGTAGGACATCCCAAGGTATCAAATAAAGATGTATATACTTACTTGACCAATATAGCAATGTTGTCACATGCATACTTATATGGAAAGAGAAAATAAGGGATCCAAAGAAAAAGCCTGCCGGCCCATGGGAGCGTGATCCCCAGACAGAGAATATGCGCCAAATTAACTAGGAATGCAAGACATAAGAGCTTATATATAAGCTGGGAACCATGTATATAGATGAAAACAAAGAGGACCACTAATGTGATACTATAATGCTGAAAAGGCAAAAAAGACAAAGAAAAAGAACAATGCTTACCCATTCAGAAACGATAAATGGGTATAAAACGTGAATTATGATCAAGGGGAAGGTCCAAATGTATTGTAATACATAAGATATAGTGGTAAAGGGTAAGCCAACTAGACTGATATAAAAAATAAATAAATAAATATATGAAAACTATATAAATGAGGCAAGGATCAATATGTAGATAGTAAAAATTAAGCAAAAAAAAAAAAAAACCCCAAAAAAAGAACAAAAACTTTTTTATATTATTCTGAGGATGATGAAATCTAGACTTACCCTTTAGATAAAGATGTAATGCATATACACCTGTTAGTTAGATTGTCAAGGACAAAGCCAACAGCCTTGAAAAGAGATAGATTATGGAGGTATTAAGATGTAACAATGGCCTCCCAGGTGTCAGTAAGATCCTTTAGAACCTAAAAAAGGTTCACTAGTCAATGATGAACCCACTATTGACAGACTAAAATAAGGTAGAGACACATAAAGTCTTTACCTTAGAAAAATGTCTTGGATAGTTTGTCTCAACCCTCCAGAGATGCATGACCAGCTCCATGAGGGTGACCCTCTATTTATACCTGCCTGAGGGTCCTCCAAGGTCTGCCGGGTATGAAGTGGGTTGGACCAGCAGTGCGGTCCCCCCTCCCATCTATCCCCAGACAAATGGGAGGGAGGAGAAGAGGCCCTCCAGGATTGATGTTGGTGACCCTGGGGCCGCATAATGTGGGGATAGATGGGAGGGGGAGGAGAGGTCCTCTAGGATTAATGTGGGCGACCCTGGGACCGCACTGCTGGTCCCACTCACGTCATTCCCTTGGAGGACCCTCAGGCAGGTATAAATAGAGGCTCACCCTCATGGAGCTGGTCATCCCTCTATGGAGGGTTGAGACACACTATCCAAGACATTTTTCTAAGGTCAGGACTTTTTTTGAAACATAGGACCTGACCTATAGCGACACTTTATGTGTCTTTACCTTTTTTTAGTCTGTCAATAGTGGGTTCATTATTGATTATTTTTAGGTTCTAAAGGATCTTACTGACACCTGGGAGGCCATTGCTAAATCTTAATACCTCTTACCACCATATTCTATACATCTCTTCAAGGCTGTTGGCTTTGACAATCTAACTAACGGGTGTATATGCATTACATGCATTACATCTTTATCTAAAGGGTAAGTCCGGATTCCACCTCAGAATAATCTAAAAATGTTTTTGTTCTTTTTTTTTGTCTAATTTTTACTATGTACAAATTGATCTTTGCCTTATTTATATTTATTTATATATATATATATATATTATATAATATATATATATATATATATATATATATATATATATATATATTATACCAATCTAGTTGGTTTACCCTTTACCGCTATATCTTATGTATTACAATACATCCAGACCTTGCCCTTGATCATAATTCACCTTTTTTACCCATTTATCGTTTCTGAATGGGTAAGCATTTTTATTTTTATTTGCCTTTTTATGCTATTCAGCATTATAGTATCACATCAGTGGCCCTCTTTGTTTTCATCTATATACATGGTTCCCAGCTTATATATATGCACTTATTTCTTGCATTTCTAGTTAATTTGGCAGATCTTCTCTGAAGATCACCCTCCCATGGGCATTTCTTTGGATCCCTTGTTTTCTCTTTCCACATAAGTATGCATGTGACAAGTAAGTATATACCGGTATATCTTTATTTGATATCCTTGGGATGTTCAACCCTTGGGGGGATGCTTTATTTCACATGAGGCATGTACGTAGTATCTGTATGGATATTCTATGAAAATATGCTGTTTTGACCTGTACCAATATTTAATGAATTTGTAATTCTGATGATCCTGTTTATATTTTTCTTTCTTTATAGACTTGTTTTTAAATTCCTTTGATTAAATACTTCCTATGTATTAAACTTTGATGGTCCTGAAGAAGCAGATGACCCGCTAAACACATTGACCTTATCCAAAGTCTTAATGCGTCTGTTACTGTAATGTATTTTGTTGTTAGCAATATGTGCTTTCTTTTAGATTGTATAAAATAAAAGACAAATCTTTTTGGACAAACTTTTTTATCTATCCTTTTATAGTGACTATAGAGGTATATGTAAAGTCCCAAACCTTACTCTTCTGTGCTTTTTAAAATAAGTTACCCGGATAATACCCCTATGTCACTCTTATTAGTTGAATGAAATTCCATTCCACAAACCCATACTCTCTCGATATTCATGTTATATGAGAGTCCCCCCTTTTTTTGAAGATTGAGGACACCACAATTCTAGTACATTAGTTGACTGAAAGTGCCTTTAATATCACATGGTTGAAGTGCTTGGGCGCCCCCTTGTGTTCACTTGGACTTATTGATTTTATCATTTGTCAGTGACATTGTTCCTCCTGTTTCCCCACTTACGGTCCACACTTTGCTGCCATTTTCTGGATCTGGATGGTGGGGAACCCCTTCCTATGGGAGCAATAAGGGAATCTGGGGATCTACCTTGAATAAGTGCATGTTCTTTGAGTAGTTTTTCTTTGTTCTGAAGCTTTTTGCAAAACAAGTGGAAGTAACTACTTGTTCACCAGAAAATTAAGACATTTGTTAATGAGACTTGCAAATGTATCACTACTATTTTGTGCTAAAATTTGTGGATGCTTCCACTTGTTATTAAGATATGTTTTTTTTTTTAAAAACAGTTATGTATCAATAAAATATCCAATTTTAATTTTATGCACTTCAGTGATTTTTGACACCTCTAAAGTCCCACTACCTCAGATTTTAGTTTTTGAATGGTTATGTTATTAGGAATGCGATGCCTAGCTGGCCTTCCCACAAACCACTTTTTTTTCTAAAAGTTACAATTAGAGTCTAAACGTACTGATCTAGAGGACTGGCTGCAAAACATGATTCCCGTCATTTCTCCTGCCTTGTGTCTGCTGTGCAGGAGATGCCGGATAATCATAGGCGTGCACAAAGGTTGTGTCGGGTGTGCCTGGGAACACCCTAATCACCCCATTTGGATTAGCTTATTGCTCTAGGTGCCAGTGGGGAGATGGGAAATATCTCCCACTTAGTGACCTGCATACAGGAGAAGTGTGAAAGCATTCTACTCTCACTCTAAATCTGCAGGCAGGGAGACCGTGTGCTGGCAGGGCAGAGTGCCACAAGGAAGACTGTATGTACAGTAAATATGTATATATATATATATATATATATATATATATATATATATATACACAGTATCTCACATTTTTGTAAATATTTTATTATGTCTTTTCATGTGACAACACTGAAGAAATGACACTTTGCTACAATGTAAAGTAGTGAGTGTACAGCTTGTATAACAGTGTAAATTTGCTTCCCCTCAAAATAACTCAACACACAGCCATTAATGTCTAAACCGCTGGCAACAAAAGTGAGTACACCCCTAAAAATGTCCAAATTAGTTTCAATATTTTGTGTGGCACCATTATTTTCCAGCACTGCTTTAACCCTCCTCAGCATGGAGTTCACCAGAGCTTCACAGGTTGCCACTGGAATCCTCTTCCCCTCTTCCATGAGGACATCACGAGCTGGTGGATGTTAGAGACCTTGCGCTCCTCCATCTTCCGTTTGAGGATACCCCATCGATGCTCAATAGGGTTTAGGTCTGGAGACATGCTTGGCCAGTCCATCATCTTTACCTCAGCTTCTTTAGCAAGGCAGTGGTCGTCTTGGAGGTGTGTTTGGGGTCGTTATCTTGAAATACTGCCCTGTGGCCCAGTCTCCAAAGGGAGGGGGTCATGCTCTGCTTCAGTATGTCACAGTACATGTTGGCATTAATGCAGCCCCAGACCATGACACTCTCACTGCCATGCTTGACTGTAGGCAAGACACACTTGTCTTTGTACGCCTCACCTGGTTGCCACCACACGCGCTTGACACCTTCTTAACCAAATAAGTTTATCTTGGTCTCATCAGACCACAGGACATGTCCTTAGTCTGCTTGTCTTCAGCGAACTGTTTACAGGCTTTCTTGTGCATCATCTTTAGAAGAGGCTTCCTTCTGGGATGACAGCCAGGCAAACCAATTTGATGCAGTGTGCGGCGTATGGTCTGAACGCTGACAGTCTGAACCCCCATCCCTTCAACATCTGCAGCAATGCTGGCAGCACTCATACGTCTATTTCCCAAAGACAACCTCTGGATATCACGCTGAGCACATGCACTCAACTTCTTTGTTTGACCATGACGAGGCCTGTTCTGAATGGAACCTGTCCTGTTAAACCGCTGTATGGTCTTGTCCACCGTGCTGCAGCTCAGTTTCAGGGTCTTCTTATAGCCTAGGCCATCTTTATGTAGAGCGATAATTATTTTTTTTCAGATCCTCAGATAGTTATTTGCCATGAGGTGCCATGTTGAACTTCCAGTGACCAGTATGAGAGAGTGAGAGCGATAACACCAAATTTAACACACCTGCTTCCCAGTCATACCTTTTAACACTAATGAGTTACATGACACCGGGGAGGGAAAATGGCTAATTGGGCTCAATTTGAACATTTTCACTTAGGGGTGTACTCACTTTTGTTGCCAGCCACTTTTTTTGCCAGCGGTTTAGACATTAATGGCTGTGTGTTGAGTTATATTGAAGGGACAGCAAATTTACACTGTTATACAAGCTATACACTCACTACTACATTGTAGAAAAGTGTAATTACTTCAGTGTTGTCACATGAAAAGATATAATAAAATATTTACAAAATGTGAGGGGTGTACTCACTTTTGTGTGATACTATATATATATATATATATATATATATATATATATACAGGGGGTCCCCAGGTTACAAACGAGATAGGTTTGTTCTTAAGTTGAATCTGTTTGTAAGTCAGAACAGGTAAATTTTTTAAGTGTAGCTCCAGCCAAAAAATCTATTTTTAAGCTTTTTTGAGAACATAGGGAGGGGTTATCACCCCTGTAACATTTGTTTTGCTGTCTGTGCCCCTGTCAGAAGATTTCACCTCACTTTCCGTCCCAATGACAAATGGATTTTGAAAATTTTGGGTTGTTAGGGAAACATGGACTGGTGATAAAGCATCAGTAGACACCTTTTTCCCATATTAACCCTTACAGGAGTGAATTTCCCTTCCTAGGGGTGGATTTCCTCTCACTTCCTGTTGTCCCCCTCCGTTTGTAAGTAGGAGTCGTTTGTAAGTCGGATGTTTGTAAGTAGGGGACCCCCTGTATATATATACACACACACACATATACACACACATGCAATAGGCTTGTACACACCTATGGGGATAATAATCAGCTGTGTGGGATTCCTGTCAAAATGCGGGGCGGTCCTGTTGTAAGGTATGACTCAGTCTACCTATCATGCTTAAGAACCAATAGCTTGGTGCCAGAAGTAAAAAGTAAGAAGTAAAAATTACACCACCTGACATGTTCCACCAAATGTAACCCATTCAAGAGAATTGGACCCCAGCGTAACCGTGAGTAAAACACTTGGCCCGCAGTTGCAGTGCAGTATTTACTTACAAAATCCCCATTCAGCTGTCAAAAAAAGAGGTAGAGAGGCATTCAGGAGGAGTATAGCTTAATGAATGCCTGGCATCCACTCATCTACCATAAGCAGGAGCAGCAAGGATGGTGGCAGATGTGGATAAGCCCTGAGTATGATGTTACCTGTCTGCTACCCCAGTTGCTTCATCACTAAATTGCAAACGTCATACCCCCTACACTAAACTATCAGTTTGACTAAGGATATAATTATTTAAACAATATATTACCTTGTATATACAGGACTTGGCATTCAGGAAGAATAGTTCAATTGTAGCATTATCCTTTAGGTAAGATATACTTTCAATGTAAAACCTGCAAGACAAAAGAGACGAATGAAAAATAAACAATAAGAAATGCGGAGGAATACATGAGTCTTTCCATCAAGCTGGTACAACTTTTTATATCATCTATTTATTTCATTTATTGTGTTTCAGAGCATGTGAAAAGCTGGAAATAGAATGTATGGTATTGTAGTGGAAGAGTAACAGAGGTACAGGTGAGTGGTACTGGGCCAAAATGTACGGTAAGTGGGGAGCTAGACTTGGCACTGCAAAACAGGTGGACCACTACAAAACATGTTATCTTTGAAAATCAGAGGTACACAGCCATAACCACAAATAATGAAATAATGATGCCCCATAGCAATCCCCCCACTCTCCCCATGGCCCCGGTCTACAGCTCCAGCACCTTTGTTTGGCACTTTCAACACTTTTGTTTAACTACCGTAGTTATTCATGTTTGAAAATCTCACCCCTCTTAAGCTCCAAACTACCTCCCTGTGTTGTAGACACATTGGGTGCTGATCCCTGGAGCCTGTTTTCACTCCGTATAAACACTAGATAAAATGAAAAATGCAGTGCTGAGAGTTTTTGTATATGTATTATTCTAACTCTATAATGCTAAACAAAGGTATGAACCAAAGGGCTGCACGCTGGTAGTATCACTTCTTTTGGCAAGTTTTATTGCACAAACAGTACACTTTGCTCGTCTCCATCTGAAGGATCAGCCCTCAAACATGTTTCACCCTTCTCGACTTAGTCGCAGAGTTCTTTACGGCAAAGCCGCGAGGGGTAAAACGTGTTGGAGGGGTGGTACTTCAGGTACATGTGAGCAAGATGTACTGTTTTTGCAATAAAAGTTACAAGTAAGTAACACTACTAGAGTGCAGCCCTTTGTTTCTTACCTTTGTTTAGCATTATAGAGTGAGAATAATAAATAGATAATTAAGTAATAAACATAGGTGTGTGCAGCCTGTTGCATTAGGTGTGCACACCAAAGCTCAAACACTCATGCATGTGAGTGTATGTATATACAGTATATATATGATCTCCCTGCCTGCAGATTCAGAGTGAGAGACAAATGCTTCCACACTTCTCTTATAAGCAGAGCCGCGCTGTGGGGGATCTTTCCAATCTCCCCACCGGCACACAGAGTGATATTGCTAATGTGAACCGGGTGATTAAGGTGTGTCCAGTCACACCCAGCACACCCTGTGAGCACTCCTATGGTAATAAATAATAATAGAAAGAAACAGCACTGCATCTTTTACTTTTTACTCTACTGCTCATGTATAATTATAGAATTAGTACTTCAGTGCAGCAGAGCTCCCCCTCCACCGCCGCAGCTGTCACAATGATAGCACAGTGGGCAAGGAGATTCTAGCTGGCTGGCCAGAGCCTGATGTGGTTTCAGAGGCACTAGTTCCCCATCAGCTCTGCTGCCCTTGTGATTTAAAGCAGGCAGTAGGTGGATCCATAGCCAATAGACAGTCTGCTATTAGCTATAGAGTCTGCCCACTGTAAATCACAATCAAAGAGTGGACCTAGTAGGGAAATAGCATCTCAGCTTCCCTATCAGGCTCCACTCACTATCAGCATCACTGGTTGCCAGAAGGCTGTAGGCTGTGAAGCTGGCAGTGACATTAACAATCAGTGACAGGTTGGGAGGGTAGAAGTAAACATGTATATGTATAGTCTCATTATGTGGTCATTTGATGTAGATTACTTTATGGCTATATGCTATGTTGATTATAAATAAGCACTGTCTTTTTTATTTATAGCATCATTTTTCAGGGATTGTGTTCACCTGGAAAATAGAAGATTTTTCACAGTATCATATATTTTGTCTATTGAGTATAACTCTATTTAGGATGACTATATTTATGCTAGATAACACAGTTTACTTTTTATGTACTATAATAAGCATCACTGCACAACACTGGAAGAAAAACAGGACATTTTTTTAATGCAGTACACCACAGCAGGCCTGTTGGGGGGTACCACCGTGCCTTCTGTAGGGAGCCTGGGCACACTGAGGAGCCCCGACAGCAGGGGGATCTGTGCGGCGGGACGGAAAGACAATTACAGAATAATGCACTGTGTCTGTGTCTCTCCCTCCAGCAGCTGGAACCTGGTATCTCCCCCTCTCCCTCCTGCCAGATTTCAGCTGCTGGAGGGATAGACACAGACACAGTGCATTGTTTTGCAATTGTCCTCCCATCCCACTGCACTGATTCCCCTCCCTGGGCTGCCCACATTTGATTCCCCCCTGTTTGCTCGGGCCCCCCCTTGTCCCCCCACAGCGCCGCTGGCTTCCCTTTCCTGCGGGTAAATGAAGCGCATGTAGAGTGTGGGGGAAGGGGCCAGTAAATATGTCATTCACCAGCCCCTTCCTTCTGTGTCCATGCAAAGCTGACCATAGTAAACTGTGTTTACAATGCTTCAGTTTATGAATGTACAGGAGCCTCTGTCTCCTGTTTATTCATAATTAGTTCAACTGAGGTTACAGAGAAAGGTAAGGAAGAATTTGTGTCCTCCATTTTTTTTTTCTGTCTCAACAGTGAGATTCCCTGAGATGTCATCCAAACCCCTCCAACAGCATTGTAAAAATAAAATAAAAAAATCATTTAACAAATGTAAAAAAAAAAAAGTAAAAAAATTGGAAAAAATAAGTTTACATTTTGTTAATATTTTGTAATTGGGGGGCTGTCAGGTAGGCTGTACGGGGCCCCCGTGATTTCGAATGCCAGCCCCACACCACAGTGCATGCCATGAGCATTGTGCTGTGCTGCAATGTGGGTCCCATGGCACCTACTGTCATTGCGTTAGGGTGCCATATCAAAATGAATGGCACCACAGAGGATTTGATTTTCTAACACTGGAGAGTGCAAAATCTGGTGTAGCTGTGCAGGATATCTATTCAACTCCTAACTTCAACTTGTTCAATTAAGCTTTGACAAAATAAAAACCTGCAAGCTAAATGGTTTCTATGCAGAGCTGCACCTGATTTTGCACGCTCCAGTTTTAGTAAATCAACCCCTATGTGTTATGTGCATTGTGGTAATGCTAGGTAAATAGTCAAATGTCCTCTCAACAGTCACATTTTATTGCAATGGTTGAAATCTTCTTTTTGTAATAATGTATACCATCATTATTATATTTATCCATAATCTTTTGACTGTGAAATTAAATAGGCATTCATAATACTGTTATAAGAATACAATATTATTTTAATTGTAGAGGAAGTTTAAAGCAGCACCACAATAGACTGATGCACAAAGGCATTAAACACAGCATTCACTTTGCTTCCTTTCTGATCTAAAGTGAAGATGGACTAAAAAACTCTCATGCAGAAATAACATTTTCTTTTACTTTTTATAAGCTTGTATTCTGCATAAAACAACAACTGTAGACCAAATTCAGAGACTTGCACAAAGGCCGTTAAGCATATTGATCTAAACCTGTTTCCTTTCTGTTGTCTTTCATAATTTCAACACTAGAGGGTGCTGATGCACTTCATGTTAAAAGGTGAAATGGTCTCTATTGATATAAATAAAACCAAAAATAAAATGCGCTCTTTCTTTAAGAATGAGAAATGAGCTCACGTGTCTGTTAAACACACTGACAAAAACAAAATAAGCATACTAAATTAGCTGTTATTTTGTGACAAAATTCTAAATGTACATGTATCTGAAACATACCCAATTAGGCTAATTTAAAGGTGCACAGCTGAGCCTATGCATAAAATTCAATAAGGTCCCATAACAATCAGAATTTTTTACTGCATTATAAACTGAACTCTGATAAAAATACGTGCACAATAATGTAATTTGCAAACAATTATTTGTGCCCAGTTAGTTATACATAAAAACCCACATTTTTAAATTGATTTTTAATAAAAAATTGTGCCGGTAACAGAAAACAAAAGTCATATTGTATGGGATTTGCATTCTCTGTTATTGTTTATGCATGTGCACAGAGACTTTTGGATCTCAGTTTTCCCTGTTAATTGTTCTCAATAGCAAGAAGATAATCATTAAAAATCAAAGCTGTATTTTTACACTAAGTAGCGATGCATAAGCCTTTGTTAGACGTGTTACTATTACAGTATTACAGAACTATATATAGACTGTGCTTAATTAGCAGAGTGTAATAGAAGGAGGAAGATGATTATAGAGCGACTAGAGAGTGTTTACCAGGCACATCCAGAGACAGGAGGGGAGGGAGGCAAGCAGGGCCCAGTGCAGACACAATTATCATCTGTTGGGAGCTGACACCAGACTGCAGACTAAGTTTGCCAGTGTCGGGAAAGCGGGAGTCAAGGAGATAAGGAGTTCCCAAGAGAATGAAGGAGGCCTTGTTATGAAGACACAATCACAGATGTGATTTGACTGCACTTTCACAATATCTTGACATCAGTACACAAAAAAAAAAAAGAAAAAAAAGAGGAATCAGACAGAAGGCTGTTTTACAGATTGAAGGCTTGAATTGTCTTGGGATGGATTTCCTGGCATGATCATTAAACTACACACGCTTGTTTCCTTTATGTTTTTAAAAATATACATATTTTGTAGTACCATATTTAAAAAATGTGCCATCAAACTTTGAATCACAAACACCAACTTGCATGAAAAAGAAACACCTTATCTGCACTCAAGTGTAACAAAACATGACATAGAATCCTAAAGATTATAAGGAGGCTCATTGCTTCATCCAATCCATATGATGCCCAGAATCCACTCATGGACTTGCTGCTTTCCTTAGACCTGGTTAAATCTATAGTTCCAAAGGAAGGCCCAAAAAAAGGGGGACACCAGCCTAATGCATGATCATGAGCACCAAAATGTAAAAACATACTCACAAGGGTTTTAGATACAAAAGCTTGTGAATCTTTGACCTCTATGACCTGGGAGACCTTAGAAACATTGCACAAATCATTGCAAGAATGCTAACACATTTCAAGGGATATAACCCCTTCTCCCTTGAAACACATTAGCATGTTTGCAATGGTTTGCTAAGTCCAGAAGTGTTTGCGTGGACAGTTAAAGTTGACCTAGGTACAAAAGAAACTTGGGAAGGGGGTGGGAGGAGTAGGAAGTTGCCACCTCTAAATTGGTTGAACAAAAAAAAAAAAAAAACAGACTCATCTATGGGCTGCCTTACACTTAAAATATGCCAAGATAAACAGTTATTTCATTATATTTGTCAAAAAGTAGCATAGAAAAAGGAGACTAATGTAGCCACCACATCTAAGAATTGATAGGCTGCAATATTTGTTTTTGGGTTTAGATATCTTTTAAGGGTCCATGCACACTGGCTTAAAAAAAATGCTGCTCCTAGAGAAGTTTAGCGTTTTGCCTGTAGAAGCAACTAATATTTTTCTATGTGTCCATGCACATTAGGTAATTTAGAGGCATATTTTAAGCTCAGCGCAAAAAGGCAAAAAAAAAAAAACCCTTATGCTTTGCATTTTTGAGACCAGTTTTCCAACAGAAAAAAACTCTAAACGCTTCTAATTGCTAGTCCAAAAAACGCTAAAATGAACGTCTTTTTCTGCCAAGAGCACTGGCATTTTTTTTAGCCAGTGTGCATGGACCCTAAATGAAGCACTGCTGGTGTTGTGACATCTATATTTTTGTGTATTCTAGAAACAGATAATCAGGTTGTAATTTATAATGAAAAGAACATGCATATAGCTTCCAATTAGATGTTATTCTCAACACTCCCAATATGACAGTTTTTTTTAGAATCTATGGGTTGGAAAAGCATGTATTTAGACTGCTTGCAGGTGGAGAAGAGCACAGGGTGGTTACATATACCACATATATGTTTTTCAACTGTGTATTTGGCTGATTTCCAGGAGCTCCACTTGCAGGAAGATTTATGTTATCAATTTTGTAGACATAAACATACAAATTACAAGCTAAATATATTTAACACACTTTACATAAAAAATGGAAAGACCAAGTTATTCTTCGTCAGCGAATGAACATCTAAATAACTACTTTGACTTGTAATGGTGACCTAGAACATAATAGGGGGGTTTACTTAACCTCCCTGGCGGTATGATTATTTCAGATTTTTGATGCTGAAAGCGGTACAATTATTTTGCATGGCAATTTGGCGTTTTATATTGTAAGTCTGTAATTCTTAGAAATAATTCACTTAAATCTGTCCAAACAAGAGTCTAGTAGACATCCCGGGTATGATAAAGTTTGAAAAACGAAATCATAAATTATAATATAATAAATAACTATAAATAATTATAACAAATAATAATATAATAATAATAAAAATTATTCAATAATGTAATCAAATCAAAAACACTGAAATTTGCTCAGTTGCAGAATTGTCGCTTTCATTACTTTCAGTGTTTGATGACGGATTTCCCCATAAATCCCTATCGCTCAATTTTGCAAGTGATTCTAAATTATTATCGCTGTTTTCTAGCTGGTCTAAAATCAATTTTGATGTAAAGGGACAGTTTTGGTTGCTATGGACAATCTCCAGTTTCCAGGCAGAAAGAACAGTATTTATAATATAAAACTGCATGCAGGGCACTGGACAGACCACTAGGGACAAAAGGGATTTGAAATAAATTGATACAGTAATGTAATCTGTAAGATTACAGTGTACTGTATATGTATTGTGTGTTTTACTTTTTGAATTTGGCGCCGTTCTTCGTCCCTGTGCGTCGCAACACTCGCAGGGAACGGAGCTCGGCTTCCGTGATAGATCGAGCGGAGGACGGCTTGCACACAGTGAGGGGCGGACATCGCAGGATCCTCGGGACAAGGTAATTGAGCTGTACTTGGATCCTGTGATGCAATCCTGAGCCTGAGCCACACTCAGGAATACCGCCAGGGGGGTTAAACTGGTGCACACAGAAACTGGTGCAGTTGAGCATAGTAACCAATCAGCTTTCAGGTTTTATTGTCAAAGCTTAACTGAAGCCAGAAGATAATTAGTTTCTATGCACCAGCTTCTGCATGCTCCAGTTTTAGTAAATCCCCCCAAATGCCTAAGAGAGCAAAGTCCGTAATGTGTTTAGTGGAGGTGGCATGGACACATTTACGATTACAGTGCTGAATTTCATGTGTCAGATAGAGCATCTAATGATTAAAGATATTTGGGAACAGTGGCGCCGCCCCCTAATCCATGCGCCTGGCCCCGAAACCTACATGCAGGGCGCCGGATGCATGGATTCCAATGGTCGAGCCCACCCAGTTGTATGACAATAGCAAATTAATATTTGCCTTTTGTCTTCCTGATTCTCCTCCCAGCCAATCAGGAAGCCCGATTGTCCAGGGAGTCTTAGGACATACTTCCTGTTTGGCCGGGAGGAGAATGTCTCTGTATGTGCTGCAACATGCCTCACCAGGCATACAATGTCTTTGAAGCCCGGCAGGGAGAAGTGGTCAGAGCAGCCCTGGCTCTACCTTCCCCCCTGCCTCCTAAGGTATGGCATCTGATTGGCCCATTCACGGGGGGGGGGATTGTACATAGTAGCCAATCAGCTTCTAACTTCAGGTGGTTTAATTAAAGTGGTTCTAAAGCCTAAACATTTTTTACCTTAATTCATTCCTTGCATTAAGGTAATAAATGTTCAGGCATCGAATTTGGCCCCTCACAGCCCCCCCCCCCCCCCCTTATACTTATCTGAGCCTTCATTTGATCAAGCGATGTGCACATCTGCAGTTCTTCTCTTCCCTCACTTTCGGGTTGTGCCACTTGCTATGTGGGGGTACCTGTAGCCATTGGCTCCCAGTGCTGTCAATCAAAGTCAGTGAAGAGGGAGCAGGGGGGTGGGGGCCGAGTTCGGCTGTCTGTCAATGGAGCAGAGTCCCGTGGGAGCACTGGACAAAGAGGAGAAGCCATGAGAGCCGGCGGGGGACCCCGAGAAGAGGAGGTTCAGGGTCGCTCTGTGCAATTCCTTTGCACAGAGCAGGTAAGTATAGAGAAGTTTGTTATTTTTTTAAATGTTTTATTTTTTTCTTTACATTCGTTTTAAGCTTTGACAAAAAAAACTGGAAGCTGATTGGTGGCTATACTGAACTGCACCAGATTTTGCACTCTCTTTCACACTGACGGACCGACACCCAATCCCAATCTGACAGTTGGTTGAAAATGGACAGACATTCCGTTTTCATCTAACCGCCCCTTAGGAACAATGGGCTGTGTTCGTATCTGCTCTGCATCAGGGGAACGGACATGGACCTGCTGAGCAGGCAAATCCGCTGGCAGACTCTGCCAGTGTGAAAGGGGCCTTATAGTTAATGAACCCCATTGGGTTTATTTAATAAAGGCAAATATGCTGTTCACTTTGCAAGAAACTTTTCTTTTAGCTTTTCAAATGAGGCACAGAGGTACCATTAGTTCAGTCTGCGCATTTTTGCATCATTTGCAGCAATTAATTAACCCATCACACTTACTACCCAAACATTGTAATTTCCAGATATGTTCTGGAGTTCTCAATTAGGCTTGTTTGATTGGGGGTATTTGCTGTCATTCTTTTTTTCCATGCAAAGTCTTCAATAAATAATTGAAGAAATAATGGAACCACAAGACCAACAGCTGCTGGCACCTTTTAGCGTTTTTTTGGTTTACAATCTTACAAGGAGCATTTTACACACTATTTTTATATAGTCTATTCTAGTTGGGTTAGGAAATATTCACTGCTAAAATTTGTGAAAATACAAAATAATCACTTGCATCGCTAAGGAAATTACACCTGAAGCCCCATTATTTATACAGTGAACATGTTTCAAATGTATCCACTTAATATTCTGGCTGTGGTCATACTTGGCTGCATGATAAAATGAGGCTTCATTTAAGTACTTCACTTCTCTACTATCATTTTTTTAAAGAAATTAGTTTTCCGAGAACTAATTAAATGAATCAGTGAATATGCTGCTGTGAAATGAGTGAAGACTACTACGGTTGGCAGACAGGATACATATATTCTACAGAATCAGCGCTGTCTCCAAGAAGAAGGGGCATTTTTTTTTCTTTAAAAATGCATGTTCAAATTCAGAATACGTAATCTTTCTCTGATGAGATCCTGTTTGTGTGAAAATCAAAAACCTGCTGTTTTCACATAGCAGCAAACATCTGCCACAAGCCAGGACTACACTACTTTGCTATTCAGGTCTTTTTTTCACAGCACGCTTAAACTAGCCAAACTCTATGCAATTAATAGGCTTGGCAAAGTGAAGTTAGAACCTTAATAAATTCAGTTAGAACATATATGATTTAGGTAAAAACATTTTGGCACATGCCAGATTAAAGAATATGTTACCCCAACATTTCATATTCCTGATATGTGTCTGTGGTACCATGTACATGTATAAAAAAAAGTAAGCTGTTCTCTTTTTATTGCTTCATTTGCATACCTCCCAACTTTCTGAGATGGGAACAGGGGACACCTATTAGCATAAGTATGCAGGCAAAGGAAAAAATATTAGTTAAACCCACAAGTACTTTTTTTTTTAACCACTACTATTCCTTTCTTTTGGCTTTTGGAATTTACAAATGCAGCAATTTAGAAATTGGATGAAAGGTTTAGCACTGGCAAACACTTTTTGATAGATACCGTATTTATCGGCGTATAACACGCACCGGCGTATAACACGCACCCCAAGTTTAGGAGGGCATTTTAAGGAAAAAAAGTTTTAGGAGGGAAGTTTAGGGAAAAAAAAAAACTTACATTTAAGCGTCATTTGCAGCTTGCCCAGCGTCATTGCAGCCTTGCCCAGCGTCATTGCAGCCTTGCCCAGCGTCATTGCAGCCTTGCCCAGCGTCAGTGTAGCCTTGCCCAGCGTCATTGCAGCCATGCCCAGCGTCATTGCAGCCATGCCCAGGGTCATGGCAGACTTGCCCAGGGTCATTGCAGCCATGCCCAGGGTCATGGCAGCCTTGCCCAGGGTCATTGCAGCCTTGCCCAGCATCATTGCAGCCTTGCCCAGGGACGTTGTACCTTGCCAGCGTCATTGCAGCCATGCCCAGCGACATTAGAAGTCCGGTCCGGGTTTAAATTTCCCGCCGCCGAGACTCTGTCGCGCGTGCCGCCGAAAAAGTCTGAGGCGCGGCCGAAAAAGACCGAATCGGCCCCGGAAAAGGCCGAGCCGACTGTTCAGCTCCGATCGCGGTCCCGCCTCCCTGCTGTTTCCGGAGCGAGCGCAGGGAGGCGGGACTCCGAGTAGAGCCGAACAGTCTGCTCGGTCTATTCCGGCGCGGCTTCGGGTTTTTTCGGCCGCGCCTCGGTCTTTTTCGGCGGCGCTCGCTATTTTTCCGCGGCGCTTGCCATTTTTGCCATTTTTTAAATTTTTTTTTTGGGGTATCGGCGTATAACACGCACCCACGACTTTCCCCCGATTTTTAGGGGGAAAAAGTGCGTGTTATACGCCGATAAATACGGTAAGTAGTGCATTTTATATACAACTATATAGATCAAACCAAAATGAGGGACAAATGAGGAGAAAAAAGGGACAGACTTTGTTCCAAATCAAGGGCAGTCCCTCGAAAATCAGGGACAGTTGGGAGCTATGCATTTGGGAGAAATCCCTGGTGTTCCTCCCAGCCCCTATGTTCGCCTATAAAAAACTGCCCACACGAGGCATGAGAGCACAGACTGGTCAGTTTTCTGGGTGTGATGGGAAGTGGTTATCTTCTCTGCACTATAAATATACATATGTTTCTGTAACCTACCGGTAGTCTTAATTTCTTCTTATAAGGGTATGAAATTACTAACACACCTTTATTATTTAAAGCATATTCAGTTGTTAGCATTTAAAAATAATTATTTAGTACCATCTTCAGGAGTTTGGATTCAGGGTGATACCTTCTATTGGTATAGATTGTAGAGCTAGTTTTTGAAGCATGCTGGCCTCCCCTGAAGGCTATTGCAAAAAACTTGCCTTACAATCTATTTAGTTAGATATTAAATGGTATTAGCCTAAATCTAAACTTCTACTTTTCTCTAACATGGTACAACATTCCGATGCAAGTACTATTTTTACACATTTCCATTTCCCCACTGCTTAGAGTCTCAGTGCACATCATAGGCACAGCACTATGATATGAACATTCACTTCCAAATCTACAGAAAAGGAAATTTCACAAAGTGGATTATTTCCCAAGATATATGATATTTAACTGTCAGTTTATAGTTACAGATTCAAAAAGGAATCGATAGATGAAATGGATTGGACCTAAAATGTTGGGCATTTCAGTTACTACCAAGGTTTGAGGGTGAGTCGTTTTTTATCTGCACTTTTGCTATAATAATCCTTAGGCTGGCTGTACTGATTACTGAGTGCCCAAGTTGACAGATGGCACCTTTGTCGTTGCTTTATTGAATCTTTGATCTTCATCACTTAACATGGCCGTGACACTCTCTGTTTGCACCAAGGAAAAACAGCGAACAGTGATTCATTTTTTTTGTGGTCTGAAGGTGTACCAGGAGCCGAAATCCACAGAACACTTTCATTACAATAAGGGGAAAGAGTCCTGTGCGTCTTCTGGTCTGTTTAAGGTCTGAATTCAGCCAAAAATTTGTGCTGAAATCGTACCTAAAAAAAGTAAATGGGGGCGCACCAGACTCCTGCTGTGAGCTGCTTCGTGCTGCGGTGTGAACTCAGCCTACGATTTGCCACAGACCAACATGTGCAAGAAATGGTGCATACACGGCCGACATTTTTTCTGAGGGTATATTCAAGCTTGTGGACTGCTGGAACAAGTGCATGGAAAAGCAAGGGGACCATGTTGAAAAATTATGTAACTGTCCATTCTCTGCTGATCTTCTAATAAGTTATAGAAATAGAATGTTAATAATTAATGAATCACCCTCATACCTTTTAACATTTATTATAAAATCGAATGATCATTTGACTTCATTCATCTATTGCTCTAATTGCGCATTATTTTTGTTATGTTAATTGTACTTTCAAGTTGTATATTAAAATGTATATTTTCATTATATCTGTATTACTATTTTCCGTACATTAACTATCCAATAAATATATCACTTCCAATAATTTTCATTTAATAAAAATGTTCTCTATTTTAAACTACAAGCACCAAAGGAATTAATATTCCGGTGTGAAAATAAAAGAAGCAGGAACAGTCTTAATGGCAGTTATTGCAGGCATCATTTGCTCCAGAATATTATCTGGATTACTCAAGGCACTAACAAATACTGGTTTCTATGCTTGCCGAAACACAGCCATTCAACGAGAGATGATTCATGGCTTTGACCCATATTCCCACAGGACTTGTAATTAAAATGTTGTGGCTAATTAAAGCATAGCCAAGAGGATAATGAAATAAATGAAACAACCAGGTCATTGCTAGCCAGTGAGTAACAGTTCTATATAGAAGAATTAATAAAACTAGACACTTTAACAGTGAAATAATCAGAACACATGGCTCTTGTTATATAAGAACCTTCAGCTGCACATACTTCAGTTGAACCGAGAAGTTTACAAGTTTGCAAGTATAAGCAATGAGTACTACCTACATTTTTTGGATCGTACTAGAAGGGGACTGTACAGTGACTGCATACATAGGAAACTGTATTCATTTAATGAGTTGATTGCCTCTATCATCCTGGCATTTGATAACTGAGAATTATTGATTAGATATTGATTGCCACTCCATTCTTTCCAAAACATTTAGCAAGCTAAACCTAACATGGGCTGATATGGCCATTGTGTATGCATGTGCACCTACACCGCTCTGACTCTTTTGTCTTGATCTATATCTACCAATTATGTCAACTGCTTAGCGCGCATATTCCCAACTAGTGTCGATTCCTGAAACACAATCAATTATGGGTAATGGAAAGCTGCAGTAAATGGTACAATAAAACAAACAACAAAACAATAAAACATATAAAGACCAGTGATTCTCAACCAGGCTTCCTCCAGAGGTTGCTAGGGGTTCCTTCAGCATTGGTCAATTTCTGCCTCTCAGATAAGTTCCCACTGACACCATTGATCTTTTTAGCTCTCTGTAAGGAGGTAATTCTTCCCAATGACCACAGGTGTAAGGACCATTCTTCCCACTGACCATCACACTAATGTTATATGAGTTTCTAATTTTTAGCAGGGGTTCCCTGAGACCGGAGAACTATTTCAAGGGTTCCTCTGTGTTGAAAAGGTCTAGAAAATCTGAGTTAGACCCATTCGGTTTGTTTTCAGGTGTATTTTCAATTATACACACCTGCAGAGAACTTACTGAAAGCAACCCCTATGAAACGAATTTTGCTTTCCAGGCCACCAATTTATAGAAATCAGTGAAAAGTATGGCTGGATTTACTGTAAAGAATGGCTGCAGTTACTGGATATTTTACCATTTTGGACTAATTATCTTCTGCATATTCGGTATTCCCAAAATGATTAAACCAGCACTTGGCTTTAATCAGGATATATGCATATAAAGTAGCGTAACAGTTATTTCTTTTAATAAATAACAAATTTAAAAAATTCTTATTTAAATTCTAAGCAGATAAACCAGAAAACTTTCCAAACAGAAAGCACCAATCACGTGACACACATCTTTTTATCTTCATACCTGATAATCACTCTGTTAACAATATTTATGTAACAATGGAAGAATAGAGCAGAAATGACATGCGAGTGAATGTGGACAGATGAAAGCAGGAATTATCTGTGTCTGCAATCACTAGGTGTTGCTTGTTTGCTATTCTTTATTTGAATATATTGGAGATAAAAGGATCTTTTGTATAATGGCAGAGTTTACGTTGCATATAGTCAAAAATATTAGTACAATTTTTTTTTTTTTTACAAAACGATTTAAAGTGTTACTAAACCCACAACTGTAAAATCAGTCTGTATATGCAGTTAAGCATGCTTGTTATACTCACTGTGGAACCTAAGGGGTTAGTCCTCTGCATTGTGTAAAAAGACTGTTTGATTCTGTATGCACAGATTCTCCCCTTCTTCCACAGTCATCTAACCATTTCTGGATAAGACAGAGTTAGTGGAGTCAGTCTGCACATGCTCAGTTTTGTGTGTATTGCTAGAGATTTTTTTTCTTTTCTTGGGAGAGTGCATGTGATCAGCACAGGGCCAATCAGCACTGTCCAGGCAGAGGGTCTGGGGTCCTGCATCCTTATAGGACATTCGTGGGAGAAGGAAAACTCTTCCTACAAGTTTTAACCAGACACTGATAGAAGTCACAAGACTGCTATAGAGGCATATCCCACTTTTAAGTACACAATGGGGTTTATTTACTAAAACTGGAAAGTGCAAAATCAGGCTCACTTCTGCATAGAAACCAATGAGCTTCTAACCCCAGCTTGTTCAATTAAGCTTTGGTAATAAAACCTGGCAACTCATTGGTTTCTATGCAGAAGAAAACTGATTTTGCACTTTCCAGCTTTAGTAAATAAACCCCATTGTGTACTTAAAAGTGGGGTATGCCTGTATACTGCTGATTAGGAAAGGTATTTAGCATTTTATATTTACTAAAATAATTGCATTTCCATGTTCTGTGTACTGTGGGAGACGAGATATTGTGAATGCAGCGTCCTGGGTTTAGTAACACTTTAAGGTATAATAGTTATCTCACTGATAACCATTTTATGAAAAAGTAATAAATAGCTGTGTCTATACAATTTTGCTATAGCAAAGTTTAATTTTCAGCTTGACTTTATTAATATAAATGTATGTACACGGGGAAAGAACTGGTTAAAAAACAGGAGACGAATGGTAGTAGTGAACATTATATAAAATACATGATAAGCGTTAGCAGTGGTAAATATGAGCATTCGCTAATAGGCTCAGTTCAGGGTTGTTATGATTAATCTGGAGGATGGGATAAAAGTCATGGGGCTATTTTTGCTAACAAGGTGAAATGTTGTAGACAAAACAGCAGATGCAATTTAATAGGCCATGGTAGGAGTCTCTATGAACAAAATAAAATACAGTCAGAGACTACAGAACCAAAAAGGATTTAGGAAAACTGGCTTGCAGCAAGCTAAGCAGCTATATGTACACAATGCCAAGCATGAGCTGCAAATGTAAATAACAAACAAGATAAAATATCTTGCTGAAACATGTCTCAAGGACTAGTAAAGCCTTATAGAGCACTGTAAGGTGGATATAAAGGGTTTGCAGAGGGTTCCAAATAGGCTACTAAATTATTAAAAGTGACGTAAGGTCTTATTTAATATAAAAAGAAGATGCCTTAGAGGTGAACTAATATGCATAACTATATTAAGGTCAATATAAATATCTGGCAAATTTGCTTTTTATTACAAGTACTGTACAGGGAATAGGAAGACATATGCACGGATAAAACAATTTTGCTATCAGTTTACGAAGGGGAATCTTTATGGTGAAAATAGTTAAGCTGTGGGAACTGATCTGTGTGCCCTTGTGGGGTCAAGAAGAGATATTCTTCTTAGCCCCCATACACATGGTCGGAAATTCCGACCACAAAAACCCGTCAGATTTTTTCCGACGGATTTTGTCCGACACTGGTGTTGCATACACACGGTCGGACAAAGTTGTTGGAAAATCCGATCATTCTGAACGTGGTGACGTTCGTTGCGTACGACGGACCTACGTAGAGGCTAGTAGCCAATAGCTTTGGTCTCGTATTTGATCTGAGCATGCGTGGCACTTTGTCCGTCGGAATTCTCTACACACGATCGGAAAAAGTCAGATCGGATTTTGTTGTCGGAAAATTTGAGAGCAGGATCTCAAATTTTTTCCGTCGGAAATTCCGATGGAAAAAGTCCGATGGAGCCCACACACGGGCGGATTTTACGACAACATGGTCCGATCGGACATTTTCCGTCGGAATTTCGACCGTGTGTACGGGGGCTTAGAGTTTTTTGCCTTCCCCTGGACCTAAGCTGTGTGATTTTGTTATGGGATAAACTTGATGTTTATTTCTCAACATAAAACCTCAGTAAATCAGACACTAAGGCATTGATGTACGTGAGACAAATAGGCTGTGAAAGCAAAAATACTATTTTTAAAAATTTTGTATGCGTGTCATTGGGCTTAATTTGAAATTTTTTAATTTGCAATATTCACCAAATTCACTAAGTTAAGTGAAAAATTACCTGGAAAGTGAACAGCCTATTTGCCTTTAGTAAATCAACCCCAAACAGTCAACAAGCTGACACTTCACACATCACGTTAAGGTGCTCCTGGTCTAAACAGATTTAATCTGATCCAGTAGAAAGTTATCATTTTGTTTAATTACTATATCAGGTGTTTTTTCTGGACAAAGAACTTTACCAATTGTTGAAGAAACTTCCAGGTTTCTTCTGTAATTCCAGAACTTGAAGCCAATAAAACTGCTCATATACATGCCAGTGTACTGATAGCTTAGTGCTTTGGTGAAATGATTGTTTCACAGCATAGGCTTTTACAAAAGTGAAAAAAAGTATGCAAAAAGATAAATCAGCTGCCCTCTGAGTCCCGACCAGGTGGGACATTTTATCTTATCTTTCCTAGCTGTCTGACAGTGGAGTCATGTTTGCTAAAATCCCTCAATATCACTTTATACTAGTAAACCCACAGAAGAAAAGATCAAACAGCAAAGACAGCCCTATACAACTGCTAATGCACCTCCATATCCTAAGATAAACACTGGAAACATCTGATTAAAACAGATATGTACTGGGAGCATCTGATCATAAATGACATAAATGTATAAGAGTTCAGCCTAAATGGAGGCAGACCATGTCTGCACCTTTAACTGCCCTGTAACATTTCTGAGCTTCAGGTAAACAGCTAAATATGTGGATAGAATACATATATTGGAGCTGATTTATCTACCAAAGGATTTGAATTTCTGTCCATTTATGAGACTTAAAGTGATTGTAAAGTCTCGTTTAAAAAAACAAAACAAACATGTTATACTTACCTCCTCTGTGCAGTGGATTTGCACAGAGCAGATGGGAGGGTGGTTGAGCCAGCCCTTAAATATGTATGTGTCATGCCAGAAGGGTAGTCGGTGGAGGATAGAGTGCTGAGGAGACTGTCAGTGGCCTTAGAGGGGAGCCTGGTCTGTCAGTGGCCTTAGAGGGGAGTATGGTCTGGGGGGAGGGGGGGTCCAACTCCGGCTGGAGCTAGAGCTGGCTTGGGAGGATCCTGACAGCAGTGCGATTTGAAAGGAGTCTTGTCCAAGAAGCAGCCGGAGTAAGGAGGACAGTGTGAGTACATCAGCACACCTAGGGATATACAAGAAGAGAGGCTACCACCTTTCTGAAAGACAGCGTTAGTGCTTAATCTTTTATTTTCCTTGCCCTGGGAGATTTTCGGAGCAGCCGGGTGGGCTGGTGAAAAAACAGCTAGGTGGGCAGGTAGTTTCTGTAGATACTAGAGCTGGAATCAGTGTCTACAGTGGAGTTGGAGATACTCTGGTATGCAGTCTACAACAGTTTGTGCTACTTTCCAAAGGACTGGGAGTTCCTAGTCCTTAAGGGGCTTTTGCATGTTTGATTATCAGAGACTGTCAGCATTCAGGAGGTGGACAGTTCTGGAGCGTGTTTATAGGGAAGAAGTTGTATCTGTTATTGTTGCAATCAAGCTGGGCATCCCATAATTATCATTCCTCATCCAAGTTATTACCCCTAATAAACAACAAAAACCAAGCTCAAAATCTGTTCCTTATGTCTGGATGCAAGTGGAAAATGCTTGTTGTCTGGCTGTGCAGGAGTGGGGAAACCAGTCATCTGCAACCCCTGCGGGCGTAGTGCTATACACACACCCATTAAACTATAACTAAAGGCATAACTTTTTTATTTTCTTAGATTTGGATACAATCGTAAGGGGTTGGAACCACTTTCAGGTTTTAATTGCTGCCTGTCTCCCAATAAGGGAGTTTCCCTTTCTCTAGTTAACCTGATCACCAATGTCAGCAGGAATGAAATCCAAAATTTGTCCAGAATTGTCACTAAAACAGGAATAGAGGGGAAATACTCCAATTGGGGGAACTTGTCCCTGTGACAATTGTCTGAGAAGAAATCTTCCTTAAATTGGAAATATATCCTCTTGATTCCTGTTGAGTCTATAGGACAGGAAGTGATGGAAAATCAAACCTATTGAAACACAAACAAAAGAAAAAAAATCCTGACAGCGGTTGAATCCTCCTCTACCCTATCCAATATGAAAAAAGTTTTAGCTCTAGATAGACTTTACATTTCAGAAATGACATTTGTGTTTTTCCAAGAAGAATTTTATACAACAAGAGAGATAACAATATGTCAAATAAATAATTATAAAACGGGAACTAATTCTTATTGACCTCCACTGAACCAGCTTCTAAGCAGCTTATTATTGGAAAGAAGGAAAATTATAAAAGTGAAAAGGATAACATCAGAAAGGTATTTAAAGTGCTGTCAAGTCTTATGATGGGATATTAAAAGCAGATTTGTAAAGACAACAAGGACCGCTAGCAGAAAAGAAGGAGTGAATAATCAGATATGTCAAGTGGTGGAAAAATTGTCACGTCAGGGAAGAGGGGATGAGAAAGTGGAATGAATGAATGAAACAAGTTTGAAACATGAAAGCAGAGTTGCACTGCAGTTTTTAAGCAAACAGCCTACTAAGTTCGGATGTTATTGTATATGAACACCACATCTGAAAAAGCTATTAAGAAACACACTTGGTAATGCAATCAGTGTAATACTTTAAATAATGTAACACAGGATACATTATGTATTATTATGTACTGCTGATAATCAAAGTGCTTAGCTTTATCTGTCTCCCAGGCCTAGCTCCAAGAGCATATATAGCGATTTGTTGATTTAAAGGCTGCCTAGCCTTAGCTAGTCCTGTTTAAATAAAAATAAAACTCACTAGAGCCACACATATGGCATGTTTACTCTAGTAATGTACTAAGACCACAGAGTTGCCAAGGCATACCTCTCCACTGAGACTGGCAAGGTTTGCTCAGGTACAGTACATGTAATAGATTGCATATTTTATGACCTATTCAGCCCATCTGACTACAGCTGAAACTTACCATTGAACACAGCAGTCTTGAGCTTGAAAGAACACTGACAAAGTGGTAACTGTTTCCTGCATTGCTGTTATGTCATACATTCTTTCTTCCACGCCACACCAATTCAGTGTATTTGTCTATGGGGGGCGTTGATTTGTATATATCTTTATGGATGTTTCTGAATCCTTGCATACAGGCATACCCCACTTTTAAGTACACAATGGGGTTTATTTACTAAAGCTGGAAAGTGCAAAATTAGACTCACTTCTGCATAGAAACCAATGAGCTTCCAGGTTTTATTACCAAAGCTTAATTGAACAAGCTGGGGTTAGAAGCTCATTGGTTTCTATGCAGAAGTGAGCCTGATTTTGCACTTTCAAGCTTTAGTAAATAAACCCCATTGCGTACTTAAAAGTGTGGTATGCCTATATACTATTGTTAATTACTAGAATATGTTTTTATTTGGATATATATATTGTAGTGTGGAAGTTTTTTAGTTGGGTTAGGGTTGGAGAGGTTTTGCAAATTATTAGCACCAGTCTGCACACTCAGTGGTGCTGATCATTTGTTGTAGTTAATGGCATGATACATTTAGTAACATCCAAAACATTTAGAAAATCACCTTATATAAACTTATTTTAAAATGGTTTTAATAGAAAACTATGATTATAAAATGCAAGCATACATATTATAAACCCTCGCTTGGACCCTTAGAACTCAACAAGAGCAGTCTTAAATACCAAAAATCTATACACAACAGGGCAGTAGGGTGTCCAAATCTGTGGTAATAGCTGAAACATTTAAGGAATACCATTTCTCTTTATACAATGTACAAACACCCACCTTAGACTTGTTACAGCTTCCCTAACACAAAGGATCAGCTGGTATCTTACGGAAGGCTAATTTACATTGCATCCCAAATGAGACAGTTACCGCCATGAAGACATCATATCTCAGAAGACCTTGTTATGGCCATAATAACCTAAGCCTAAACTTGGAAAGCCCTGGGTCCAGATGGTTCACATTTTCATACTACAAAACATGAACACATTTACTCAGCCCACACTTTGTGAGGTAATTTAGCACAGTGGAGCATAGTAAACATTTCCCTTCTAAATTTCCGTGTTACCTTATCTGCATAGAAGACAAGAGCCTCCTTTAATGATCAATTTTGTTGCTAAATACAGATCTGAAACTATTTACTACAATCCTAGCAATGAGATTAATGATACATGTTCACAAAGATGATTTTGTGCCTACTAGAGAGGCCAGAGACTAGACATGTGCAATTCGTTTCGTTTTTTTTTTCGTTTTTTCTTTTTTTTTTTTTCGTTATTTTCGTACGAATGAACGAATCGTTCGAATCCTACGAATCAGAATAACGAATCGTTCGAATCCGATTAACGAATCATTCGAATCGAACGAATCCGAAAAACAACGAAAATCAGAAAAAACGAATTAGAAACAGCGAATGTACTAATGAAGAAAATCCGGAAAACGAACGAAAAAATTCGTACATTCGTAACTTTTTTTTTGTTGAATTGGTAATTTTCCGTGTCCCTTACAATGGTGCTGCTAAATGTGCTTCGAATGGATTGAACAAAAAAATTCGTACATTCGTAACTTTTTTTTCGATTCGTAACTTTTTTTTTTTTCGCTTTGTAATTTTCCGTGTCTCTATTTAACAAAAAAATTTGTACATTCGTAACTTTTTTTTTTTTTTTCGATTCGTAACTTTTTTTTTTTTTCGATTCGTAACTTTTTTTTTCGATTCGTAAATTATTAAAATGTAATAATAGCATACACATTACATAAAATTATGAATTATGCTCCGAATACAAATCTATGAATGTTACGAATGTATGAATAAATACGAATGCGTCTAAAAATTAAACTAAAAAACGAATCAACTAAAAAATAACTTACGAATGTACGAATCGTTACGAATACGAACACCGACGACTTACGAATGTACGAATCATTACGAATCCGAACACTGACGACTTACGAATCGGTGCGAATCAACGGAAACAAAAAAAACTATTTTTTTTCGGAAACGAAAAAAACGAAACTAAAATAAACAAATGCACATGTCTACCAGAGACAACATTGTAAGGGCCCAGTTCAAGTATATACCAATGCTTCTACTATTCACAGATGTTAAAAATGTGTTTGACTGGGTGGATTGGATGTTCATGGGACTGATGCTTAGACAAACTGGTCTGGAAGAAATTATGATGTCCTGAATCAATGATATTTATTCACACCCTTCCTCCCAGGTCAAGATCAATTTACATTCTCTACACCCTTCCTCACCCCTTCTTCAATATATCCAATGGCACATGACAAGGATGCCCACTGTCCCCTTTTAATTTTATTTTTATGCCAGAGCTTGTCCTATGCACAATTGTGTGAACCTATTCCAGGCCTGCAATCAGCACACCAGTACCACAGAAATTCACAGCAAATGTGGATGATCTGCTAATTTCTACAAAGCTTATTATTTCACTCCATAATCTACCAGCAGAATACAGCCTTTTTAGTTCCCTTTCAAAATTTCTGAACAAAAATCAGAAGACTTAAACCTCCCAATCCCATCCAGCGTATTCCAAAGTTTGCTTGCCAAAATTTCCTTAAAATTATCCGACTCTACTAAATACCTGGGTACCATTATCCCACTGGACCTTTCAAGTGCCTATTTTAGTTAATTTCCCTATCTTCTTCCACAATATCAAACAAGACCTCATTCGCTGGCACACAGGCCTTTCTCATGGTTTGGAAGATGCAGTAGTTTAAAGACAAACATTGTTCACTGTCTACTGTAGTTATTATAGACTCTTCCCTTGCACATTCCATCCTCATACATGAAAACCTTGAACACAGCGTTTCTTCAATTTCTATGAGCTTAATAATCACTGAGACTCAAGTGCACTGTGTTAAAACTGTAAAAGGACCATGGTAGTATTGCACTGCTGGACATCTTTCATTATCAATCGTGTCATTTGACCATAGTGACTGACTTTTGTTGTTATGCGCAACAATGTACCGATTTGGGCTTCAAAAATCAGACATACCATGCCAGGGAGGTTAAACCATGGGTGGCAGTAGAACAGACAACTACTAGAATCTTTTTACCCTTCTTAACCTGGTGCCCAGCAATGTTCCCCCTCACCAAATCTCATCCTACCATCGGCACCACTTGGACTATATGTAGAAATTTCTTTCAGAGGGATGACACCTGTCCATCATCCTCTCCTCTCTTCCCGATAATGGGAAACCCAGCCTTACTACCAAGGATGAATGACCCAGAAGCTAGTTCAACTCCAGAAATAACATTTTATTCATAAAAAACAATGGCCAGTGCTAGTACAGCTGGCAAAGGATTCTTGCCTAGAATCAATTATGGGGAATGTCCCAACTTTCCTAAATTAAAAGCCTCTGCCACCTGCATGTGAATTTGTTCAACCTTTCACAGGATTAGCAAAAGAATGTGAAAAAAAGGAACTCTTCAGACACACTGGGATTGATTTACTCAAACTTACCCCTACATAAATAACATAGGAATAAGACTTACAACTACAAATTACACCTGAGCAAAAAGAAAAAAAGAGAAAAAAAAATTACTACAAAATTCTTGACTTGACAAAAAACAGGAATCCTGCTATAAGATTCTTACTCAGTGGTACAGAACACCACAAAAACTCCACCACGTTTCCAACATATCTTATTAACAAAGTGCAACGCAGCTTATATTATACACTATATAAAACCCCAATGTAAATACCAATTAATTCTAGATATACATGAATATCAATATAAATACTGTAAATACATAAAAATGTACTGAAATTATTATCCTATGTGCTTGCAAAATATATGCCCTCTTCTTCAAAATAAGTTACTATTGCACATGTTTCCAACAACCCTGGAAACATACTGGGAATGTGAAGTAGCCACTAGAGATTTTCTATGTATCTTTGGCACTTGCAATTCCTCACACTGTTCTGGGGTGAGGTTTGAGGTTTGGTTTGGTTTGGTTCTGGGATGAGGTTTGATGCATCTCCACAAAATTCCCAGGCTTCATGATATTGACTAACACAGCCTTCTTCTATGCTATAATACCACACTAGGGAGGGAGGCCAGACCTCCCACACCTGATTAACGCAGATAGAAGCTACATCCCAGTGCTGTGCAAACAACCCGATGCCCCGTGCTACTACAAATGGAAGACCATATCTCTTTAAGAAGAAGCATGTATGATTTTTGAAAAGATGTAGTTTTACTGGAATGCATTCTCATCTACCCCTGAGTATAAGCTCTATTGTGCACCAATCCTTTGCAACCAATATAAAGACCTATCTCAGGCAAGAAAGTTGTTCACCAGATGGTATCCCCTTCACCTCCCACTTTTCCATCCCCATTACCCCCCCAACACACCCATGATTTCACACACCTCTTCGCTCCCCACCCAATTAAACCCCAAAACACAAGCAATGAATGATATGATCCTCCAAACATACAATACTTATAATTACATCCAGGTGGAGAGACTTTTTTTCAGAATCAACATACGCTTTTCATTGTTTCAATTTTATATTATGAACATATGGATGCCACATTAGATTATATCATATTGTCTTGACCTTTGCAGTATTTTATATGGTTCCCAGCTTGTTACCAGTATATGGACCTTGTTCCATAAATTAAGAATCTATACAGTATATATATATATATATATATATATATATATATATATATATATATATTGCAAATATACACACATACAACACAACACAAAAAAAAAAAAATATATATATATATTACCCCCAATAGACTTTAATGGGGTTCTCTGCAAAGTTAACAAACTTCAAGCAAGGTTTGAAAACAGTTTGCAGACCTAAACCAGGTAAAACTGAACCCAGGCATCATCCCTAGTGTTGAGCCCTCAAGGGTTTATCTTCAGCAGCATGGGTTGGACTGCCATATAAGTGTCTGTGGTGCACTTAGCCTTTACTATAAACCTATTTGAATGTAAACATAATGGCTTTTGCATTCATTGTAACTAACCAAATATTATCTGAATAGCTATAATTGGGTATTGATCTTATTAAGCTAGCTACCTCACTAGCTCAAGTGGCTAGTCCACCCAAAAGTGTTTTTTAAATTATAGGTAGGATTTACTGTACTAAATTTTGTGGACTCTACCAGCAAAATCTATTTATTTCCTGGTTCTATTGCCAACTACCACTGGTAATAAAAACATGCTGCCCCACTAGCTCCAGTGGCTAGTCCACCCAAAAGTGTTTTTTTTTTTTGTTATAGATAGCATTTACTAGATTTTGTAGACTCCAATAGCAAAATATCTTTATATTATATATTATATTATTATATAATATAGACACACACACACACACACACATATATATATACTGTGCCCATCAGCCACTATATAATATGTATGTGTTCTATTGCCAACTACAACTGGTAATAAAAAATACCAAAAGGTGTGCTGACCTAGCAACCAAAGTGCAGCAATCCCACCTCATCAGAGGTGTAAGAACTGGGAAGTTAAGGATAACCAAACCCAAGAACAAGAATGTAATACATTGCAGCTTACCAGTCAATAGGTGTGGTGGCTGCATTTGCTTTAATTTTTTTCAACCTAAGAACATTTTAAGCAAGTACAGAAAATACTTGTTGGCCTAGCCAGAAATACAGTGTCCTTGTCACTTCCTGTGAGCTAAACTGGAAGTGTTATCTTCTTTCTGTAAACCACATTGTATTAATGTCCAGCCTGGGTTACAACCATGGTTTCCTCCATAGACAGAGTAGAGGAATGAACATAGTCACCCAGAGACACAAAATGTCCATGCTGGGCACTCGCAGGTCGCTCAGCAGTGTTAGAAAAGCGAATGAATATTCGCTTTCCTAACACTAAACCGCCTCTTTGCCAATCAGGTGCTCGGATCTGTTACCCGTCACCTGATTGGCTGAAACATCAGGCGCTGTGATTGAACGCCAGGCGTCCAATCATAGCAGAGTACAGGAAGAGAGGACGGGAGAAGACATTGAAGATCTGTCCCACCGAGACAGGTATGTGCAGACAGCGGGCCAGCTGGGGGCACACTGGCAGCATTTGATATGGCACAGTGGCCTCATATGATGGGCACAAGTGTCTGCATTTGATGGGCATAAGTGGCTGCATTTGATGGGCACAAGTGGCTGCATATGATGGGCACAGTGGCTGCATATGATGGGCACAGTGGCTGCATATGATGGGCACAATGGCTGCATATGATGGGCAGAAATGGCTGCATATGATGGGCACACATGGCTGCATATGATATGATGGGCGCAATGGCTGAATATGATGGGCACAGTGGCTGCATATGATGGGCAAAGTGACTGCGTTTGATGGGCACAGTGAGGCTGCATATTGATGGGCACAGTGGCTGCATTTGATAGGCACAGTGGCTGCATATAGTGGGCACAATGGCTGCATATGATGGGCACAAGTGGCTGCATTTGGCGGGCACAAGTGGCTGCATTTGATGGGCACAAGTGGCTGCATATGATGGGCACAGTGGCTGCATATGATAGGTACAGTGGCTGCATATAATGGGCACAGTGGATGCATATGATGGGCACAAGTGGCTGCATATGATGGGCACACATGGCTGCATATGATATGATGGGCGCAATGGCTGAATATGATGGGCACAGTGGCTGCATATGATGGGCAAAGTGACTGCGTTTGATGGGCACAGTGAGGCTGCAATTGATGGGCACAGTGGCTGCATTTGATGGGCACAGTGAGGCTGCAATTGATGGGCACAGTGAGGCTGCAATTGATGGGGGGGGGGGGTGTTTCAGTATTTTTCAGTTTGTTTGCCCTCCCCCCCAAATATTTTGAGCACCAGCCGCCACTGGCTTTGACAAAAAAAAAAAAATGGAAGTTGATTGGCTACCATGCACAGCTGCGCCGGATTTTGCACTCTCCAATTTTAGTAAATTAACCTCACTGAGTATAGAAATTGGATTCATTACCTTGTTTTCCCTATATCTTTTTAGAATTCTCCATAGCTGGTTTTCTGTGAACAAATGTCCTGAAAATTAGAGTACTTCTTTTTTAATAACAAGTGGAGATAATAGAACTCCAGGTAAAATGTCAAACAATACAGTTTCTCCAAATTGTTATCATCCTCATTATGTTTAAACATGTGTATTATGCCACGGTTAAAATCTAAACCAAGATTATGGTTGAAAATCTCTTGCAGATAAAAAAAAAATTTGATGGCAGCTCTCTGTCTGTCTAGCTCTATTATACTCACAACTGCGGTGTTAATGTGCGTTGACACCAAATACACAGTGACATTTACTGTTAATGACGCTCTCTGGCTCTCAGTTTCAAAACTGCTCAAAATAGAATATTCTGCAGTAACTGTAATCAATGGCAAAGCACCAGCCTTACAATTTATCTATCCTATTGATCGCAGCTTATACTGTATAAACCAGACTCTGCAAAATTTCTCTATGGCAGCCTTCAAACAGCGTGCAATTAGACATGTGCAAAAGGAAACAGATGTTGCGGAAAAATAATTGCTTGTCTGCATTTTTGATGATCTTTTTCTTTTTAATTCCAAACATGCAAATCACTTGTCTGTTAACTGTTAGGAAGAAGTCTGCGGAGAGATGGATAACACGCTACAAACTTGTTTAATCAGCTTTAGTTTTATTTTGTGGGTAAGCAACAGCTTGGTTTGGATTGGCTGGGTTAACAATCACTGCAGTCCTCGGGATGGTAATAATTTCTGTGCAGACAGACGTTCATCACATAGGTTGAGTGTATAATAAATGCAAATATTAGAGGATGGCGGTATCATAGGATCACCCCAAGAAATCATAAAGCGCACCATTAACCACTAGAGGTAGGTATAACCCAGGAGGACTTCTATTTATCATAAACATTATAAAACAGAGGTTTAGAATAATAAATCAAACAGAAAAAGCATTCATGTAAGAAAATTTTAAAAATATAGATTGTTACACAATAGCAGACTGTAGGCAGCTCAAGAGATAATTTCCTGTGACCTAAATTGGGGGTATTCAGTAGTATGTGCATTTGTTTTCGTCCGAATGCTTTTTCGTCTGAATTTCAGGTATTTTCGTTAACAAACGATAACGAACGTGCAGAATCTGAAAACCGAAAGATCCGACATAAACAAATGCTTTATTTTCGTTTTCGTTGTGACAATAGTTCGATATAGATAGGAGATTCGACATGACGCTGACAATAGTGATCTGTGTCCATCGAACCTGTGGTCAAATGTGCCTAACCTTAACTCTATTAGTCCAAGATTATTCTACATAGAGAGAAAAGATTCGACATAGAGAGAAAAGATTCCACATTATAGAGACAATAGCAAAAAAGGTCAAATGTGCCTAACCTAACTCTATTAGTCCAAGATTATTCTACATAGAGAGAAAAGATTCCACATTATAGAGACAATAGCAAAAAAGGTTGAATGTGCCTAACCTAACTCTATCAGTCCAAGATTATTCGACATAGAGAGAAAAGATTCGCCATAAAGATTCGACGAAGCAGTCGGCGCGAGCGGACATTTATGGTCAAATGCTCTGCCTATAGGCTATAGAAGAATTCTAATGTTGGTTGACTAGTAATAATAATTAATAAATATAATTATTACTAGTGTCATACAACATTAGAATTCTACTATAGCCTGTAAGCGGAACATTGGACCGGAAATGTCCGATTGGTAGCGTCGTACAGTTTAGCTGCTCCGTTGAATCTTCTTAGAACATTCAACAGACACCATAAGCCTTCAATGACAGATTTGACCTTAATTATTTAGGATTTTCGGACGAATGCATTTTGTAACAAAACTAAATAAATAAAAACGAATTTTCGTGAGTAACTAAATAAATGTATTTTTCGGACGAAAACGAAATTCCGAAACAAAATATTTCAGTGTGCACATGTCTAGTATTCAGTAAACACTAGCTTTGATAAAACTGAAAACGATTACAGTAGAATTCCAGGATAAACCTAACTAATCTTAAAAATGCTCCATCCCCAGTGACGGCCCGTGCATTATGGATGCAAGGGCGCTGCCCCCCCTACAGAGGCTCTAATAGGCTTTAAAATAGGGTGAGCTGGGGACGTAGAGAATTGCGTCCAGAGCCCACCCATGTGTGTTGCAAAAGCGAATGAATATTCGCTGTTGCAACACTGATCCTCCTCCCGGCCAATCGGGAAGCGGGGATGAAACCTGCTTCCCGATTGGACAAAACGTTAGGTGGATCCTATTGGATGTCTAGCCCCGTACCTATAGAAAAGACATCTGGGAGCCAGAAATCTTGCTGATTGATAGGGGATCAAATACTTATTTCACTCATTAAAATGCAAATCAGTTTATAACTTTTTTATAATGTGTTTTTCTGGATATTTTTGTTGTTATGCTGTCTCCCACTGTTAAAATAAACCTACCATTAAAATTGTAGACTGATCATTTCTTTGTCAGTTGGCAAATGTACAAAATTAGGAGGGGTTCAGATACTTTTTCCCCTCACTGTATACACTTAAAATACCAATACTTTTAGTGTATGCACAGGAAAAGGATTCAGCCAGTCATTTTGATTCACTTATCTCTACACCACAGCCACACATAGCTCCCAACTTTTTGAAATGATAAAAAGGGACCCTGCCACAGCCCTGGTTAAATGTAGGGGAAAGAGACTTTGCAATACAAAGATGCTGGTTGTAAGGAGCGGGAAACCCACTGGTGTCCTAACAACCAATGACTCATCCCTGCTTTTAGCTGGGGATTCCTGGGCAACAGCCGGGTGCCAACTCTGTAACAACCAATGTCTCATCCCTGCTGTCAGATGTTTTTTTCCCAGATGACAGCAGGGAGGAGTCATGGGTTGTTAGGATGCTGACAGGTTCTGTGTTTTTTTGCTGCAATAACATGACAAATACATTTTTTTTTGGAGCATTTCAATTGAAGTCTATGTGGCTAAACTTGCAGCTGCATCGCACCAAAGTAGCACAGGACCCTTTTGGAAAAACATGCCCTGCTGTGCTGTATTGATATGAACAGGTACCATAGAGAATAATGGGATTTCTATTGTCAAGTTGCATCCAAAATCGCACTTGTGTAAACCAGGTCTAAACCAGTCAAGTGCTTTTTTGACATCTACTTTTCCTTTCTATTGGCTTTCTAAAAGAACAAATGCAGTAATATAGAGGCTAAATAAAATATTTACTGCAGTGGAACACTTTTGGTAATAAAAAAAGTACATTTTGTATAGCGATGAGACTGCAGAAACGACAGAGGGATTTGGTTTCAAGCGAGGAATGGTCCCTCCAAACGAGGGACAGTTTGGATCAATGGCCACAGTTCACTACCAGACACCCCTATTTCTTGGTTTAGCTTTACAGCTGCCTATATCATGAATTTATGTTTGAAATTACAGGGAAGAATTATCTGTCTATGTTATTTATTATATTTCATTCATAAGTCTAAGTTCTTATTATCGGGAAATTATTTATTCCAGAAAAATGTATGTCTTTCCAAAATATGACTGTTTAAATGTACCTGTAAACTGCGTAGTCTTCTGGTAACAAACAAGATATTATTCTGGGGACATACCATCTGCTTAAATGTATATTTTTGAAGTCTTGCATATGCGTATGAGAAGTTTCCATCATGTAACATAATTAATCACCAATGAGGTGTTTTTTGCTACTTTAAAAATGTATAAAATTATATTTAGACTGTGTTTGTTAGATGGATAATTAAACATCTAAGGGCAATTGTGATTGTCTTTAATAATCTCAGTCACATGACTTCAATAAAATGTTGATTTTTTGGCTAGGTTTGGCCTGTCCAACATTGACCTTAATTTACCAGTCTAATCTTTTTCTAACAAAAATCACCCCACCCATTGGACGATGGATAAGAATCAACGCCATCACCTACAAACCAAGAAGTATATTTATCATACATGCATATTCTGAATTAAAAACCTTCTCTTCTAATACTTGTGCCCATGATATCTATTAAAAGAAAATGACTGTCAGTGTTGTGCATGCTAAACAGAATCTGTAGTAGGATAGACAAATAACCTTGGCTTGTAATGATTCAACATTAGAAAATCCCAGTACTTTGTCAAAAGCTCAGCAAGCCTAGAAAGCTGACAAAACATTATACCATAGCATTTGGCTAATTTGATACTGACCTGGACACAATAAATAAAGAAAAAATCAATGGTTATTTTAACATAAGATAAAAAGCTTTTGCCACGAATCTCTTACTGTAAGGTTGCCAACTCCAGGGAATTACAACCCAGTATCCTCTTGTCTAAAGCTATTAAAGATGCCTGACAGTGCAATAAAACATGGCACATGTTCAAAAGTGCACATGCTGATTTCAGAGAAAAAGGCATACTAGATTCTGGCAGTATTTTTCTTTTATTCAACCATGATCATTTTCTTTGTCTTGGTGAATAACCATGTGAATGAATGAGGTTTTCTATATGTTAAGCTGTGGCTTATGGAAAAAAAAAATGGTTTAAATGTATATTAGGCCCCTTTCACACCGGGGCGTTTTTCATGCGGTACAGCGCTAAAAATAGCGCCTGTTCACCGCCTGAAAAAAATCCGGCCCCTTTAACTCCAGTGTGAAAGTCGGCGGGCTTTCACACTGGAGCGGTGCGCTAGCAGGACGGCAAAAAAAGTCCTGCTAGCAGCATCTTTGAGCGGTATAGGAGCGGTGTGTTCACCGCTCCTATACCGCTCCTTCCCATTGATTTGAATGGGAAACCGCGGTAAAACCACGGCAATACCGCCGCAAAGCGCTCTGCGGGGGGCCGAATACCGCGGTCAAAACGACGGTAAAGCAGCGCTAAATATAGCGCTGCTTTACTGTCACCGCGGCTCCCCGCCCCAGTGTGAAAGGGGCCTTAGAGTAAAAGAAAATATAGCACTATTCTCAAGTCTACAAGAAAATAAAACTATTTTCCTAACTTTCTTTATGGTCACATATGTTGTATTTATGAAAAGATTGTATCTGATTTGGCTGATTTACATTAATGCCCACACTGGTAAAGTTTTTCTATTCACTAACGCAGTTATAATTGGGCATAAAGTATGTATTATGGATTGACTTACCAAACCTATTTTACTCCTTTACCATTAAAGGAGAATAAGAAGTTCTCCTACACAAGATACTTTATTACGAGGTGGTATCAAAAAGTGTTGAGAATAGTTTTGTAACACGCCAACAGAAGGCAGCACAAGCCTGCGCGCATGCCTTCATAAGTTAGTGTGCCAAAAGACATTGTCTTGTGTACATTGGGAGCTGTGCAACTGGTGTTATTCTGACTACGTGCGTTACCACATCTGCTATTTCATCATGGACAGCAAGTTAGAACAAAGAGCAAATCTCGATTTCTTCGTGAAGCTGGGCAAATCAGAGACATTTGACATGATTTGACAAGTTTACGGCAATGCTGCAATGAGTCGGTTGAAGTGTTTTGGGTAGCACGAGTGATTGTTCTCCGACGATCATTACGCACAAGTCGCCGAATGGTTTTGACGTTTTCAGGGGTTGAGCTCGCTGAAGGTCTTTGTGATCTCTTGGCGACTTCCATTGATGTTCTTCCGCTCTTGAAGCACGCGTGCCACTCAAAACACCTCAAATTACTTATTGCAGCATCACCGTAAACTTGCCAAATCATGTCAAATGTGGCAGATTTGCCCAGTTTCACACAGAATTCCACGTTTGCTCTTTGGTCTAACTTGCTGTCCATGATGAAATAGCAGATGTGGTAACGCATGTGGTCAGAATAGCACCAGTTGCACATCTCCCGATGTACACAGGACGATGTCTTTTTTCACACTGACTTATAAAGGTTGGTACTCCCTGTGACTGTGCCTGCAGCCTTGTGCTGTCATCTGTTGGCGCGTTACAAAACTAGTCTCAAAACTTTTTGATACCACCTCGTATATGTTGCTTAGAAAATTTTTGTATTTTTTACCATCCTTCAGCACAATAATCATTACATATTTCAAATGTTACACACAGATCAATATACAGATTATAAAAATCTGTTGCTGGTGGAAGAAAGAGAACTTCATGATCAGAGGGGTTTTTATGCTGGTAAAACCTAAAGAATGAACAATAGAGCCCCACCGCTCCACTGGATTTGTCTGATCCTGAAAATAAAAACCTCCCATGTAGGGGGTTAAGTGAAGAAAAATATGAAAGTCGGTATACTGCAAAATGCTGAAATTTTACTTTTGAATTCTTAACCACTTTAAGACCAGCCTCGTTTTGAGATTTTGGTGTATACATGTTTAAAACAGGTTTTTTTGCTCGAAAATTACTTAGAACCCCCAAACATTATATATTGTTTTTTTTTCTAACACCCTAGATAATAAAATGGCGGTCGTTGATATAGTTTTATTTACACCGTATTTGCGTAGCGGTCTTACAAGTGCACTTTTTTTGGAAAAAATTCACTTTCTTGAATAAAAAAATAAGACAACAGTAAAGTTAGTCCAATTTTTTTTATATCGTGAAAGATAATGTTACGCCGAGTAAATTGATACCCAACATGTCATGCTTCAAAATTGCGCCCAGTCGTGGAATGGCGTCAAACTTTTACCCTCAAAAATCTCCATAGGCAACATTTTAAAAATTCTACAGGTTGCATGTTTTGCGTTACAGAGGAGGTCTAGGGCTAGAATTATTGCTCTCATTCTACCGATGGCGGCAATACCTCACATGTGTGGTTTGACCACCGTTTTCATATGCGGGCGCTACTCACGTATGCGTTCGCGTCTGCACACGAGCTTGTCAGGACAGGGTGCTTTAAAAAATTATTTTTTTTCTTATTTCACTTGATTTTATTTATTTTTTCACTGTTTTTAAAAAAAAAAAAAAAATGGGTCACTTTTATTCCTATTACAAGGAATGTAAACATCCCTTTTAATAGAAAAAAAGCTTGACAGGTCCTCTTAAATATGGGAGCTGGGGTCAAAAAGTCCTCAGATCTCATATTTGGACTTGGAAAAAAAACCAAAACAAATAAATAAATTGTCATTTGAAAAAATGACAACAGAAAAATGTTCCTTTAAGAGGTATGGGCGGAAGTGACGTTTTACGTCGCTTCCACCCTGCTATGGTATAGAGACGGATGGGGGCCATCTTCCCCTCACATGTCTCCATACCTAGCACAGAAAAGGACCTGATCGCCTCCGCCGCTACGACGGCTCCGGTAAGAGGCGGAGGGCGCGGGAGAGTGGCGGGAGGGGGGGGGCACCTCTCCCGCCGCCGATAACGGTGATATCACGGCAAATCCGCCACGGAGACCACCATTATTGTAAACATGACCAGCGCCTGAAGAGATGGATATTTCGGTTGTGGCAGCAGCTGCTGCCATTACCGAGATATCCCTCTTTAAAGTCAGGACGTATATAGTCGTGCGCTGGTCGTAAAGTGGTTAAAACGTTTCAGAGAATATTGTATAAGATAAAATAGAAAAGCATGTTAACAGTATCAGCACCAGAGGGGTGGGTCTAAGTGGCTTACAGAGATGCTCATGTCACTATAAGATTTTGTTAGGTGTTTGTGTCTGCTCAGTGAGGTACTTATAGAGATTACAACCTCAGAACCTCAGAACAGTACAACAGTGTTCCACTTATGTGAAAGACTATACAGGTATCTTCATTGAAGCTTGTTTTTTTCTGAAGCTCCATTGATGAATGGAGATGAAGACACTGTAGGAGACTCTCTCTACTGCTGCTTATGTAGACTTTAGCTTCAACAAGGTGTAGTAGTAATATAACTATAACTTACTGCATCCACGTTTTAATAGATTTTGTTATATTGGTGTCGATGAACTAAAAGCACATGGACTGTTCACTTTGCAAGTGCAGTTGCAAAGTACAAGGGAATTTTCCACAGAGCTGAAGCTCTCCTAACTACCATCTTTCAATTATGCACAAGCAAAACTGCTGTTTTTATTTTTTATTTTTATTTCACATGATTGGGTGTTCTTTGCTAGGTGAAGTTACACAACATTCACTAAGCTTTGGGTAGAATTCCCTTGTAGAGTGCAACTTCATTTGCAAATTAAATGGTGTAATTTGCCTTTATTAATCAAACCCATCATCTCTGAATGCCAGCCTTCACACTTCAAAATGGACCAATAACTAAAGCTTAGTACACACTAATCATGTGAGCTGAATGAAAACCAGTGGGCTGAATGAAAAAAAACCTGAAATACTTGGGAGGTGCCGCTTTACCAACTATGTGATGTTAGTACAGCAATCTCCCCTGCTGAGCTATTGTGTGCTGAATGGGGGACAGCCTCTCAACAAGAACACACTGGTCAGCACTCTCAGTCATTGGCTGAGAGCACTGATCTGATGCCAACCAGCAGACCCTTTTCGGTCATGCCACTTTGACAGAAGCTGGTCGAACAGCCGGCTTATTTCAGACTGGCTGCCGCACACGCGGGCCAAATTTCGGCTGGTTTCTATTGAACCATTCTACGCTGCACAATATTTGGCTGGTGTGTACAGCCCTTAAGATTCTTGGACTAGTGTCCAATTACACAAATAAACCTTGGAATTGCTTCTGTAAAAAGCATACATTTCCTGGAGACCATAGGTCAGCCCTTCGTTAGGTAGCTCTGTCATGTGATTAAAGCAAAGGTAGTGGTGATGTGACCTCTGCATAGGTAAAGGATAATATTTATATGAGGCCATAGATTGACCTAAACCTAAAGCCAGGTCCAGCACTGGCCCACGTGACTGGAGGGATCTCAAAGTTCTGCCTTATGCAGGAAAGAAAAAGTTGTAAAATGTGGACACCATTTTCACAACTGCTGAGATCTAACTTTAGATCTGCTTTAGGGCAGATGCTGTGCTTTATGTAAATACCAAAATAACTGCAAATCTAAGCATTTAGCATTATAAAATGACAATAATGAAACATGGCAGTCAGAAATAACATCTTTAGTATGTCTTGGTATTTTGGTCCAATATTGTATCTCACTGAGAACTTAGCTTCCCGGATTTACCCATGGCAGTTCAGGATGCTGCTAATCAGTCTATTCAAAGTAGTGATTTATTTCCTGATTTTTCTTGTGTTTTGCTTTCATTGGCATTCTCTCATTAAAATGAATTATAGTAGCAGTAATCACTGTATCCTGTTGTATAAAGTCATGTTAGTGCCATAAAACATTGCTTGAAAGTTTCCTCTGCTTTGTCAGATTCCTTGATTGCCTTTGACAGCCAGGCGTGACTTCCCCATGTCCTGGCACGACCTTTCAATCCAGCTTATTTCTACCTGTTTTAAAGGGATTTGTGTATAAAAGCAATCTACATGTCTGCCCACCATGCAGAAGGATTAACAAGCTAATTTATAAAAATGGGATCTTGTTTATCCAATAGGATTACACTGATGTCTAGCGGAGGCCACCATATATCTTGATTAAAACCGTTTTAAATCACTAGTTCTGTATGTAGCACCCTGATGTTTAGGCACGGCTGCTAGTACATTTAGTTGCAAGGCAAAAGTTGCCTTGGCCAATTGTTAGGAGGCCAATTGATTTCCCCCTAATTCTGCAATTGCTGCACTTCTCTCTTCTGTCACTAGCTGGCCGGGTAGCTGGTGACATTGGATAAGACAAGGGCATAGCAAGGACGGATTATGAATGAATGGGGTGTCTCAGCCAATGGGCAGGGATTTTCTTGGGTCCCTTGGCCTGCTGGGAGAGCCTATTTATTTGGGTGGAGTCAGGAGATCAGGGCTCTGTGCCACCTGGACAGCTGTCTGGGCAGACGTGCGTTATGTCGCCCCGGGCTGCTAGGCTGAAAGCCTTAGGCCTATCCCGGAGACATTTGGCTGCTAGGCTGTCTGAGGGCCTATCCAAAAGCAGGAGAGCAGCACATCTTTGGATTGTGGGAGTAAATCCACACAAGAACAGGGAGAACATGCAAACTCAATGCAGATAAATTACAGACAAGAATAGAAACCAGTGTCTACAGTGCTAAAAGGCAGAAGCATTTACCACTAAGCCACTGTGCCGCCCACAGCAGATTTCAGAAACTTCAACAATTCACATGCTGGCATTGGTAAATACAATTAATTCTTTAAGAAACCTTATGATACCTAAAATAATATTTGGCAATAAATTAATGCATAAATCTGTACCAAGTATCGAGACCATAGGAACAGGAATGTGGGAATCTCTCTGAAAGATACTAAAATGAATCTCTATGAGGGTTATGCATGCTAGGTCAAGAAGACATCGAAGAATTCCCAAAATGCAACCCTAAGTAGTTTTTTCAGTGAACAGGAAAACCATAATGGAACAAAGAAGACAATAAATTTATTGGCTTTATTTTAACTTCTTAATAAAGTGAGTGGTGGTAGGTGATTTTTTTATTTGGTAGCTGTGACATTTTAATGTTGTGTAATGGCGAGACAGTAAGCACTCCAACGGTTCATAGGGCACTGACAGCAACTCAAAGAGGGTGACCCTCAGGACCAGGCTGGTGTGGCTTGGAGCATCCATTTTTAAGCTCACACCTTGAACCACCATTCCAATGCTGATGAACTAAAATGATTGTATTTGTATATATGCATGTGTCTGAGGCCCGTGACTGCTATCATTCAAATTGCTTTATTTAATTAAAACTATTTTAAAATTTTAATTAAAAATATAAAAACTAGAAGAATTGTTGTATCTGTGGTTTTGAACCTGATGAACTGGATTGTGAAAGTGGATATGCAGTAAAGATATGTTTATGCAACTGAAAAATATTTAATAACTAGTTATACTGTAGTAGGGAACACACTGCCATGTTTCTACAACCTGCTTTCTGTTTAATTGCTATATATTTTTTAGCTCAAAGGTCTCTATATCATAGAATATGAAATACAACTTAAACTAATGTCTTTCAAAAAGAAATTGCGATAGTGCAGTGTTTTATGACTTAGTCTCTTGCAAGTTAATTAACTGACTATGGCCTCATTTGTAATGGAATCACTAAGAACCCAAATTCTTTCTATGACTCTTTTAGCTCCAGCCCCCCACTGCTGACCATTACTGCCTCAGAGCCCCCATAACAGCACATCCGGCTATTGGAAGAGAAAGCATATAACTCAACACATGTTATTCTTAATTTCACAACAGCTAAGCTTTCCTAAGAATTCCCAAACCTTTTCATTAAGAGCAAAAGCTCCACAATACCAGATGTGGGGATAATATATCTGTAAAGAAACCTCACATCAGTGAAGGTTTTTAGCTATATTTATAGTTCATTTATTCTGGTCTATAGCTTTTGGCTAAAGCAAATGTGTATCTCCGGTTTCTCAAGACACTGGGGACTGGGAGAGGCTAGATTTTGGCAAATTAACTGTTAAAATCTGAGAAAGATTCATTTGAAAACAACCAATGCTGATACTTTCAAAGTCATAGTAATATCTGTTCAGATTGTGGATAGATGCTAGTAAAACAATGGTAACTACAGTGGTGTGAAAAAGTGTTTGCCCTTCCTCATTTCCTGTTCCTTTGCATGTTTGTCACACTTAAGTGTTTCGGAACATCAAACCAATTTAAACAATAGTCAAGGACAACACAAGTAAACACAAAATGCAATTTGTAAATGAAGGTGTTTATTATTAAAGGTGAAAAAAAATCCAAACCATCATGGCCCTGTGTGAAAAAGTGATTGCCCCCCTTGTTAAAACATACTATAACTGTGGTTGTCCACACCTGAGTTCAATTTCTCTAGCCACACCCAGGCCTGATTATTGCCACACCTGTTCACAATCAAGGCATCACTTAAATAGGAGCTGCTTGACACAGTAAGGTCCACCAGAAGATCCTTAAAAGCTACACATCATGCCGAGACCCAAAGAAATTCAGGAACAATTGAGAAAGAAAGTAATTGAGATCTATCAGTCTGGAAAGGGTTATAAAGCCATTTCCAAAGCTTTGGGAATCCAGCGAACCACAGTGAGAGCCATTATCCACAAATGGCGAAGACATGGAACAGTGGTGAACCTTCCCAGGAGTGGCCGGCCGCCCAAAATTACCCCAAGAGCGCAGCGACGACTCATCCAAGAGGTCACAAAAGACCCCACAACAACGTCCAAGGAACTGCAGGCCTCACTTGCCTCAGTTAAGGTCAGCGTTCATGCCTCCACCATCAGGAAAAGACTGGGCAAAAATGGCCTGCATGGCAGAGTTCCAAGGAGAAAACCACTGCTGAGCAAAAAGAACATCAAAGCTCGTCTCAATTTCTCCACAACACATCTTGATGATCCCCAAGACTTTTGGGACAACATTCTGTGGACCGATGAGACAAAAGTGGAACTCTTTGGAAGGTGTGTGTCCAAGTATATCTGGCGTAGAAGGAACACTGCATTTCAGAAAAAGAACATTATACCAACAGTAAAATATGGTGGTGGTAGTGTGATGGTCTGGGGCTGTTTTGCTGCTTCAGGACCTGGAAGACTTGCCGTGATAAAAGGAACTATGAATTCTGCTTCTACCAAGAGATCCTGAAGGAGAATGTCCGACCATCTGTTCGTGTACTCAAGCTGAAACGAACTTGGGTTCTGCAGCAGGACAATGAACCTAAACACACCAGCAAGTCCACCACCGAATGGCTGAAGAAAAACAAAATGAAGACTTTGGAGTGGCCTAGCCAAAGTCCTGACCTGAATCCTATTGAGATGTTGTGGTATGACCTTAAAAAGGCCGTTCATGCTCGAAAACCCTCTAATGTAACTGAATTAGGACAATTCTGCAAAGATGAGTGGGCCAAAATTCCTCCAGGACGCTGTAAAAGCCTCATTGCACGTTATCGCAAACGCTTGGTTGCAGTTGTTGCTGCTAAGGGTGGCCCAACCAGTTATTAGGTTTAGGGGGCAATCACTTTGTCACACAGGGCCATGATGGTTTGGATTTTTTTTCACCTTTAATAACCTTCATTTACAAATTGCATTTTGTGTTTACTGTGTTGTCCTTGACTATTGTTTAAATTGGTTTGATGTTCCGAAACACTTTGTGACAAACATGCAAAGGAACAGGAAATGAGGAAGGGGGCAAACACTTTTTCACACCACTGTACATGTAAAGGTAGATGTACATAAGAACTTTGTTATACTTACTGGTAAATAGAGTATTTCAGGAAAATTCTTACATTGTTCCACTACAGTCTGCCTCGCAGAGCTACCTGCTTTACACTGGAGATACGCATCCCTCCCCACCCGTAGCTCATAGACATTTTAAGTTAACACTAAATCCAGTATTAAAGAATGTTTCATGTACCACCCATGCTAGAATGAAAGTAACTACAAATAATCCTTAATAAGAACCCAGCTGCCACTCTATGTGCACCTGTATTTACAATACAGTGATAAAAAAAACTAAACTAGGACAACACTACCTAAAATACAATACTTAAATACAAATATGCGACCAAAGTGCTCAGTGCAATCAATACAATAAATGATCCTATAAATAATGCTACTGTGTGTAAACTTCAACATATACATAAAAAAGTGCCACCATTTTCAATCATATATGCAATTGGTGCCAAAAAAATGCATAAACATATGTGCATGAAAAAGTCCACCCAAAGTGCTTGACAAACACAAGGTGACAAACTTCTGTACTCTCCAATAAGTGCTGCTGGATTCTGGGGTTCCCCCTAAAGAGTGCTCATTTACCAGAAGTAATTGAACCCTTATGTAATAAGCAGGTCAATACGCACTAAAAAATGTCCACGACCACTCTTCCACATACTCCCCCACTTACAGTATGCCACTACAAGGAGAACTCCGAGCTGGATGATTCTGCCACCTCCTTGAAGATCTCAGACAGAGAGACAAAGACCCAAAATATCCTTGCACACCATTTTAAATAAAACGAATGTCCATAAAACATGTAATAATCCATTCACACATGTAGTGCCACCTGGTATGACATGCCTACTAGACGGTAAGAAACCGCCGCTGCTCTGCAATGTTCTGAAGCCAGCGTGTATTTCAACTGCTGGAAGTGATGTCAGTGGAAGGGATGTCACCATCAGGAAGTCTCGGGCAGACTTTCTTTGGTCGCACTTTGTTGCATATTTGTAATTAAAGCAGTAGTAAACCGCCAGAAAAATAAAATGGGCCCCCCTGCAGGTTTAAGTCACAATGCACTAGTATGCACTGCATACTTGTGCATTATGACAGACTTACCTATACACAGAGCCCTCCAGCACAACATTGTCATGGCTGTCTGGCACTGCCATCTTTAGCCGGTCTTCCTTCTGGTTTCACAGGATCCAGCAGTATGAATGGCCAGGGCCACGATGACATCACTCCCGCACATGGTATGCCATCCCTTCAGAGCGCATGTGCTGGTGAAGTCACCGGTTGCATGTGAATATCTCCGAAACAGTGTATTTCCCTATTTTAGTTTTTTTTATTATTAAATCCAGTATGGCAATATGTGAATATTAATATATGTTTGGATAACACCTACTTTATAGATGTTACATTCTCCAATTCACGTAGCTTAACTAAAAGCCAATCACACTTGAACATTTTTTAGCTTGTTTCCCTATACCTGACTATGCTCAACAAGTCGAATCTCATTCTTTCTAAGTTTCCTTGTTCCCCTACACTCTACATCCTATGCTCAAAAATGTACATAAGCTTTTTGAGTGTATCCAGGTGTTTTTTGGCCCCATAGACTTTAATGGGAGCCATACACACATTTTAGCACATGAAGACCTCCTCTCCTTCTCTAGAACTGCTCTCCTCTCCTTGCCCAGCCCAGGAGACTTTTGCCTGAAACTTTTTACATGTGCAAAAACTCTTGCTCAAAGCTTGTAAAATGCCTAAAAAGCACCTGGAAAGCAAAAGTGCTTCAAATCACCAGGAATACGCAGGGCAATGGCATCTGAAACTTGGTGTAATATATTAAGAAACAATTAAACTTGTCTGAGGTTGATGTGTTGAAAGCAAAATAATGGGCATCCCAGTTTGTTCTGTATGGGGCTGCGTAGTTGCAGACCAATCATGCTGACCCATGTCCACAGCCAAAAGAGCCTAAAATGGGCACATAAGCATCAGAAAAATAGACCACAGAGCAACGAAAGAAGGTGACTTGATCTGATGAATCGCGCTTTCTTATACATCATGCGGCCAGGTGTGTGTGAGTCGCTTACCTGGGGAAGAGATGGCACCAGGATGCAGTATGGAAAGAAGGCAAGTGGCAGAGGCAGTGTGATGGTTTGGGCAATGTTATGTTGTGAAACCTTGGTTCCTACCATTCATGTGGATGTTAATTTTGACACATACCACCTACCTAAACAATGTTTCTGACCAAGTACACCCCATCATGGAAATGGCATTCCCTAATGGCAGTGGCCTGTTTTAGCAGGATAATGCACCCTCCACACTGCAAAAATGGTTCACAAATGGTTTGAGGAACAATAATTTTGAGGTGTTGACTTGGCCTCAATTCTTTAGATCTCAATTCAGTTGAACATCTATGGGATGTGATGGCAAAACAAATCCGATCCATGGAGGTCCCACCTTGCAACAGGACTTAAAGGATCTGCTATTGATGGCTCTGTGCCAGATACCACAGCATAACTTAAGAGGTCTAGTGGCATTCATGCCTAGATGGATCAGGGCTGTTTCGGGGGCAAAGGGGGAACCTACTCAATATTAGTGAGTGGTCATAAAGTTATGGCTGATTTAGATAGCTAGTTTAGATTTGAACATCCTCTATCCTTACAAATGGTAAAGATTTAGAAACTTGCCTTCTTTATTGTATCCTGTTCAAAGGCTTTCTATTGGGACAGACTCACACTAAATCTGCTCAAAATGTATTCCTTGTTTTAAATGTCAACAATATGCCTTTGCTTTATTTTTTATGTTTTTTTTCACAATATAAGTAACACATTATACTGTAAAATACAGGGATCATGCTGTAAAATAAAAATAAAAATATATAAATATATAAGAAGATACAGGAGAACAACTCACCTTACACAGAAATACAGAACAATTGGACCAGACTTTTTGGGGAAGTCATGTTCAAGTACTCTGCGGTCCAGCTGTAACCAGTTCAAATGGCCCCTGAAAAATACAAAAACAACATGATTCATTTCTATTCAATTAAAACAGAACAGGAGAAGAAATAGTAATACTGCAAAACTGAAATCACTTGGCATGGATGACTACTCTGAGCAGTGGGCCAGTGGCCAATACCAATAACATACTGTAAGGGGGGCAGGCTCAACTGCTATGGGCAGTTATAAACCACAGGACAGGGACAAACATGAACAATCCAAGCAGGTTGAAACCTGTAATTTTATTCAGCAAGTTCGCAAACAAACATGGTTTCAAGTCAGAACAGCTTTGTACAGCAAAGCTATAGCATAAAATAAACACAATATCTGCTCGTCTTAGCAACTAACTAAACCAGGGTAATTTTTGACAAACAAGAAATGCTCTCTTACCTTTTTAGTTTTCTGTCAGCGCTCAGCCTTTTCCCTTAGCAGCAGGCTCTAACAGCAGGGAGAGTAATAGAGAACCCTGAGCACTGGTCAGGTCACCTATAAAAAGGCCTGTGGATGGCTGAGACTAACTAATGACGTCTGGCTACCAAGTAAAACGTGGACCTCGGAATGTAAGCTTTTACCCTGTGAAGCTCTACAAAGCCTATGGGCTTCAGAACGCAGGGCAAGAACTAATAACATTTTGAGAAAAATATATATTTTTTCTTATATCAGACACAAACCCTGGACCCCCTCATTATGTGTATGTGAGAAACCTAGGTGACACATACACACCCTCCGCAATCCTGCCAGCCAGTGCCTAAGAATATTTATATTTATCAGAGGTCACACTTTCTTAATAAAATGGTATATTTTTACCAACGTAAGTAATCTAAAGTGAATAGAAAATAATTATATTTGCTTTGTCTAAGACCGGTTGAACCTCTGAAAATGACTAATCAATTAGCTGCTATGGATCATAACACAATAGTGCCTTTTGTGGTGTAAGCCAAAATATATTTTAGCCATGATTCTATCTTACAGGAACAATTATTGCATCTTAATGTTACAATATAATGATATTTATAGGATTGCTTTGCTGACAGCAGTATAGTAACCATTTGTCCTAAATTCTCTTCAGACAGGAAGCACCACTTTTCCAGAAAAAGTCAGCCTTTATTCTTAAACATTTTGATTTATAGGCAGATTCATAATTGGTGATATTGCCTTACAGAGAGTAGAATAATGTATGGAAATAATTGAAAGAACTGTAAAATTGTATATAGGTGAGCTTGCAGAAGGTAGTGATTTCATACAAGAAACATGTCTGTTTCAAACATGTGCCTCATGAGGTCAAAGAGGGCATTTCTCTACGATCTCAACCCACTTGGGGGGGATCTGCATGTGGTAGATTCTTACTCACTGACCTAAATGTCATCAGGTTGGCCACACTTTCAATTGTATTGTGAAGGTAAAGTCAATACTGGGCCTTTGAGAGAGCAGTTGAGATGAAGAAAACCTACTTGCATGAGGTGAGAGGGACTCTAATAAATGGGCTTGTTAGTTGTCTAAACCTAACCTTGGCCTTGATATATGGGCAAGAACTGTCATAATAAAATTATGGATTTAAACAGTTAGCTCGATTTATGTACTCTAATTGACTTATATGCTTCTCTGTTTCTTTGTAATCATGTAGCCATCCTCAAACTCTGCCCTGTGTCTTATCTTGTCTAAAATCAGCCCTGTCTGCAGTGAAAGTGACTCTACATAGAGGACACATTTAAAGATTACAGATACTATCAAATGCAATTTACATTTCTGAGAAGTGTCCAGCATTACATCACAGTTGACTGGTATAGAGGGCATGTACCACATGATTTAATAGAGTTCTAACCCACTAACCTAGGGATAAAATGAATCTATTGATTTGAATAATTTTTGCCTTCTAGCGTAAACAACAAAAAGGAGAGGAAAGGACATTGCAATGTAGGAAATCACATACAGTAATTAACTGCAGGTCAGATATGTTATTATTATTGTAAAGTGTGAAATGTGGCACTCAATTATGGTATATTTACAAAAATGCATGTTTAAATGTATTCAGGCTTTTTACAAAACAATCTCTTTACCTCATTTATTAATCTAACAGAAAATCCACTTTTGCAAAGAACAGCTTATTTTTTACTTTAGTAAATTAACCCCTATATTTCTGTATATCTTCTGGGTCAGCAATATTTAAACTAATAAAAAAATAAAATATATATATATATATTTATTTACATATACACACACGCACATTGTATACATTGTGTACATATGCTACACTAAATAGATTAATGTGATGCTCTGCTAATTTCCATCATCCAATCATGTGCAAGCAAAAATATTACTCTTTTTCTTTGCACTTGATTGGATATTATTTGCTAATTATTTGATAAGGGAATTTTCATCATATTCCCTAAACTAAGGGAAAATTCTCTTGCAAAGTAAACAGCCTATTTGCCTTTAGTAAATCAACTCCATTGTGTTCTCACATAAGTTCATTTAAAAAGATAATTTCTAATTCTCAGACATCACAACAATAAACTTGGTATTTAATATTGTGTTCAGCAGTGTGTAAATAGATCTATGTTAAAGAGAAATGAACATTAGAAACATCAGAACAAGCTCCAAAGTAGAGATCTTAGTTTATGTTTATATTTATATATGTAGCACCCTCTATTAGTGTGCTAGAGAGGATAGGTACATTTAAGCAGGCCTGGCTGGTTGCTAGGCCTGTTTGTTTTCATTCTGGGCTGGGAGTGGCTCAGGGTAGGGCTAGGTGACTCACAGGTGGTGTCATCAGGACCTCCCATCTTTTTCAAGAAGCTTCTAGTGCTTTCTGGAAAGAGAGGTGGGAGGGGAGGTAGAGCCACCTGGGGTGTTTGAGGAGCCCTGGCCAATCCCCAATCTGGATTGGCTGGGGGCAGGCCTCCTTAACCACTTCAATACAGGACATTGTCACCCTTTTCTTGCCCAGCTCAATTTTCAGCGCTGTAACATTTTAAATGACAATTGCGCGGTCATGCAACACTGTACCCAAATGACATTTTTATCATTTTTTCCACACATAGAGCTTTCTTTTGGGTGTATTTGATCACTTCTGCGTTTTTTATTTGTTGAGCTATAAACAAAAGAAGAGCAACAAATTTGAAAAAAAACAAAAACACTATTTTTGAATTTTTGCTATAATAAATTTCCTAAATAAAAAAAACACAAAAACAATTTTTTTCCTCAGTTTAGGCCGATATGCATTCTTCTACATATTTATGGTAAAAAAAAAATCGCAATATGCGTATGTTGATTGGTTTGTGTAAAAGTTATAGTGACTACAAAATAGGGGATAGATTTATGGCATTTTTATTTATGTATTTATTTTTACTAGTAATGGCGGTGATCTGCGATTTTTATCGTGACTGTGACATTGTGGCAGACAGATCGGACACTTTTGACACCATTTTGGGACCACTGACAGTTATACAGCGATCAGTGCTATAAATATGCACTGATTACTGTATAAATGTCACTGGCAGTGAAGGAGTTAACACTAGGGGGTGATGGAGGGGTTAAATGTGTTACCCAGGAAGTGATTCTAACTGTAGGGGGAGGGGACTGACTAGGGGATGAGACTGATCGGTGTTCATACTTAGTATGAACACACGATCGGTCTCCTCTCCCCTGACAGGACGTGGATCTGTGTGTTTACACACACAGATCCACGGTCCTGCTCTGTAATGAGCGATCGCGAGTGCCCAGTGGACATTGCGGTCGCCGGGCACGCGCATCGACTCCTCAGTGACGCGGCACACATGCGCGTCCCTTTACCGCTGGGAAGCCGAGGACGTCATATGTCGCCCGCCCAGGATGTGAAATCCCATCTGCAGACGTCATAAGACAATGGGCGGGTATGGAAGTGGTTAAATACCCAGGGCCAGCCCAGCTGAGGAGGAGTTGTCGGGTGGAAGAGCTGGAGTGAGAGAGTGCAGAGGCAGCCAGGGCCCTTGAGGGAGCTCCCCAGTCTGGGGGGGGGGGGTTTGCCTTGGGCCTGGGCTTGGCTGCGGTCAGGACCACTTTTCGGGAACACATGAAGAGGTCCTAGACCGGAGGCATAAGAGAGAGCAAAGGGAGGACAGCGGGAGAGAGCACTGGTAAGAGACTCCAGGGAGGACAGCTGGTCGCAGCCAAGAGGGCTGGTGAATGAGGCACAGTAAGGAGGACTGGGGAGGCACGCCTGAGAGGACTGGGAGCTTACAGTCTGAGATGGGTGCAGAACCAGAAAAGTGGACTGTGGTGAAAGGGGCAGTGGAAAGAGGCAGCTGCAGCCAAGAGGGCTGGCAGGGCCTGAAGAGGGCTAACTGGGATCAGTAGCCATACTGTAGTTAGGGCAGGTAGCACAAGGACTTTTCTGCTACACCATTGGGGCCCGCGGCCCCAGTCTGCAAAAGGCATTTGCTGAGGCCTGGCTGAGTCAGTGTCAGACCTAACCAACAAATGGTGCTAGCTGTTCCTAGGGAGCCAAGTGATGTGCTGGAGGAGAGTAGGAGTAACAGTCTGCAGCAAGTGATGTGCTGGTGGAGTGATGAGCTTCAAGCAAGTTTGTGCAGGAGGAAGCTGAAGGAGTATGTATAGGGAAAGTACATAGTTGTCCCAAAACCAATTGCTGTTTCTATTATCCGTGCTCGGCATCCCATATCTCCCATCCCCATCCAAGTTATACCCCTCAATAAAAAAATTAAAAACAAAGTTCACTGACTGCTTTATGTCTCAGAGTGCCTGAGAGTGAATGCAGGGCTGGGCAGGGTGACAAATCACAATTATCAGCAGCCCCTACAGGGGTCCTACTACATATAAATGGGAAATTGCAAGAAATTTAAGCAGTGGTGCGGGTTATGTCACTAACTTAGCAAGAAGTAGCAAATACACTCAGAATACTTTCGGTATGACTATTTGGGCAGTGTAAATAAATCAGAAGTGGTATGAAAAAACATTACATCTAGCATATAGATGTAGATCAATCAAATTAGCATTGGTGATTCCCATATTCTGCTGAGCAGAGAGATTATGTTTTTGCTGATTACGAAATCATTATCATAAACATTGTTATCCTCAGCAGTCAATAACTCATACATGTGGCAGGAATCCAACACTGCTCATCGTCATGAGAACACCACCTCCATTGTAGAGCATTGTGGTGGCAGAATCAAGTTGTGAGGATGTTTTTTATCCTCATAAGTGAGAAACTGGTCAACACTGAAAGCAAGATGGATAGAGCAAAATATGGGGCAATTATAAAGGAAAACTAGTTTTAGTCTGCAAAAGAACTTAAGCCTCGTACTCACAATTGGATTTTTTGCCAGACTTTTGTCTGAAGGGCGTGTGCCGTGAACTTGTCTAGCATACAAACAGTACACAATTGTAGTGACGTACTATGTGGAATTTCAGCTTGAGCACCACCCTTTGTGCACCTTCTGCTAATGTTGTGTTTGGTGAGCATTGATTCCGAGCATGCATGTTTGTACTGTGGACTTTTGTGTGACAGACTTGTGTACACACAATACATAAATCTGACAACAGACCGATGTCCGCCGAAAATTTACTAGCCTGCCATCCAACATTTGTTGGCAGAAAGTTGGACAACAATTGTCTGATGGAACGTACTCATGGGCGGATTTTAGGCCAACAGTCCCCATGTCATCACACAATTCCCTGCCGAAAATCCAATCGTGTGTACGAGGCTTAAGACTGGTGTGAACAGTGAGAGTATTTTTTAAAGAAAATTGGGGAGAAATGTAGAGTATCCAAGATTGCACAGTTTGCAGTGACTTATCCCAAAATAAAAAATGCATTCAAAGATGGTGCTAAGCATTAAAGTGGTACTAAATGCAAAATCAAAAATGACATAAAGTATATGATGCAGCCTGTTACTAGCTTAATAAAGCAGTTGTCTGAATCCCTCTGTGACTAAAGCCTTGTACACACGATCGGATTTTAGGGTGTTCACACTGAGGCAGCACGACTTGCAGCGCAACTGCCTCAGGCGACCTGCATCTGACTGCAGCGGTGGCTTGCAAAATGAATTCTGTATAGAAGTCAATGCAAGCCACCTCAAGGGAATTTTCACTTTGCAGGAAATTTTCCCTTAGCATAGCAAACAGCCAAACTCCAGCCAAAACATTTTTGTGTAATTATTGATAGAGGAAAAGGGCAGAATTTCTGTTAATTTTATATTGTCATATTGTCCCAGTGGGGATAGGCTTTTGATCACTGGCAGTACCTTGCTGTCCCAGTGACACTCATTTCTCTCATATGATATGTGATTTATCGTGTCAAAAAAACATAACAGTTTCAGATTTTTGCAACGCATACTTACGTTTCATCTGTGAATGCTATACCAAAATATTCTTTTTCTTTTAAATTGAAGTGTGATGCAACTAGATCAAGGAGCTCCTTGGCCAGCAGTTTTGGCTAAAAAAGTAAAAGAAACGCAGATTAGGATACAATCCATAATAATATATACAATCAGACATTAAAATGGGAAATAAATTTGTGCATTTTATATTACTGACTATAACATTTATACATTTTGTTAATAATTTAGGTTTACAAAATGTACCAATGCAAACTTAAAGCGGTTGTATGCCCGCAAAAAACAAAACAAAAACCTGTAAAGGCAAAGGCATAAAGAGCTAGTATGCACCGTATACTAGCTCATTATGAAATAATGAGAACAAAGCACTGGCATTGCCTACCAGTCCTCGACAAGGGAGCTGACATGTTCCCTCTGTGTTTCTTCTGGGTTTCGCGGCTCCGGCGCTGTGAGTGGCACGCGTGCAGGAGTCCTCTTTCTGGAAAAGGAGCTCTGATTTTCCGGACCTTCAGAGCACATGCACCGCTGACGTCAGCTGCTGCATGCATGGTGAATATCTCCTAAACCATACAGGTTTAGGAGATATTCATTTTACCTACAGGTAAGCCTTATTATAGGCTTACCTGTCGGTAATAAAGGTGGAAGCGGGGTATACAACCGCTCTAAAATACCTGAAGCCACTCTTTATTATACTCAATTTATTACTTTTTCAAGTAAACACCTATACAAACAAATGCTGACTTTGGAGACATAATAAACATCTTATGCCCCGTACACACGGTCAGATATTCTGATGGAAAAAGTCAGATCGGATTAAGTTGTCAGAAAATCCGATCATGCCACGCATGCTCAGAATAAATTTGGGGACGAAAGCTATTTGCTACTGGCCTCTACGTAGTCCCGTCGTACGTTTTGTGCATCACCTCGTTCGGAACGATCGGATTTTCCGACAACTTTGTCCGACCGTGTGTATGCAACACAAGTTTCGGGCAAAATCCATCGGAAAAAATTTGACGGATTTTGTGGTCGGAATGTCCGACCGTGTGTGCGGGGCATTAGAGACAATAAATACCATGGTCATTAAAGGAGTTGTAAAGGCAGAAGGTTTTTCATCTTAATGCATTCTATGCATAAAAAATAAAAAACCTTCTGTGTGTAGCAGCCCCCCTCAGCCTCCCTAATACTTACCTGGGCCCCATCTCTATCCAGCGATGTCCACGAGTCCCTCAGCCATCCTGGACTCTCCTCCTGATTGGCTGAGACACAGCAGCGGCACCATTGGCTCCCACTGCTGTCAATCAAAGTTAGTTAGCCATTTAGGAGAGAGAGGGGGCAGGGCCAAACTGGGGCTCTGTGTCTGAATTGACACAAGAAGCTGTGACTGGGCTTGGGTGCCCCCATAGCAAGCTGCTTGCTGTGGGGGCACTTGACAGGAGGAAGGGGCCAGGAGCACAGAAGAGGGACCCGAGAAGAGAAGGATCTGGGCTGCTCTGTGCAAAACCAACAACACAGGGCAGGTAAGTATAACATGTTTGTTATTTTTAGAGAAAAAAAAAAAAACAAGACTTTACAATCACTTTAAGTCCTATAAGTCCTATTTACGATAAATTACATTTGAATTGTGAAGTGCTGCGCAAATTGTTGATGCTATATAAATCCTGTATAATAGTTAAGTCCTCCCACTCATATACTAATATAAATATAAAAACAGACCCTTGCTTTGCAATGCAGCTACAAAGTCAAGCACTAAAGCCACTGTTGATTATGAACACTCTGCAAAGTGAACAATCTTCGTTTTGTTTGTATTCTTTGTATATCACTGATTTCTTAAGTCCTGGACAGTAATAAAATATGTATATCATCACAGTATACAATGGAGTGTTAGTTTATTGCATTTGTAAAAAATATATATTTTAAAAGTAAACAAGTTAATTCAAAGGGGGATGTAAGTTCCCCCCTGCTTCTTCACGTGTGGTGGTGTGGGTGACAATCTATCATCCCGCAAGCAGGAATTTAACCCACCTTGGACAGTCTTATGGATGTTTAACTTTAATAGATTATGGACTTATATGCACTACTTTGATCTCACTGTATGATTATTTGTTGTATATGTTGACATACGCATGTATATTCCTATTTACTGGTGAAAACTGATGTATTTCTGAAAAAGTTGTCATTATAGTGCACATTTTGAGGCAGCTTTGTAAAAGTGCTGTGCCTTACAAACTGCACTTCCATTATTCAGTTTCTATAAAGTATTAAGAAACTTATACCGTTCAATCCATTTCCACTGCTGCACTACAACTGCCAAGGATTGTCCAGGCAGAGTTATTTTCCTTGACGCAAAGGAAATGCAATGAGCATTTCAGAGCTCTGTCCCTCCTTACTAAACTCAGCCCTGTTTGTACAGTATCCTCCCTGCATGTAAAAACTTTAACCATTCCACAACATACATATGGGTCAAGTGCTGAAACTTCCATTCCTACCTCTGGTCTGAACTGAGAATGTTCACTTACATAGTTACATAGTAGGTGAAGTCTAAAAAAGACACAAGTCTATCAAGTCCAACCTATGTGTGTGATTATATGTCAGTATTACATTGTATATCCCTGTATGTTGTGGTTTTTCAGGTGCTTATCTAATAGTTGATTGTAAGCTTCAACGAGCAGGGCCCTCTGATCCCTCCTGTATTGATTTGTATTGTAAGTGTACTGTCTGCCCTCATGTTGTAAAGCACTGCGCAAACTGTTGGCGCTATATAAATCCTGTATTATAATAATAATAATAGTTCTTTGAATCTATCGATGCCCCCCGCTGAGACCACTGCCTGTGGATGGGAATTCCACATCTTTGCCGCTCTTACAGTAAAGAACCCTCTACGCAGTTTAAGGTTAAACCTCTTTTCTTCTAATTTTAATGAGTGGCCACATGTCTTGTTACACTCCCTTCTGCGAGTGAAGTGAAGTTTGTTAATAAGATAAAGATGCAATCCATTCAATCAACCAATTGTGTACTATCAAATACACAGTCTTTTTTTATTTCCCTCACATATGACATTTTCATTTTATTTACTACTGTTAACGTTGCAAAATAATTATACACTTTTCAAGTCACTGTACTAAGTGAACAACCTCTATTACTTCAACACCCTGCACATACATCAATGCAAAGTATGCATTGTCTTTGTAAGATGCTAAATGACCGCTATATTGCTACTAAAAAGGCTATCAAAATGTTTGTGCGATGGTTGCACAAATTGCCCTACTATTTAGTAGATATGTAGGTCAGTCACTGCCATCACTATCTCTTCTAGTTCGTCAACTTCGACTTCATGTTATACTTTCCAAGATTCTTAAGTGCCTCGTGAGTAAAAAGTGTTGGAAGGACATGTCAGTGCTACTTTATCAACTAGTCTGCCTATTTTGTTGTTTTGTTTGTTAGAGAAGCTGTGTATATGTATATATATATATATATATATATATATATATATATATATATACACACACACACACACACAGTATATGTTCCTATTATCCAATATTGTAATTTTTTTTTTCTTTAAGCATTACATTTTTATTCACACCTATTCTTCAATATTGTAATTTTAACGCATTGGCTGACATTGATGTTTGATACAAACGAATCAGTGTTTGTTTCTACAAAGAGATATCTGTATTTATGAAGGCATACATCCATTGTCTATGTAATGTGTAAACATCTCTATGACACGGCAGTAGCTGATACTGGCTGGTACTTACAACCACACACAACTCACACATTTTTCCATGGAACAATGAGTCTGTACTGCAGGAAAGTCTAGCCCATTGCATGACTAAGGATACCACATAAAGAGATGTTTCTATCTGGGAAGCAAATAACAGCAAATATAATAGACAAAAGTGGCAATTCTACCAGAAGGAATATGTTATGATATCAGTGCAGCTTTTTTCCTCTACAGTTATGGTTATATTTCAAACCTTAACATATATGTATATAATTTTTTACCTAATGTATACTACGCTAAAGGTAGCATTTTATAACAGGTATTGCAATATTTTTACCAATATGTTGTGTGTTTGTCAGTACTGGGCTGGCCATTAAGCATCTGCAAAGCTCTATGGAGCAATGGGTTTCATATGTTGGCACCTGTGTTGACCCGGGACAGTTGTTTGGGTCAAATAAAAAGTATGTGGGCTGCAAAGTTTGCATCTATGTAATTAAAGTGATCCTGTGGCCACTGGATCAAGATATACTAGGAAGGGATTACAAGGAAACCAATAATGGTTTATGGTTATAGACTCCTAAAAAGTGCAATTCTCATGTGTGTGATCCTTTTGCAAATGAAAGACATTTTTAGTTGAAAGACATTGGCTTCCTTGTGCTTGAATCCCCCCTTTTTGCAGCCAATGCTGCATTTTGAAATGTATAGGAAGAACAGAAGGGGTTATGTTCCTTGTAAACTGAATAATGTTAGTATGAGCACATCCTGCTATTAAATTAGGGATTCCCATGCCTGTATGTCATAGCAACTGACATATTCTCACACTCACTGTCTGCAGAAGCAGGGCTAAGTATTACAGAACACAAGGATGCCCAAACACTTTTTTTTTATGAAGTCATACAATTTTATGAAGAGCATCTCTGATCTATGTCCCTTCATTCATATAGAAGCAAACATATTTCGACCTCATGCATACAAGGCTTAAAAATACTGCTTGTACAGGCATTTGACTTTTGTTAAAACATTTTTAGCCTGTAAAGGCACCTCTATGTTAGCCTTTATGACCATATACTCATAGGCATTTACAGGCGTATTAGAAGCAGAGTGTTTACAGGCTTAAAAAAAACCCCAAAAAATCAACAGTGTATTCAGGAGAGGAGCTTTCGGGCAGATAATCACTTACTGTGCCTACAGACTTATAACTGTGCCTAAACACTAGTGATTGAGCATTCATTCTATCCAATAGCCAGAATAAATTATATAAAATAAATCTGGCCAATGGAATCCATGAATGCTCAAATACTTGATACACCTGAATGCATCTAAACGCACCTAAATGCGTGTACCATGTTTTTTAGGCAGATTTTTTCCTGCCAGGAGCAAGGGCAAATGAGGAAAAGAATATGTCCTTTGTGTATGAGGCCTTAAACAGATTTGGAAGAATCCCCATTAACACATTTTTGCCTTTATCATCACAAAAAAAGCTCAAAATATGGTGAACTATTACAAAATAGAAACCTGAAATACCATAATAAAAGTATGCTTACTAAAATGAATATTATTCAAACTCTTAAAATGGTCACTTATTGTTTCTTTTTAGTTTTAGGTCAATTGGTTTTAATTTAGATGGTATAAAATACTGACTGGTGCCTTCATATTCAGGTAGAGCTGCCCAGTATGACCTTTTTGGTGTAACTAAGCATACAAATAACATTTGGGTGGATGGATGTGTGACAGGACAAGTGCTATCTTTCATATTGTTGATATAATGCGCTTTATTGAATCCCATTATTGGGCATTGTAGGTTGTTATTCAAAGGTCATCTTGCTACTCCACCTCTAACCCACCATTTTGACAAATTTGATTCTGCAAGGTGGCTCTAGAAACAGTTTTTGCTACCTCTCATTTGCCATAATGACTCTAAAACTTCTACAGTTCTTTGCCATGCTAAAATATAGGAAGCAGGTTGTGCCTACCTCATACACTGTTTGCAAATTCACAACATTCAATTTGTCCAGTTTCTTTACAGCAGTAAGAATCCAATGGCTTCTGCTCATCCAATGAATACAACTCAAAATAATAACAACAACCTTCAAAGCCATCCACAACTCTGACCCCATCACTAACCTTGTCTCAAAACATCAACCAAACTGTACTCTTTGCTCCTCCCAAGCCCAAATTCTCTCTAGTTCCCTTATCACCAATTTCTCATACTGGCTTCCAAGACTTCTCCAGAGCCTCTCCCACCCTCTAGAACATCTTACCCCAATCTGTCCAACTACAGTATGTCCTACTACTGTATATGCACCTTTAAACAATCCCTAATAATGAATCTCTTCAGAGAGACCTATCCTGCCTTAATAAACTGAACTTTTGGTTTTGCATCACTTGACCCTCCCTTTTAGATAGTAATCTCTAACGAGCAGGGCCCTCTGATTCCTCTTGTATTGAATTATATTGTAACTAAACTGTCTTCCTTCATTTTGTAAAGCGCTACATGAATTGTTGGCACTATATACAGTAAAGCCTAGTACACACCATTCGTTTTTACTGGTCGAACGAAAAAAAAAAAACCTCACAGCACAGGTCTGAGCCTCTGTACTAATAATATGATGTTAGTACAGTGATCGTTCCTGCTGTGCTATTGTGTTCTGACAGAGGGATGCCCCCCCCGCCACAACAATCAGGTCAGAGCTCTCAGCCATTGGCTGAGAGCGCTGGTCGGCAGACCATTTTCGGTGATGAGCCTTCGACAGTTTCTATTGAGTCGGTCGATGCCAAAGCATTCGGCCCTCTTGTGTACTAGGCTTAAATCCTGTATTAACATAACAAGAAGAACTTTCTGGTAGTTTTAAAGAAGCCTATACAAGCATAAAATAATAAATACTATACCAAAACTTGATTTGCTGACCTGCCTGCAGATTAACAAAAAGAAAGGTTGGATTTTATATGTGAACAGCAGAAATATTTCTTGAAGCTCCCTTTTGTCAGTCCATACTAAAGCGTGCATAGTCACCATCATTTAATTTATTGTAATGTTTAAAGACCATACCAGCAGAGAATAAACATTTCTGCAGTCTAGTCTGTAGACTGTTCACATACGTTATCTTGAATGCCTGGCAAGGAAAATTACCAGTGACCTCAGTAGCAGTCTTCTCTTGTCAGAAATAAGACAATTTGTTGAAATAGGCTACTAACAAAAACATTATTCATGTCTGTACTTTCTGTGCATTTTGAGAGCCTATATTTCTTTTTACAACAAATGTCCTTGATTAACATAATAAAATAAAAAGACTTGCCATCAGCAAACTCTCAGGGCTTTGACTGGTAATTGACTTCTTTCTTGAAAAATCAACAACTGAACTATGAGTAATGGCATGCATACAAGCAGAGGGTAGGGATAAAAGGCAGACAACCTGGGGGAAGGTCTGTATCTTTTCTACTGTGTTTTCTAAAAGGACTTTTGTTACGTAATGTTCAGATCTTTGGGTTACTGAGATTCTACTGTATTTATTTTTTTTACACTAAAATAGTTAGTCTACCTAAAAAAAGGCTCATCGTTATTTGGTAGCTTACGACTAGCTAAATCACCCAGTGGTATTTTATGTCTCTTGTTACATATATAGTCACATAGTTAGCCTGGTTGAAAAAAGACACAAGTCCATCTATTTCAACCAATAAAAGGGAAAAAAAAAATCCTAAAAAATATCATATTTTTCCATATACACAACCTTATACCCACAGTTGATCCAGAGGAAGGCAAAAAAATCCCAGCAAAGCTTGATCCAATTTGTTCCAGCAGGGGAAAGGTTCCTTCCTGATCCCCCAAAAGGCAATTCCCTGGATTAACTAAACTATAAATGTTAGTATCCAGTTTTATTATGTACAATTAGTAAAGAATCCAGACCTTTTTAAAAACAATCTACTGAGCTGGAAAGACCCATTTCTTGAGGGAGTCTATTCCACATTTTTACAACTCTTATGCCCCGTACACACGGTCGGATTTTCCAATGGAAAATGTCCTATTGGACCATGTTGTCGGAAATTCCGACCGTGTGTGGGCTCCATCGGACTTTTTCCGTCTGAATTTTTTTGAGATCCTGCTCTCAAATTTTCCGACAACAAAGTCCTATTGGACTTTTTCCGATCATGTGTAGCGAATTCCGATGGACAAAGTGCCACGCATGCTCAGATCACATTACAAGACCAAAGCTATTGGCTACTAGCCTCTACGTAGTGCCGTCGTACGCAACGAACGTCACCACGTTCAGGATGATCGGATTTTCTGATAACTTTGTCCGACCATGTGTATGCAACACCAGTGTCGACAAAATCCGTCGAAAAAAATCAGACGGATTTTGTGGTCGGAATTTCCGACCGTGTGTATGGGGCATTATTGTGAAGAAATATTTCTGTATTTCCGTGTGTATTCTGGAGGTAAGATTGTATACCAAAGTTTTTTTGATCATGCTCCTTCCTTGACCATTAAAGTGTACAGTATGTAAAGCCAAAACTTTTTTAGCTTTGGAAAGAGTGGGAAAGGGTTAATACCACTGTCAAGTGTTTTTTTTTGTCTTTTGTCCCTTTACTTCCTGTTCCATAGGCACAGCAAGCAGTAAGAAGATATCTCTCCAAAGTGAGGGTATACCCCCTCTTAGACAGTTGTCACCAGAACAGGTTTACCAGTTTGAACATTTCTGCTCTGCTCACTTCCTGTTTTTGTGACAGTTCAAAACATGTGGCTTCCCCCATCCCTTTCTATACCAGAAATAAAGGTTACCAGAACCAGTAGTGAACGTTATTCTTCCCAGAGGGAATAGAGCAATAAAAACCTGAAAGGGATTCTATCCCTTCCACACTCTATAAAAGAAAAAAAAAAAAAAAGCTTTTAGGCATTACATTCACTTTAATTCGAGATTCCACACATACTGCTGATTTCCCTTTCTTTTACCTTAGAAAGAAAGTGATAGACAGAATGTGCTTCTCCTGCTAATACTTCATGGCAGTGTTAGTAAGTTGGCTTCAATGAGGAGAGCATTCTCAAAAATGACTTAAAGAGACTAATTCAGCTTTGACTAACTCTTTAAACATGTTACAAAGCAAGGAAGGCTTGGTTTGATAATAAAAGAAGGCATCAGAAGAAATGAATAAAGCCAAGTGTACAATAGTAGCAAGAAAAACAACAGCATAAAACAACAATTATAGTTGAATTCTCTGAATCAAAGAATAGTAAGTAAAATAGGCAGGAGGAAGAAAAAAGGAAAAGCTCCCTGGAATCGGTAAGAGTCTGCCGTGGCCGCATCTGTAGCTGTGCTGGCTCTCTGTGTTTGTGCGAGTCGGCTCCACAGCTGCTGCAGATCTGTGCCATTGAGCTTACAGAGCTCTTTACTGCCACCTCTGGCTGCTTCCTGTATATGCGCCCCTCATGTTTTCTGCCTGTAATGTATTTTCACAGGGACATGTGGAAATAGGATCTGGGAGAAGGAAGACCACTTTACAAGTGGGCCGCTGTGAGTACAAGTGAAGGGAAGAGGCTGTTTGTGTAGGGGGGGGGGGGGCAGAGCTGTGTGTGCTTACAGAAGTGAGTGGGGGGGGGGGGGCTGACATATATACAGATGAGGGGGGCAGCTGAGTGCATACAGGTATGATCAGTGAAAGGGGGGGTGACAGATATAGGAAAGATCATATAATCTGTCCTGTCCTGTATACAGCTATATACACCCATCTTCCTTCATGTATTCCTCCATCATCCCTGACTGCAGATATACATCATCTGTCCTGTATATATAGCTGTATACAGGACAGATGATGTATATCTGCAGTCAGTTATGATGGAGGAAGGTCTCTATATACAGGTAGCTGTATACACCCACCTTCCTTCTTGTATATAGAGACCTTCCTCCATCACTGACTGCAGATATACATCATCTGTCCTGTATACAGATACACCCACCTTCCTTCCTGTATATACTAATACCATTCACCCCTCTATATACACATACTGTACATCCTCCGTACTGTACAGGCCACATTTGATGGGCACAGTGAGGCTTTAATTGATGGGCACAGTGAGGCTGCATATTGTTGGGCACATGCCTGCGCTTTATGTGATAATGACTAAGTCCCTGCCCTTCATGACATTGGCGAAATGTGGCGGAGCATGGATGACCTTAAAATGATGCCCCCCATTAAAAAAGTTCTGCTGATGCCCATGGTTTCAACTAAGAATGATGACGTATAGAGATATAAATGGAAATTAACTTGGGAAAAAATAAAAAAATATGAGAATACTGTTTGGAATAATTCAAAGAACCATTAAAAAATGAATATATGTAGAAACCGTAAATGGTAACTAAAAAGTTATTTTCTGAGCCTGAAATAGAATTAAAAACACAATCATTTGAAGTATAACAGCCAGCAAATGACAGAATAAAGCACTGGTAGAGGATAAAAGGAGTTCAGAGTTGATAAAATAAGAAGGGCCAACTGGAAAGTGTAAATTTGTCATATGATGGAGAAAGGTGAAAAATAACATTTAAGAATTTTTGTTTTAAATCCCTGATTACCCCATTATAAAGTAATGATGGGAAATTCATAAAATAGCTTAGAAACTTTATCATTTCAGAAATATTTAGGTCAATTATCAATAAGAAAGCAAGTAGGCTATAACAATAAAGTAGAATGAAAGCAGAAAATGAAATGTTAATTTGCAATATTCTCAATATTTAAGTGATTCTAAAGGTTGTCATTTTTATTTTATTTTTAATAACAAACATGTTATACTTACCTGCTCTGTGCAATGGTTTTGCACAGAGCAGTTCCAATCCTCTTCTTTTCGGGTCCCCTGCCAGCCTTTTCGCACACGGAGCGTGGCTTGGCCCTGCCCCCATCTCATTGGCTCACTGGCTGTGATTGACAGCAATGGCTCCTGCTGCTGTGTGAGCCAATGAGGACAGAGAGACTTGGGAGAGCCCCTGCTCTCATGCACATCACTGGATCGAGATGAGGCTCAGGTAAGTATAAGAGGGAGGTTTTTTTACCTTAAGGAGGTTTTTTACCTTAATGTATTAAGAGAAAATAAAACCTTCTGTCTTTAGAACCACTTTAAAGTCAAACAGTGGCCCAAACTCTGAAATTAAAACTACATAAATTTATAATCAAACCAGCTGTAACATATAGAAATGAAACATTGTATGTAGGAGAATTTCTACAAATGTGTACAGAATGTGCTGAGAGTCTATGGCACATTTTGTGATAAAGGAAAAGATAAAAATGATAAAACCGCAGGGCTCAAGTCCTGCGGGAACGCATGGGAACAGAGTTCCTGTACTTTTTCCACAACAGGAACTCAGTTCCTGTTAGCAGCTGTGTCCTTCAAGACTTTAAAGTATGCAAGCTTTGTGGCAGGTGCTACACCAGCAGCCGCCGACACAGCTCACAATAGTGCCGCACACCTGACCATTTAGGCATTGCCAGTAGGGGGCTCCATGACAGCTTCTGCTTCGATCTACCTGTCAATCACAGCTAGCTGACGGGTAGATCAGCTATTCTGCTCACAGGACATGCAGGGAGAGAGGTGAGCTGAGGGAGGAACATCAGTTTGGGGTGGTAAGCTGAGCACAATACCTGGCAAAGTTTAATGCCAGGAGGGAAGTTTATGTGGAAATATGTGAAGGGTTGGAATAGCAGCGAGTGTGTGTTGGAGCCCCGCAGAGTTTGCAGCCCCCACCCCCCCCCCAAGCTAACATACATCTCCTAAGCAGGAACACATCACTATCTCCCCAAGCATTCTGTCCAGATAATGTGCAGTTAATTTATGACCTTTCCGTTTAACCCTGTGTTATCCAAACTCTGTTCAAGGAAAACAAATTAAAATTCCCCAATAAAGATCAGAACATGATGTTCACATTTGCATGGAAGCACAATTGAATGAATGCTGATTATTCAGAGAATTACCGTATTTATGTTTATTGAGGATTGTTTTTTTTATGTACTAACAGTTAAGCTTCATACACAATACGAAAATTGGATGGAAAAATACCACTTTTGAAGCGTTCGTGCATATGAGCGTATCATTTTTTTTTTTTTGGTGGGGGAGTGGATCTTGGGTGGGAGTTCCCACACTTTTTTCCCCAGGACTTGACCCCTGTAAAACCGTAAACGTTTTTGCAGACGCAGACACATATAGTGGGTATAGAGAGAATGGAAGAAAGAGCACATTGAAGAAATTTATAAACGTAAGCCAGAAGACAGAATACGTATCAATAGGCCAAGAGGAAGATACATAGACGACACTGAGGAAAATTGAAAATGTATGTGAATTTGAGATTCAAGAAAGAAACGATGCATTAAGAAATATGGGTACATATCCTGAAAGAGGCCATGGGTCCTTATGGGTTGTATCACTGTGGATTAAATATTTCAAGCTTCTTACCACTAAAGACAAATAGTTTGACATTTCTGCTCTCTCATACTCCTACAAGTGGCACAGGCACAACCCATATGATAATGTCAAATGCACTTATCATTTCAGGAGAGCGTGGTATTCAGTAAATAATGGTGTCCTTTGGGGGATCTACCATCCAAGTAATTAACTGGCATTAGCTGGATTACTATCAAATCAAAATGTTAATTCCTCTCCACATATACAAACATGGGCAAAATGGCTTCTCATAGAGTGGTGCTGAGGCACTCATCCATATGGCAGTGCTGATTTACATTATTACAGCATGAAATATTTCTGGGCAACAGAACTGGAGCAGTGTGTGGCTGTAGGGAGTAAGATGAGGTAATTCATTTGTGTTGTACTAACTTACTTATGAAAGTGACTCTGTTCATTTGGCCAGAGATATTGAAAATAAAAATAAAACCAAACATAACATTTGAAGTTGATGCATCTCAGACATCTGTGATTCATTTTGCTAAACACAGCTGTATGTATAAAAGAATGATTTAAAAAAAAAGCTGCTGTCAACAAACCAATCATGCATTATACAAAGGACTAAAACAGAATTCATTTTTACCTCGTCAAAAGCTTCACGTATTTGTCAGCTGGAAATGTGCAATCCTACAATGGCATGTGTATGCAAAGAATAGTCGGAGATTCAACATTTGGTTCACATTTTATTTGGTACCGGCCCCCTCAAATGCTGCACGGAATAATTTCAGCACACCCAAGACATTGCTGTGACTATGCTTCCTTGGTGACTACAATGTAACAAATAAGGTATACACCATAATATTTGCCTACTTTCCCTGGCTTGTCTTTAAACAGCCAAGTCTTAATGCCCAATTCCATTTTTTTTGTGTCTTAAAGTGCACCTGAGAAACAACAGTTCACTTCCTGGTAGGAGAATGTGCCTAGGCACAAAAGGGTTGATTTACTAAAACTGGTAAGTGCAAAATCTGGTGCAGCTCTGCATAGAAACCAATAAGCTTCCAGGATTTTTTGTCAAAGCTTAACTGTGCAATCTGAATTTAGAAGCTGATTGGCTACCATGCACAGCTGCACCAGATTTTGCGCTCTCCAGTTTTAGTAAATCCACCCCATAGTTGAAAATCTGTAGTGCGCGATCTAAGAACTGTGCTTCTGACTGCTAGTTTCAGGAGATTTGAAGTGAAATTTGATGATTTGCTGCTCACTGTTTGATGTTCAACTCCACACACACACAGTGCAGGACAAGACATGGTAAGTAAGTAGATGGGGAAACATCAGTTGCATGGAGGCCGCAGGCAATGGTGATGGTTTTGCCTGCCTTTTTTGGGAACAGCTTCCATGTGCTCTTTAACACAAGTTTTGCATATGAATAAATCATAATGACCAATACATTCATTGCTCAAGATTTAAAATAGAACCCAATGATAACATACTTAGGTGTTTAGTGACATGTTTACTTTAGTGACATGTTTACTTTAAGGGGTGTTTATAATGGCTGAACTTATTATTTATTATATCTAGCATAAGGCTAGGTTTACACTGGAGGTGGTTGCGGGTGTGGAAATCACACCTTTTCAAACACCCGTAACCACCTGTAGCCAAAATGCACTTCTCTTTTTACAGACATTCAACACACAGCGCATTTGCAGGTGTGGGTGCTTTTGCACCATGTGGTTTCCTTGCTTCTGTGGTTTTAAAAAGGTGAACAACCTTTTTCCTGTGTTTTCCGCAGGTTCTCTTGCAAACACAGGCCGCACCATACGCCTAGGTGTGAACCAAGCCTAAGAAAGGTCTAAGTCAGCCATTCTCAACCATGGTTCCATGGAACCCTGGGGTTCCTCCAGAGGTTTCTAGGGGTTCATTGAGCTGTGGCTGGTGAACCACCTATTTGATGATGTCTACAGAGTTCACGGTTCAGCACCACTTAGAAAAGCCAGCAGCATGACACCAAATATCTTTTTAGCTGTCTTTAAGGGTGGCATTCTGAACACCACTTTAAGGGGGACATTCTTCCTATTGACCACCAATATAAGGAGCATTGTTCCTATTGAGCTCTGATGATTTGGTTTTAGGAAGGGTTTCTCGAGACATAAAAATAATTTTTGGGGTTCCTCTAGGGTTAAAAGGTTGAGAAAGCCTGGTCTAAGTGGATATAATGTTACAGTTACTATAAGCCAATTGATTTGTCCATCAATCCATTCTGCTACAAAGTAATACATTTTAGAAAAACAAAATGTTAACTAAAAGGGTAAATCAGTTTGCAGCTTTGGTAGCTGAGTATGGGAATTGGCCTACATCTGATCAAATGCATAGATCCAATCTAAACTCAAGATTTGTGCTGCACATTTAAAGGCCCACAGGCATATCAACTTTTCTATTGAACGAAAGAATCTTGCTAGTAAAATCCTTGCACATTACTCCACATAAGTTGATCTCTATGTACAGCATAGTTGGAATGGAATTGAAAAAAGTCAAAAAGCCAAAAGGAAATAAAAATGTTTGGCCTCTTTCTGCTACAAATTTTAATTCTCCCTAGCACATAGCCTGCTTTATTTCCAAATGGCAAATCTTTCCTCTTCTGAGACATGATTTTAGACATATACATCTGAAAACGAATTTTAAAAATAGTTCAACAGTTTCTCTTTCTTTTTTTTTTTTCGACTCCAAGAGCATGTGGAATGTTTAGATGTCTACATATGGAGTGCAGCTTTGTAGAGGCTGTGCAAACAAAAAAAGGAACATTGTGGAAAGACAAGGTAAGCTAGCACACAGAAGTAAAGGGCAATTGTCTTAGGAAAATCATGTATTAGCGAAGTTAATATAGCAAAAAGCAAGGTGCAAAGTTTAGTAATACACAGCACTCACTCATTTGCCTGCAGTAATCCATCTTATCTATAATATGTCTAACAGGTGATGTCATGGCTTCTGGTCTTTCTCAAGCAAGCAGTAGATTGGATTATATTAAATCTGATATTAGGCTATTGGTAACTGAATTAATCCAGTAGCTTAATAGCATCACATTCTTTCTTTCTGGTTTCATTTGTAATTCTTTATTGGAATACTCAGTAGTGGTTTTCAGACTGCCAAGTAGGCCACATCTATGAAGTCTATTATCTACGAGGCCAGTGAGGCAAAAAAGTCTTCTTATTACAAGGCTCCCTTTTTTAAATACAAAATTGTTTTGTGATTTAAGCGTTTGTAACTGAACAAGATCTGGATAACTAATCCTAAAGTGGTTCTAAAACGTTAAGGTTTTCTACTTCAATGTATCAATGCATTAAGGTAAAAAAAAGAAACCCAGCCCCCCCTTATACTTACCCGAGCCGCTCTCTCCCTACTCACTGGAAAAATTGATAGCAGCAGGAGCCATTGGTTCATACCGCTGTATTTGAAATGATTAGCGGCCTCCTCTGGGGGCACTCACAAAAGACGTGCAGCCAAAAGAGCCAACCGGGGACTCCAGAAGAAGAGGATCATGGCTGCTCTGTGCAAAACCATTGCACAGAGCAGGTAAGTAAGACAGGTTTATAATTTTAATAATAATAAAAAAAAAATTTAAGATTTACAATCACTTTAAAGAGGATCTTCAGCCTTTACAAAAAAAATAAAAGTTAGCAGCTACAAATACTGTAGCTGCCGACGTTTAAAAAATTACACTTACCTGTCCAAGGATTCAAAGCCATCATCACCTCTTTGCTGGTCTTTGTATCCCTGGCACCAGCATGTTTACTAAGGGAAAGCCATCTGTGACCCCTTGCGGGTTTCCACTGTGCATGTGTGAGTCGAGCTGAACATTGTGATTATTCCAGCAGCCTCTTAGGCCCTGTGACGTGGTTGTGGTTGAGGGTAACTTCTACTCCGATCACCTAGAAGGGGCAGTAGTACCTGGTAAAAATAGGTAACCCCCCCAAAAAAAATCCAAAATTGAGAGAGGAGGGGGAGGAGGTCTTGAAGTAGAACTTCCCTTTTAGTGCCGGTTCACACTGGGGCAACACGACTTACAGCGCGACTTAGCAAGGCAACTTGGAAGCAACTTCAACGTGACTTTGAGTTATTTACAACACAACTTCAAGTCGCCCCCAGGCCAGGCGACTTTGGCTGTGGCCAATCACAGAATAATCAGCTCTCTGGGAGGGTGGGGTTTTTCCTGAGTAAACAAATTTCTTTTTCTGTAAAGTCGCTTCAAAATAGATGGAGATCCGACTTGGAGGCGACTTCGATTGAAATCAATGGGTACAAGTCACCTAGAAGTCGGATTGAAGTAGTACAGGAACCTTTTTTGAAGTCGGAGCGACTTCAGTAGTGTGATTTGAGACGGCTCCATAGACTAACAATACAGCGCGACTTGGGACGACTTGGGGCGTCTCGGGCGACCTGAAGTCGGATCCTGAGTCGCCCTGGTGTGAACCGGCTCTTAGGGCGAAGTTCTGCTTTAATCTATCTCTGATCAATAATGAACAGGTGGCAAAATGGGTTGTAGTAATTTATTCATGGATAAATGTATGTGCTTAATTTGGTCTGTTAACAGAAATTATTTAATGAACAGCATAAAATGGACTGATCGTGTAGAAGAGGCAATGACTAGAATAATAATGTGAATATTTACATGTCCTCTATTCTCCTCTTCAAACTGTCAGCTCTGCCCTTGAAATGTATAAATCAGATCACTCTGGTGCTAAAACATTGTGACAGCTCTCAATGTGCTTCCAAGAAATGCCATGGGCACCTGTGGGATAAATGTTTAGGCATACGCTTATCCTTGGTACACTCTTGTGACTTCAGCATCTTTTAAAATTCTTGTAATGTCCCTAAAGTTCATGCCTAAGTGAGTTTTGCTTTGTCTCTTGTTTTAACTCATTTTTTCCCTTACCATCAAATTAAATAGCTTAACGATTTTCATTGTTCTTATTCAACATTATACAACACACTTAGCTTCCCACAATGAAGCTTAATCTTAAAAAGTAGAGAACGCAAATAAACACTGGAGGGGTTGTTCATAGCAACCTCAAAGAATTCTTACTTAATTTCCTATCAAAAGAAAGAGGAAACTCATTAGATTTGCAACAACTAAAATCCTTTGGGCCCATTTCACTATGCCTAAAGCCTAGTACACACTACTAGTTCTTTTTCGTTCAACCTAGTGGGCTGAACAAAAATAATCTGATAGCTCAAGAGGAGCTGCTGTACTAACTATGTGATGTTAGTACAGCGTCCCCCCCTGCTTCCCTGCTGTGCTATTGTGTTCTGACAGGGGAGCAAACCCCCCACCCCCCGCCAGAACACTCTGGACAGCGCTCTAAGCCAATTCCTGAGAGTGCTGATCGGGAGCCAATCAGCATACCTTTTTCAGTCATGTCCCTTCGACATAAGCCAACCAAATGGCCAACTGTTGTTGAAACGGCTGCAGTACACACGGGCCCCGAATGTCTGCTGGTTTCTATTGAACCGGCTGATGCCGCCCGACATTCAGCCCGTGTGTACTTAGGCTTAAAGTAGAACTATAGGCAAAACCTTTTTTTTCATTTTGGATAGAGTAAGGCAGGGTTATAACCCCAGGTCAGATTTATTTTCACCATCTGTGTCCCATTGTGAAGATTTCCCTTCACTTCCTGTCCCATAGCCAAACAGGAAGTGAGAGGAAATCCCTGCAAATTAAGGGAATTCCTTGAGGACCCCCAGGTCTCCAGAACTAGTGTCCCCATTGGAAGATTTCCCCTCTATTACTTTTCTTGGTTTTCTTTTACTTTCACCCTCAATGATAATGGTAAACAGGACAAATAGAGAGGGCGAATCTTCTTAATGGGGGCACCGACAGCAGTAAAAACTGACAGGTGCTCTAATCCCTCTCCACTCTATCCACAACCAAAAAAAAAGTTTTGCCTTTAGTTATACATTAAGGCTGTGCTGGGCATCCTTGCCCAATGCAGCCCCAATGCACAGAGAAGGCAATTTGCCTTATGTCCCATTAGTTCAGTTTACACCAATGTGCTGCATAAAATGCTGAATTTTTACACAGCGTAGCATGTTGCGATATGGTATAAAAAGATGAATTATATATAATTTTGTGACATTTTAATAACATTTTTAAAATTAAAAAAAAGGTGCAATGCAAACAGCTGTGCCTTTTCAGAAGTGGACTAGAGCTATACTGAGCATAATGATCACTCACTGGTTCCCAGTTGAACCAATTCAAACAAATTTGAATAAATTGCACATTTGCCATCATCATATGGCTGCCCAAGAAACTAAAAATAGCACAACACTCAACGTTAAAGTGGTTGTAAACCTAAAAAAAATATATATAAACTGAACATTTTATAAAACTAAGCAATACAGCACAACACATGTGCCCATAGTATGGCAGGGGAAAAGCAGCCTGTCAGCTGCAATACTGCACTTCGATCCTGTAGAAAAAACGACACCTGCTAAAAAAAGTTGTCGCCACACCCCCTTTCCTTTGACAAAAAAGAAGAGGAGACTCATGCGCGAGCATGAGTGGTGGTGGAGTGTCTACCGCTGCCTCGGCCTGACTGAGCACTGAACAGGAAGAGAGTTTACTTTCACTTTCTTTCCGCACACCTCCCCAGGACCAGGGGCAGGTACACAACTGCTTTTATGATGAACTCAACAGACTAACAGCAATTTTTCTGTAAGTTCATGTTTCTGGAGACAGCCATGTTTATTTTGTATGAGGCACAAATAAAGATAGATAAGCCGCACTTATGGGGGAGTGTAGAGGTGGGAGGAGAGTCAGTGACGGGTCACGATTCCACCTCCTGAGCTCTAGCCCATGGACACGCCCATGGCCCAGAAACATTTACAGGGCTGTGATAGATGATGAGAATGAAAAATGGAGGTAGAGATAGTATAAAAAGGCGCATTTCTTTTACAATTTATGAGGATGGGGTTAACAACCACTTTAAAGAGGAAGTAAAGCCTCTGTAAGAAAAAAAAAAAAAAAAAGACACCCTGCAAGGCAAAGGCATAATGAGCTAGTATGCATAGAATACTAGCTCATTATGAAAAACTTACCTGAAAACGAAGCCCCCGAAGCAGTCCTTAACTTCAATCTTCTTCGCCGCCATGCAGGGCCGGAGTGACTTCCGGGTCTCGCCGCTCCAGCGCTATCATTCGCTGGAGCGGCGATGACATCACTCCCGCGCATGCGCACGAGATCGGCATATTGCCGTGAGAGCGGCATATGCAGTGCGCCCTCAGTGCGCCTGCGCGCCGCTGTCTACGGCGCATGCGCCGTAGACAGCGATGCCTTTTCATCGCTAAATATCTCCTAAACCATGTAGGTTTAGGAGATATTTATTGGACCTACAGGTAAGCCTTAATCTAGGCTTACCTGTAGGCCAAAGTCATGTGGAAGGGTTTACTTCCACTTTAAACCATTGACAAGATTTTCATAGAAGTCACAACACGCATACACATCTTGATGATTCCATACACAATGCAAACCATAAAGTTCTTCACTCCCAGATGCGATTTTGGTAGCTTATTATTAGCGTGTTAAAGGTGACCAGTGGAAAAAAGCGCTGTGTTCTTTGAATTAAAAAAATAATGTCAATCCAGGTTGGACCTACATAAAAATACTGGGTCAGAAATAGGGGGCTGACATGATTATGTATAAGTTAATGGTCAAAGATCTCTTTTATGTACATGTACATTGGATGATGATGTATCTTGACAAGTTCAATAAAAACCTTTTCTGATTTAAAAAAAAGAAATAGGGGGCCACTGGCGATGAATATCTTAAAATTCAAACTTGATGCTTGAGATAGCCAAGCAGAGTCTACTAGAGCTAGCCAGGGCACAATTTACCAAAAAGACAAACCTCCAAATGCTAAAATGTATGCCAATTCCAAAACAATAACAAAAATGGTAATTATTTCAAAGCGGTGTGACACAAGTGTCTGAACTATATCTGCATTCAGTATACAACAAAACAGTTTACAAATTATATTGCTAATAATATTCCGTATTCCTATCACACACGTTTCTGGAGAAAGTTCTAGGGCACTGGGTGCAGTAGCAACCACCAGCTGGAGACTGGATCATGAAGCCACAATGAAGATATTTGCCAGCATACCACAGGAGTCCACACTTTGTTTTATTGAAGCATGTTCAGATCACAAACAAGAGAGTGCAACGTTTCAGAGTCATGCAGGACCCCTTCGACAGGCATGTGATCAAATGCCTGATGAAGTGGCCCGGCGTGACTCCGTAACTTTGCACTCTCTTGTTTGTGAAGTGATCATGCTTCAATAAAAAAAAGTTTGGACTCGACTTGAAGATCCGTGGTGTGTGGCAAACATCTTCATTGTAACAAATACTATTAATGTCTTGATTAATTACTAGGTAGCCAGGCAGTAAAACACTACTGTCTACAATGATCAACCATCAAATGATCTTGATATCTAATGGGCCTACCTTCAAGCAGAGTGTCTATCACACAAGGAACATTGAGCTACACATAGGTTGTGATAGGACATTTAATAGCACCCACAAATTTAAACAACTTGATGATGCTAAAAATGAAAGAAGAAGCTACACACCCCCTTGTGAATGCGCACGGAGAAGGGCTCTTGATGCATCCCACAACCCACGACTACACCGGACAGTGAAGGCGGTAATGTATGCTGGTAGCCTCATGCAATCCTGAAACAACCCTAAATAGACTTTGTTTATTTAAATACCCATGCTTTATTCCTTTGACTCTACAAGCAAAATGGACAATCTCCGCTAAGAGAACCATTAGATATGAAATAGAAATACCTTACTTGTGGTTATAAATCAAAGCAAGAAATTAGAGTATATACATATACCGAGTATCATATATACTATGCTCGAGCAATAGCTATTTAACTATAAAACATCGGGTACAACTATATACAAATCTACACATTACTAACTATTGGAAAACTTTCTGCTCACGTCACCAGCTGAATCTATTCAGGACTGCTCTGGCAGGAATTTAGTGCTACTACCAACTTCATCTTCCGTGATTACTCTTCCCCTTTCCCTTTTTCCACCCCCTTTCTTACCAGGGACATTATTTAGCTTCATAGCCACAGTGATTGCTCCTTCACGTGCAATGCCCTCGAAGAGCTTGTAGTGTGTTTTTAAAGAAAGTAAATTATTGAAATTGGGACATGTGTAGCACAGTCTGAGTTCAATTTGTTGAAATATCCTCAGAAAATGACCGATGAAAGGTTATATACAGCTAGATTACCTTTATGGTTCATTACTGAAAATATAAATATGGTGCTTTAGCTTCCGTCCACATTATTTACTGTGAGCGTACACAAAGTGAAGACGAGACAGTGGGATTGTTAAATACTATTTTAAAGCCAAGTTCCATGTTCAACATCTGGCTGACATATTTCCTTCCAGAGCTAAATGTATGGTATGAAACTGGGATGGAGATGTCTGGCAATGTTGGGGAAGACTAAGTGAATTATTACTGCAATTGAAAAATGATTTTAGAAATATAATTCATCTACCAGTGCATGCATAATATTCAGCTTTTAAATGATCTAATTAAGGAATCCAATCATTTCAAAAGTGAAAGCCTGTGCCATTCATAGGACTTACATTTGGCTCATGCTGTGAAATTCATCCATACTTTTTACTCCTATCCATTACTAGTATGTCATTCCTGGGATTTTATATGCATTCTGCATGGTACTTACTCAATAAAATGTACTTAAACAGAAACTTTACCCTTATAATACAATTACAAAAAAAAAAAACTTTAGAAAATGTTAGTAATCTACAAACTGAAACTTTATAGGTAGTTAGAATTGTTCTATTCTTTCCATATCTTATTTCTCTTTTCCTCCCCATTCTTCTCATGGTGCCCATTTTCACTAAGGGCAGGAGAATCCATTTCCCTTTACTTCCTGGAACTGTGCTTAGAACACTGGGTCTGCCTCCTGGTACATGTGACAGGAACTTCCCAGGATGCAGCTGTGAGGCCAGGGTTACATCACCAGTGCCTCAAGGGACCGGAAAGTGGAAAAATAGTAATTGAAAGTAAAATCTAAAAATGTTTATTTAACTAAGGAGTGTAAGATTATTTCATATCAGCATGCAGAGCTGCATGCTGATGTGATTTTTAGTGAAAGGGGGGAAGAGGTCCACTTTAACTGACGTCTTCTTAAAGTGCCCAAACAAAGAAATTGTCACATAATACAAATACATTTGCCAAAATTATGCAACACTGAGACGGTGTGAACAGTTTAAATGTGGGCAAAATATAATTCTGAGAAACTGGTATCACTTGGAAAAACGTTTAAACTTTTTGTCTGACTCCTAGTTGTTCATTGTTTAAGCCTAGTATACACGGGCCGAATGTCGGGCGGCATCGACTGGCTCAATAAAAAAGGTCGACATTCGGCCTGTGTGCACTGGAATTGGTCGGACAGAGTTCTGCTGGTGACCTGTATGAGCAGCAGTCATACCACCTCTTGAAGGGTCATAGATGCGGTGGTATGACCCTACTGTCCCTGATGAAGGAGATGATAACAAACTCTGAAACATGGTAAAGGATATTAACCTGTATTGTCATGTTTTTTGTTATGATGCACTTACAGTTGTTTAGGTCACGTGTATTCCATGTTTTTAATTGTATCATTATCTACTCATTAAATTGACTTTTAATTACTCTATTGTATTACTATTGAGTGCCTTTAAAGTCCCACCACCCCAGGGGATTTCTTGCTTACCTTAAAGTGGTTGTAAAGTCTCGCTTTTTTTTCTTTGAAAGTAGAAAACATGTCATACTTACCTGCTCTGTGCCCAGATCCTCCTCTTCTCGGGTCCCTCATTGGCTCTCTTGGCCCCTCCCTCCTGTTGAGTGCCCCCATGGCAAGAAGCTTGCTATGGGAGCACCCGAGCCGAGCCGCAGTTCTGTGTGTCCATTCAGACACGGAGCTGTGGTTTCGGCCCCGCCCCCTCTCCTAATTGGCTAACTCACTTTGATTGACAGCAGTGGGTGCCAATGGTGCTGGCTACTGTGTCTCAGCCAATCAGGAGGGAGAGTTCTGGAAAGATCGGGCTCAGGTAAGTATTAGGGGGGCTGAGAGGGGGCTGCTGCACACAGAAGTTTTTTTTATCTTAATGCATGCATTAATATAAAAAACCTCCTGCCTTTACAACCACTTTAAGGCAAATTGCCTTGTATGTGCATTGGGATTGTGTTGGGTAAGGCTGGCAGTGTGTATGTTGTGATCAGGCCCTAAATGTTCCTGTTATTATAGGGTTGACTTTGTGACATCCAGATGTTTTGGATCAGTCATGTCCCACCTTCCATGTAGCCTTGTTAGGCAGTTTTAGAAAAATAAACTGAATAAAGACCTATTTATCTACCATAAATATATATATATTTTTTCTTTTAAACATAATTAATCATTTGTCTGCCACAGATTTTTTGATTTTCTTTCCTGCAACCAGGAAAGAAATGACTCAATTGCCCCATTAACACAGTCAATGTTGATGGGGGAATCCCTTCCATGGAGTTACTGTATTCTCCCAGTGGAAAGAAGGTGGGCAGCCGTCCCTGCTGGGAGAACACAGGGAGGTTGATTTACTAAAACCGGAGAGTGCAAAATTTGGTGCAGATGTGCATTGTAGCCAATCAGCTTCTAACTACAGTGTGTTCAAACCTGTAAGCTGATTTTCTACGCAAAGCTGGTTTCTATGCAGAGCTGCACAACATTTTCCTTTTTCTAGTTTTAGTAAATCAACCCCATAGTGATTATTGCTAAGGGCTATAGCCTCTGGAAATAATTGCATAAAAAATTTGACAGGCTGGTTGTACCCAAGTTGATCAATCAATCAACTTGGGTACAATCAGCCTGCCCATACATGGTTTGAGCCTTGGCTGGTCCCTGCTGAGCCGGCCAAGATTCGAACTCTCTATGGATGGTTTTAGTTTTGGACAGAGTGGGTTGGGATCAAAACCGATTTTGCCGCTATCCAAGGCTCCATCAGAGACTTTTCCTCTCATTTCATGATGACAATGTTTATCAGACAGGAATCAAAAGGAACTTTCCAACAGCAACAAGACAGAAATAAAACTGATTTTCTTTAGTAGAGTAGGGGGAAGTTAGAGCCCTTTTCAGACTTTTGTTTGTTTTTGCTCCTCTTGCAGATTTCTCCTCACTTCCTGCCTGATAAAACCGTTCTCTATGCAACAGAAAGTAAAAATCTCTAGTCTAATGGGGCTCCAGGTTGCAGTAAAAACCAGACAGATATTCTAATTCTCCCCCACTATCTATAACTAAAAACAGTTTTTGGCTTGACATAAACTATAATGTATCACTCTGTGTCATTTTTCTCCATCATGCTTAGTCTAATACAAAAAAAAGCAAAATTATAACTGTCTTTCTTCAGAATTACCAGAATCGGTGGCTATTGTGGATCATGAGCTACAAGAAGCTTGCTATATTTTTCCATAAAGATTTGATTGCCCCAAAGTAACAAACATTAATCATTTTTTAATAACATTTCACAACAAGAGTTAGAGCAATGAGCTTGGGGGAATATCACATGTGTGTCACACCATATCCTAAACTTAGTTCAAACGATAAACGTCACATAAGTTAAAAAGATATGTTTTTATTTCTCAGTTGTGATAAAAGTAGAGAAAATTCTCCCTATACATTTGAAAGGAAATAAGCTCAACCACCATATAATTCACAATGACAGATTATGGGTGAGATACCCCAATATAAAAACAATGCCTCGTCCATATTGCTGAAGGTATAAATTTGTATCTATCTTCTAGAACACATTCTTTTTTTATGTATATGTGATGGTTCATCCAACATGTTCCCTGGAAGAACTTTCACGTTTTCCATGACTTATGTGCATTTACAGGGGGTCCCCGACTTACAAACATCCAACTTACAAACGACCCCTACTTACAAACGGAGGGAGACAACAGGAAGTGAGCAGAAATCCACCCCTAGGAAGGGAAATTCACTCCTGTAAGAGTTAATATGGGAAAAAGGTGTCTCCACTGATGCTTTATCACCAGTCCATGCTTCCCTAACAACCCAACATTTTCAAAATCCAATTGTCATTGGGACAGAAGGTGAGGTGAAATCTTCTGAACAGGGGCACAGACAGAAAAACAAATGTTACAGGGGTGATAACCCTTCTCTGTGTTATGTAAAAAAAATTAAAATTGATTTTTTGTCTGGAGCTACACTTAAAAAATGTACCTGTTCCGACTTACAAGCAGATTCAACTTAACCTCCCTAGCGGTAACCCCGAGCCTGGCTCGGGTCCAGCTTTTTGTGCTGGGAGCGGTAACCCCGAGCCAGGCTCGGGCTTGCGTGCAGGATGCAGGGGGGAAGTTACTTACCTTTTCCCCTGGATCCTGTGATGTCTCCCCCGCTGTGTGAGCGAGCCGTCCGCTCGCTCGATTCACACAGTGCCGGTCTCCGTTCCCTGCGACGTTACGACGCACGGGAGCGGAGATCGGCGCCAAATTTAAAAACACACAACACATACAGTACTGTAATCTTACAGATTACAGTACTGTATACAAAAAATACACACCCCCTTTGTCCCTAGTGGTCTGCCCAGTGCCCTGCATGTCATTTTATATAATAAAAAGATTTTTTTTCTGCCTGGAAACTGGAGATTGTCCATAGCAACCAAAAAGTGTCCCTTTATGTCAAAAGTGGTTTTAGACCAGCTAGAAAACACCGATAAAAAATTAAAATCACAATTTATCATCAAACAATAAATTTAATGACAGCGACTATTCTGCAACTGAGCAAATTTCAGTGTTTTTGATTTGATTACATTATTGAATCATTTTTATATATATTTTTATTTTATTATAATTTATGATTTTGTGTTTCAAACTTTATCCTACCCGGGATGTCTACTAGACTCTGGTTCGGACAGATTTAGGTGATTTATTCATAAGAATTGCATGCCTACAATATAAAAACGCCAAATTTCCATGCAAATAATTGTACCGCTTTCAGCACAAAATTCCAGACAGAATCATACCGCCAGGGAGGTTAAGAACAAACCTACAGTCCCTATCTTGTTTGTAACCCGGGGACCCCCTGTATATATAGGGGTTGAGTCACTGAAGGCAAATAGACAAGTGCAGTTGCTCCAGAGCTTAGTAAATGAGCAGAAGCTCTGCTGACTTCCATCATCCAATCATGTGCAAGCAAAAAGCTATTTTTTTTATTTTCCTTGCATGTGATTAGGTATTCTTTGCAAAGAGCCTTACCTCATTTACTGAGCTTTGGAGCAACTGCACTTGCAAGTTTATTTGCCTGTAGTAAATGAACCCCATAATATCTTGTCTACTAGAATTATATTGCTCTCCACATATATGTTGAACCTTTTATCCACTGATAAAATCCTATACACATTTGGGAAATAATGTGACATTTATCGTTGTTTGGTTTACACACCTAAATAGGGTGATGTTTGGGGATTGTTTAGACCAAGGTAGCGCTAACCAATGAGTACAGACCATGCTAGTTGTAAGTGTTTGTTGGCCCACTTTTACTAAAATAAAATAAAAAGTTTACGCCAGAACAAATAAGCCACAAAGGCCTTTTGCCACGGTGCTCCTGACCATCTAACACAGCATCCCCGTATTTGCATACAAATGCTGGACCTCTGGCAGCTCTCTTTTCCATACAACTCCCTGCTGTTCTGGCTCTCAGGCTTGGGCCCTCTGTCTGCTCTTCTATTGCAGACTACACCATGCAGACATGCACATTTCTGGTGGCTCCCTCATAACCACTTGGACTCCTCGTGAAAGTGGAGCCCAGAAACCTAGTTTGGATTCTCCTAAAAACCCAGCACACATCTGCACCTTCTGCAAGCCCTCACCAAGACTGGAGATTTCCTCTCACCCAGATCACTACGAAATTGCCGGGTTCCAGGTCCCAAAGGGGATTTTACTAAACACAAAGAATCTGAATAGCCTCTGAATGACATTAGCCCCCTGAGGCGCCTCAACATGCCTGGATGAGAATACTGGGTCAACAACTCTTTTTATACCCTGGCAGGGCATGGCACTGCCACAAATGACAGGGAAAGTTTATTGAATTATGTTTAGCTCTTTTTTCATATTAACACCTGCAAAAAGACATTACCACTAACTAAACATATTTTACATTTGTACAGAAGAGTAACAGGATATCTGTTTGTAAGAGGAAATGGGTGCAGCAAGTATGCAGTAAACATTACTACTCTTCATTTAAACAGGAATGATTTGCAAACATAATCCTCTCATGTGTTTGGCTGGAGCCCCATACAGATGTAACAGCTTTTCTGTAAACTAAGAGCTTACAAACTTTGTACAAACAGTTTTTATTTTTTTAAAGCGGTATTAAACCCCAAACCAAAATGTAATATATTGCAGCATTTTAATCCTTAGATGTGGTGGCTGCATTACTTTTCTTTTTTAGTTTTTTTCCCCCTCTGTTTTCCCGTGGTGATCTGGCCAGTAACACACCTCCTGTATTAGAGTGCCCGCATTCTGAATGAATGAGCACGAGGGGCACCTTTGGACAGCAGCATTGTTAGTCGCGGTGAAGGGGAGTGTTATGCCGCGTACACACGACCGGACTTTCCAGCGTGTGTTACTGGCCAGATTAGTCCGTCGGACAATCCGATCGTGTGTGGTCTAATCCGATCGTTTTTTGGTGAAAAAATCAGATGGACCTAGAAATATAACATGTTTCAAATCTATCGGACGGACTCAATTCCGACAGACTAAAAATCTTGAAAACCGTTCGTCTGTGTGCTGGTCCGAAAGACCAAATACGACGCAAGGGCAGCTATTGGCTACTGGTTATTGAACTTCCTTTTTTGTCCTGTTTACATCACCACGTTCAAAATGAACGGACTTTCGAACGGACTTAGTCCGTTTGTGTGTGGCCAAGTCTGTTCGTTTGGAAAGTCCGTTGGAACTCCGCCGAAAGTCTGCCGGGAAGACCGTCGGACCTAGTTTGCCGGAAAGTCCGGTCGTGTGTTTACGCAGCATTAGATGCACTAGCAGATTTAGATATGCTAACAATTTGAAGCAAAACTCCAAATAAATAAATAAAAGCTGATCATTGTAAGCACCCATGCCAGTGGTAAATAGTTTGTCTCATCCCTGTATCTGCTATATCTGAAAGAGAGCTTGTTCTTTTGAAAAACCACAGGCATGCTTACTAGGTGAAAATAAAAGAAAGAAGGCCTAAAATAGAAAATGAATGTGGCCATCTAAGAACTGCTAAACAGCAGTATGACAAATGTTTGCTTTTGGGTTTAATACCGCTTTAAGGTTCTTCAAATCATTCCAGTTCCAGCCTGGGGGGAAAAAAATTTAAGTGGTTGTAAACCCTCAAGGTTTTTCACCTTAATGCAGTCTATGCATTAAGGTGATAAACCTCCTGTAGTGCAGCAGCCCCCCCCAGAGACCCCCTTTTACTTACCTGAACCCATTTGTTCCAGCGACAGGGACGAGCACAGCAGCTGCAGTCGCTGTCTCGGGTCCTCATTGGATAGATTGATAGCAGCAGGAGCCATTATATAAAAGAAAAATGCAGCGTGTAAATGTCCAAAGATGAAGAGAAAAAGTCCATCAAGCCCCCGATGGGTAAGTGACCCTTGACTTATAGGTGAGTAATAGTCTTCCACCAACACCACAATAGGCCAAGCCTCTTACCCTTAGGAATGGACCACTAGGTTATACCTTGGCAACCAAAAACACACTAGGGCTTATTTTTGGGGGATGTCTTATTTATTTATAATACATTCGGGTGCAGGTGGCAGCATTGCAAGTAAGGGAAACTGGCAGTGAAGCCTTCAGGCTTTCCCGAGTCACTTTTTGAATCGTCCTGTCATCTTCTGGGACACACACAGGTCCCAGTAGGCAGCGGGGGAAAGGAGGAGGGCCGGATACAACTGCTGAAGTGACATACCTTGCTGCAGCGACATAGGATGGAAGTCCCAAAGAAAAAATGCAGAAAAGGTACCAAAAAGAAAAAAAAATATCCAAAAATGAGGGGGGAGTGAGGTGGTCAATTATTTGAGACCGGGTTTTCTTTTTGCCTGAAACTCCGCTTTAATATCACACTTTTCATACCATTAAAAAAATATATAATTAGTTTCCCACCCTGATATTGTTATGAAAGCAAAAGAACTGAGCGTTACAGAAAACCTGTGCTGTGAAAATATGTATGATATGGCCACTGACCTTCCCTTCCAAACATGTCTGTCAAGTTGATCTTTACTTCCTCCTAACTTGACGGGCTACATGCTTGTTTCATGTGACTCGACAAGAACTGAAACCGGAATCCTCTAGGTGACTAGAATTTTCTGAAAGCAATAGGATCCTACATATTGCTCATAGTATAGGCTTCCTTCAACAGTAAAAAGATTCTAGTCACAGAGATTACAATTTTAAGGAAGAACAAAATTCTATTCTGTCCTCAGCTTGTATAGAGAGGAATGAATTGTTTATTTGGTTAAAAAGCCAACCTGTTACCACTCTGTTGTTAAAGTAACATACTAGTATAATTCTAAAAGGACCCGTAAAAATAACTGTATTTCTTGTAAAAAAAACTGCTCCTTTGAGCCCTGGGGGTCCCAGTCTTATGTTTGCTACATATTTTTATCCCCATGTGGAGCCCAAATGCTTTGGCACCATCCCTTTACACAGAACTTGTAATTTCACTTCTCAGAACACCCGACAAGGAGGCACATGCTATGCACTGGGGGATGCAGGTGGTATACCATAAAAAGTTAATATAGGCTCCTAATATAGGAAAGATTTTACATAAATTTTGACTTCTCTGAAGCCCAATTGCCATTTTATTGACGGCCTTTTGTATGCACAGAGATATTGTGATGAGATACTGAGGCCCATTGTTGTGCCATTCATCCACAACCATCACCTCATGTTGCAGCATGATAATGCACGGCCCAATGTTGCAAAGATCTGTACACAATTACTGGAAGCTGAAAACATCCCAATTCTTGCATGGCCAGCATACCCACTATAGACCCGCGCTATAGCCAAATGACGGCTACAGCGCGGATCTATTGTGCCGGGACGACGTCTATTGACGTCGTCCCGGGCACGAGCTGCCTGCGCGGCCCCTGAAGGGCGCGCGCGGCGCGCTCTGTGATCAGCGAGTCTGTGAGACTCGCTGGATCACAGATCCGAGTAAGGGGTCGATCCCGACCCCTTACCACGTGATCAGCTGTCAGCCAATGACAGCTGATCATGTGATACTAACAGAGCCGGCAATCAGCTTTTTTTCCTCCTCGCGCTGACAGCGCGAGGAGAAAAAAAAAAAAGCCGATCACCGGCGGCAGTGAGAGGGACATCAGTCCCTCTCACTGCAATGTGCCAGCGATGTGCCCAATACAATGCCCACCTTTGCCCCATTAAAGTGCCCCCACCTTTGCCCCATTAAAGTGCCCACACTGCCATCTCTCAGTGCCCACAGTGCCATCTCTCAGTGCCCACAGTGCCAGTGCTGCACATCAGTGTCACCTGCCAGTGCTCATCTGTGACACCTACCAGTGCTCATCTGTGTCACCTACCAGTGCCCATCAGTGCCACCTATCAGTGCCCATCAGTGCCACCCAGTGTCATCCATCAGTGCCCATCGGTGCCACCCATCCGTGCTACCCATCCGTGCCACCCATCCGTGCCACCCATCCGGGCCACCCATCCGCACCACCCTTCCGTGCCCATCCGTGCCCATCAGTGCCCATCAGTGCCATCTTTGCTGTCCCCATCAGTACCGACTTATCTGTCCCCTCCAGTGCAGCCTATCAGTGCCCACCAGTGCAGCCTATCAGTGCCCACCAGTGCAGCCTATCAGTGCCCACCTGTGCCGCCTCATCAGCGCATATCAATGAAGCAGAAAAATTACCTGTTTGCAAAATTTTATAACAAACTATTAAACATGATTTTTTTTTTTTTTTTACATTTTCCATCTTTTTTTGTTTGTTTAGCAAAAAATAAAAACCCCAGCTGTGATTAAATACCACCAAAAGAAAGCTCTATTTGTGGGAAAAAAAATGATAAAAATTTCATTTGGGTACAGTGTTGTATGACCGCGCAATTGTCATTCAAAGTGCGTCAGCGCCAAAAGCTGAAAATTGGTCTGGTCACGAGGGGGGTCTAAGTGCAAAGTAATCAGGTGGATACTCACCGGACATGTCACCCATTGAGTATGTTTGGCAGTTCCTGCCAATATCCAGCAACTTCGCACAGCTTTTGAGGAGGAATGGACCAACATTCCACAGGCCACAATCAGCAACCTGACCAGTTCTATGCGAAGGAAATGTGCTGGGCTGCGTGAGGCAAATGGTGGTCACTGGTCACACCATATACTGTCTGGTTTTCAGACCCCACCAGACCCCCCCCCCCCCCCAATACAGTAAAACTGCACATTTTAGAATGAAAGATACTTAGTCAAGTAATTACCAGACCATTGTTCCTAATTTTTACTGACAGTCTACAAATGGGAATGGTACCAGCTGATTGGAGAAAAGCCAATGTAGCACCAATATTTAAAAAAGGGCCAAAATACATCCCTGGGAATTACAGACCAGTTAGCCTAACATCAATAGTATGCAAGCTCCCATCAACTGCCTCTTCACCAGTGAGAAGATCGTCTTTCCCACGAGCGGATGAACCACATTATTAATTCCACATGCGCTGACATCTCATACATCTTGTTAGTTACCAATTGTCTTTTATGGAAAAAAAATTCTTAAAAATGCTGCACTTAGATGGCTCTCCTTCTGTCTTTTCATTTTCTCAGCTAAGCACACCCTCCTGCCTGCATGCCTGAGCTAAGAGCAGATGGATACCTGGACGTAAATGGAACATAAATCATCTGTCCTTAACCACTTGACCACTGGGCACTTAAACACCCTTAATAACCAGACCAATTTTCAGCTTTCGGTGCTCTCACATTTTGAATGACAATTACTCAGTCATACAACACTGTACCCAAATGAAATTTTTGTCCTTTTTTTCACACAAATAGAGCTTTCTTTTGGTGGTATTTAATCACCGTTGAGTTTTTTATTTTTTGCGCTATAAAAGAAAAAAGACAGAAAATTTGGTAAAAAAATGAATTTTTCTTCGTTTCTGTTATAAAATTTAGCAAATTTTGTCATTTTTCTTGATAAATTTTGGCCAAAATTTATACTGCTACATATCCTTGGTAAAAATAAGTACAAATTGGGATATATTATTTGGTCGTTGTGAAAGTTTTAGAGTCCACAAGCTATGGTGCCAATATCTGAAAATTGATCACACCTGAAGTACTGACGGCCTATCTCATTTCTTGAGTCCATAACATGCCATAAAAGTACAAATACCCCCCAAATGACCCCTTTTTGGAAAGAAGACATTCCAAGGTATTTGGAAAGAGGCATGGTGAGTTTTTTGAAGTTGTAATTTTTTCCCACAATTCTTTGCAAAATCAAGATTTTTTTTCTTATTTTTATTTTTTTCACAAAATTGTCATATTAGCAGGTTATTTCTCACACACAGCATATGCATACCACAAATTACACCCCAAAACACATTCTGCTATTACTCCTGAGTACGGCGATACCACATGTGTGAGACTTTTACACAGCGTGGCCACATACAGAGGCCCAACATGCAGGGAGCACCATCAGGTGTTCTGGAGCACCCAGGACAATTCTGACATTTCTCTCCTACATGTAAAAATCATAATTTATTTGATAGAAAATTACATAGAACCCCAAAACATTATATATGTTTTTTTAGAAAAGACCCCAGAGAATACAATGGCGGTCGTTGCAACTTTTTATCTAGCACGGTACTTGCGCAGCAATTTTTCGAACGCGTTTTTTTGGGAGAAAAAAGTTTTGTGCTTTACAAAAAAAACAAAACTGTAAATTTAGCCCAATGTTTTTGCATAATGTGAAAGATGAAGTTACGCCGAGTAAATAGATACCTAACATGTCACCCTTCAAAATTGCACACACTCGTGAAATGGCACCAAACTTCGCTACTTAAAAATCCCCATAGGCGGCGCTTTAAAACTTTTTACTGGTTACATGTTTTGAGTTACAGAGGAGGTCTAGGGCCAAAATTATTGTTCTCGCTCCAACGTTCGCAGCGATACCTCACATGTGTGGTTTGAACACCGTTTTCATATGTGGGCGGGACTTACGTATGCGTTCGCTTCTGCATGCGAGCACACGGGGACAGGGGCGCGTTACATTTTTTTTATTGTTCATTTTACTTTATTTATTTTAGTTTGACACTTTTTTCCCCAAAAAAAATTTTTTGATCACTTTTATTCCTATTACAAGGAATGTAAACATCCCTTGTAATAGGAATATGGCATGACAGGTCCTCTTTACAGTGAGATATGGGGTCAATAAGACCCCACATCTCACCTCTAGGCTGGAAAGCCTGAAATAAAATAAAAAACGATCCTGGCTTTGATCGTAGCGAGCATTGCAGGGTATCGCAGGGTATCGCAGAATATCGCAGGATATGGCTGGGTATGGCATGGCAGGGTATGGCAGGGTATGGCAGGTAATGGCAGAGTATGGCAGGGTATGGCAGGGTATGGCATGGCAGGGTATGGCAGAGTATCGCAGGGTATGGCAGGGTATCGCTGGGTATGGCAGGGTATCGCTGGGTATTATTGCAGGGTATGGCAGGGTATCGCAGGTAATGGCAGAGTATGGCAGGGTATGGCATGGCAGGGTATGGCAGAGTATCGCAGGGTATGGCAGAGTATCGCAGGGTATCGCAGGTAATGGCAGAGTATGGCAGGGTATGGCATGGCAGGGTATGGCAGAGTATCGCAGGGTATGGCAGAGTATCGCAGGGTATGGCAGAGTATCGCAGGGTATGGCAGAGTATCGCAGGGTATGGCAGGGTATGGCAGAGTATCGCAGGGTATGGCAGAGTATCGCAGGTAATGGCAGAGTATCGCAGGGTATGGCAGGGTATGGCAGGGTATGGCAGAGTATCGCAGGGTATGGCAGAGTATCGCAGGTAATGGCAGAGTATCGCAGGGTATGGCAGAGTATCGCAGGGTATGGCAGAGTATCGCAGGGAATGGCAGAGTATCGCAGAGTATCGCAGGGAATGGCAGAGTATCGCAGAGTATCGCAGGGAATGGCAGAGTATCGCAGGGAATGGCAGAGTATCGCAGAGTATCGCAGGGAATGGCAGAGTATCGCAGGGAATGGCAGAGTATCGCAGGGAATGGCAGAGTATTGCAGGGAATGGCAGAATATAGCAGGGTAAGGCACAGTATTGGAGGGTATGGCAGATTTGGTATCCATCCATCCATGCTCAGCCATCCCTCCATACCCTGCAATACCCAGCAATACACTGCAGGCTATTGCTGTGTATTGCAGGGTATGGAGGGATGGCTGAGCATGGATGGATGGATGGATGGATCGGTGGCATGCAGAGCAGGCTGTGGGCACTACAGATCCCGCCCACAGCACTGCTGCCACCGATCCCTCCCCCTCTCCTCTCACACTGTACCGATCGGTACAGAGAGAGGAGGGGATAGGAACCGGCGTCATCAAATGACGCCGGTTTGCTTACATGTGATCGCTCCGTCATTTGACGGAGCGATCACGTGGTAAACGGCCGCGATGAGCGGCCGTTTACCGTGATCTGTGATCCGCCGGGTCCCCTGGACCCGGCGATCACGGATGTACTCGAGTGCGCGCCCCAGGGGGCGCGCAAGAGGGGAATTCCGGGAGGACGTCATATGACGCCCTCCCAGAGTTAAGCAACCGGCCTGTAGCCGTCATTCGGCTATGGGCCGGTTGTAAAGTGGTTAATCAAGAGGGATTTGCTAAGGGGTGTTTTTCAAAGTGATTTATCAACAAAATAAAGCATGGAACAAGGATGGGTGAGGTCACTTTGAATAATAAAAATAAATTATATCAGGTTTTCAGTTTGTGGTGCTCAGATACAGTTAAGTTCTGCTTTAACAAACCATCACAAGACGATTAAAATAAATAAATGAGTGGATTACAAGCCTTGATGTGTGTTCTCATAATTGGGTAAGCTTGTGAAAATCTGCTCAGCACAAGGACCAACCTGTCTCTCCAAGCATTAAAGTAGAATTATAGGCAAAACTTTCTTCTTCATTTTGGATAGAGTAAGGGAGGGTTATAACCCCTGTCTGTGTCTGTCAAATGTCTGTGTCCCATTGTGGAGATTTCCCATCACTTTTTGTCATATAGCCAAACAGGAAGTGAGAGGAAATTCCTGCAAATTAAGGGAATTTCCTGGGGACTCCCAGGTCACCAGAACTAGTGTCCCCATTGGAAGATTTCCTCTCTATTACTTTTCTGTGGACAACCCGACATTTGGGATTTTCTTTACTTTTACTTTCAATGATAATGGTAAACAGGACAAATAGAGAGGGTGAATCTCCCTTATGGGGGCATAGACAGCAATAAAAACTGACAGGTGTTCTAATCCCTCTCCACTCTATCCTTTACTATTGCCCTTAGTTATACTTCAAAATGACGTGAAGAGTCCCCAAATATTCATCCATAGGCAGTTCATGCCTTATCCTAAGCCAGTTGCATCTAGATGGTACCAATCATACTTAGGTATTTTGGATGTAGTTATATGGCTGTGTTTTTATAGTCAATGGGACAGTTCATATATTTGCATTTTCATCCAGTGTCAATTTTTCTCCCTTGCTTGTCCCAAAAACATTAATTTTTATTGCATTTTAACAAAGTTGGAGATTCACGAAAAAAAAAGCATAGCACATGCTTTAAACACAGGAGGCACACACTCTATCTGGAAAATACGTGGAACAATGTATGAAAAAATAAATGAAAATGTGACAAAAAACACATTATATTAACTATACATTTATAAAGCTGCAGCTGCACACTTGGCCTCAAACAGAAGAACTTAAACGGCCTTAAGAACATTAATAGCCAGTGTCTGATTACATTTGTGTTACTGTCTGGCTTTTGTTTCTAGGTCTATTTCCAGTTTAAACTCTGGCTATCCTAGTAACTGCTTTTGCCAGAGTTTCTGCTTATTCCTGATCACACCTGCCTGCCCTGACCTCCAGTTTGTCTGGCTCTGTTCCTGCTTTGCAATTCTATATATTGCGTCTTCCTTGCTTGCACTAGCTGGCAGTCACCGTCTAGTGACAAAAAGGATGCCCCATGCCCTGTCCCAGCAATGACATTGTACCTTGTGTTTTCTTTTTTAACGTGTTAAGAATATCTGTAGTGTACTAAGCCAGAACTTTAGAGCCAAAGCATCTCAGGTGCAGTCCACATTCACTATAGTGTCAAAAGTATTGGGACCACTGCCTTTACACGCACATGAACTTTAATGCCATCCCGGTTTTAGTCCATAGGGTTCAATATTGAGTTGGCCCACCCTTTGCAGCTATAACAGCTTCAACTGTTCTGGGAAGGCTGTCCACAAGGTTTAGAAGTGTGTCTATGGGAATGTTTGACCATTATTCCAGAAGTACATTTGTGAGGTAAGGCACTGATGTGGACAAGAAGGCCAGGCTCACCATATCCACTCTAATTCATCCCAAGGGTGTTCTATCGGGTTGAGGTCAGGACTCTGTGTAGGTCAAGTTCCTCCACCCCAAACTCGCACATCCAAGTCTTTATGGACCTTGCTTTGTGCACTTGTTGGAAGTCATGTTGGAACAGGAAGGGGCCATCCCCAAACTGTTCCCTCAAAGTATGAGCTTTGTGGGAAGCATGAAATTGTCCAAAATGTCTTAGTATGCTGATGCCTTAAGAGTTCCCTTCACTGGAGCTAAGGGGCCAAGCCCAACCCCTGAAAAACATCCCCACATTATAATCCCCCTCCACCAAATGAATTCAACCAGTGCAAAATAAAGGTCCATAAAGACATGGATGAGCTAGTTTGGGGTGGAGGAACTTGACTAGCCTGCACACAGTCCGGACCTAAACCAGATAGAACACCTTTGGGATGATCTTCTCATCTACATAAGTGCCTGACCTCACAAATGTGCTTCTGGAAGAATGGTCAAACATTCCCATTGACACACTCCTAAACCTTGTGGACAGCCTTCCCAGAAAAGTTGAAGATGTTATAGCTGCAAAGGGTGGGCCAACTCAATATCGAACCCTACGGACTAAGACTGGGATGCCATTAAAGTTCATGTGCGTGTAAAGGCAGGCATCCCAATACTTTTGACAATATAGTGCATGTTAAAGCAGAACTCAGGGCAATTTTTTTTTCCATGTACTTGTTGATGATCTCCTACCTTCACCAATTTTGCCATCCATGTTCTTCTGAGCTCTGTAGTTCCTCTGTAATAGGCTGCTGAACTTGCTGAAAAACCTTTATTGCCTGCTGACTTTCTGTTTGTAAGACTGCTGGCTTCTGTCCCTCTCCTAGGCTCACCCAGCAGTCTGACACACCCCCTTGTAGTCCTTTGAAAGAACAGGGAGGAAGCAGACATGTTGTTGTGGGCGGAAGGTGTCTCACAGCCCCCAGTCTGTGCCGCCCATGGAGGAGGTGTCCTCCTTCTCCTCTCTCCTCCCTCCTCCAATAGGATGTCTCACTTTTTCAGGTATAGTATGAGAACACTGATCGCTGATGTCCGCCTCCCTCCGGTATTGGCACAGTGCACTGTCAATCACAATACCGGAGGCGGACATCAGCGATCAGTGTTTTCATATAACAATACCTGACACAGCAGGAGATCCCTACTGTGTCATACAAGCGATTTCTAATAATAATCCCTGCACTTGTGGTCCCTGGCATTCGGCACTGGTGGTGGTCCCTGACATTTGGCTCTGGTGGTTCCTGACATTCGGCTCTGGTGGTCGCTGACATTTGGCTCTGGTGGCGGTCCCTGACAGTAGGCTCAGGTGGTGGTCCCTGACATTCGACTCTGGTGGTGGTTCCTGACATTCGGCTCTGGTGCTGGTCCCTGACATTCAGCTCTGGTGGTCCCTGACATTTGGCTCTGGTGGTCCCTGACATTCGGGCTCTGGTGGTCCCTGACATTTGGCTCTGGTGGATACTGACACGTTTGCATTTATATTAAAATGCTTTGTATTTATAAGGCTGTGACCTATCATACCGTGTGTTATGTATGGCTTGATAGCTGCAGAATGAGGGGTGTGATTTATGTTGAAGCGGGCGAGTTCACATTTACATGTACAAGCCTAATGTACCTCCCACATTCACTCCCATCCCAAGGATTTATGGGAAATGTAGGCTGATTACAATTAGAGAGAGAGAAGAGGATATGATGCAATCACTGTTCTAAGAGCCAGAATAGATGATGCATTTTTGAAATTACAGAGCTGACTTCCTGAAAATTCAATCGGTCATATCTCTTAAACGGTAAGAAATTTCACATTTGTACTAATGGGGGAATTTTCAGAAAATTCTGGAGTTCTGCTTTAAGACATCCCTACAGGCTGCATAGGCCACATTTAGCACATGCCCCATTGTATTTTTTGTACCCTGTTTGGGTTTAACATTACATTGATATTTTTGTTGAGAAAATATATTCTTTGTATCACAAAAAAATGTGATACATTTACTTGTTTCAGTGTGTACTTGCTTAGTTGCCATCCAATGACAACATTAAATGGATATAGTAAAGATAATCAGTAAAAAGGTATTGAATGACAATTACATAAATGTATATGCTCAAATCAGGTCACAGCCTTGTATAACTCTGTCCTTTGTAAAATATTTCACACCATGTGAAAAAGTCACCACGAGTGCACACTTCCTGGAATTCAATTCAGTCTCAAGTGTATTCATTCATGTCTTAAGCCAGCCTTCCTACTTCCAGGCATTATTTTTCCCATCCACCCAGTTCACGTATATGCAAGGAATGCTAGTTATTTGCCGTTTCACAAAAAGATGTGACTGTTCAGGAAATGCCAATTAGGCAGAAAGTCGGGATGACCATATCCCTTTCTGTTCATGTCCTGAAAAAGCTTGACGATTTTGTGTAATATTGTACATGTGAATGATTAAAGCGTAACTAAACCCTTCGATCTTTTACAACCAAGGAAGCTGCTATCTTAGCCTCTATTTGTTCTAAGTTGCCATGGAGGTGCACATGTAATCAGTTATGATACCAGCCATTTGATGGCTTGATGGTTTGGTTGGGAGCACAAGCACCTGTGACAATTCGTTTTGGGAAACATTTAAATATCCCCTTCAGCTCCTGGAAGATTTATCCCCTTTTATGACCAGGCCATTTTTTGCGATACGGCACTGCGTTACTTTAAACTGACAATTAACTGGTTGCGTGACGCTGTACCCAAATAACAATTTTTGTCCTTTTTTTTCCCCCACAAGTAGAGCTTTCCTTTTGGTGGTATTGGATCCCCTCTGCATTTTTTATTTTTTGCGCTATAAACATAAAACCGACCAACAATTAAGAAAAAAAAAAAACAATATACAGACATACCCCATTTTTAAGTACACAATGGGGTTTATTTACTAAAGCTGGAAAGTCCAAAATCAGGCTCACTTCTGCATAGAAACCAATGAGCTTCCAGGTTTTATTACCAAAGCTTAATTGAACAAGCTGGGGTTAGAAGCTCACTGGTTTCTATGCAGAAGTGAGCCTGATTTTGCACTTTCCAGCTTTAGTAAATAAACCCCATTGTGTACTTAAAAGTGGGGTATGCCTATATTTTACTTTCTGCTATAAAACATATCCAATAAAAAAATGTAAAAAATCGAATTGCTTCATAAATTTAGGCCAATATGTATTCTGCTAGATATTTTTGTTAAAACAAAAATTCCAATTAGCAGATATTGATTGGTTTGCGCAAATTTTTATAGCGTCTACAAACTACGGGATATATTAATGGAATTTTTACTTAGATATTTATTTTTACTAGTAATGGCGATGATCAGTGACTTATAGTGGGACATTGCAGCGGACAAATTGGACACAAACTTACACTTTTGCCACTTTTTGGGGATCAGTGACACTAATACAGTGTTCGGTGCTCAAAATATGCACTGTCACTGTACTAATGACACTGGCAGGAAAGGGGTTAACATCAGGGGCAATCAAAGGGTTAACTGTGTGCCTAGCCAGTGTTTTAATGTAGTGTGGGAGGTGCTTTTACCAGGGGAAGGCATGGATCCGTGCACCTGCGTTGCAGGAACACAGGATCCCTGCCTTCCTTATCTGCCTTGTTTACATAGGCAGACTGCAGTTCTGCCTGTATAGTGAATGATCAGCGGGTGCCAGCAGATATCGAGTCTGCAGAACCTGCTGATCGGCTCCCGCTGTGTGAAATCACATCGGGAGCGAGCTGCCAGCAGTGCGCACTCGCGCCCGCTACCCAGAAGTTCAGGATCACGAATATATATGTGATCCTGCGCAGCACGGCCGCCCTGTAGCAGTAAAACTGCTATAAGGCAGTCAGCAGCTGGATATATGGGTTTAGCTCCGCTTTAAAGTCTAAGTAAGTGTACTTAAAGCCTGGTTTATGAAAAGTTTTTGTTACCTGCACAAGAAGTTCCAACTTCCTTTCATCTAGTAGGTGGACTTGACATCGCCGACCCTCCGTCATCTATTTGAAAAACAAAACAAAAAAAACAGGCATGGTTACAGTATAAGTAAAAAAAAAGTGCTTATCAAATAAAACATCGAGCAATAGGCACAGTTTTCAGTGTAACTACAACATGAGTACAAACTGCATTATTTATTCACTAAGAAATAACACTGTCACAGATCTTGCATTTCTTAGCGACTGTAATCAAAGAAAAAGTGTCAGCAACTGTTACATAGGCTTCCTTCTTTTCTGCATTACTTCTGCACCACATGTGGAAGCTTCTAAAAAAAATACACCTTAGTGCCTCTGATGTGTGCAAGGGCGATGATTGCTTTGTAAATAGCGTCATATAAAGTAGTGTTCGCTTGCATTTATGACGCTTTTACCATGCATGATGTACTTTTTATTTTTCCAACTGGGTCAATATGAGTGCATTCTAAATTCTCTCTTAAGCGATCTCAAATGTTGACCATATATATTTTTCAGCAGCTTTAAATACTTTTTTTTACCAGCTTTTCATCACACAATTGGATGAACAAATCATATTTATGTCTACTGTAAACAGCGGGAGTGCTTGCATTGATCCATTCCATAAAGGTATGGCCACAAAATGACACTGACACAAAAGTGCACTTTGATTGAAACAAATAGAAAAAACACAATTTCCTTGAAATCCAGACAAAGGTCACATTGTGGATGTTTCAAGTCATTGGATATGATGGAGTATACTGGTTTTATCAGGGATTTTTTTCTCAGGGAATGGGTTCAGAAACTCAGGGATCAGGAGTGTGCATCATACAGAGTGCAAAGTTCAGGAGTGTGTTTCAAATAGCGAAGGAGAGCAAAAAAAAAAAACAAGACATTCTTTAAGTATGTAAACAGTAAAATGTGAGATATACACATTAACAGAACAATAATAAGCAAAAAGCCGCGCTATATAGATTGATATGACTTAAGTGAACAAAAGTGACTGTGAAATCACAAAAAATAACAAATGGCCATGACAAAATACCATAAACGACAAAATGCCATAAGTGTGTGACTGTGCGTGACACATTAAATATTAAACCATATTGGTACAATAAACCACAAAATCCTCGTGCATTAAAAGTCCAAAATGTATAAAATGGGCAACAGTGAGTGTCCAAAGTGATGAAAGCTATATATCAGTGTGATGTCCAACTAGTGTAACCAAACTCAAAATCGATTCCACCAATGCATGTGATCCACCACCACTCTACCATTAAGCTTACCGGAGGCAAGCTTAAACCAAGCCTGTATGAAGATGGTACTGGATGTACCCTGGACCGTAGGACCTCACCACATGATCCGGATTTCACCAGGTATGGATGGCCTCGAGATGAAACTTTGGGCAAAAATTCTTATCGAACCTGGTCTGTGTATGGGACTCCTCCAGGAATGTGGATTTAATTAATTAATTCATAATTAATTTGATTAATTGCTTATTATTGTTCTGGGGGAATCTAGGATGGAAAAGGACATGGGGGTCCTAGTAGATGATAGGCTCAGCAATGGCATGAAATGCCAAGCTGCTGCTAACAAAGCAAACAGAATATATGGCATGCATTAAAAAGGGATCAACTCCAGAGATAAAACAATAATTCTCCCGCTCTACAAGACTCTGGTCCGGCCGCACCTAGATTATGCAGTCCAGTTCTGGGCACCAGTTCTCAGGAAGGATGTACTGGAAATGGAGCGAGTACAAAGAAGGGCAACAAAGCTAATAAAGGGTCTGGAGGATATTAGTTATGAGGAAAGGTTGTGAGCACTGAACTTATTCTCTCTGGAGAAGAGACGCTTGAGAGGGGATATGATTTCAATTCACAAATACCATACTGGTGACGCCACAATAGGGATAAAACTTTTTCGCAGAAGGGAGTTTAACAAGACACGTGGCCACTCATTAAAATTAGAAGAAAAGAGGTTTAACCTTAAACTACATAGAGGGTTCTTTACTGTAAGAGCGGCAAGGATGTGGAATTCCCTTCCACAGGCAGTGGTCTCAGCCGGGAGCATCGATAGTTTCAAAACACTATTAGATAAGCACCTGAACGACCACACCATACAGGGATATACAAGGTAATACTGACATATAATCACACACATAGGTTGGACTTGATGGACTTGTGTCTTTTTTCAACCTCACCTACTATGTAACTATATAACTATGTAACATACAGAGTGCAGAGTTCAGGAGTGTGTTACGTACAGAGTGCAGAGTTCAGGAGTGCTTTACGTACAGAGTGCAGAGTTCAGGAGTGTGCGATGTACAGAGTGCAGAGTTCAGGAGTGTGTTACATACAGAGTGCAGTGTTCAGGAGTGCGTTACGTACAGAGTGCAGAGTTCAGGAGTGCGTTACATACAGAATGCAGAGTTCAGGAGTGCATTACGTACAGAGTGCAGAGTTCAGAGTGCAGAGTGCAGAGTTCAGGAGTGTGCGATGTACAGAGGGCAGAGTTCAGGAGTGCATTATGTACAGAGTGCATAGTTCAGGAGTGAGTTACGTACAGAGTGCAGAGTTCAGGAGTGAGTTATGTACAGAGTGCAGAGTTCTGGGAAATGCAATCTCTAAAGACAAGTAACACTATGAATGGATCCGCATGCAGCTAGCTTGATTGGAGAGTAGGGGGCTCCATACATATGTAAAGGAAACACCAAGAGAGCACAGCAAAGCAGACCAATAATGTAGTATGTTTATTATAGTATGTATATATAGTATATAGTATGTATATATAGTATGTTTATTATCTTTATTATAGTAAAAAGAATCTATAGGTATTGCACTCACAAAAGGGAGTGGGGGTGGGGGGGTGGGACAGCAATAACAAACTCTGGGGAGGTCAAGTCCTCTACACGCCAGCCCCAAACAGGGAATGAATCAAGCCGCTCCAACTGTTACATTAAAATCTGCATTAGTGAAAATAGCTGCCCATCTCAGAAATAAAGCAGTCCTTCTTCTTTCCATAGACGGGCAGCTATGTTCACTGATGCTGGCTTTGATCTAACTGTTGAAGCAGTTTCATTAATTCCCTGGCTGGAGCTGGAGTGTATAGGACCAGACCTCCCCAGAATCTGTTGCTGCTGCTTTCCTGAGTTTCTTTTGTGAGAGCTATACCTATAGTTACTTTTTACTCCTATAATAAATTGATGTTGTAACATACTTTGCACTACTCTCTTTGTGTTTCCTTCTCATAGGACAATGTAGGGCAGAAGGGGCTCTATGTCAGCTGCTAGGAGGAAGATCTGCCACATGTAAACACAGAAGCCGGGCTTCTATGTTTACAAAAGACAGTAGTAAGCAGTGAGCACAGGGTGTCAAGTTCTGCCATGTTCCAGCTAAAAAAACCTTGGTTTACAACACAAAGGGACCTACAGTTACTTTAAGGAGTAAATGATGACAGTTTCATATACACTACCAAACAAGTTAGCTGACTGTGTGTTTACTGATCTAATTATAATGTACATCAGTACATAAAGAACATTTTGTAATGATGTTCAAAAATATCAATCAAAGATAAAAATCAGACAGTTAAGGAATATTATGTATTTTTATTAGTAAGCCAAAAAGAAAGTATGTGCCCTATATCTGAAGATATGTGAATTTTGATTTGATGACAGCTAACAGATGCAATGTGGAATTCATAACAGATACAATGTGGAATTACTTCATGCATTCTAGACTCAGTGCTCATGCTTTGTCACGGAGCCCTATGACCCTTCGTTTTCCCTCATTTATCATAACTGTCTGTATAGAAGTCTGACTGCTTAAAAGCAATGTTTCCTTTCTTGACGCTTTAGGAAAGGAACAGCTGATATCTGATTGGCTGGTAAGAGCAACATAGCCCCCTTGTGGATTTGACAACTAAGGTCTATTGTTCTTTGTGAACAGGACAATACAGAGAATGACACAATTACTGACTCATAAGGTCTTATTTATTGGAGCGTTTGAATAAAAACACATTACCTCATCACAACAGCTAGTAAAATTCCAACACATTTTCCTGTGTATCTTTGATTCTGATTGGATACTATGAGGCATAGGCAGTATTACTTCTTATTTTGATTGGTAGATTTTAACTTTACAAAATTGTACAATATTTCTGGGGTTCCAGGTCCCCTAGAGAACAAACTACAATCTACACTCCTATATGTGTAACCTGCTTTGACATTTCTACATTTGTTTCAACTTTCTGCATATAATAAATTGAGGTATAAAAAATGAATGAGAATACTTGCATAGGTTAGATGTTTTCCCTCAGGCAAAACATTCTGGGAAAGAACTGCCTTCTAGTTTGTCTAATTTAAGAGTATATGACCTCTACAATACATTATTAAAAAACGCTATTCTCACTCCTATTGTTTTATGTTTTTGCATATGTTAAAATGCAATTTTTTTTAGCCTGCCTGTGTCCTCACCTTGTACAGATGTTGGTGCTAAATGCATAGTAATGACATTATTAAGAAAACATTTTTGAATTTTAAACAAAAAGATAGATAAGATGACCACAAAAACACAGTAGACAATCCAATGTTGACAAAGTGCATTAAAGTGTTACTAAACCTGGGACCCTGCATTCACTTTATCTGGTCTCCCACAGTATACAGAACATGGAAATGCAATTATTTTAGTAAATATATACAGCTAAATGCCTTTTCTCATCAGCAGTATTTAGCAGTCTCGTGCCTTCTATCAGTGTCCAGCCAAGCACTGTTTAAAGCTTGGAGGAGGGGTTTTCTGACTGTCCTATGAGATTGCAAGACCCCTCACATTCTGTCTGGACAGTGTTGATTGGCCCTGTGTTGATCACATGCACTCTCCTAAGAAAAAAAAACCCTCTCTAGCAACACATACCAAACTGAGCATGTGCAGCCTGACTCCATAGACTCTGTGTTAGCAGGGAATTATTAGGGGACAGTGGAAGAAGGGGCGGATCAGAGAAGACAGGCTCAAACAGCCTTTTTACACAATGCGGAGGAGTAGCCCCTTAGGTCCCACAGTGAGTATAACAAGCATGCTTTACTGCATATTTGACTAATTTTACTGTAGTGGGTGTAGTAATACTTTAACCACTTTCAGACCGGTCGGCAAGTGGTTAAACACAATGAAAGAGTCTGTCATTAATAAAAATGTAAAAGTTGCAACCCCTTGGAAAAGCCCCGTGATTGATTTAGACCTCATGAAGCGAAAGCTAACCTGGATCATGTTACATGAAAAACTAGTCAGTGTCCTGCAGGACAAACAATCCCTATTTAAAAGTCACCCTGGCTTTCTCATGTTCAGGTTTCAGACACCTGAGGCTGACACTGCTTTGATGGCTGGATGGGACTCTGGACGGACAGGCTCTCACTCTTTTTCTTGCCTTGTTTTTCTCCTCTCCCTGTTTCCTATTTTCTCTCTCTTTATATCTTACATTTTTTAATTTTTTACTTTCCTGTTGTATTATTGGCTCAACAGTTGGCCTTTATTCTGGTTATGAGGTAAATTGTAAGGTTTCGCTCATGACAAACTACCTCAGGAGATTTTTCCTTTGAGGTCTGGATAGAGACACAACTTTACTGACAGGTTCTATAGAGGTTACACTTGGTCGATTACATTACTGTCGTTTGTCACACCTACTTGTGAACTGTTCATAGGTTCATAGCGAAACTCTTATCATGTTTTATCTACTATTGTGGTCAAGTTATTTTTTTCTTTTATTATGTACTATTTATGTTGACAGTTTTATTTTGTACTACTGTGTGCTACCCAGCAATGTCCTATCTTGTTACTCTAAACTTTAATAAAAATATTAAAACAGAAAAATAAAAAAGTTCAATTTTCAGGAAAATAAATTAGAGAGCTGGAAACTAAGCACTGAGAAATAAGTCATGTCTCTCTATCGTGATTGGACGAGGAAAAAACTCTTTCTGCTGTGTACTTTACATACTGTATTTTATACCCTTGAAGGGGATGCAGTTACTGAATTATAAAAACATTATGAGCTTTATCATAATTAGTTTGGACAAAAAGGGGGTGGGGGAAGAATGAATAAAGAATGAAGGACAAGGCAGTGTGGTGAGGACCAGTTGCATATTTTGTGATTATAAAAAAAACTTTGATCATTTCAGAGTGATATTTACTCCTTGGCGCTGCTTCGGTTTTACAATAAATAACTTTTTCTTAATCTAAAAGATATGATCTGTATGTCAGATATGGCAGTGTGGTCAGATTATTCGCTCTATTAGAAAGTGCATATAAAATAAACTAAAATGACAGAACATCCTTTAAGCTATTTATTATATTATGTATGCATAATGTATAAGTAAAACTTTATTTTCTACTTTTGTATAGAAAGGTGAGGGGTCAGACCCAAGTTTTTATAGCTGTCTGTGTCCCCATTGGGGAGATTTACCCCTCTATTTGTCCTGGTGACCATTATCACTTCAACAGAAAGTGAGAAAGTGAGTGGAAATCCTAAATTATAGAGTTTTCATGGGAGCAAGGAGAAAATCTTCAATGTTCTGTCTACGATGGCAATATCCCTCCCTTTGGGGTGATTTGGGGTGTATCTCCAAGACAGGAAGTAAGTGGACAACTTCCTAGCAGGACACAGACAGCAACCTGTCCTACTCTATCCAAAACTAAAGAAAATGTTTTTTTTTAAATATGTTAATATGCACATACTTAAGACTCTTAAACTGCTTTATTATGCTACCAGATAAATGTCCTTTTGCAGCCCAATCCCCACAGATCACTAAAACCTACCGAAAAACCTAAGCCCCATTGCATTTCTAAATTTTGTGACTGATCTAGCCTATGGGTTGATAAGAACTGTGGCTGCTTGTAAATTTTTCTTAGTAAGTAAGCAATGTTTGTTATTTTGTATCTTTTTTTTTGTTTACTCATAAGCTTCCCTCATACATTTCAATGAGCCATAATGATGACGTTTAGAAGCATTTCAGCTGAAAAAAACGCTCCAAGAAACTCTACAAAAACTTTTTTTTTGTTTCTGCTCTCAGACGTTGAAGCTCAAAAAATGCTAATGTGCATGGAGTCTTACAGTGATTGTAAACGCAAAATAAAAACCCTGCAAGACAAAGGCTAGTATGCAATAGCATACTAGTTCATTATGAAATACTCACCTTAGATTGAAGCCCTCGCAGCGGTCCCCGTACACTGCTCCGACCGGTGACATCGCTCCCGGAGTTATTTCCTGGCATCGTGGGCTCCGGCTCTGTGATTGGCCGAGGCATGCGTGTGGGAGCCACCGGTAACGGCACGTCAGTTGAAGCAACAATATGAACGAGCTGTTGCTTCAGTTCGCATGTGCCAACTACGTTGGCGCGTGCTGATACAGGGGATATATCCTAAACCGTGCAGGTTTAAGAACTAATTATGGTAGCTACAGGTAAGCCTTATTATAGGCTTACTTGTAGTAAAAAGTGGATTGTAAGGATTTACAACCACTTTAAGCTGGCCATTGATGTTTTTTTTTATTCAACCCGCCGGTTGAAAAAAAAAAAGACCCAATTCCCCATCACAAACATTTGAGGTGGGTGGGGGAATTCCCCCTGCTGTGTCATTATATTCTGACGGGAGGCTAGAGCCTGCAGCGCTGATCAAGAGAAAATTTTCCAGCAGGGCATTCATACAGAAGTCAATAGGTAGATTCTGTACAACCACAGTGCCCATACATAGATCCAAATCCAGCTGGCCCCTGTTGAACCGTCTGAATTTCAATCCATTTATAGGCAGCTTTACTTATTTGCTTTCTAGCTGGAAAACTCATGATGAGTATACTTTACATGTCGTCATCATAATTACAGGCATACCCCACTTTTCAGTACACAATGGGGTTTATTTACTAAAGCTGGAAAGTGCAAAATCAGGCTTACCTCTGCATAGAAACCAATGAGCTTCTAACCTCGGCTTGTTCAATTAAGCTTTTGTAATCTAACCTGGAAGCTCATTGGTTTCTATGCAGAAGTGAGCCTGATTTTGCACTTTCCAGCTTTAGTAAATAAATCCCATTGTGTACTTAAAAGTGGGGTATGCCTGTATACTCTATCTATTCATCTCTCATTAACAGAAAGATTTATGATTTATTGTTTACAAAAATATTTATTTATGTAGTTGTATAATCGAGGAACAGCCTTGGCTAGTGTAAGACATTCAAGGAAAACACTAAATGTGTGACAGTGCACCCAGGGAATCTGGCAGACAGAGGCCTAATTGGTCTGACACACTTTCCTAGCCAAATTTAATTTACAAATGAAGGCAATTCATCCTCTATCACATGACATGTCTAATAAGAAAATGTATAATCATTTCAACAAAACAATTCAATATAGCTAATTAAAATATGTAACGGTATTTTACATATAAATACAATAACATAAAAACTAAACTAAAAATGCCATGCCTAGATCAGTAGAACTACAGTATGTAAAACTAAGGGTTACGGTATATTTAAAAAGTAGAGAATGTGACATTCACTAAACATTCACTGAAGTCACCTCCTGGTACATGTGGTTTAAATGATAGTGATCCATTCACCTGCAGTGAATGTTTGGTGAGTGTCACATTCACCACTCACTGTATTGTTATGTTCCTGTGTTAATATATTTGTAACATCAGTAACAGCAGATACAGGTTGAATAGTGGACTAATATTCTTTGATCTACATTCTGTATCATTACAGTAATGTTCATTCACTGCACATTATTCATCCTATAGGTATATGTGTACTTTTTAAAAAGGGGTATACACTCTAGCAGTTGAGAAACAGTGGTATACAATGCCTAGCTTTCAACAGAATGTGCCAGTGTAGTAGCAATGCCTTTGGCTAACCTTGAAGTCAGCAATTTTGCGGGTGCAGAAAAAAGTGTATCAGAGATATGTTTACTTAAAAGCTGTTCAATAAAATGTAAATTATTCAGAGCGCACTTTATAAGTCAATTCGATTATCAGTAGACAATATTCTAAGTTAGCATATCTATCTATGTTTCCTCCAGAATTGACAGCTAATTGAGAATACAGGAAGGATTGTTAGCTGAGGATATAAAATAAACTATGCAGTATAGATACTTTCTATATTCTAAAAATAAAAGAACGAGTGGGCATTCCTAATAACAATGAGAGTTTCAAAACTTTCTACTATGACCAAAATTCATGGAAGGCTTATAGAACGACTCTTGTGCTCTTAGCAATTTTTATGTTGAATACAAAAACAAAGAAGGATGCACTGGCCTAGTGTATTATCTCAGGCACCATCTATTGCTAAAACACATGAATATACTCACAAATCCATTAAAATTACAAGTGTAAATAAAGTCTAGACAGGGTCTCTTCACATCATTCTGGCTAGAATAGCCAGTAGGGAAGATCCCCACAACAGATACAAGACTGACATGTTTTGAGGGGTATAACCTCTTCCTCTTTTTAATGAGCCTACCAGAAAGAAGCTAAAAGAGCTGACATTGGTGCCCACTAAGTCCTCTTTCAAAATTATGAAAAATTACCAAAAATGCACATAAAAGTTATTGTGCTTATTTACCAGCCAAAGTGCAAGATTTTTTGTAGACCATGGCATGTAAAATCAGTCTTTTCCAGTATAGCTAACAAAAACCTAAAACCTAGTGGCATGATCTACCAACAGTATCGATACGTCTCTACCAAGCCAGTAACTGACTACAACTATGTATAAAGTTCCCATCGCTGGCAGCTGTAACAAAGCCCCTAATCTAGATTATGTACCATGGTCACCCTTTTACTGCCCTGTGGTATGCTCATACAGAGTAACATATCCCCTACAACTGCACTGTCCAATAAATATATATTTTTTTATAAACCCTTATAATGTGAAATGCAGCTGCAATTAAATAATTATATAATATATTTACATTCACAAGTGCTAAAACACAAATATGTGCTATAAATAATATACACTGTTGCAAAGTTCACAATCTTTCTGTGTAACAGTGCTTCATTCACCACACAAAAAAAATGTTCTTGGAAATGGATCCACTACCTTTAACTAGGCGTTATCCAGCCCACTTTCAGGGAGGCTCGCTCCCAAAATGTGGATTTCAGAACACATGCGGTGCTGTGGATAACATACCTGATGAAGGCTCTGTCCACACTTGAGCGATGCAGGAATGCAAGCAAAATCATGAACATTGCCATGGCGTACAAACCGTGCATCCATTTTTGCGGATGTGCTGAGTGCCCTACTGTAGGGCTTTGTAGGGAAACTTTAGGTCTGGCATATGAAACAGTGAAGCTTTCACATGCCTCCCTTGTACTTGCTCATTGTGACATATGATTAACAAAGTAAGGAGAAAGGTCCTAGTCCGAAATCTGAAGCAGTATGCTTATCCTTATATGTATGCCCCTGCTAAATTGTGTGAATTCAGGCTGAGCTGGATTAAGACCATACAGGGCCCTAGACAGGTCAACAGTTTTGGCCTACACTCCTCCCCAGACCACCTTCCGCATACGTACCTTGTTCACATATTCCAGTAATATAAAAACATAACACTATGGGGTTGATTTACTAAATCTGAAGAGTGCAAAATTTGCTTTAGCTGTGCATGGACACCAATCAGTTTCTAACGTCAGCTTGTAGCTTTTAAAAAAAAAAAAGAAGCTAATTGGATTCTATGCAGAGCTGCGCCAGGTTTGCACTCTCCAGCCTTAGTAAATCAACAACTACGGGTTTGGAGAATTACTGAACTATATCTTTTTCAAAAACAGAGGATCTATAGAATAAAAAGATGGCAGTTCCAATTGTGTATGTTGTAATCTTTATTAAACCGTAATTTATATTTAAAAGTACACTTTTCTGATAAATCAAAACACAATATAATCTCCAAATTTACCACTGGGCCCTAGACACCCACCTAAGTGGATTTTTGGGTGATCCAGCCCTTTTCAAATGAAATGTACTGGAAATCTGACAAAGCTTTCTTATTTGCAAGGCCCTACCAGCAGTGATGTGCACCATGAGATACATACTTCAGGAATGACTAAATTACCGCATGACCGTATTACAAATTTATATATCCTAGGACAATATCTGCTCACATACAACAACTTTCAGACTGGTAAATAATGCATATCATTTTCAGATGCATGCAATACAAAAAGCATTGGAACCTATATGGCATACATCTGTACAACATGATGTACAGGGAATTTTTATTCTTGTAATAAAGGACCTAAGATGAGACATATGTTTAACATATGTCCTATGCTTATAAAGGAAAATTGTGGTGTTAAATAAATTCTGTCTTAAAGTTATGCTTTGTACGTGATTGTGTTTATGGTTAATGTTAACCCTAGACTATGAAAAGTAAGATGCTTTGAAAATAAATTATGAACATGCAATGTCAATTTAATCTTTGCAGTGTATTCTTATCCTTTGAAATTGAGTGAAATCAAGATTGCTGGCAAAGGCAGCTGGACGATAGTAAAAACTGCAGCAATTTCTTTTAGCTGCCTAGCAAATGTGTGGTAAATACAATTTAATCTACTGTCTGATCATTTGTTTATTTCCTGTGTTTTTATCAACGTTCAAGTACCTCCTAATTTGGCAAGGTGCATGAGCTGTTGCATTTATAGTCATAAGTACCATTACTCTTTTTGTTCATTTTATGCTTGAAAGGAAACATTAATTTTGAACAATTATGTGTTCTTTAAAGAGGCATAATCATATTCAAAGGTCTCTTGGGCCTTCATAGAGGTACAGCTATGTTAACTGTGACATTAAACACCATTAAAAGATGGGCATTGACAGAAAGGTTTGGTCAGACATATAGTCAGGATATGGCTGCTCCAAGCAAAAAGTTACCAGCAGTAATACTGTAACAGTAGAAAACAAATTTTTCATAGTCACACAATAAAAGTATAAGAATATAAAATATTTATTAAAATTCTAGAAGGCTGTGGTTGGGGCTGGGTGTCAATGTGAAGAGGTTAAGAGGAAAAAGTGAGGGATGGGGTCTGTGCGGAGACAGTTTTTTTTTCAGGGGCAATGTGGGGGACTAAAGAACATTGTGGAGGCTGGGCAACACTGTGGGAGACTGTTGGGGCACCATGAGGGCTGGAAAGTTTGCAGAGGCCTGGGGTGCACTGTGGGAGATTATCAGGCAATTTGAGGGCTTAGAGGCACTGTAAAAAGGTTAAGAGGTACTGTGGACCACTATGGGGGATTGGTGGCAGTATGGGAACTGGTAGACACTGTGGGAGGTTAAGGGATTTTCCACTACCTAGAGGCCTGTGAAGAGGGTGGCCATGCCCTGGTAGTGGCCCATGGCTCAGTGGTTGAGAACCACTCATATACGTATATATGAGTGGCATCGCTAGGGGGTGGCTTTTGGGGCTATAGCCCCGAATCTGGGGCTCATAGCCCCGAGTCTCTGCAGGGGTCCCCAAGAGGAGGGGAGGCTCTCTGGGGACCCTTATATAAGTGGGGGGCTCTCTGGGGACCCCTATTTTAAGGGGGAGGCTCTCTGGGGACCCTGATTTAAGGGGGGAGGCTCTCTGGAGAGACACAAAGAGAGGGGCGCCGCTGGGTGTAGCTATAACAAGCAATTTATTAATACATGAAATGTACAGGCAACAAGCTTGATGAAGGAGCACGGCTGCCCCGTCATTGCAGCTCGTATGCTCGTGAAACGCGTCGCTTGCCAGTGACGTCATCTCTTTGTGTCTGCCTCTCATCGCGCTCCAAGCCTCATTCTGAGATCTTCTCCACCGCAGCTGGCTTCACCATCGAGCGGTGTCAGCAACAGATGGCGAAAGCGCCCAGCATACAGGAAGAGTTCCTGGCGGACCTGATGATCCCTTTGATGGATGGCTCTTAAAACTTACATGCTTGTGATGATCTTACCAAATGTGAGTTGCCTGTACATTTGATGCATTAATAAATTGCTTGTTACGTCTACACCCAGAGGCGCCCCTCTCTTTGTGTCTTTCTCTGAATCTTTGGAACTTGGTTTCAGTTCCCCTCTGGAGGCAGCCCTTCATGTGGACTTCATTTTATCATCTCCCCCTTTCACCTTTTAATTGTGGACTTTTAATTATTATTGTGTAAAGGCTCTCTGGAGACCCTAATGTAAGGGGGACTCTCTGGGAACCCTGATGTAAGTGGGGGGCTCTCTGGGGACCCTGATTCAAGGGGAAGGCTATCTGGGGACTCTGATGTAAGGAGGAGGCTCTCTGGGGACCCTGATGTAAGGGGGGGCTCTCTGGGGACCCTGATGTAAGTGGGGGGCTATCTGGGGATACATACACACACACACATGTATATTACTGTATATACATGTGTATGCCCACCCAAGCATATGACTTTCTTTACTACGCTGCTATGGGCTCTAGCCCCAGATCTTTTGTAGACCTAGCAATGCCCCTGGTATATATGTAGATGTATTTCAAACATTCTATGCACATTGCAGGTGTTCATGATACATTTTAGATAATATTAAATATAGCCAGATCAACTGAGCACAGAACTTAAAAATGTATTGAATGTATTTGTACCAAGAACAGGCATGGTTAACCTGTGGCACACCAGGTGTTGGTGATCCTAACTGATGCCCATGTACTGCTGCCTCAACACATGAGAGCCAGGATTTCTCTGTCTGGTCCAGAACAAAGTGTAAACCTTTGCTAACATTGTGTTTTGCCATAATCTATAAATGGTTTACATGAAAACTAAAATATCACTTGTGCAATAAATGCTAAATAATGTATAGTAATAGTTACCCCATCCATGTAAAAGTATTTGCAAATTATGCACATGACACTAGTCAGCTGCTTATTTGTAGCCTTGTAGTGGCATTGTATGCTAAAAGGCAAATGTCACCTTTATCCGTTCATGAGTCAGGTCAACACATTTTTCTGCTGCGTTCTGTGCTGAGCATTACAGGAATACCTCAATTGTTAATTTTGCATTTACAAAAGTAAACTAAAAGTGCTGTTCTGTGGATTAGTTTAGCAGGCTCATGTGATGTCACATGTGACACATAAACATGTTTTCTTAATGGTTTGAATTAAAGGAGCAGTGTCATGTAGAAAAGTGAAAACTCAAGTAACATGAAATATTTCTAAAGCCATTTCTTAGCTAGTAATTCAGGCTTCTGATAAAGAAATTGCTGTTCAGCACAATGTTTGAACACTTTTTGAGAGGCTGAAACAAATGAAATGTTGGATTCATGGAACTGCACCCTGGCTCATACATTAAACTTCTAATTTTATTTCAATGCATACAAATGTGTTACTCTTAAAAAATATCATTTCAATACAGTTTAAAATACACTCAGTCCCTTAACAAATGCTTAGAACAGACCTTAGGTGCAGACCTCTGGCTGTGGTTGTGGCTTGCCCGTGGCCAGACAGTATGCCCTCTAGAAAGTCCGTGACCTCAGCACTAGGGTGCATGTGTGGGGGCTGGCCGTACAGATGAATGGACTGCCTGTGCCCTTGCTCAGTGGGACATAAACCCATTATTGTCTCTAGTTTTCTATTCGATCATCTCCAAAATGATCATGTATTAGAAATGTTATAATAAATATGGAACTAAATATTATGTGTTCTCAAAGTTGTGAGTTATAGAAGCAGATAGAAGTCACATAACCACTGATCCTTAATGGTGAAAGTTCAATTACGTTAGATACTACGCATGCATAGATATACTTTACCATAACAGTGATTTCATTGGGTGCAGAATTTAAAATACCTTAAAGCTCGATATATTTTTTCCTGTTAAGTGCATGTATACGTGATAGAACATACATGATACATTTAAAGGTATTTTATACCACTCATAGTAATCACTGTAACAATCCTGACAATGTCTTTATCTTACTTTCTCCATAGAAGGCCATCACTTTTTTAGTTGGGGCACCATCAATGGTCAGCATTAATTCCTGCACTTAGATGCTGGCCCAAAGATGATACAGTAACATAAAGTGTGTTGTCTGCTATAATGTTATTGGATGTGTGTATATGAAACCTGCAGAAATGCTGCCTCCAATTCAGCCTTTGTCAACCAGGGTTCTGTGAAACACCAGGATTATTTCAGTGGTTGACAGAGGTTTATTGAGCAATGAAAAATTTCTCACTCCCAAATAAGTTCCCACTGACACCAATGATCTTTTTAGCTATCTGTAAGAGTGATATTAGAGTCATATTATTGGCCAATGGGAATTCTTCCCATTGGCCAATAACATGAGTAACAATCTTCCCACTGACCATCAATTTAAGGACAATTTTCCAACTGGAAGTCACTAGCCACTGGAAGGACACTACCAGTTATGGACTTACACCTTTACAGGTATAGTTGGGCAGCCAGGGAATAGTAAATTAGGAACTGGACTGTGTTGCACTTCACGTTGTAATGTTCCTAAGTGTTTCAGTAAAACTTTGTTAACCATTGCAACGCAATTAATTATGTGTATGCACTCATAAATATTACTAAAATCGTGTCGTCAAAAGTCCTTCACATATCTCAAAATCAAAAACAGTCCCATCAAAAATCCACACCATTGTGTCATAAACAAGTGACAGTTCATAAATCTTGCAAGCCTGACCTGAAGTTATTCAAAGCGGTGCATTTTGGTAAATGGCATATAAAAGGAACAGGGCCTGTAAAACACACTCTGGGAATGAGAGCAAGACCGCTACAGAAGGGTTAACTCAGCAGAAGAGTCAGAACAGGAGAGTAGTGGCCAAAGGTAATCATGAACTGGTGGGAATGTATAGCAGCGGATCATGAAGCATGGTACCTGGCATAGGGGTCAGTTTGCTGGCTTCCTCCCTAGCAGTTGGTTCCCCGAAAGTAACTGGGGCCAAATCTGCGATACGGAGACACCAGGTACCTAGCCACAGATAGAGAAGGGGTAAACTGCATGCATGTATGAGGTCCATGCTAGGTGCACGGTGGGACCCCATTTTGTCACTGGGAGTGAGGTGGCAGAGGTACGATGGACTGGTGGAGAGGGCATGGGCTCAATGGTGCCCTTCCAAAATGTAACATATATTGAGCAAGGGTGTGTAGTGACATGGGACAGAATACGTCACAGAGAAACGCTGTATGTTAGACAGCTGCACATAAGGTTTACTTTCATATAAACGCAGCCCCACCTGGTCCCAGGCATTGATGAACATGTACACAAGAGGAGAGGAGAGGTACCCTCGCATGTGTGTATTACCCTTGCACATGTGTATGGGCAAGGTGGCCCCACCCACAAGCTGGTCCTACAAGAAATTGAGTGAGCTGATAACTTTCTGCACTCTCAGCCTGTGCTACACTCTCACCAGTTACATTATTTCCATCTTTCTTTGTGAACCTGCAAATTGCCTGATTTCTATGTCATCAAGAGGAGGAGGGGGGAGTTGTTCTGTAGTCCTAACACATTTCCTGTCCTAGGGTGACACTGCTGCCTCTCCAGAGACACAGTATGTTGAGTGAGTGTTGTCACTGTAGGACAGGAAGTGTGTTACTTGCAACTAATGCAGCCACAACATCTGAGGACTGATAAGCTGTAATATATTAAATGTTGTATTCTGGGTATAGAAAGGCTTTAAAGGAGAAGTACAGCCAAAGCTCGTTTGGCTGTAATTCTCCTGTGGATCACAGGATTGCAGTTTGTTCTGCACTCCTGTGACACATTTTCAGCAGACAGCGGGCTGAAGCCTGCTGTCAGCTGACATCACAGAGCCGGCCCCAGCTCGGGCAAGATTGCAACAATAAAGTTGGGATTTGCCCACATGCCTGGACCAGCACCTGTCTCAGCCGCTCGCACATGCCCCCTCCACAGCCCAGCGCTCCAGTGAGACAGACAGTGGTGACAGTCACAAGCTCTCTGCTCAGGGAGCACTGAGAACCGAGCAATCAGTGGTGGAGCGAGGCTGTATCCACCTACGTAAGTATGATTCTTAAAAAAAAAAAAAAACATACTTCTTTTTTAAGTTAACAGTTGGGCAGAGGTGCACTTAAAATCGGACCACCCTTCTGAGTCATTATAATTAAACAAAATAATTCTGAAATATAAAGGTGGGATTTCCTGGATGACAAGTATATTACTAAACATTCAGAGAAATCCGGACTATGTTTCCGTCCATAGATTAACTACGTGATTGTGTCTTGATATGACTTAGCACTTGGGAATGTGATCTCCAGACAATTTGACCTCAAAGACAGGAAAAAGTCATCCATTCAGTGAACAAGATATCTGTATATACTTCAGTTACTGCCCTCATCAACATACCCTAGAAGTAAGGAAGAATATGTTTGTCTTCAGATACCGAAGCAAAAAATAAATCATCAGTATTAGTGTACAGCCAACATACTGTAACTAAATTTAAAATGTATCGTCTCTTGCTGTATGTGATAACAAGATCATTTCAATAAGTTCTACTGATGGTAATGTTTGTCTCTATATGAGAATTATTAGTAGGGACTTTAGCACAATGACAGCCTAATTAATGTCAAAGAATGTTTTGTTTTTATACAAGCCAATAAACAGGATGAAGTCAATGCCGCTAGAGCAAATGAACAGAACAAATATGCTGCTGCATTGTGTATTAATACTTTTGTTACAATACACAATGCCATTCACTAGACCCATTTTAGCGAGACCCCAATGCCCCATACACACGAGCAAAAATTCTGCCAGCAAATGTCGGATGTGAGCTTTTGGTCAGAAATTCCGACCGTGTGTATGCTCCATCTGTCTTTTGCTGGCAGAATTTCAGCCAGCAAAAGATTGAGAGCATGTTCTCTATTTTTCGGTCAGAAAAAATTCCGATCGTCTGTCCAAATTCCGACGCACAAAATTCCTACGCATGCTCAGAAACAATTCGATGCATGCTCGGAAGGATTGAACTTAATATTCTCGGCTCGTCATACTGTTGTATGTCACCGCGTTCTTGACGGTCTAAAGTTCAGAGAACTTTTGTGTGACCGTGTGTAGGCAAGCCAAGCTTGAGTGGAATTTCGTCGGAAAAACCATCCAAGTTTTTTCCGACGGAAAATCCGCTCGTGTGTACGGGGTATTAATAAAAGTCCTGGGAGTTAGTACAACTGTAGTTCAATGTAGTGCAATCAAAAACAAGATATCACAAGCCATGCTTTCTGATTTGAATACAATACAGCTTAAAATGTACGTAAAGGTAATTTTTTTCAGTTTTGGATGGTGTGGTCAAAGGTTTGACCCCCTGCCATTTTTTTTATTGCAGTGATTAACAACTCTGCTTGTTTTGGTGACCACTGTCACGGAGACAGAAAGGAGTAAGGTGAGGGGAAATTTTAGGGACATATTGACATACACTATATTGCCAAAAGTATTGGGACATCTGCCTTTACACGCACATGAACTTTAATGGCATCCAGCCATGGCAGCTTTCATATTTTTCTTTGGAAAAGTTTACTTAAAAGCTATACTCTAGAAAAGCATGTAACAACATTACTTTTGATACAATCCAAAAAAAGCCATCTAGAGATACTAATGCTGTTATTGATAGTATATTTTATATGTCTAGTTATTCAGTACTAAAGTGTAGTTTATAGCAATCCACAAGATATCAAATGAAATAAAATGAAAAAGAGTGCATCCAATCCAGAACAATCATTGATATATGCAGATGTAATTACATTTTATTACGCATCAGCTCCTTGAAGTATTGTTGAGGACAGCATCATGTGTATGCATCTGGTTGAACTTAAAATGCTAAGAAGATATTACTGCACAGGTTCTGAAATTAATTGGTGGACCAGCTGCAACTGCAATAAATACACAGTTAATCAAAAGCTTCAGCTACCCTACTGGGAATACCTTGATTTTCCACCCAATGGAGCCACTTTGAAACATGATGAGATTAAAACCCAGCAGGGCATCCAGTGACAGGGTTAAAGTCTCGGACCTCATTACTAGTTATAAATGTTAGAAATGAAAGTATTTTTCATACATTGTACTGGTCTTGTCAGCAGATGTCTGCTTCATCTGATTCAAGTATAGTGACCAGACAGGGACACATAACAGTAGATCATCTCTTGATCACCATTACGTCTCTTGCTTGGCCTTTTAGCTTTCAGAGAAATGTCATCTCAGGCCAAGTACACCAATCATAAATCATGCATCTAACAACCCCCTTGCACTGAAATATGAAGACCAAACACTGCAGGGAAGCGCTGAGACTTTAGATCTCTACCACTTCTAATTGTTCTCATCTGAAAGGACAAAAGCTCAAGTTTTTACCTTACTTGACACATCTTTAATGTGAAAGGTTTGCATACATGAAATGCATATCCCTGAAAGCTTACACCATTCAGGCTGCAACTGATAATTTTCCCTAGTGACCTTGTGCTCTTCTGCCAGTAGGATTATGCCCTTTGCTTCCTGTCTCATGTAGACATGATGTCATCCAGCAGATAACACTTGAGATGTAATGATATTCACACAGTGGAATCTAATATGATCTTGGAAGACTCCTACCACTATTTAGTGACTGAATCTTGAGTTCTGTTTGAAAATACACTTCTCTAGTAGATGTATGTAGAGCATGTGTTCTCTAAGGCCCCTTTCACACTGGGGCAGGATAGACGTCGACGGTAAAGCAGCGCTATATTTAGCGCTGCTTTACCTTCGTTTTAGTGGCGGTATTCAGCTGCTAGCGGTGCGGTTTTAACCCCCGCTAGCGGGCGAAAAAGGGTTAAAACCGCCCGCAAAGCACCGCTGCAGCGGCACTTTGCCGTCGGTATTGCTGCGGTGTCCCATTGATTTCAATGGGTAGGAGCGGTATAGGAGCGGTGAATACACCGCTCCTTCACCGCTCCAAAGATGCTGCTAGCAGGACTTTTTTGACCGTCCTGCTAGCACACCGCTCCACTGGAGTGAAAGGGGCCAGATTTTTTCAGGCACTATACAGGTGCTATTTTTAGCGCTGTAGCGCCTGAAAAACTCCACAGTGTGAAAGGGGCCTAAGCGCCAACCAAGAGCTCAAATCTGAACTCCACACAAACAGCCAAATATATATATGCTTTACCTGCAAAAGGTTTTGTATTTCTGTATATTAACTCTTGGGATTTACATAGTTCAGCCATGTCCATCAGACCTGATTTTTCTCTGCTACAGTTGAAGAAGAATTCCAGGTATGTCTATATTCTACATCAGTGTTTCTCAACCTTTTTTCAGTCAAGGCACCCTTTAAAAATTATGGACAATCTTGAGGCACCCCATTCTAAAATGTAAAAACTATTACAATACTTTTACATAATGTAGCAACATCCACACAAGTAGGACACCCAATGTTAGAGGGAATTTATTCTTCCAAAGCAAATACACTTTTGCAAACTGGTACTGAATAGTATTTCAATGTTGCTTTTCTCCCTCAGTTTTTCTCCATCACTCAGCTAATGTGAACCCAACACTGATGGAGAGGGGCAAGAGAGGGGGATACAAGGATGATGCCATTGGTCGTTAGGACGTCAGAAGCTAGAAGGTTGTAATAGTGTACAATGAAAACCTGTGACTTATGCCCCATACACACGGTCGGACATTCCGACCACAAAATCTGTCAGATTTTTTCAGACGGATTTTGGCCGAAACTTGTCTAGCATACACACGGTCGCACAAATTTGCCAGAAAATCCGATCGTTCGGAACGAGGTGACGTACAACACGTACGATGGGACTACGTAGAGGCCAGTAGCCACTAGTTTTCATCTCCAAATTTTTTTCTGAGCATGCGTGGCACTTTGTGCGTCGGAATTCTCTACACATGATCAGAAAAAGTCAGATCGGATTTTGTTGTCAGAAAATTTAAGATCCAGCTCTCAAACTTTTTCCATTGGAAATTCCGACGGAAAAAGTCAGATAGAGCCCACACACGATCGGATTTTCCGACAACATAATCCGATCTGACTTTTTCTGTCGGAATTTCCGACCGTGTGTACAGGGCATTAGTGTAACTAAAAAGGCAGGCTTCATCCACACGCTGGCTTATATAAAATATTTGGGCAATTTTTAGGAATTTTGACAACATACCCCTGAAGAGACCTCAAGGCACCCCAGGGTGCCTGGGCACCCTGGTTGAAAAATGCTGTTCTAAATAGTTACATAGGTCCAGCTTGAACTGATATAACTATGTATATACAGTACTATACATGGCTGATGCCCTTGAAAGCTGGAAATCACTGAAGTAGACACGGCTACTCCAGTCATGTCCGCTTGATTCTGGGTCCTGTGTGTCCTGAGTGGCTGCACTCCTTCTTACTGAACACAGGAAGTTGGCTGTTTGGCACAGGTGCCATTCACAGAATGCTTTGCATTTGCTGAAGGAATGCAAAGTATTCTTTGATTGGACAAGGCAGAAAGGTGGGGCCATATTATCACCACCTCATCCAATCTGAGAATGCTTTGCATTCATTCAGAAAATGCAAAACATTCTTTGATTGGCACTCACACTGAGTGGCCAACCTCATGTGTTCACAATGCATCAGAACAGCCATTCAGCATGGGACTCAGAAGCAAGTGGAGATCACTGAAGTAGCAATGTCCACTTCAGAGATTTCCAGCTTCCAGGGGCATCAGCCAGGTATGGTATATACATAGTTACATTGGTCCTATCTGGATCAATATAACTATGTATAATATAGCCAAACCTAGAATTCCTATTTAACTGATAACTAAACCCAAGACAATAACAATGTACTATATTCCAGCTTAGAAGCCCTTAGATGTAGAGACTTTATTTTCTTTTTTCAGGCTAAGAACATTTTGAACATTTACAGAAAATATCTATTGATCTTGCCTAAAATGTGGTTTCTTTGTCACTTCCTGTGAGTTGAACAACATCTTTCTTCTACAATATTTTTCTTCTCTAAACTACTAATTCCAACACTCGGCATATAATGTAAATGAACAAATGCAGACACGTCCAGCTTGGGTATCCATGGCCCAGGGGAATGGTGCAGTCAGTTCCTCAGTCATGTGAAAATCTTTGGGCATAGCCATTGGATGCTAGAACTGAGCACTGTCACAGGGCAGGAGGTCACATGCTCCTCCATACCTTGAAGTTTCAGGTATTGTAGCTGGTTGCAGAGAAGAGGCAGTGATGCCAAGGTGAGTAAAGTGGGTGGGGGTAGTTGTGTTTCTTTTGCAGAGTTTTGTCCCTTCCTCAGCTTGTGACTGGACAAGGAAAGGAGAAGCAGCAGACTGATAACCTCATCTCTTTGCCCCTCTAATCTCTCCTTGGCTCTGCATGCTCCTTCTTTTCATATGGTCAGCTTTATATGCAGAACAACTGTACAGTCCACAAAACAAGAGAAGCGAGAGATGGTTTATATACTGTATTTCCTGGACTATAAAGAATACTTCTACTTCTCGCGACACCCTCTACACCCCTTTACTTCTAAAATACTCTTGAATATAGCAAGAAATGTCCAGAAGCAGAAAAAATAAGGAGCATATTATTACAATTTATACAGTTCTCCTCCTTTTAACTTCACTGCCCTAGGCACACATGCCTTATGGTAATTTCAACCTTGAACCCAAGTGTATCCTTCAATGTACTGTATGCCAGGATACACCACTCTCAAATGCGTAGATAATCTTGTTTTTTAATAATATTATTTTGTAAAGAACATGAAAGCAAACTTTCTTGAGATGAAAAACTTTGAAAGCAATGCACAGGTAAGAGTTTAAACTGTACCTGTAGTCAGACAACCATTGCTATCTGATCTACCTGACCTGATATACAGCAGCAATGGAAAACACGTTTGTCTTCCCACATATACGATTACAGTACAGGCAAACAGTTTGAAGCATAATCTAGATACTGGGTTGTTTGCCTAATGTCTACTAAACTGGGTCTGCTTTTACATAGGGATCATTCCAGTTTTCATTGCAATTAGATATTTCATTATTTACACAGCACTTTACATAGTGTACATTCATGTCAGTCACTGCCCTCAAGGAGCTTACAATCTAAGGTTGGACAACATTGGCCGGTTCAATAGAAACCGGCCGACATTTGGTCTGTGCGTATGGCAGCCGGTCTGACAGAAGTCGGCTGTCGAAGGGTCATGACCAAAGACGGTCTGCCGACCGGCTCCCAGTCAGCACTTTCAGCCAATGGCTTGGAGCGCTGACCGAAGTGTTCCAGCAGGGGGGCCGTCCCCCTGTCAAAACACAATAGCACAGCAGGGGAAATCGATGTACTAACATCGGGTTGTTAGTACAGCAGCTCCGACCTGAGTTGAATGGAAAAAAAATAGTGTATAATAGGCTTAACTTACATGTATACATGCACATACTAGAGCCAATTTAGGCTCACCATACACATTACATTTCCCAAATGTATGTAATATGAGGACCTACCTAAACTATCCAATCAATTAATATCAAATCAGGCAGGCTCTTGCACTACATGCTTGTTGGTAAAGCTAAAGGGGCTAAAGGAGATTGTACAATCAGATTGTAATATTATGAATAGCTTTAAACAGGATTCTATTAAACGACCAGCATGTTGTTGGAGTGTGGAGGGAAATTGGAGGTAACCCACACAAGCACGAGGAGAACAGGCACACTCCATGTAGGTAGTATCTGGGTGGCTGGCATTTGAACCGGGGACCTCAGAGTTGCTAAGCAGGCGTGCTAACCACACAAGGATCTAGAAAAAAATCTAGAAAGACATAATGCTAGTATAATGACCGCATATTGCTAAAATACACGCTCCAGCTGATTATAGCAGTGTTATTGCACTTGTTTCCAGACAGTTGAGTATTGTACATTATTTTTCACGGTCAATGGAAATAGAGCCATTTATTACATGCTCCCCTGTTGGAGTGGAATACCTTATTCAGTGCCCTTGTGGCCTCCAATATGTGGGCAGGACCAAGCAAGCCCTTCAGGTCAGTCTCAACGAAATAACATTAGAAAAGGATTGATTTTTTTTTCCGTATCTAAGCACTATGACCTGATGCAGGATAGGGACCCTTCAGGTACCCTATTTCTGGGCATTGATAAGTATAAACCCCACTGGCGAGAAAGCTCCCTAGTGCGTAAGCTTTCTAAACAGGAAATGGCCTGGATATATAGGCTGAGATCTTATGTCCATTATGGCCTCAACGTAGATGCTGATGTCAATGCATTCATTAACAACTCTCAGATCTATATGACAAAGTCTGATAACATTGACTATTTTGTGTGCTATATGGGGGACTATAAAACTGAAGGTCCAATAGATAACAATTTCCTTTAGTATACTATGTGTGGGCCAGTTATTACGATCGGGGTAACATCTATTCATTTTTGGGTAAATAATTATGTTGACTGTATGTGGATTTGAGGTAACACCTTAGGGGTTATTACCCCTTGCTTTTCTAGTTATAATTAGATGTATTGGTGTACCTCGCTCTGAGCCTCAAGTTGCTTCTGTTTGCTAATTTGGTTCATTTATTTATTGAAATTACATTTTTGTTGATTTGAATGTCATGTTTTTATTAATTTGATATTCAGTCAACAGTATGTATGATATATTTTTAGTTTTTTTTTTTTATATTTCTTTATTCCTGTTTCTTTCAATAATGAATGGAAATATATTTTTTTAATAAGTGATATTCCTATTCTCAACCACTAGATGTCGTTTTGTTGACCTTTGGGGTTTGTGACACCATTGCACAAACTTTGTTACTTCCTGTGAGTTTAATCCGGGTGGTTAGTCTGTGCAATAGGTTAACATTCACAAAAAATGGGAGAGGGTGCCTCTAGTGCTGCTGTGCCTTGGATTTTTCCACTAGAGTGGTGGCTAATAGAGGAACACTTTTCCTTCTTTCTTTTCATTTTGTATATTTTTGCTTTGTTATGAGAATGTTTACAGAGTATACGTCGGCGTGGTGGACGTCCTTGAAAGAGGCTTGGTACACACCGATGCAGATGCTGATATAGTGATTTGCAGCCCATATCGAGGCTTGGTTTCTTTGTTTACTACTTAAGGAGGTGACGCAGTACGCTGACCGTGCCCCTGGACGACGTAGTCTCTGACAAAACACGTAGGGTGGAGCAACGTGCTGACGTCACCTATCCCCTCGTGTCCCGGAAAGGACATTTGTTTTGGTTGTGCACCAGCCAGCACACCAGACTTAAGGCTTTTATTCATCTTATAACATGTAAGTGCATTACTTTTTATTTTAATAAACTTTAAAGAGGTTTTATGCCATGTGGGGCTTCTTTGTTTTTTGATACATAAACCATCCATCCATGTTAATGAGCGGTACCCCGGAATTAGGAGAATACTATTAGTGGGAGAAAGACCAAGGCTTGGTTTAAGCTAAACACGCTACTTGATCCCCTGTAATGGGGGATCATCTGGAGCTGGTAAGCAGCAAATCTCACTATTTTGGTGGCGGACCCTTCACATGAGGTGATTGATGGCATTTCTATCATCAGGAATCATCAAGGCTTACAGTTAGAACCACTGGTAGACTATTTAGGAACGCTATATATTTTTATATCCGATGGACTGATTTATAGAATTTTTTTAGCGCGATTCTAATATTTTTTATATGTGCTATACTGTAGTTTATGTCATACAGGAGAATCGCTGCTCATATTTGTTGTTTATGTTTTCTGGTTTACTTAAAGTGGTGTTGCCACCAAAAAAAAAAAAAATTGGCTTAAAAAAAAAATTAAAAAAAAATAATTGGAAATTATTTTTTTTTTTACTTACCTCTAAATGCCTGTTGCTAGGGGGTCCCTCGTAGTCTGCCACCTTCAGTGCCCGTAAGAAACAAACAACCACCGCTCCAAGACTCTCCTTCCCAAGCGAATGCTCCTGCTCCTGCCCGGGCACTGACATCACTTCCCCTCGGCGCCGCACAGCCATCTGGGACCTGTCACGTGTCCCAGATGACTGAGCGTCGAATCACGGCGCACGGCGCCGCGCGCGCATGCGCAGTGGGTGCCCGGCTGTGAAGCCACAGCCGAGTGCCCACATTAAGAATGCTGGCGCCGCGAGCAGAGCGGGGAACGAGGGGGGACCTCGTTTCCCCGCATCGCTGGACCCTGGGACAGGTAAGTGTCCGATTAGTAAAAGTCAGCAGCTGCAGTATTTGTAGCTGATGACTTTTAAATTTTTTTTTTTGTGGGCCCTCCTCTTTAAGTTTTAACCCTTATAGCGCAGTTTGCCTTTTCTTCTATTATTTTTCATACTTGCAGTTCTAGAAAGGTATTAGAAAGGAGCAGATCTCTCAAAAGCTTGTCTTGAAAAATCAACTGTTATTGCAAATTTAAATATATATTATAGTAAATATATTGAATTTAAATAAAATAAATTATCACTTGAGTGCTCAACTGTGTTGCGGATGTGTGTAAGGGAAATACAGTGGAGTTGATTTACAAAAGGAAAATAGACTTCACTTTGCAAGGGAATTTGCCCCAGAGCTTAGTGAATGAGGAGAAGCTCTGCTGACTTCCATCATCCAATCGTGTGCAAAAAAAATAAAAAATTGATGTTTGCACGGGATTGGGTATTTTTTCCAAAAAGGGAAACTTTACCACATTCAGTAAACTCTGGGGCAAATTCCCTTGCTATGTAAGCAGTCTATTTGCTTTTAATAAATCAGCCCCTATGTTTTAGATTCTTAATAGCTTCATAGACATCATAAAGGATACAACTTATACACATTATATTTCTATAACGCTAACATTCATCAAGTGATAGTCCTGGATTTACAACTTTACCTTAAATAACAGAACGCACCTTATCAAAGACAACTCTCCGTTCTACATACAGCCAGTCAACAAGTCACAGCTCCTGTCAAAGGGTTCACAGCTGTAATAGACAGCGCATCCTCAAGTAACACACGTAATGCCCAGAACACAAGATCCCAACTTTATACTGACACAGGTGTCATCGTCATTTGAACGGCACAAAACTCGCCCTTAACTGACTGTTCAATATCTGCAGCCACCACAAGCTCCCAATGGAGCTCCAGCTATTGCCGAGACACATTTCCCACAAATCTACAAACAATCTAAATATAGAAGATTTCTATCAGAGCTGTCACAGTGGATAGCCATTACCAAGGCAAAACAAAATAGAGAAAAGAAATCAATCATTTATATGATCACATTATCTATGTTTATTTGTTCTCATTAACATCTGAAAATAATGCCCCTTTTTAAAAAAGGTAATTTTGTTTTACAAACCAGAGTAGTACAATATTTCTCTGCAAATACAATATGGCTTCCTAAGACTAATAAGAGGGAAAAATGTGTCTTCGTTCTTCACAGAATACATAATTTACCACTATGTTTCTAAAGGATCCCAATGAAATGTTGACAGCTTAAATCAAATATATATGTTTTACTGTTCCCTCTATCATATGCTAGAGTGCAGGGAGGATATCATGGACTGCTCCATGAGTCCACTTCTTATAAGAAGAAGGTAGCCTCCATAGCAATCATGACATCACAGAAACATAAAACATTTGCTGTGGCCTCAACTACCTATTGGCACTTGGCTTGAAGAAACTGGACAAGTGGGTCAGCCAACAACGATCATATCCTGAGCATACACATGGGTAACGTTTCGAGGTTTATCTCTGAAGCTTGCAATTCTATCTCTGCATTCGGTGGCATACATTATATGGAAGAGCATCAAAACTCCACGTCAGGTGACTAACACCCACCATGACAGTCTGCATGCAAAGCATGTGCAAATAAAATTCAAGACTTGTTTACTAGTAAGATATGCAAAACCAGCCTGTTCACGCTACCTTTACAACAAACTAGGTAGGAAATGTCTATTGAATTGTACAAAAGAGACACCAAAAATAAGGTCTCAAGCATCAACTGAGTTTAACCCTTAGTCCTGGAACACACAAATCTCCTGTTTTATAATCAGGCAGGGAACATGTTAAACCCTTCTACAAGAAATGGAGCCTTCGCCATACGATATGGGCTTTTCAGCAATAAAAAAAACAGCATTTTTACTATCATGGGGAATGGGAGCTTTATAATGACTCACGTTTCCTAGCTGCATGCTCTGTCTGGGTAGGCTGCCCACATCATGTGTGTATAGCACTAAATCTGCCAAGGCTATTTTTAGACCTAAACACCTCCTAAAACATTGTGACCATCGAAAGCCTTAAACCGGTTATATTTTACTCTTTCCAGCAATCATCCTGGCCAATTTTCTGAGTCGCTGATGGACATATCAATGCTGCCTTAATCACCATGCCATTTACATGTCTGCTTGTATCTCAATGAATGAAAAACATCCTATACCGTGTGCCATTACCCCCCCTGGATGCACATCTCTCTGATCCACACTCATTGCATCTTCTCAAAGTGCAACGTTCACCTATGTAACCAGATACATTAGATTTCATCTTCCCTTCCCATGTCACAGTGTTTTTTTTCATCATCCATCAGCACTACTTCCAAGCCGCTAATGGCTGCTTTACTACTTACACCTTCCAATATAAATCGTGCATAGTACCAATACATCTAGGTGCTCTGCCTGTAAATGGTCCACCTCCTCTTTCATACATTAAGCAAGATGGATGGATGCACATATTCCTTAGATTTTTTTTTTTTGAACAGGTCATCCCTACATTTTGAAATTGTTCTGTGTAGTCTATTTATATAAATATACTAGACTATCGGTGTGTCTACAATATACATAAGTGCGCTGACTCACTCATCTTACATTGTATACAACTTTATATTTTATAGGCAGATTTCAAAAAAAGTCAACAATCCAATAATATAATACATCGTTTAAAATATTTATATTTAGGAATGGTCGTAGGCTACGTTCATAGGTCAACTGTCCATACATTTAAACAATAATATGTCTCCCATCCAATCCCCTTGCATTGATTATTTGTTTGCAGGATTACGGGAAAACTTCCCTGCCTGGAAAAAAAAAAAAGGGAAGACCTAACGTTCACGCATTACCTTCTCCTCACCTTGGCTGGATCAGACGCTCTGCAGATGTCAACCCCAGAAAAAGCATCACATTAAATCCTAGTTAAACAGGCTCATGGCCTAACAGGCAGCATCCATTTCCATCTCCAGTACCTCCTCTGTGGCTTTGCTGGAAATATACAGACACAGCCCCTCTTGCTTGGTTTCCTCCTGTGAGTGTGTGTGTGTGTGTGTGGATGTGTGTCTGTGATTCTATCCTCTCTGCACAGTGCTACCACATCCCTTCGCCCTGCTAACGGTCTCTCACATAGATACTGGCGGCGGTCCAGGGTGCACCACACAAATGTTCATCTTCAGGAAGAAAAAAAAAAAAGAAAGCAAATTTCAGAGAGTGCTCGTTACACTACAAGGAGATTTCACACACAGGCACAGAACATGCCATTGGGAAGAAGGAGGGGTGGGAAAGCTGCTTCAGCTCGAATGCTTTTCCCTTGGTTGTTCCTGCTGGTGCATTCCTCCTTTTTTTTTTTTTTAATGACTCACGTGCAGACAAAAACACACTTTAAATGAAAAGAGGCTGGCTAGAGGTAGGGGGGGATGGGAAGCAAAAGAATAAAAAGGAGCTGCTTATCCTGGATGCTGGGTGATGTGTAAACCAAGCACCCCAGCATGCAAGCACCTATTCAGACTGGGGCCCTGCATTACACACTGCATAGCAACATCTGGACTGGAATGCCAACCGCAATCCTATTCACTAGGACTCTTTGCTGGGGTTGCTATGCAAAGCAAGATAACTTAACGTTTAATTGTTCTGAGTCCGGGGGCAAAACTACAAAAAGAAAAATATTATATAAAACATGTTTTTATTTTATGTATAAGGTGATTCTATCTATATTAGTGCACTTACAAAAATGAGAACCGTACGTGAGACTTTTTAATTTGCACTTACAGATCATTTTTTACGACAAAAGATCAATGCCCTTCAATAGGTCACATAAAGTATTCAATTGTTTGGCATTCGATCTATTAGGGCCCATTCATACCAGATGCATTATCAAGCATCTTTTGAAGCACCTAGACAGTACAGGGGGTCCCCGACTTACGAACGCCCGACCTACGAACAACCCCTACTTACGAACGGGGCGCTGTGGGGACCCTCCGCCATTTTTCGGCGTCTTCCGGACATTCTGCGCTACCGCGGCCATACGGAGCCTCGGAAAATGCCGGCAAACTTCGGAAATGTCCGTAATTTGCCGCGCATGCGCAGAACGGCATTAGAGGGAAAATCGGAAATGTCCGGAAATGTCCGTATTTGTCGGTCTGCGCAACTTACGAACATTTCCAACTTCCGTACAGGCGGGCAGTCCCTAACGATTTCGTAACTCGGGGACCCCCTGTATATATATATAAAAAAAAATTCCAATTAGAGTATTGCGTTGCAATGCAGTGCGCTGAAAAAAAAGTACTGTGGGCTGTATTTTTTTGCAACACATACACTATATTGTCAAAAGTATTTGGACGCCTGCCTTTATTTATTATTTATTTCAGGTACCTGCTGTCAATTTATGCAGCGCTTTACATATACAGGCATACCCCACTTTTAAGTACACAATGGGGTTTATTAACTAAAGCTGGGAAGTGCAAAATCAGGCTCACTTCTGCATAGAACCCAATGAGCTTCCATGTTTTATTACCACAGCTTAATTGAACAAGCTGGGGTTAGAAGCTCGTTGGTTTCTATGCAGAAGTGAGCCTGATTTTGCACTTTCTAGCTTTATTAAATAAATCCCATTGTGTACTTAAAGCGGAAGTTAACCCTCCTATCATTTTCAGCCAAGGAAGCTGCCATCTTGGTCTCTGTCTAATCTTCAACTGCCATGATGCTGCACATGTGATCAGTTATGACTCCAGCCATTGGATGGTTCGAAAGAATTGGTTGACAGCACAACCAATGTGACAGCTAGCATTCTACGGCATGCCGGGAATGTAACTTTTTTTGAAGCCGTTAAATCGATGGGTTTACTTCCGCTTTAAAAGTGGGGTATGTCTGTCCATCAGCACATCGCCTACAGTTATTACCTCTTGTATCTCTTGACCTTCCCTCTTAGATTGTAAGCTCTAAGGAGCAGGTCCCTCTGATTCCTACTGTATTAAAGTGTATTGTATTTGTACTGTCTACCCTCAAGTTGTTAAGCGCTACGTAAACTGTTGGCGCTATATAAATCCTGTATAATAATACATTGTACATTCACATAAGTCCCTGCCCTCAATGAGCTTACAACCTAAGGTCCCTAACACACATTCATACTTACTAGGGCCCATTTTTAGACAGGATCCGATTAACCTACCAGCGTGTCTTTAGAGTGTGGGAAGAAACCGGAGTACCTGGAGGAAACCCACGCAGGCACAGGGAGAACATGCAAACTCCAGGAAGATGGTGTCATGGTCGGGATTCAAACCAGTGACCCTTTTTGCTGCTAGGTGAAAGTGCTAACCACTACGCCACTTTGCTTTATACGCACATAAACTTTAATGCAGGGGTCTCAAACTGGCTGCCCTCCAGCTGTTGCGAAAGTCCCATCATGCCTCTGCCTGTGGGAGTCATGCTTGTAACTGTCAGCCTTGCAATGCCTCATGGGACTTGCAGTTTTTCAAAAGCTGGCGGGCCGCCAGTTTGAGACCCCTGCTTTAATGGCATCCCAGTCTTAGTCCATAGGGTTCAATATTGAGCAGGCCCACCCTTTGCAGCTATAGGCTGTGTGTCTATGGGAATGTTTAACTATTCTTCCAGAAGCGCATTTGTGAGGTCAGGCACTGATGTTGGACAAGAAGGCCTGGCTCGCAGTCTCCGTTCTAATTCATTCCAAAGGTGTTCAGTTGGGTTGAGGTCAGGACTCTGTGCAGGCCAGTCAAGTTTCTCCACCCCAAACTCGCTCATCCTTACCTTTATGGACCTTGCTTTGTGCACTGGTGGACAGTCATGTTGGAACAGGAAGGGGCCATCCCCAAACTGTTCCCAAAAGTTGAGAGCATGAAATTGTTCAAAATGTCTTGGTATGCTGACGTCTTAAGAGTTCCCTTCACTGGAACTAAGGGGCCAAGTCCAACCCCTGAAAAACAACCCCAAACCATAATCTCCCCTCCACCAAATGATTTGGACCAGTGCAAAAAGCAAATCCATAAAGACATGGATGAGTGAGTTTGGGGCGGAGAAACTTGACTGGCCTGTCCTGACTTCAAACTGATAGAACACCTCTCAGATGAATTAGAGTGGAGACTGCGAGCCAGGCCTTCTCATCCAACATCAGAAAATGTGTTTCTGGAAGAATAGTCAAACATTCCCATAGACACACTTCTAAACCTTGTGGACAGCCTTCCCAGAAGAGTTGAAGCTGTTATAGCTGCAAAGGGTGGGCCAACTCAATTGAACCCTACGAACTAAGACTGGGATGCCATTAAAGTTCATGTGTGTGTATTTGTAAATACTTTTGATAATATAGTGTAAACACGACTCTGGAAAAACAACAAGATGAGATAAAAAAGGCATTTAAAGCGGGATTCCACCCTAAAGTGGAACTTCCGCTTTTCCGAACCCTCCCCCCCTCCGGTGTCACATTTGGCACCTTTCAGGGGGGAGGGGGTTGCAGATACCTGTCTAAGACAGGTATCTGCACCCACTTCCGGGCATAAACTCCCACGGAGTTTATGCCACTTCCTGTCCCGGCAGACAGCGCTGGCGATTCTCATTGCGCTGCACGACTCGCGCATGCGCAGTAGGGAACCGGGAAGTCAAGCCACTTCCTGATTCCCTCACTGAGAATGGTGACGGCAGCAGCAGAGAGCCGAGCGATTGATCGGCCTCTGCTGCCGACATCGCTGGAACCTGTGACAGGTAAGTGTCCATTTATTAAAAGTCAGCAGCCGCAGTATTTGTAGCTGCTAGCTTTAAAAAAAAAAAATTTCAGGTACAGTCCCGCTTTAAGAAAACTCATTGCAACACCTAAAAACTAGGAATGCAATGCATTTAAAAACCATATGCTGATTTAAGCACGCTTGTGTTACATTGTCTATAAAAAGACAAACACTTTGCCACAACTATATTCATAAGGGCCAGGAAGAATAATGAATAAAGAAAAAATAAAAGAAAAACATATTTTGCATCTTTACAAATGACCTACAATGGTCAACTTCAACAAAAAAGTATAGTACATAATTAATACAAATCACTCAAATCACTTAAATGCATGTGGCCTTGAGGAAGGGACCCTGAGAGTCTGCACAACGTCGGCTGTTTTTGGATTATGTTGAAGTGACAAGAATAAAACAAAGTTATTGATTTTTATGGAAGTGTTGGTTACCTTACTTCTTCGTTTGTGGTATTTCACGGTGCCATTCATTGCTGTCACTATGAGCACCATCCAGCTACACCTGGCACAACACTGTATGCAGTGTAGCCCAGGACTGTATTATAATAAGGGCATGGATTCCTTTTTACTGCTATTTTTCTTTAATAATAACATCTAAAAATATGTAATAAAGTTGTTAAGAGATTAGATATAATTGCATGGAATTAACACCTAATGATATAATTCAATAGTGTTTTTAATTCTTAAAGGATAAGTGTACTTTTCAACAAGGTGCACTTACATACCTCCAAACTTTTTGAGATGGGAACGAGGGACACCTATTAGCAAAAGTATATAGGCATAGGACACACACCCTGACACGCCCCCTTAAAGAAGAAGTTATTTTTTTTTTTTTTTTACACTACTATTCCTTTATACTGGCTTTTAAATTTACAAAAGCAGCAATTTAGAATTTGGAGGATTCAAGGCATTTTATATACAACTATATAGATGAGATCAACATTATTCAAAACCAGGGACAGTCCCTCAAAATCAGGGACAGTTGGGAGCTATGCACTTATCCACCCTGCCTAGCCCTCCTGGCCCCCACCAGATGTTTGTTTTGCTAAGGAGGACAGCTAAAGCCTGTGGCAGTGTTCAGATCATTAGGCTGAAATCTTCTTTACCTGTAAACAGGCCCGAAAGGTACATTTTATTCTGAAATAAATATGCAATAAACTGCTTTATATTCCTGGTGAGATCTTTTGCCTTTTACCTGAGGCTTTTGTCTAATACATTTTTGTATTCTAGATGGAGCACCACCTTACCCCTGGGCGGTGAATTAGGTCCCCCAGGTGGCTTAGTAGGTTAACATCTCAGTTTTAGGGTCTGGTTTTTGGTATATGGTGGGGTGAAAAAAAAAGTTGGGCGCAAGTCACTTTCGTCTTTTTACAATTCATTGCTGAACTCAATACCAATAAAAGAGGGTTTATAGAGTTGCAAGATACCCATAAAAAAAAAAAAAAAAAAGGTAATTGCTGAACTGATGGCCCTGTAGGAGCAGCCAGATAGATCTATGACCCTGTAGGATCAGTCATAATCTTTCTTATGCCCCGTACACACAGTCGGAAATTCCGACGGAAAATGTCCGATCGGACCATGTTGTCGGAAAACCCGCCCGTGTGTGGGCTCCATCTGACTTTTTGAGATCCTGCTCTCAAATTTTCCGACAACAAAGTCCGATCAGACTTTTTCCGATCGTATGTAGAGAATTCCGATGGACAAAGTGCCACGCATGCTCAGATCAAATTACGAGACCAAAGCTATTGGCTACTAGGCTCTACGTAGTTCCGTCGTACACAACGAACGTCACCACGTTCAGAATGATCGGATTTTCTGACAACTTTGTCCGACCGCGTGTATGCAACACCAGTGTCGGACAAAATCCGTTGGAAAAAATCAGACGGATTTTGTGGTCGGAATTTCCGACCGTGTGTACGGGGGACTTAGAGTGGTTGTAAACCTCAATCATGGAATTTGAGAAAAGCACATATATCTGTAGTGTATACATATTTCTCTCCAAAGCTCTAAGGCCCCTTTCACACCGGGGCGTTTTTCATGCGGTACAGCGCTAAAAATAGCGCCTGTTCACCGCCTGAAAAAATCCGGCCCCTTTAACTCCACCAGCGTGAAAGCCGGCGGGCTTTCACACTGGAGCGGTGCGCTAGCAGGACAGCAAAAAAAGTCCTGCTAGCAGCATCTTTGGAGCGGTATAGGAGCGGTGTGTTCACCGCTCCTATACCGCTCCTTCCCATTGATTTGAATGGGAAACCGCGGTAAAACCGCGGCAATACCGCTGCAAAGCGCCGCTACGGCGGCGCTCTGCGGGGGTTTTAACCCTTTTTCGGACGCTCGCGGGGGGTAAAACCGCACCGCGAGCGGCCGAATACCGCGGTTAAAACGACGGTAAAGCAGCGCTAAATATAGCGCTGCTTTACCGTCACCGCGGCTCCCCGCCCCAGTGTGAAAGGGGCCTAAGTGTTGTTTCTCTCTGGTGCTTCATTCCTCTGTTATCAGCATGAGGGACTTCTGAGAAGAGGAGGGGGGTGTTAGAACTCAGAACAGAGCTTGTCTATTCACAACACAGTTCTTCTGCTGTGTGGAGGGGGTGAGTTCCTTTCGTCCAATCGGCTCCCACACACTATATAACTGCAGTCTTTCCACCCTCTGCTCTGTGCTGCTGATAGATGAAGAAAGATTTTGATCACAATTCTGCACTTTTGAAAGGGTGTAGAGAGCAGACGACTACAGATAAACACAGATAAACAAGTAAAACCTATGTTGGAGGATTTGTTTCATCTCTGTGTATCTTGTCAGGCTGTTCACTTCACTTGGTGTATGTGAGGGTTTACAACCACTATAAGGTCCAGTCTCTCTCCCTCTTTCTATTCACTGTGTTCCTTGACCCTCTAATAGCAGTCAAAGATACTTTGATCTGTGGAATATGAACCCTTCTTACAGTGTCCATCTGCAGCTTCTACCTTGCTCCTCTGCAACACTATTTTTCCAGCCCAGTTTCCTCCAAATATCCACTCCAGCAGTTAGGTCCCTTTCACACTGGGGCGGGAGCCACGGCGACGGTAAAGCAGCGCTATATTTAGCGCTGCTTTACCGTCGTTTTAGCCGCGGTATTCGGCCGCTCGCGGTGCGGTTTTACCCCCCGCGAGCGTCCGAAAAAGGGTTTAAATCCCCCGCAGGGTTAAAATCCCCCGCAAAGCGCCGCCGTAGCTGTATTACCATGGTGTCCCATTCAAATCAATGGGTAGGAGCAGTATAGGAGCGGTGAATACACCGCTCCTATACCGCTCCAAAGATGCTGCTAGCAGGACTTTTTTTACCGTCCTGCTAGCGCACCGCTCCAGTGTGAATGCCCTCCGGCTTTCACACTGGAGTGAATGGGGCCGGATTTTTTCAGGCGCTGTACAGGCGCTATTTTTAGCGCTGTAGCGCCTGAAAAACGCCCCAGTGTGAAAGGGGCCTTAAAGTCTTCAGCCCCAAGCACATGCCCTAGGCTGAGACAAGGCCCAAGTAAAAAAATGATCTATAAACAAACCGTGCCCAGTTCAAACGTAACCCCTGTTTTTAACGCATACTGTTAGACAGGATAATTTGTTTGGTTGCAGGCTGGTTGGTAAGTTGAGATGGCAATTTTCTTTGGTTTTGTTTGACATGCATCACCCTTCCATGTGCTCCTTGCTGCAAAGGCCAGTTATAGGTGAGGCAGTGGCCATTTGTTTGTAAAAACTCTGGAAAGGAGACCCAAATATTTATCATCTTTTCAAACCATACCTCTGAACAAGGAAAAGGATTGGTTGCTTCAAATAAATATTAGGAACAGAGTTGTTCTTTCAGCTCAGCTTACTGGAATCTCCTCCACAGTAAAAGGCTAAAGCAATCAAATCCCTGAGTTCAGGGAAGGCCTGCAGAGCCCAGAGAAAATGGTAAACAAGAGCTCAGGCTGGTTACAGCTTGGCAATGACACACACTACATTTAGTTAGGGACACAACAGCATAGGGCAGGGTCCCCCTTCATAGAATATGTTACAAATATGTTGTTTTTCTTTGTTCGCTGGATGCAACTATATCACACACATCTTTTATTGATAGAGATACTTGATAGATAGAGGCAGAAGGTTGGCAGAAAATAGAGATTGTGGTGATTTGATTGGGAATTCCTCTTCCACCCGTAAGAGGACACGGACCCGTGGGAGGGAGGTGTTCACTTTGTTACCACTTACTCACAACAATACAACCAGATTGTGTCTATCATTAAACACTGCCTCCCTGTCTTATATGCGGACAAAACTTTGCATGATATTTTAAGACTAGTAAGAAAGCTCCTACTTAAGGTACTATGCTTTCCCCCTCTTTATTTCGTTCCACTCCCCCTTTAATTTCATGGTTGGGGACAGTGGGTTTCTATCCCTGTGGTTATAACATCTGTAAACAGTATAAAAGACACAGAAAAGGCAAGTCTGTTATTTATTCTTCAACAGGTAGAACATATCCAGTTAAAAGTTTTATAAGTTGTAATTCAGAGATGATTGTCTACCTAATTGATTGCAGTACTTGTGAGATGCACTATTCGCAATCTACTTATTAGAATATAAGAACACTACAATGACACTCTTAATAGCAATGCAAAAAATATTCATGGTGGTAATCTGGAGTATTTCCCTTTTTGCGGTCTGGAACAGGTGAGAAGATCTGTTGGGGGGACCCTACTTCAGCGGTAGGTGCGGTGGACACCCAGATTGAATACTCGATTTCCTAGTGGAATGAACAGTAGAATGGATGTGAATATGTTTTTAAAATAATACAATTTGATTCCACAATGGGTTAATTTTCTCAGTCTATGTTTCCATTTTCCCTCCCCTCTTTCTCTGGTTCTGCCAACTTAACATGATTTTAATTGTTAATTGATTTTAAATTGGATTGTACTGCCCCATTTTTTGGAGGAATGGATATCTTTTCTATATAAACTTGATTTTATTGTAAATCTGTATGCTATGAAGAAGGCTTCGGACGAAACATGTTAGCACTTTAGATGTCGCACTGCTGTTAGTGCTCAATAAAGATTTAAGAAGAAGCAATCGAGTTGCTGGAATTCCTTGCTATTTTGATGTTTATGGGACACAACAAGCCTGAGCACCGTTATTCAGCTCATCATTCTACAATCATGTGGTAGAGCTTGGGTGAGTTTTTGTCTACATTAACACATCTTTTATTGTCTGTGATGATTAAGAAAAAATAATTTAAATTAAAACAATACAACAAGCATATTCAAATATGTAAATATGCATAATGAGATAGTAGCTGTAGTAAAAAAGCACCATGAAGTGAATATGACAATGGATAAAAGCAATATAAATGTCTCTGGCCCAGAATACAGAGAATGCCTGAAGGACTTCAAAGTTCTACACACTAATCTTGTGTCAGAATGCATTGCACTCATTGTCAATGTGATCATCACCAAGTGTGGCTATAAGTAACTGGATTAACGATAATTGCTCTCAGAATCAGTGAACAACCCAACTTTAGCTAAAAGAGGAGAAAATGGTTAGAACCTCTAATTTTATTTATTGCTGTCTGTGTCCTCATTTAGAGGATGTCTACTTACTTCCTATTTGATTGGGGTCAAACAGAACAGGAAGTCAGGGAACATCTCCTCCCTTCCTGCCTGTCTGAAGGACATCACGCAGAATAGGAAATGAGGGGACATAGGCAGCTATAAGGACACATGTTTAGTAGAGAAAAGAAAGGTTAGAACCTCTGTCTCACTACTTCACTTCCTATCCAAAGGGCTGGAAACTCTCTTCAACAGGGACACAGACAGCATTTCAAACCCAAGAGAGGTTCTAACCTATCTCTATTCAATCCAAGAAGTAAAAAAATAATGTTTTGGCTGGTGTTGAGTTTTAAATCTGAAAGCTGCATATTGCACATCTGCAATTCTGGCCACCAATATCCTCTAAACAGGAAGGAGTTGGAATGGGTGACTGTTCTTTGGGGCACTAAGAAAATACATTTTTGTTTCTCGTTAATATAGATGTACAAATAAACGAATACACTACACTAGATATAGAAGATGTGCGGTATTATATTAAACCTTTGAGGTAACACGTAGTTCATTTTCTTAACAGGATATACATCGATGACAAAGTTATGTCCTCAATTATGCTGGCAGCAGGAAAAGGAGCTGGCAGCTGGATGCTGAGTCAGTGAAAATCCGAGAAAAAACAACTCTAGAAAGGAAACTGATCAATACGCAGCTGCCCTGTGTACCATTCTCTCCCAGAGCGTCCATTGTATGACCTCTCTTCAAAGATGATGATTGTGCCAAACTCTAACAATTTTTTAAAGATATTTCTTTCACTTGAGAAATACTCAGCAGTTACCTGAAATATCGCTTTGCTCTGGAGACATTGAGTTCACAAACTGTAAAAGTGCCAATATTTTATATTTAACATGTAAAGCTTGGCTTTTGTCATTATCCAAGCGTGCATTAAGATAATGTGGGGTCTATATCTCCTGCCCACTACAGGAAATGCACTATTAAAGTTCTATACATGGGATCTTTAGAGAAGAAATCCAGGCATGGCATATTTTTACATCGTTACATTGGTTCAGCTTGGACTAATGTAACTATGCACTGTATGTATTATATCTGGTAGACACCGCTACCCCAATGATCTTGCTTCCGGGTCCTGTGCTGAGTGGTTAACCTGATACATTGTGAACACATGGTCAACCACTCAGCATGGGCGGCATTCAGAGAATGAATTGCAAGCTTTCCCTGATTGGACGAGATGGAGAACGTGAGGTCACTGCCACACCTCTCAACTTCGTCCACTCAAAGAATGTTTTACATTCATTCAAAAAATGCAAAGCATTGTCTGAATAGCAATACATGCAATAGAACAAGAGAGGGCACACCAAACTCATGCAATAACCAAGACACCATTTATTTCCAAAGTAAAAATTAGTAATATACTCACAAATGGTTATTAACAACCATTGTCATAAATCTCCACAAGACATGGCCAGAACCAATGTGCACTTCTCCAGTAGGACTGGAAAGATGTCACAAAGTCCTGCAGATGCAAAAATATTTTGAAGGTAACCCCTCTTGTTCAGAGATAAATCCTTTGAAGAAGAATGGGTACCTTTGAAATGCGTCAGTCTGCACACTTTGTGACATCTTCCCAGTCCATCTAGAGATGTGCACATTGGTTCTGATCATATGTTGTGGAGATTTATGACAAGCCATTTGTTATTAACCATTTGTAAGTATATTACTCATTTTTATTTTGGAAATAAATGGTGTATTGTTTAATGCACGGGGTTGATGTGCTCTCTCTTGTTCATTTGTAGTGCTTTTAGATACTCTAGTCTGAGAAGGGCAGCAAGGCCTAGTGGGTAGCAGATAACTGAGACCATGTTCATGTACTATAGATGTGTGGAATAGAGAGAGTCTTTCCATAGCATTAGCACCCCACTTAATCGCTGAGGATTTACTATTGTTGTCTGTTGCCTTCTCTGAATGGCATGTTCACAATGCATTAGGCAGGCTGCTCACCAAGGACAAGGGAACAAGTGGTGATCATTGAAGTAGCAGTATCTACTACAGTGATTTCCAGCTTCCAGGGGCATTGGAAAGGTATGGTAAATACATACAGACACAAAGGTTTCCAGAGACCGCATACCTCTACAATTATGCTCTACACAGGTGAAACATGTTAGAGAGGCTTTCCTGATGGGGGGAGAGCCAGCTGAAGCCATTTTGTGATCATTTGTTTTGTGATTTACTATATTGGTGTGCGGTCCTTGGAAACATTTGTGGCTATATGGTCGGGTTTGATGTGCTCTTCACCCAGAATCAGTGTTATTGTTGTTTTTTTTTTTTCATATGGTAAATACCCTGTACATAGTTACATTGGTCCAAGCTGGACCAATGCAACTATTTAAAAATATATCCTTCATGGAATTCATCTTCAATTATCACAACTTTGACTAATTTAGTATTTATTCAAAATACATTATATTGAAAGGAAAGAAACTCGAGATATTGCCTGCCCAGTAGTCTCCCTTTGTCATGTTTCTAAAAAATTACTGTGTGCAGCAGGTACCGGTTTAAATTTCGCTTTACCCCATTTTTAAGTGAGGGCCAGAGCAGAGGCGGCTCTAGGCTTTGTGAGGCCTTAGGCAAAACTAAGACATGAGGCCCTACTCACGCCCATAATGGTAAAAGTAATAAAGGCGATCAATAAAAATGAATTAGCAGGGTACAGTATAGGGGGAGGGTAGGTGGACAGTACATGGGTCAGGAAGGTACAGTGCAGGGGGTAGGAGGATACAGTACAGGGGTAGGAAAATACAGTACAGGTGGTAGGAGGATACAGTACAGGGGTAGGAAAATACAGTACAGGTGGTAGGAGGATACAGTAAAGGGGGGGGCAGGAGGGCACAGTACAGAGGGTAGGTAAGTGGACACAGTACAGGGGCAGTAATAAATATTAAAGATATGGTCTCCTCAAGCAGAGCTGCATAGGGAAGCTGCTCTCACAGATCCCACCTATTCTGGCAGGCTGTCACTGGGCTAAATGACAACTCTTCCTTTACCTTCCCCTCCAGAGTTTTTTGCTCTCTTGCGGCACTTTGCAGGGTTAAGGAAGGACCCCAAGTTGGAACATCTTATTACTGCTGCTGCTTGTGTGGGTGGGATGTGTCCTGCACCAATCAGATGGGATGAATAGGAGAGGAGGGTCAGCAGGGATTGGTGCAGCACACATCACACCCACACAAACAGCAGCACTAGTAAGATGCTCTGCTTCAGGGTTCTTTCTTAGCCCCTGAAAAAATATGAGTCAGGATGGAGCTGGGAACCATGGGGTAGGGGAGAAGGAGGCAGGTTGAAAAAAGGGGGAGGGGGTAGGAGATGGGGAATGTATAGAGGAGAACTGGAGTGGTTAGTGGAGAAAGAAAGAAAGATGGAAGGAAGGAAAAAATAAAAAAAAAAAATAAAATGAAAGAAAGAAAGAAAGAAAAAGAGTAGGATGAAGGGAGAAAGAAAGAAAAAAATATGAAGGGACAAAGAGAAAGAAAGAAAGAAAGAAAGAAAGAAAGAAAGAAAGAAGGGAGAAAGAGAAAAAAAGAGAGAAAGAAAGGATGAAGGGAGAAAGATAGATAGAGATAGAAAAAAGAAAGATAAATAGATAGATAGATAGATAGATAGACAGAGGGAGAAAGATAGATAGATAGAGGGAGAAAGATAGATAAAAAAAGAAAGGTAGGTAGATAAAGGGAGAGAGATAGATAGATAGATAGAAAAAAAGATAGATAGATAGAGGGAGAAAGAAAGATAAATAGAAAGAAAGATAGATAGATAGATAGATAGACAGAGGGAGAACGATAGATAGATAGAAAAAAGATAGATAGACAGAGGGAGAAAGATAGATAGATAGATAGATAGATAGATAGATGGAGATAGATAGATAGATGGAGATAGATAGATAGATAGATAGACAGATAGATAGATAAAAGAAAGGTAGGTAGATAAAAGGGAGAGAGAAAGATAGATAGATAGAAAAAAAGATAGAAAGATAAATAGAAAGAAAGATAGATAGATAGAAAAAAAATAAAGATGGATAGATAGATAGATAGAAAAAAGATAGATAGACAGAGGGAGAAAGATAGATAGATAGAGTGAGATAGATAGATAGATAGATAGATAGATATAGATAGATAGATAGATAGATAGATAGATAGATAGATAAAAAAAGAAAGATAGGTAGATAAAGGGAGAGAAAAAGAAAAAGTAGATAGAGGGAGAAAGATAGATAGATAGATGAAAAAAGATAGATAGATAGATAAAGGGAGAGAGAAAGATAGATAGAAAAAAAGATAGATAGATAGATAGATAGATAGATAGATAGATAGAAAAAAAGATAGATAGATAGATAGATAGATAGAGGGAGAAAGAAAGATAAATAGAAAGATAGATAGATAGAAAAAAAATAAAGATAGATAGATAGATAGGGGGAGAAAGATAGATAGATAAAAAAAGAAAGATAGGTAGATAAAGGGAGAGAGAAAGAAAAAGTAGATAGAGGGAGACAGATAGATAGAAAGATAGATAGATAGATAGATAGATAGATAGATAGATAGATAGATAGATAGATAGATAGATAGATAGAAAAAGAAAGGTAGGTAGATAAAGGGAGAGAGAAATATAGATAGATAGATAAATAGATAGATAGAAAAAAAGCTAGATAGATAGAGGGAGAAAGAAAGATAAATAGAAAGATAGATAGATAGATAGATAGATAGATAGATAGATAGATAGATAGATAGATAGATAGATAGATAGAAAAAGAAAGGTAGGTAGATAAAGGGAGAGAGAAAGATAGATAGATAGATAAATAGATAGATAGAAAAAAAGATAGATAGATAGAGGGAGAAAGAAAGATAAATAGAAAGATAGATAGATAGATAGATAGATAGAAAAAAATAAAGATGGATAGATAGATAGAAAAAAATAAAGATGGATAGATAGATAGATAGATAGATAGATAGATAGATAGAAAAAAGATAGAGGGAGAAAGATAGATAGATAGATAGATAGAGGGAGAAAGATAGATAGATAGATAGATAGATAGATAGATAGATAGATAGATAGATAGATAGATAGAAAAAAGAAAGATAGATAGACAGAGGGAGAAAGATAGAAAGATAGATAGATAGAAAAATAGAAAGATAGATAGATGATAGATAGATAGAAAGATAGGTAGATAAAGGGAGAGAGAGAAAGAAAAAAAATATAGATAGATAAATAAAGGGAGAGAGAAAAAAAGACAGATGGAGAAATAAAGGGAGAGAGAAAGATTGATAGATACATAGAGGGAGAGGTAGAGAGAAAAATAAAGAAGGATGAAGAGAGAGGAGGACACCCCTACATCAGTGTACTCACTGGCTGGATGGATGGATGGATGGATCAGACTCCATTTGCTGGGCTTTAGCTTGAATCTTCCCGCCCACATCCCCTTCTCTCAGGCAGCAGAACAGTGTTTGTCGGGGAGAGTGGGCGGGGCAGACAGAGGAGGAGAGGATGGGAGGAGGGGGAGGAGTAGAGGCAGCTCTTTCCTCTGACTGGCTGTGCGAGCAGCAGGGGGAGGGGAGAAGTGTCAGAGCTGGCTGTGATACGCCCAGCTCTCTATCTGGAGCTCTCAGTGACCTCCGATCACCGCTGATCTCTCCCGCTCGTGGCCGATTTTCTCTGTGCCACTGGGAGGATTCGGCGCTGTGCTTGTGGCGGGGATCTCTGCCGCTAGAAGAGGTGACTCTGTTATAAGGTAAACTAGGCGGTCGCGAGGCCCCCCTGATCGCTGGGCCTTAGGCGACCGCCTAATTTGCCTAATTAGAGAGCCGCCTCTGGGCCAGAGATTAGTAGAGAAGTATAGAAATTTGATGATCTAAAGTTCAAATGTACAAAACATTGTTTGTGCTCTAGTTAGCTTTGTTTAGGCTGTTCTTTAAAGTAAAAATCCAGGCAAAGTTTCTATAGGTTTTGCATGGTGGAATGGGTTAGGGACCTCATTTAGAACAGATTTATTTGCTATATGTGTCCCTGTGAGGTGATCCAGCCCTCCTGTCTATCATCAGGTCAGAACTGAAGGACAATTCCACATTTGTCTGTTACCTATAAACAAGAAGTGGGAGGATATCTGGAAATAGGGGCAACTGTAAAATTAGATTTTCTTCCAAGGTTGCTGAAGTTAAAGTGTTACTAAACCCATAACAGTAAAATCAGTCTGTATATGCAGTAAAGCATGCTTGTTATACTCACTGTGGAACCTAAGGGGTTAATCCTGCACATTGTGTAAAAAGGCTGTTTGATCCTCTCTTCTCTGATCCTCCTTTTCTTCCACAGTTCCCACTCTATCTCCTGATAGTACAGAGCCTCTGGGGCACTCTGCACATGCTCAGTATGATGTGTATTTCTAGATATGTTTTTTTTTGGGAGGGTGCATGTGATTGGCACAGGGGCAATTAGCACTAGCCAGACAGAAACTCAGGGGTCCTGCAGCCTCATAGGACTGTCAGAGGTGAATGAAAAATCCTCCTACAAGGTTTAACCAGTGTTTGGCTGGACACTGATATAATTCACAGGACTTCTATATACTGCTGATGATAAAAGGTATTTAGCAGTTTATATTTACTAAAATAAATGCATTTCCATGTTCTGTATACTGTGGGAGACCAGATATAGGGAATGCAGGGGTTTAGTAACACTTTAGGATGCAACCGGAAATTAATGCATGAAATTCCCATCTTATGGAGTTGTCATAAGAAAAAGTATCCCCTATGGAGGATTTTTACTCACATCCTGCTCTGGTGACATCTGTAAAATGTAGCACTTTTCCTTATGACACTTGAAGTATCAGTTTCAGATTGACTAATAGCACACTGTATAACTTTAAATGTAGGTATTCCACCTTTTTTACCATCTGTGTCCCATTGGGAAGATTTAATCCCATAGCCAAAACAGGAAGTGAGAGGAAATACCTGAAAATTAGGGGAATCTCTCCTATTTCTCCCAAGTCACCAGAACTAGTGTTCCCATTGGACGTTTTCCCCTTCTTTAACTTTTCTGGGGACAACCCAAAATTTGGGATTTTATTTTACTTTTACTTACAATGATATGGATAAACAAGACATATAGAGAGGGGGGATCTTCCTAATGGGGACACAAACAGCAATAAAAACCTGACAGCTGTTCTAATCTCTGTCCACTAAAAAAAATAAAAAATAAATTAAAAAACCAAAACTAAAAAAAATAAGAAATAAAATTTTAAAAAAAGGTTTTGCCTTCAGCTATACTTTAACCTTCACCATTCTGTTCAGAAAATAAATCTAGCAGGAGTTACACTTTAAAAAAACAAACTTTCATCTGTCATTAATATTTACTAAATGGGGTCAGTCACCAGTAACCACATAATAAAATGTCCCTACCATATTAACATATAACGAAACAGAATGAGCCAGTTTGGGAAGAAAAAGCCTTCAGTCATGTTTCTTTATACTGTAGCACCACCAAAACTTTTGAACTCTATGCAGATAGTTGGAAGAGAGCCTAAGCCCCCGTACACACGGTCGGAAATTCCGACCACAAAATCCGTCTGATTTTTTCCGACGGATTTTAGTCCGACACTGGTGTTGCATACACACGTTCGGACAAAGTTGTCGGAAAATCCGATCATTCTGAACGTGGTGACGTTCGTTGCGTACGACGGAACTACGTAGAGGCTAGTAGCCAATAGTTTTGGTCTCGTAATTTGATCTGAGCATGCGTGACACTTTCTCCGTCGGAATTCTCTACACACGATCGGAAAAAGTCTGATCGGATTTTGTTGTCAGAATATTTGAGAGCAGAATATATGACGGAAAAAGTCCGATGGAGCCCACACACGGGCGGATTTTCCGGCAACATGGTCCGATCTGACATTTTCCGGTGGAATTTCTGACCGTGTACGGGGGCTAAGACCTTTGCACTGTAACCTTTCCAAGCTAACCACTAAGCCAACCGATGAAACATTATGGGTCAAAACAGTAATGCAATTATATGGATGGAAAATAACTGCAGTGCTAAAAAAAAAATGTAATGCTTACAGTAATATTTGGCTCATGAATAAATTGGTTGCAATATGTGTGTACGTGTATGTACACATGTGAGATAGGGACCTTAGACTGTACGTTTCTTGAGGGCAGGGGCTGGTGTAAATGTAGGTTTATGTAAATCTAAGTACTTATCTATTCATTTGTAAGGGTCAAAATATAGACACTTATCTATGTACGTACATTTGCTTATGCAAATACTGTAGGTGCAACTGTAAGCGATTGTCAGATATTTACATATTACCTCTACTATATAACATGCACGGTAAACGATATACATTTGAGATGCCTTGAATAGCAATACAAGCCAGCAAGAGCCTGTGCAAATGCTTTTTTCTAAAAAAAGATTGCACAGCAGCAGTGTAGCTGAATGATATGACATTGCTACAGATATTTATTTAAGGGTGAAAGACATTTTTCAGAAAAAAAAAAAAAAAAAAAGAAAAGAAATGCATTTTAATCCATGCAAAGGATTTGTATGTGTGAATAGCTAGGTTTTTATTAACATATGGTAAAAGCAGCAGCCCTTTAACTCTTATTAACAGCACCACCAACAGGTCAAACACCAGATGACAGGAATAAATGACAAATCTGATCATGCAATGCTCACTCTGTAATATTGGAAATGATTACATTTCTGTCAGCTCCAATAAATAAGACAGAAAATACAGCGACACATTTTATCTGTATTTCAAAGCGTGTTCCAGCTGAATACCCCCAAAAAAGTGTCATATTTTGAAAAGAATCAGGTTATGTTGAAGATAAAGATGAACCTTACACATGGTTGGCTGAATCCATTTGGTTTCCTGTATACACCGGAGGGTCAGCTGACCTCAACGCATTCAGGAAAAATTATTGCAAGGTTACACATTTCTTTTAAGCTTTAACAACAGGAAAAGGGAAAAGGTGTGACAAAGACCTTACATGACATAGGTTCGTTTCTGCAAAATAATAGACTATTTCTTTCTAAACAGACATCCACAACATCTTGACATTGCCGATCATGCTTAGTAGTGCTCCATAGGGATTACGGAACATGCAGAAATATTAATTGTGCCTACCTTTTGTCTTGAATTTCTCCTGAAATTTTGCAGTTATTCTACACCCTCATATCTGTAGTGTGAGATCACTACATGATTGGGATTAATTGATGAGTAAAGTGATTGTAAAGGATCGTTTCTAATTTTTTTTAAATAACAAACATATCATACTTACCTCCACTGTGCAGCTCGTTTTGCACAAAGTGGCCCCGAACATCCCCTTCTGGGGTCCCCCGGTGGCTCTCGCGGCTCCTCCTCACATCAGAAAACACCCTAGGAGAAACGCTTTTCCGAGGGGGTTACCTTGCAAGCGCGCTCCCGAGTCCAGCATTTGGGTCCACAGACACGAATGCCGGACTCTGTCCCGCCCCCCACACACGCCCACGTCATTGGATTTGATTGACAGCAGTGGGAGCCAATGGCTTTGCTGCTATCAATCTATCCAATCAAGAGCCAGGACCCTGTGGAGAGAGGGACAGTGCGTCCCTGCCCAGGAGATGAAGGGGCTCAGGTAAGTAAAACGGGGGGGGGGGGGGGGGGGGGGGGGGGGGGGGGGGGGCGGTGACTGTCAGGTGTTTTCTCACCTTAATGCATAGGATGCATTAAGGTGAGAAAACATGAGGATTTACAACCCCTTTAAGCTCAGTCAGGGTGAAATGCATCAGAGGGGCATGACCTAGATGTGGTTGATCTCTGTGGTGTTTGCCCCCTAATTTTCCTATTGTGGTTGTTTCATGGAGTAACACGTGCTCCTAAGCCCCATACACACGGTCGGATTTTTGCATGGATTCTGTCCGATCGGACAATGTTGTTGAAAAATCAGACCGTGTGTATGCACCATCGGACAGTGTACGTGTAGATTTGCCGACAACACGGTCCGATCACACCAAATCCGATCGTGTGTACAGTTGTCCGACGGACAAAGTGCTACGCATGCTCAGATCACATTACAAGACCAAAGCTATTGGCTACTAGCCTCTACGTAGTCCCGTCGTAGGCAACAAACGTCACCACGTTCAGAATGATCGGATTTTCCAACAACTTTGTCCGACCGTGTGTACGCAAAACCAACATCGGACAAAGTATGATGGACATGATCCGACGGACCTGGTCCTCGGATAATCCGAGCGTGTGTATGGGGCTTTAGAGTGGCTGGCACTGATTGTGGCAGGAGAACTGAGCAAAGGACGAATGGGAGGCATTTAAGCACTACTATTTTTTACATGTGCTCACAGAGAGAAATATATAAACAGGATTAAAAAAAAAAAAAATGCAATTTGTCTGGCTGTTTTTGGCCTCAATACTTTCTCAGTCACTGCCCAGAAGCAAGCATGCAGCTGGTGAAATCCAGGAAGGTTGGCATTCCTGCTATACACACTTGTAACAGGTCAATGACACAACGCATGGAGGATCAATATGCAGGACAGTGCCACCCATGAGATCAACTGGGACAGTGGGACTCAGGGAAGCATGGTGAAGCAAGTTTATGCTGAGGCTAAGGTGCCCATATAGGTCATACAAAAAAGATAATCTCCTGTGCATTAAAGTGGTAGCCTGGTACAGGTATAGATGAAAGCTGCACATCACAGGGATATCACTTCAAGCCTTGATGCCTTCTAGGACTGAGGATGTCCTGAAGCCACTACAAAAAAACGAACAGAAAAGGATGCACCTGCCTAGTGCATTATCCCACAACATTTATTAAAAACAGAAAGAAATATACTTCAAATACTTCAAGCTGAAAAAAACTTTGACAAATTGGCTCTGATGAAGAAGGTATCTCCTTCGAAACATGTCAGCCTGTCAGGATCCCAGTGAGGTCCCCCTACGCTCTGGAACCTGCTGAGTCAAGGACTACTGGGCTGTGGAATGAACTGTTTTAATGCACATGTTTATAAGTAAATTGTATGCTGTTTTTTTATTAACTGTTGTGGGATAATGCACTAGGCTGGTGTGCCCCCTTCTGTTCATTTTGTGTAGTCCATACTGGCCACTCTTTCTTCAGTGCAGCTCAGTAACTCTGAGCCTGGTAGAATCACAGATTTGAGCGTCCTGCCTTGTCATTGTGTTTGTGCACAGACAGGCACAATGAGCCTCTTCGGTCACACAGTGTGTGTAAAAAGTGTAGGATCAGCGTCAGTGAGCAGTGGCAGGAAACTTTGACTTTTAACAGGCTCAGCATCACTTAGCTAACAGCCTGTGTGTGTGGAGAGCAGCAAACATTTGCGCCTTGAGCGCCATCCACTCCCAGCCTGACAGCTAGCATCCAAAAAATTAGTAATGCAAGCTATGTATGCTCTCTGTACAGGTTACTCTAGTATGATATAATTCATTAAAAGCTGTTTATGCACATCCCCTGGAATTTTTGCTCTTTTCCTTATGCCTGAGGCACCAAAAGTAGGTTGGAAGGTGGAATACCTAAATTTAAAGTTATACAGTGTGCTATTAGTCAATCTGAAACTGATACATAAAGTGTCATTAGGAAAAGTGATACATTTTACAGTTGTCACCAGAGCAGGATGTGAGTGAAAATCCTGCATAGGGGATACTTTTTCTTATGACAACTCCATAAGATGGGAATTCCATGCATTCATTTCCTGTTGCAGCTTAAAGTGTTACTAAACCCACGCATTCACGCTATCTGGTCTCACACAGTACACAGAACATAGAAATGCAATTAGTTTAGTAAATATAAACTGCTAAATACCTTTTCTCATCAGCAGTATATAGCAGTCTTGTAACTTCTATGAATGTATGGTTAAAACTTGTAGGAGGATTTTTTTTTATGCACTGACTGTCCTATCAGGATGGAGGACCCCGACCCCCTGTCTGGACAGTGCTCATTGGCCCTGTGCTGATCACATGCACCCTCCCAAGAAAAAAAAAGCTCTCTAGCAATACACAGCAAACTGAGCATGTGCAGCCTGTCCCCTGGCTCTGTATTTTCACGAAATATATTGGGGATAGTGGAAAAGGGAGAGGATCAGAGGAGACAGGATTAAGCAGTGTTTTTACACAATGCAGAGGATTAACCCCTTAGGTTCCACAGTGAGTATAACAAGCATGCTATGCTGCATACACAGACTGCTTTTAATGTTGTGGGTTTAGAAACACTTTAAGCACAAGAAGTGAAGAAAACCCCTAGCAGAATACAGGCAGCTGAAAAAAAGGGGGGGGGGAGTTAACCCTTTTTCTACTCTATCCAAAACAATAAAAAAAAGGTTGGCTTTACATACTCTTTAAATAAATGAGAGACACAAAGCTACTTTGTGATCCAAGCCACCTGCATCTACCCACACTGATCATTTCACGTAAAACTGTAATAATGAATGTATCTATTATTGTAGGTATTTATTTTAAGTGTAGTTAAAGTACACATACTACACAATATATCATTAAATACAACTAACATTAACACAGACACTTATTTTAACAAATGTTGACCCAAGGATCATAATTATTTTTCCAACAGCTTTTTTCCCAGCAGAGGGACTAATGATTTAAAGCCTCTGACCCCATTTGTCACACGTGGCTTGAGTTAGTGATTACAAATCAACAGCTTTGAAAGTCAAAGGTTAGAGAGCAGCTCTAGATATGACTAAGGGATGATTGGCGAACGATTGAAATGGTTGACTAGGGACCAGAAAAACTTATATAAGAAATCATTTGCTCAAATGTAATGCCCAATATCCATTATGGCTAATATGATTTATTTTCTAGTTTCACTGTGTCAATAAGCGACTTTTTCCAGACCCAGTTACTTGGTAATTGAACGCATTAAATGCCAGGACACTTTCCTTTTTTTATATTCCTTACAATACGTTTACCAAAGAAATTTGTCATCATAAATAGGAGACTAAAGTGGGCAATGTTTCTGAAAGCTGACACATTTGTGCCACTGCTCCTAGCAACAGCAAATCAGAGACTGTCTGCTGTATTTCTGCTCAATAGTTTTTATTGAAGGTTAAACATAGATAAAGTCAAACAGCGAATTTTCTGGTTCTACTACCACTGAAGGCTTAGCATAGAGGTGAGGCCTTTTTGAGGTAAACAGTTATAAACACCATAGAACAATGAATAATCAATGATATCAGGCAATCAATGTAGATCTTAAATGTTATACTGTTCAGAGTCACGTGGTTTGGAGCATATAAGTGTTGGTAGGAAAGAAACAGACAGGGCAATCACAGGAGGGTATTTAAGGTGAACACCTTGGATCAGGGTGGGACTGGTCCTTAATGTATAACAGTCAGAAGTCATAGGTTTATCTGGCAGCCAAAATCTGTCGGTAGGAATTACGAGATCTTCAAGTCCCAGGTCTTCTTAAACGTAGGCATAGTATCCTGAAAGTTTTGATGTCAGTTTCTCTATAGAAAATGTCCAGTGAAGTTGGGTTTTAAATTCATCCATCGAAAGTGCATGGGAAAGCCAAGCTTTCGTTATAGTTTGCTTTGTGTCCTTTAGTCATCAGTTTGCACTTGTGTATCGAGATGCCCTCAGGTTTTAGATTAAGTAACGCCTTGCCTGGGTGCACAAGGGCAGGAGCGCTAGTGTGTCTATAATGCCGCGTACACACGTTCCGACTTTGTCCGCCGGACCTAGTCGGCGGGACTTCCCCACACACGCCCGGACTTCCGAGCGTGTGACTTGCCCACACACGCCTGGACTTCTCCGGCGGACAATCCGCTGGAAAAAGTCTGCGGGAATGAACAGACTTTCCAATGAGCGGCAAGTCCGTTCATTTCAAAAGTCCGGCGGACTAGCCTACTAACGGCGGGCTTGTCCGCCGGACTGCCAAGTCCAGCGGACAATTTTAAAACAAAACTTAAAACCTAGTCCGCCGGCGCCCACACACGAGGGGATTGTCCGGTGGACTTAAGTCCAGCGGACAATCCCGTGGGATAGTCCCTTCGTGTGTACGCTGCATTAGAGTGACAGAGAAATATGCTCATCAGCTCTCTACTTCTCCTTTCACTGTCCAGTGACAGGGTGGCAGTGGAGACCTGTAATTAATATTGAAATGCAGTAGAGAAAAATCAGGTCTAATCCTATTTCACATGTGGCAGAGCTGCATAAATCTCAGAACTGGATGGAGAGAAATATAAATTCTTTGGTCCCATTCCAGCAATCTTCACTGTGCTGCCCTGCCCAGAGACAACGCTTTTTTTCTGAAAGTGTCCTTGCACATGAACACTGCGTCCACTGAGTCCTGCCGAGAGCAACTCTCCCTATAGGAATAAATGGGTCTGGGACAACAACAGAGGTAAGTATTGGGCTGCACTGGGGGTTGGAGCCTGCCTTAAAGGACAGCTTATACCAAAGGTACAGGTGTCCTTTAATTTTTCACTGTGCCTCCTTTTGGGAACAGTTTTTCTCGACTGGGCTATTTCCAAGAATGGTAGAAAACAGGATTCTATCTTTGCCTTCTGCTACTGTATAAACTGTGAAGAGCAAGCGCAGATAAAGGATTTAATTAAAGCGGAGTTCCACCCTGAAATTTTTTTTTTGAGAATCGGACTCCTCTAAACCTATAAAAAAAAACATTTGGAGGAAAAACATTTTTTATACTTATCAGAATCGCCCTGTTGCTATGTAGTCTCCTAACCTGCCACTTCCTGGTCCACGGAGCTCCTCGCCACTTCCTCCCTCACCTGTGCTCCTGGCAAATGATGTGTCATCATTTCCCAGGAGGCTGTGGGCACTACTGGGATGTTGCCATAACAATGGGGCGGGACCTTCCTCCGTCGCCGCCCGTTGTTATGGCAACTTTAGAAACAATTGGTGCTACGGCCGGTGAATCGCGCATGGTTACCCAGCATGCACCTCTCCAAAGTTAATCCAGGCGGACATCTCGATTGGGCTTCACATGCCCACAATCATGATGGCAACGATGATCACAACAGGAGGCAGAAAATATTGAGTAAGAAATTTATATTTTTCCTAAATCAATCATGATCATTGTTTACTTGTTTTTGTATTTCATTAGTAATAATGCTAGGATCAATTATATATATATTTTTTCACCGGAACTCCGCTTTAACTGTCTAAATTGGCCCTAGCATGTTTATGTATGAATATGAGTTAAGGGCCTTAGATTGTAAGCTCTTTGGGGGCAGGGACTGATGTCAATGTACAATATATATAGGTAAAGTGCTGCGTAAATTGACGGCGCTATATAAGTGCCTGTAATAAATAAATCAACTATACTGCTGCTCCAGCACGTACAGGAACAGTACGTCCAAGTAGGTATACTGCACTGGTCAAGTAAAGCGAAGCACCTTGTTGAGAAATGGCTTGAGCATAAGATGGTAAAATGACAGCTGGCCCAGACAGCACAAAGAGGAATCATGGTCCTGTACACATTTCAGGATTCGCATACCTGCCTCAAAGACTTCATCATACATGGTGTAGATGGATTAATAAATGGCACATTCTACCAGCTGAGAACAAGAGAAAACAGGGCTTTACTGGGCTGGCAAAAAAAAAGCAATTTTTTTTAATAGAATGCATAGCTGTTTGTTGGTTCACCTCAAAGGTACTTTCATTCCTTGTAGAGATCAGTTGTCATGTAAGAAAAAGAAGACATGAACACACAGGGGAGATTAGACAGCCGCCTGATGACAAAGGCACACATTTCTACATACCTGCTTAATTAGCGCTTTCTGTGACAAACTAATGAAAGTGGCGCATGCCAATTCATTACTTTGTGGCATGATGGTGGTATGCCAGATTTGAGTGCACTTATTCCAGCGTGCTCCAAATTTTGGCTCCAATCCAAGGTAATCTTCAGCTCGAATCTTCCTAAATTATCTCTTCTCCTTTCTTCCTGCATTACTGTACCTTGCTGGCTGTCCATTTACATCCTCCTCTCCTCTCCTTACTTCAGCGCTGATTATCGCTGTCCCCCCCCTCCCCATTACAGTATATATGCCACGCTGGTAGTAGTATATACTGTATTTTAGAACTCTTTTTAAATTACAACATTGGCAAAGGCACTTTATTATTTTGGTCCATGCAATCAGAAATGTATTGACATTTTTAAGGGATTTGTGGCAGCTGGTGCAACACCACATTTTTATTCTAATATTGTTAATAATTTGGCGCACATACCTATTTCCCTTTGTAATTCTTCTGATTAACTTATAATCATAAATTACCATACTCAGATTTGTTTCTCTGCTATGTGTATCTAAAACTGAGTCCTTCCAATATCATGATCTTTTTCTAATGACTTTTACCACACTCCCGGGCATGTAGAGTTCAAGTAGCTAAAAGCTGTGGTCATCGTAGGGAAGACATTAATTCAGCTAATTACCAAATGTGGATTGACTTCAGGGAGTCCTTATTGTGCTGTTTATATGCAAATCTTCAGAAGAACGAGTACAGAGAACACAAATCAGTTTATGTGTATTTAGTACACAATTGTCACCTGCAGTGAATCACAAATACCAGATTATGCAAATACATGTTGCATTGTGATTTATTATCCCTTCCCCACACATTTGTGGGGAAAAGCTTGCAAAACTCTAATGCCCTGTACACACGATAGTATTTTACGACAACAAATGTTGGATGTGAGCTTGTTGTCGGAAAGTCCGACCGTACGTATGCTCCATAGAACATTTGTTGTCGGAATTTCCACCAACAAATGTTTGAGAGTAGGTTCTGAAATAGTCCGATCGTGTGTAAACAAGTCCTACACACAAAAGTCCACGCATGCTTGGAATCAAGCAGAACTTTTTCTCGGCTCGTCGTACGTCTTGTATGTCACCGCGTTCTTGACGTTTGGAATTTCCGACAACATTTGTGTGACAGTGTGTATGCAAGACAAGTTTGAGCCAACATCCTTCTGAAAAAAATCCACGGTTTTGCTGAGGGGAACATCCGATCGGGTGTACAGGGCATTAGAGTTTTTAGGAGTTTTGTATGAAAGGCTCCTGGCTATTAAAGTACACTTGTGCCCAGACTATGGACATCAAATATTTTACAAATTCTCAATAAGCAGTAAAATAGCTTCAAAACAAGCTCTCTCTGTCCTCTCTAGGTGCTTTTAATGTGAAGTTATTCATTCTCAAATACCCACAAAGATCATAACAAAGGGGGTACTCACACCAGGTGTATAAACTATGCTCAAGCTTGGTTCACCCCCAAAGTCCAGTTTGTTTGTGTAGTTTGATCATACTGGCATTGTATGCCAACAACTGCTTGGAAGAGGTGGTCTGGAGCATGATTCTGTTGGACTCGGTTGGCGCGATAGACAGGTTTAGTCGCGAATGACGCGTACAGACGATCGGACGTTCCGACAAAAAAAACGTGGATATTTTTCCAACGGATGTTGGCTCAAACTTGTCTTGCATACACACGGTCACATAAATGTTGTTGGAAATTCTGAACGTCAAGAACGCGGTGACGTACAGGACGTACGACGAGCCAAGAAAAATGAAGTTCAATAGCCAGTGCGGCTCTTCTGCTTGATTCCAAGCATGCGTGGAATTTTGTGCGTCAGAATTGTGTACACACGCTCGGAATTTCCAACAACAAGTTTTGTTGTCGGAAAATTTGAGAACCAGCTCTCAAACATTTGTTGTCGGAAATTACAACAGCAAATGTCCGATGGAGCATATAAACGGTCGGATTTTCCAACAACCAGCTCACATCGAACATTTCTTGTTGGAAATTCCGACCGTGTGTACGCGGTATAAAGCCCCATACACACGCGCGGACAATCCGTGGACCAGGTCCGTCGGACCATGTCCGTCATACTTTGTCTGATGTTGGTTTTGCGTACACACGATCGGACAAAGTTGTCGGAAAATCCGATCATTCTGAACGTGGTGACGTTTGTTGCCTACGACGGGACTACGTAGAGGCTAGTAGCCAATAGCTTTGGTCTTGTAATGTGATCTGAGCATGCGTAGCACTTTGTCCGGTCGGACAACCGTACACACGATCGGATTTGGTGTGATCGGACCGGGTTGACGGGAAATCTTTCCAGCAGGAGATAAGACTTTGTCCGACGGACAAACCGACGAACACTGTCCGATGGTGCATACACACGGTCTGATTTTTCAACAACCTTGTCCGATCGGACCAAATTGATGAAAAAGTCCGACCGTGTGTATGGGGCTTAAGAGTGCTCAAGTATGGAACTCTCATGGATCACTATGGTCTGCCATACCAGACACTTCATCCTCAGTTTAACTCAGTAATGCTGAGCCTTATAAAATCACAGGCTCAGCATTACTAAGCTCCCTGCCTGGCCTGTATCAATTAAACAGCACTATATCTAGTCTACCCATAGAAGTGTGAAGACGATAAAGACTCTAGCACTGGATAACATTTGTGCTTTTGAGTCAAGTTTACGAAAAGCACTGAAAACAAGTAGAGGTTAAAATTAATGAAAGCAAAGCCCCAAAAACGAATGCATAAAGAGAAAACTGGCAAATATAACACTAATATTTCACTTTGGTGGACAGGTGCAGTAAAAGTTTTTCCATAACCTTAAAGTGGTTGTACAACCACTTTTACCTACAGGTGAGCCTTAATATAGGCTTACCTGTAGTGCTTGAAATATCTCTTGAGATATTTACGAAAAAGCCGAGCGACGATGTTATCGGGGCATGCGTACTTTAGAAAGGGCACATTGTGCCGTTTCTAAAAGGGGTCATGCCGTGACTGACGGCTCCAGCGCGCATGTGCGGGAGTGATGTCACGCGACTCCGGACAGTCACAGAGCTGGAGTTCATGGCCCCGGAAGGAAGATTGGTGAATATGGACACTCCCTGCTAGTGGGGACAACGGTGACATCGTGGGCTTCGGTTTCAGGTAAGTGACACATAATGGGCTACTATGCGATGCATAGTAGCCCATTATGCTTTACCTTTACTATTATGCTTTACCTTTTTTGAAATAAAGAGGAAGCAAACCCATCAGGGTTTATTTCCTCTTTAAAAAGCATAATTTCTGGAGAAAAGAAAAACACTGCCTACCATCTAAACTGTGAATAGAGTGCTTCAAGTTGTTGTAAACCCTTACATATACCCAGTGAAGTGACTATCCCCAGGTGTCATACAGAGTTTAAAAAACAAAAATCTTCCTGTATAAGTTGTACCTGTTTATCTGCAGTATTCTCTTTTTTACATCTGGTCAAAGTCCAGAATTTTAAAAACTTGTCTGAGCTTTCAGAAAATGGTGTGTGTGGGTGTGTGTGTGTGTGGGGGGGGGGGGGGGGGGTCAGAGAACTAAAATTACACACTGCAGAGCTGAGTGAGGAAAGCTCTGAGAGCTGATTGGAGGGAAGGGACACCCCCCTTTCCATAGAGCAGACAGGAAAGAAGCTGAGGTTGTCAATCACAGGCTGTGTGCTGGACATCCCTCACCTGACACCTTTTTTGTCTTGGTGTCTGGAAAACTTGTCAGATGTGACTCATGCAGATAGCAAAGGAACAAAACAGAACAGAGAAATTACACTTATAGCTCTCAGTTGAGACAAGTATGCACTATAGAGGGACATGCTTTGTTCATATTTCATGTCTGAGGTTTAACTGCTTTAAGAGTTGGATGGGTTTCCTTTTTTTGAGAGACTAAGGAGATACAAGTTATATCATCCGTCTGTATAGCCCTATTGTCAATTTGTCTGTCTGGTCTAAAACTAACATGATATAAAGCTAGCACAGAAGAGAAAATCAATAGCAGGCCACCCTAAACAGAATATTTATAGAATACCTGTCAGGTGTTTATTGCTATATCTGTCTTGTTTACAATTATCACTAAGAGAGAAAGTAAAAATTCCAAATGTTGAATTGTCACCAGAACAGGATTAGAGAGGAAAACTTCCAACGAGGACACTAGTTCTGGTGACTTCTTCTCCATTACTGTTTTGTCTGTGGGACAGGAAGTGAAGGTAAATCTCCCCAATCGGACACAGATAAAAAAAGAAAACGGATAGTGGTCATAACCCTCCATTAGTCAAAAAGAAAGAAAAATAGTTTTGCCTTTTGTCCTGCTTTAAGTGTATTGTCAGATTGGATATTCCATTATTTATTAAATATAAATGTTTACATACAGTATGCTGTCTATCGCTAATTGTTCAGCCATCATGCTGTTTTAGCACAGGAAAATTAGATCAAAGTTGTAGTGAAATTTATCTCAGGTGCCCCATGTTCCCTTAGATTGAGTGCATGCTGTTCCAGTATGCCTTTGGAGCCCCTCATAGATCTTACGCATATATTGACTTTCAAAAGCCTTTCTCGGGAAAAGCAAACAAGATCCGGCAACATGATTAGAGACATACTGCTTACTTCAAACAGCCTTTTGGAGTGAGATCAAATATCTATTTTTTTTAATACCCCAATTAAGAATTTAATAAATTCAACCGACCTGTCAAGTAAAACTTTAAGGGTCTTTTTCACTAATATTACTCTACTGTATATCAGTTGCCAGTGTTTATAGTCAGTAAAAGTTAAAGTAAAACTATAGTTCAGAAGTATGGAGGCTGCCACTTGTGGACCTCACCTAAAAATACTTGTTTTCTGGTTATTATGTTAATCAGTACTTTTTAAGTCACTAACTTTTCACAAGTTATCCTCTTAGGCCCCTTTCACACGATCGGACCGTTCAGATCCACCTGTCAGTTTTAACGGCGGACCTTAACGGGGCGCTCCATGTTAGTCTATGGAGCGTCGGATGTCAGTGGAGACATGTCCGCTGACATCCGACCCGGTCCGATCCGCCAAAAGCAGACGTATGTCTCTACGTCCAGATCCGGATCGGGTGAGATCGGATGAAAACGGACACGCTGTCCGTTTTCATCCAATCTCCCCATAGAGACCAGCGGTGCTGGACAAGCCCCTCCCCGCTCAGTGAGCAGAGAGGGACCTGTCATCCGCCGGCTCACCGGAGATCAACGGAGAGATCCCCCACTGAGCCGGCGGACAGAGGCGGACTCTGTGCAAGCGGAGTCCGCCTCGTGTGAAAGGGGCCTAGAAGTTCTGAGCCAAGTCTAAAGCTGGCCATACACGGATCGAATTTTGGCTGATTGATGAATCCACCAAAATTTGTTCAGCATTATCTCCAAAAAAGTAAATTTTCAGTCGAAGGAGCCGAGCAGAAAATCCTTAGCTAAACAGCGCCTGCATTCAATCAGAAAACAATGACATTGACAGATGGAAATCGTGGATGCAGGCTATCAAAAAACAATGGCCGGCACTGCAGATCCATCCACCTAAGGCGAACAAGATAAACCCTACTGGGCTGCAGACTTCATGAGGGAAATGTCAACGTGTAAGGCCAGCACCAGGGACTAGACTAACCAAATTTTCCAGCGACCGGGGGGGGTAGGAGTCTCACAACCCCCCTTTATATTAGTCCCCCTTTACAGCACAGTTCCTCCTTTAAAGCAGTCCCACAGTACCAAGGGGACTGTTCTGTAAATGGGCACTGTGATATAAAAGGGACTGTGCTGTAATGATTACAGTCCCCCTAGCAATCACAGCACCCCCTCACCCTCATCCCAGTGCCCCTTGCAGTCATGCCCCCCCTTCAGTACAGAGCCTCTTGCAGTCATGTCCCCCCCATCGCAGTGCTCTTTGCAGTCATGGTCCCCCCATTACAGTACCCCTTGCAGTTGTACCCCCCCATAACAGTGCCTCTTGCAGTCATGGGACCCCCTATCACAGTGCCACTTGCAGTCATGTCCCCCCATCACAGTGCCCCTTGCGGTCATGGTCCCTCCCCATCACAGTCCTCTTTGCAGTCATGGTTCCCCCCATCACGATTCCCCCTACAGTCATGGACCCCTTTTAACAAAACGGTGCCCCTTTCTATCTCTTTTTTGACAGGGCAGAGGCAATTTTTAGCCTGTGTCTATTCTCCCAGGTCTCCCGTCCGGCCACGGATGTCATCCTATCAGCAGGGCAGGGGTGGGAGGAGCTGCAGATCGGGATGGAGGGTGGGAGCTGGCAAGCAGGGGATTACCTGCTTGTAATTATGAAAAGTCTCCCAATCTGCAGGGAGACCTGGGAGAATAGACACAGGCTGCTAAATAGCACCGTGACAGAACAGGACTCACCTCATGATGTACAATAGCAGCCTGCTTATTAACAGGCCACAGACCTGCACTGGATTGGGGACCCCTGTCTTAAAGTATTGCCATCAAAGAAATTCAGCCAGCTAGCATTTTTAGGAAGTTGGCTCTGCCAGATTGTCTTTTTTTGTAAGGTTTCCTTTAGGTCTACATGTGCTTTAGTACATATGTGTTTTTTTTTTTTCCTTCCTTTAACATTTTATTGAAGTTTTACAAGGTGTACAGGAAGAATAAGTATACCTTACAATCATTAAAGACAGTAATAGGTATTGCATGGAAAGGTATAGGTGATAAGTTTGTAGTAAACCGGAGACTTCGGATATCGCAGGCCTTTCCAGGCGCTAAGGGTATGGTGCAGAGTATTGTCTAGCACCCTTAGGCACCCCAACTGGGAGCAAACTGTGCCATGAGAGGAAGACAATACGTTCAGTCATTGAGCAGTTATTCAAACAAATGAAATTAAAGGAACAGAATATTTTCGCATAGAAGTGAGAGTGACACTGTCAGGGTCTTTGGGATAAAGCAGGCTTAATGTAACATTAATTAGCTTTTTAAAAACATCAGGGACAAATAATGGAAGGCAAGGAGGGTTGCCCTTATTAAGGTTACATTGAGGGGAGTGAGTACAATATGGGCTTAGAGCATGTTAACTACAGGGGTGCGGAATTTGGGAGAAAGGGGGAGGGGGGCAAGAGGGGTCCAGCCTTGAACCTCTGTGTTATCCCCAATCATTACATTTGGGAACAGCAATGAGGCTCCCTGATAGAGAAGATTAGTAACGAACGCATGATGTTTGGGAGAATGTAGGCTATGGTAGAAGATGCGGGCACATATTGGGTTTGCTTAGTGAAGATTCCAAGCAGGGGTGGGGGCTGCCTGGGAGAAAAAAAAGGGGGGTCTAGAGACAGAGTGGAGGGGGAAAGAAATGGGTTAGTGGAGAAAGAGAAGAGGGAAGCGAAAGGGAGGGGGAAGGATGGGGGTGTGTTGGCAGACCGCAAGGGTTAGGTGAAGAGAGCATGGCATTAGGGCTATTGGCGTAACAGGGTTTCCTGGGGGTAGGAAATGGGTCACCCAAGGGCTCCAGAGCTTCTCGTATTTAGGAACTTTATCTAATAGCGTTGCTTCAATTTTAGCATGGATCATTGCTTGGGTGACTCTATGTTTGGTTCCGAATACACATAGGGAGGGGATTTCCAGGCTTTTGCTATGGTCTGTTTGGCAAATGTTGTGACATAGATTAAATTTACGATGGATCAAGGCCTCAGGTTTGTTGTTCAGGAGGGCAACAGTGGGATCGGGTGCTAGGGATGTAGTAAACATCTTTGATAGAATTGAGAAAATCTCCGACCAGAAGGCTTGTGCTATAGGGAAATCCCACCATATGTGAACGTGTGTACCATCCATACTGCAGCCTCGGAAGTACTGTGGTGGGTATTGAGGGAGGAATATGTGTATCCTGGAAGGGACCAAGTACCACCTGGTTAGCACCTTATAGTTAATTTTTCAAGGGGGCGATGTTGGGGGAGGAAGATAGTACATATGTGTTTTAAAGCATCATTTCTAACCTTTAATAGCATATGATGTATTAGAAGCAGGAAAGTCGCCTATCCAAAATGTACTTGACCTCAGGTGACCACCTTCATTGGCCACCTTCCTGTACAATACATGGATACTGGCCACACTGCAATACTGCTAAAGGGCAGTCATCTATTTTTAGATTGCAATTCCCATTTCCGCTACCTTCATTCAGTAGAATAACATCTTAAATATCCTGGGTCTTCTTTCCACTGTTATTACTCACAGAGTAATAAAATAACCTGGACCTTAGCAGATTTAACAGGACACTGGACTGCAAAGCAAATTGTTTTGCTCGTAACTCCCACCTTCCACTTATCAAACCACTGCCTACTGAGAATAGCTTCATATAAGAGATTATATGTGGGCGATCAAAATGAAATCTGTGTTGACAAAGGCAAGGCTCTTTCCAAAATAAACACATTTCCCACTACACAGTGTTTGAAGTGCAGTACTTAATCACCATGCTGCCAATCATCCTGGGAGAGCCTGCTTTAGGAGGACACTTGGCAATGGTTCATATGAGCAAAGTATGTGTATTCCAAGAGAGTGCACTACAAATCATATTTCCTCAGATGGTATGGGGAAATGCTATTTGTAATATGAGTGTAATCTGCATAATAATGATAGAGCTTGTCGTTTATCATAATCAAACAAAATTATAGAATATACTACAAAACGTTATTATAGTTGGGGTCCATTCATATTTCTGTGTTATTATGTGTTACTATTCATTCTTTATGCATTTTACATGTGTTTTACAAGTGCTACCAATATTGATATTTCTTAAGGGAGATGTAGTTATTAGAAACATCACAAAAATGTAGCATGCAAAAATCTGTTAAATTACTGCACTAAAATGGAGATATGAACCGTGCCTTATTAATTCAATATCCTCAACTTCATAAAGAACCTCAACCTAGAAAAAAATTAATGATTGCTCACGAGGCGTTACATCTCATTTTCATTCATTGTCAAGAAACCGATCTTGATCAAATGAAAAAAACACTTCGCAATTGGAGCACAGTTCCCTTCAAAATGTATTTTTCCATTTTGTTTCAAGGAAGATCAAGGTTCAGTTCCTCTTACAGATTCTTTAAGTGTGGCACTGTGATGGGAACATTACCCATTCCCAGCAGGCAGGAATTGGCTTCTAAAGCATGCCATACATGGACTGAAATTTGGCTTGTTCAGCATGAACCAGCCGAATTTCAATCCATCTATGGGCAGGCTGGTTGTACTGAAGTTGATCTATCAGTTGGCTTCAGTACCAGCAGCCATTTTTTTTGTATGATTACATCATTGCATTCTGATGGTGGGGAAACCTCCCTCTGTCAGAATACAAAAGCGCAGCAGGAGGGATTCCCCCATCAATATTGAATGTGTTGATGGGGAAATCAAACAAATTTATTTTCATCAACCTGTGTTTGAAGGAAAGAAATTGCTTAATGTATATAAGTCAAGGTTCTTCATATATTCCCACATATATCCTACTAAAGGGCACAGAGTACGGAAATGAACATGCTTTTTCAAAAATCTGGATGAAATGTCATACAAGAGCTCTCACAGCCATGCAAAGGGGGAGGGGGGGGGGGGTGAGGAGTTTGTCACTGGGAAATATGCATTACTATTTAAAATGGCCATTAAATAATAAGGTTAAGTTGTATAATCTAATGTTGGCAAAGCCATTCATAGCTAAATTTGCCAGATTTGGATGCTTGGTGACCAAACTGAATCTCTGAATTCATACAAGGGACAGCTGAAATGGTTACATTGCCTGACAGAAGGCCAGTGGCAGCCTGTAATGCAGGGCACAGGGGCGCCGCCCCCCCTAATCCATGCGTCCAGCCCATAATCTACATGCAGGGTGCCGGACGCATGAATTCCAATGGGGGTTTTCTTTTTTAGAAGCATGTGATTACAGCCTGAGGCTCTGATAGGCTTCAAAAAAGGGTGGGCTCGGGGCTCAGAATCAATATTCACTATTGTCTTCCTGATTCTCCTCCCGACCAATCAGGAAGTGGGTCCTGAGACCCGTCAACCGTATGGCCGAGAGAAGAAGTGATCCTATTGGCCTCTGAGGAGGAGGAGGGAGGAGACGCAGGGGAAGCCGCTGTGAAGCACCACGAGGGGGAAACGCCGCCCGGAGGAAGTGTTGCCCACAACCTAGCTGGGGTAAGTGCGGGGCTGTGACCTGATCCACTGGGTGGGGCGTCAGGGGGATTGTTTGCCACCCCCCCAAAAAATATACCACCAGGAGACATTAATCACACATTTTACAGTTGTGTGCTTATGAATTTTTCATTGTATTGTGGTCCATATCTGAGTGGATATTCCTTGCTCAAAGTAGCAATTTTAACAGGTAAAGGGTTTATTAAAGTTTGCTTGCAAAAATATACAATCATTAGTCAGTAAACAGCTAAATAATTACACTATGTGTAATTACAATTACACATATTTTGCATACCAGTAATAAGATACAAGCCATCAACATAGTTATTGCGAGATAAAGGCACATAGAGTTTACAAAAAAGTACCTTGTTGGGGAAGACTGTAATAATACCATGCTACCGGTTTAGACACATTTCCAAAAGGATAAAGAGTAAAGAAAGAACTGTACTGACAAAATGAAAAGATAGAAGAATTTTCCTCCTTGTAACCTAAAGGAGAACCAAAGTAACAATCTGATACCCAAATTCAAGCAAATTTGAGGGGGTTCCTCTGCAAGGGTAGTATTTTGGTAATTTCTCAAGTTGTGCTTTAGGCCCCTTTCACACGAGGCGGACTCCGCTTCCACAGAGTCCGCCTCTGTCTGCCGGCTCAGCGGGAGATCTCTCCGTTGATCTCCGATGAACCGGCGGACCGAGGGGCTTGCGAGCACCGCTGGTCACAATGGAAAGATCGGATGAAAACGGACAGCATGTCCGTTTTCATCAGATCTCACCCAATCCGATCCGCCAGCGACGGATCTGGACGTAGAGCCATACGCCTGCTTTTGGCGGATCGGACCAGGTCGGATGTCAGTGGACATGTCTCCGCTGACATCCGACGCTCCATAGACTAACATGGAGCGCCCGTTCAGGTCCGCCGTCAAAACTGACAGGCGGTTCTGAACGGTCCAATCGTGTGAAAGGGGCCTTAAGTACATTGAAGAAGTGTTAGAAAATATATCAGCTTGGCACTGTTTCTTGCGATCCTATTAGTAAGATTCCCATTACATTTTGTGCAGTCACTAGGGCAGGGATAGACATGAAATTACAGGAAATCTCCATGTGGAAGATGCAGACAGCAATGACATGATGTGGGTCCTATCTCTTCCTACTCAATCAAAAAAAATAATAATGTTTTGAATGGAACTACATTTTATGCCTTTAGTGTTTAAAAATAGTAAGATCTATTAGATTGTAAGCTCTTCTGAGCAGGGCCCTCTTAATCCTCTTGTATTTTATTGTGTTATAATTGTATTGTCTCCCTTTTATATTGTAAAGCACTGCGTAAACTATATAAATCCTGTATTTTAATAATAATAATAATTAGCAAATATGAAGGCACCTAACTCTTTAAAACCTTTAAGCCCCATACACACGGTCGGACTTTTTCATGGATTCTGTCCGATCGGACAATGTTGTTGAAAAATCAGACCGTGTGTATGCACCATCGGACAGTGTACGTCGGATTGTCCGACGGACAAAGTCTTATCTCCTGCTGGAAAGATTTGCCGACAACACGGTCCGATCACACCAAATCCGATCGTGTGTACGGTTGTCCGACCGGACAAAGTGCTACGCATGCTCAGATCACATTACAAGACCAAAGCTATTGGCTACTAGCCTCTACGTAGTCCCGTCGTAGGCAACAATCGTCACCGCGTTCAGAATGATCGGATTTTCCGACAACTTTGTCTGACCGCGTGTACGCAAAACCAACATCAGACAAAGTATGACGGACATGGTCCGACGGACCTGGTCCGCGGATTGTCCGACCGTGTGTATGGGGCTTTAGAGTTACCTTTATAGGATTGCATTTTATGAGAATCAGTTACTATACAATGATAAAAGTTTTGCCTAAGCATCAGTATTTTCAATAAAGTTTCAGGACAAATAAACCACAGCTTATCCACTCAAGCCCCGATGCTCTCAAAATAAACAGATTTTTATAAAAGACTAAGTACATGCTTGAAAATGCCTATCCATATGTATATTTTTCAATATCCTGTTTTTCATTATTCGGTTTCAGCAATAATATTATACCAGGCAAAAATAAGGCAACTAATTAAATACGTTTTATCATATGATGATCAAATGCAAATCTCAATAAACAAATTACATTACACAGGCAAATCAACTCAATTTAATCATGCTTTAGCACTGTCCCATGGGTCCATATGAGCATTTCCTGTGACCAGAAAGCATAAAAATAACACACCATGTCTAAAATAAGCAGTAACTTCCTTTACTGGTTAAGCCTAAACTTAGTCTAAATTTAGGGACTATAAAAGCCTCCGAAGTCAAAATACAGGATCTGCATGCAGTAATCTTCATTACCAGACAATCACAAGACAAAAATAATAAGTATAGCTATCACTAGCATTGCTTGTCTAAGCATAATATCAAGGATCTAATTCTCCTAGACCTAGATCAACCATATACTGTAAGACAATATTGGCACAAGAAAATAATAAAGGGCTTGCAATTATTTTGCAAATAGCTGCAAATAAAAAAAAAAAAATGAATGACAGGGATATATTTTACTTTTCTAGGTAATGAAACAACATTTAAAATTTGCTAGTGATATATAGACTGCATCTGAAATCACATGGCTTAGACAGGTATCTGCTCCCCCCCCCCCTGAAAAGTTCCAAATGTGACACCAGAGGGGGGGGGGGGGATTCCGAAAAGCGGAAGTTCCATTTTTGGGTGGAACTCCGCTTTAATGATAAAGGGTTCAGCTTATGTAAAAAACTATACAGCTGCTATATTGTGTCAAGAATTTATTTTTGCAGACTTCTAAAGACCAAGATGACCAAATGAATTTTTTTTTGCACATAATAAAACTCCAGCATATTGGTAGTTAATAACACAGAACAAATGAAAAAAATGTACTAGGCAGGGTGAGTCAACTGTAATCTTTATTGTCCTCTACTCTTTACTATTGCATCGGGAGGTTGACATAAGTCATTCATTTACAGATCATTTATTGGCTCAGAATGACTCACCATTGGAGGTCTCATGGGTTATTATTACATACTGGCTTCAAATATGTGCTTTGTATGAATAACGGCATAACAGTAGCCATTCAGTATTATCGTACTGGAAGCATGTAATGATCCAACTTTTCCTTTAAGAAAAAAATAGCAATTTTGTAGATGTGTGGTGGAACCTGCTACTTAGTTAAACCACTGTAGCGTAAGTAAGAAAGAATAGGATTAAGAAAAATGCATGTGGTCAAACACAGTAATCCTATTATGTGTACCAGCATGAGCAATTATATAGAGGTATTAGGTTGATTGGAGAAATAAGCATTAAATGAAAAGAAATTACTGCTTTCTCTTTAAATTAGAATATATCTACATCTAATATGTAGCACGTCAGTGACAAGAGTGAGGATTATCAAGGATCCTACAAAGGGAAACAATGAAAGTCTTTGGAGACTGCATTCCCAGAATAAAGCTAGAATAGTGTAATTATGCCCTCAACGCAGGAAACGTTTCCTAAAATTGAACCAAAGTCAACAAAAATAGAGAACATTGCAAAGATGGTGTCTATTTGAGGAAGTGAAACTCTGTAACATTTTAACACATCTCTATTCAGTTACTATAGTACAAGAATGTCTTTTTATTTAAGTAACATTACAGTTCATCTTAAAAATGCTCCATGCCTCCTCCTAAAACCTACACTAACTTGTGTAAAAAAGATGCATACACTTACCTACTTTTCAGCTTGCTCCGATTTGGTCATGTAATCGAGCTCCCCTGTGTCAGCCAGTGGCGGCTGCAGGGGGAGCGGAGGGACCACCGACAATGGCTCTCCCCTGCAGTTGTAGCTGGCTGACAGGGGGGATCACTTGACCAGACTGGAACATGCTGAAAACAGGTAAGTACATAGTTTATACATCTTTTTTTACACATGTTAGATTGAGGCTGGAGCCTTTTTTAAGACTAGATAGGTCTTAGCTGGAATTCTACTTCAACTAATTGGTGCTAAAGTTTGTTCAGAATTTTTAAAAATGCTTTATAATTACTTTATAAAAAATTGGTGTTTAGGTATTTTTAAACTGTATATAGCACAATGTATTTTAGTTTATATGCCGAAATCCCAGGAATCCATCATTTACCTGTACCCCATGCACCCATCACCCTGCAACCTCTGGCAGCAGCCGCAATCAGCACAATTTAGTTCCCATTTCTCTTCTGGCCAAGACCAGACTCCTTTTCTCTTGTGCTCTTTGGAATTCCTGCTCTGTCTGTAACAAACTCACCTCTCTCCATGACCTCTTTATCACTAACTCATTTAATCTACTCGCCATTACCGAAACCTGGCATCATGAATCCGACACTGCATCTTCTGCTGCCCTATCCCATGGTGGTCTTCTTTGGACTCATTCACCCAGATCCAATTGAGGAGGTGTTGGAAGCCTTCTAGCCCCACATAGCACCTTTCAGGTACTTCAACCACCTCCCTCTCTGTCACTCTCCACTTTCGAAGCACACTGCATTCATCTTTTCCCTCCAGTTTCTCTAAGGATAGCTGTGATCTACAGGCCCCCTGGACCAGTATCAACCTTTCTTGATGACTTCTCTGCCTGGCTAACCTACTTTTTTCTTCTGAAATTCCCACAATCATTCTGGGTGACTTCAACATCCCTATTAATACTAACACTCCTGCCACTTCCAAACTTCTCAGCCTAACCTCCTCCTTTGACCTGAAGCAGTGGATACACGCTCCTACTCACTCTGAAGGTAATACCCTTGACCTCGTTTTCTCTCACCTTTGCACTCCATGCAACCTCTCTAACTATCCATTCCCTCTCTCTGATCACTACCTTATTAGTTTCACTCTCTCCCTCTCCTCCACCTCCTCTCCCTCCAACCGCCTAAAAGTTACCCGCAGAAACCTACGTCATCTCAACTCTTCTCTACTCTGCTACCAATGACCTCTATGACAAAATCCCACCCCTACCCTGCACCAACCTAGCCACTTCTGTCTACAATGATTCACTTCTATCTATTTCTCTACCCCTCAGCTTACTCCCTCTGTCTCCTCACGTATCACTAATTTACTATCAGATATATCAGTCTGGATGTCACATCACTTCCTCAAACTCAATCTATCCAAAACTGAACTTATAATTCTTCCTCCCCATGTGTCCCTTCCCCTGATCTCTCGGTCAAAATCGATGGCACAACTATAAGCCCATCCCCACATGCCAAGGTTCTAGGTGTAGTCCTGAACTCTGAACTCTCCTTTAAGCACCACATCCAGTCACTGTCCAAATCTTGCTGTCTCAACCTCCGCAACATCTCCAAAATACGCCCCTTTCAAACCAAGGACACAACAAAGCTCTTAATTTACTCACTGCTGCCAGACTCATCCACCTTACCAATCGCTCTATGTCTGCTACTCCTCTCTGTCAATATCTCCAGTGGCTTCCGCTCACCCAACAAATTAAATTCCAAGTTCCAAGTTCCACTTGACCCTTCCTTCTAGATTGTAAGCTCTAACGAGCAGGGCCCTCTGATCCCTCCTGTATTGATTTGTATTGTAAGTGTACTGTCTGCCCCCATGTTGTAAAGCGCTGCGCAAACTGTTAACTGGCACTATATAAATCCTGAATAATAATAATAATTATATAAACCAAACAATCAATAAATTCATCCCTATATTAACATGTTCTGTTCTTTTCAATAGAGTAAGTACTACCCTTAGCACAAACAAGGCTCCCTATGGCTCCCTATTTTAGATATATTACTAATGTAGAACAGTGTTCCTCACATGACTACTTTAGTACAAAATGCTTCACAGTGGTCTGCAACAATGTTTTTTAGATGTAATAACTTTCAGTGTGTTTACCCATATATAAAAATTCCAGTGATTGTGTATACATTGCATCAGTGCCCCATAAATGAAGGGCACCCTGATGATGATACTCCCTCAATACTCTACACTCACAGCATGTGCTCAGTCTTCTGGGTTGAGATACGATGGTCATTGTTCTTCTTTCCAATGGAAGACCAATGACATCTTGTGATGAAGAAGAGGTACTGTAGAGGACAGCTCTGGATTAAAGGTGAGTATTACTTTCTCTTCCCCAAGTACCTGGTGGACCTTTTATTAAGACAAATATTCTTATTAGGCTTTGGAGTTGGGCTTTAAAATACATCAGGAAATTTAATTTATTTTCTTTATATTGTTTATTTACCTAATATCCCCTAGTGCTTTTCAGGGCTTAAAGTGTAATGTTTCTGCCAATCACAGGCCAATTTTAGGTGGAGGCTAATTAATCTATCAGTATGTTTTTCATTGCAGAAGAGCCATAGTGAGCACATTAAAACCAATACAACACAGGAGAAATACACGCAAATGGTGTCCATGGTAAACTCAGGCCCTCAGGACTGTTAGGAAATAGTGCTAACCACGTAGGCTGGACAGTAACATACTATAAAAACAAGCAATGCTACTCATTTTAAGCTTTCCTGACCATTATTATTATTATGGATTTATATAGTGCCAGTAGTTTGCACAATGCTTTACAACAGACAGTACAGTTACAATACAATACAATAAAGGATGAATTAGAGGGCCCTGCTCGTTAGAGCTTGCAATCTAAGAGGGGGGGGTCAAGTGATGTAAAAGGTAATGGCTGTGGGGGATGCGCTGTTTGTGAATATGAAAGTACAACTGTTAGGCCTTTTTCCTCCCTTTTAATTGCAATGGAGGCATTCGTTATAAATTCCCTAACTTAAAAAAGAAATTCTCAGTGTGACCCAATGTAAGCAGGTCTGGTCTCTGGCTCTTCTATAAAAAAGGGTGAAGGATCAAAATCACGGCATGAGAGAGGTCATCATCATTAATCTAGTATTGTGATGGGTCCCAGTGCTAGAACAGGACAGGACATTTGAGGGAAGGCATATACCTCCTTGCCTGTTTTCCTGGAATAAATGGCTGCCTATCTATGACCATCATGATGTGGTTGAAGCATAAGCTATCACAAAGCCAGGGGTAACATCTTTTGTATCCTAGCATCTTTTCTGGACACCTAGGCCAAATCCAGCTGCAGAAATAAGGGGTATGGTGTTTATGGATTGTCTGGAAGTAGATCAGGAAAACTGCAGAATCCAACCTTGTTTTGCAGTGTCGTCTTTTAATGCAATGACCGGTGTTCTACATTGAACCCATCAACACAACAGGTTAAGGCAGGTCTACATCTATAGGCTGTATTGCTCAAGTGCAGTACACTCTCTATGGAGGACAGCATACGATATGTATGTCCTGTCAATCAAGAGTGCTTGGATGATACAATTGGGTAAAACAAAGTACAAATCATTTGGCAAATACAATCCCCTTTTATGTGTTTCAGCTGTGGCGGTAATATTATCCCGTATTTATGATCCATGTGCTCATTGATTGTTGCAGGTCTCAGAGTACAGATACATTTTAAAATACATCTACTTAGATAAAACACAAAAACCCATAATACAAATTACACAGCATACAGAAGAACATCATTGGAAAAGCAAAGACGAACGCAATTGGTGCAGGTGCCATCTGGCCCTGTTGCCCTTTGGCAAGTGCCGAAGGTAAAGAGATTATTACTTAAATGCAACCATGTTGAGCTAAAACTGACAGATGGACAACCCAGAAGGTGACAGACTAAGACATCACCTCAAGCAATTATTAAAAGAGACGAAACAGGTTAGCAGCAAATTGGAGAGCCTTAAGGTATGACAAAGATCAGTATCATGTGAAAGAGGTAAAACAATGTCATGTGTGTGTCTTGCCTTATTTTATTAGTGGCCCATAATGAACAACAATAGGTCTTGGCATTTACCTAAGTTCCTTGGGGCTTATTTTGTTTTAGGTGACACATTTTTAATCCTTCTGACAGAAAACACTCTTGAAATGATGTAGTAGTAGTAGTAGAGCAGCTTTCCATTTTAAATGGACTTACTTTTTTAATTAGGAAAAATATAGAGTGTGGACATTTTAAGCCTAGGTTATAGCACAGTTTTAATCTTAAATGTGTGTTTAGATCTTTGAGTCTGCATACAAATTTGTAATTAACCTCCTGAGGCAATTTTAAAATACCTGTATATAAGAGCTTTTCTGATGAAATGTATGACAGGCTAAGTGAAGGTAAATTATTATATTATATTGTCCTTGTCCTACTTTCCCTTTGAAAGTGTTTGTGAGGTTGCTCCCGCTCATATGGTTTGCCATATACTACCTGTATGTCACTTCCTAAACTGTGCAATAGCTCCTCCCTACAATGACAACTGTGCAGGGGCAATGTGTTTGGCCATATGTACAGTTGTTCTCCAGACCAATATTGTAGTACAGAGGCTTGTGAATGTCAAATGTCACATGCCTATCCCCCAGCAGACCAGTCCAAGCCTGCAAACAGCAATAAAATTCTGACAGGGCTTCTAACCGTTGCTTACACTATTCAAAACTTAAAAAAACATGTCGGCTCTTTCTTCATACACTTTAAATTAGATCTACAAGTTCACACAAGTTTATTTAAGTGAGGTTGTGCTACTGATTGTAACACTATAAGCCCCCTCAAACCATACCTGTTAAACCTTGCAGTAACCAAGGTCAACTTCATAGCTTCTGTTCACATTCAACACCATAAACGTGCGTTGACCCTCCAATGTGAATAACAAGTACATTTTTCACCTTTAAATAATGTCTGAGATTTGGTAAATTTTTAAGCTACCATGTAAAATGAAGCAAAGATATACTGTAAGCAAAACCATAGAAGCATAGGCCCCATATCGATGCTTTTTAAAGTTGGGTTCTGTACAGCTGTGTTTGCTGTTTGTTAATTGCAATTGGCTCTTTTGTGAAATAAATTTTATTAGCTTCAGCAGGTAAAGTGTGATGTGAAGACGTTAGAGTCTCCAACTAAACTTTATTTTGATAGTTGGGGAAATTAGAATGTCTATCAGACATTTACTGTTGTATGTGCTCATGATAGTGAGATATTAACTCACTTCTTCTCTAGAAGGTAAGACATAAAGTAAGAGGACATCTCTTTAAAGTTAGGGGAAATCCTCCCTATTTTAACCTGGACAGATGTTTGGAACGGAAACATTTTCCAATTGCAGTGACATGGTCACATTACATTATTTCCCCTCAGCTGTCACCAAAACAGAGGAAGGGTGAACTTCCCAACAGGTAGACAGGCAACAAAACCTAACAGAGGTTTTACCTTCCCAGAGCAAACAAAAACATTTGGGCTGTAGGAACTGTAGAAGTTCTGTGCTTTGTACTGGTGTCAGAAGGGTTAGATGTTACCCTGGGTTCTCATTTATACTAGTTGAGGGGCTCTGGAATGTCTGTTCTGAGTGAAAAAAATGGGTTTTGCAGTTTTCCCCAGGATGTAACTTATGGATTGGGTCCACAATTTCCATCTTTATTGTACAGGCTCTTTTATGTGGGGCCTAGTTCAGGGCTCCTTCCCTGGAAGATAAGCTGCTACAGGAGCAGTGTGTGTGAACAGGGAGAGTGTTTACCTACCCTGTCTACCCTGACTTCAGTCTGAGTCTGTTTGTAATTTTGTACTGCCAAGGTGCAGAAACAGTCTCAATGATTATTGAGAACATTTCTATGCTTTCTCGTGATGCTGAAAACCTCTGCAAAGGTAACCTTTTGTGTATTTTTGAACTTTACTTTTGAATAAAAGTGGGCAGAAAGCCATGATATGTACTTGAGCTGGGCTGAAGTTCATGAAAGGTGCTACACTTGAGTGAACCCCCCACAATGCACTTAGTGGCTGATTTACTAAAACAGGAGAGTGCAAAAGTGGGTGCAGCTCTGCATAGAAACCTCAGCTTCCAGATTTTATTGACAAAGCTTAATTGACCAAGCTGAAGTTAGAAATTGGCAACCATGCACAGCTGCACTAGATTTTGCACTCTCCATGTTTAGTAATTCAACCCCTCAATATTTCTATTCAAACTTGTCATGTAGGTAGAATTTTTCACTTGTAAAAACTTTACCCAAAGCACTTGGACCATTGTTTACTGTATTTTTCAGATTTTTTTCATGGTTTCACTTTGATTGACAAGACAGGGTTTGCTCCATAATGAGCTAATATTTTGATGTTTAAATTATCATGGGGAAAGCTTGCTTCAGCCGCGTCTTAAGAAAATCTCTGCATGGAGACTCATTTCACATTGACAATACAAAACTGTCTTTATATCTGACAGTCTGGGCAACTTGGGAACCACAATCAAACCTAGTATCCAGCTGGATCCTTACAAATGCCTGGCTTATTCTGACTTACATGAAAATACTTGGCATGCGGAGTAAAAGTTACACTTATACTATAAGACAGTGATGTGACCTGACCATTTATGGCTCTGCATTCCAAGAAAAGACATGCAGAAAATGTTAAGTATCTTCTTTTGATTACATTAACTCTAATGTTTATGGAGAAAGACACATTTCCTTCGTATGGATGGTCATTTACATTTTTATTATATTACAGAATGAAAATAACTAGGTCAGATAAGTGTGGGATACTTTGATCCAGTTGTTGGATATAGTGCTAGTGTTTGGCTTCTATAATTTCATTAACATACTTTCACATGTTATATTGTTATGAGAACTGAGCTTTTCCTCTTGATAAAGACCCCAAAGTCTTGTGACGACAGCTCTTACATCGCAAAAGATCTGCTCTTGTAATATACACTGCCAGAATGCACAATTTCACTTAAGGCTAAAATAAACATGAGGTTATAATCTTCCGAATCCCAACCCCTCTTTCATTAGCTCAGCTGAATACAATCCTCTTTTTATCTAATATTGTGTTTTCCGTGACAAAATTGAATTGCACACAGCGATGTGGAAGTCAGTATTGGCAGCCAAAATAAGTTGATGTATAATTTATGGCACTCCACTTCTCACAATAAATAAGCACATAATAAACAGAAACTGTTATTGTTAACATGCCTAATTCATCTACAATTATTATACTTAAGACATTGTACTCAATCGTGTATAAGGACTTCTTGAGATTAATTTTCTCTACTGGATGCGCTTATTAAGGGAATCAGCATGGGAATTAACCGAGTATATTCATGTGTGAAGTTTTATTGATTTGTTGTGTACAAGCTAATCCATTTAAATTTTAATCACAATGCTATTTTTTCCATGTGTCAGCGATGGAAGTGCTGTGCACATCCTTCAGCTGATAGCATGGAAATACTTTGACCAACAATAAATAAAGCAATCACTGGAATTCTATCCCGGGTTTAATAACTTCTTATGATAGATACAAATAGTATACAGAAAAAGTAATCATAGCCAATTACAATTACTAAATGACCTACAAAACTGAACAATTTAAAACAATTTTTCCATCCTCTCTATTTTAAATTATATCATATAACATTTGGGAACTAAGTATTAGGTTCAAAGTCCTTAAAGTATATCAAAAACTTGTGATCTAAAATGTTATTTTAACTTTTGGAGTAGGGAAGGGTTAGCAACCATGTTGTGTTTTTATTGTTATCTGTGTGCCTGTTGGGGAGATTCATACTCTCTATTTGTACTAGTGATCATTGGTATCAGAACTGTGAAAAGGGAAAATCCACATTTTGAGCTGCCCTTGAAACAGGAATAGAGGGGACATTTGTTGGGATGACAACTGTCCAAGAGGGGATTTCTTTCACTTTGGCTGTGTCTAGCAGACAAGAAGTGAATGAAAATCTCACCAGTAGGAAACAAAATGCTAACAAATAAACAAGAAAACAAGAAAACAAGAAAACAAGTTTAAGTTTTAGATATAATTGAAAAATCATGCATATTAATTAGGCAAAAAAGTATGCACAAAGTATAGTATAAAATAAGAAATTCATACTTCACTGATCTGACTACAGTTATATCTGAAATCTGAAGATGGATTATCTTGGACCAATGAATCATGGAAACTATCATCAATGGTATGTGCACTGTCTTATTATAAGATCTTTTGTCTTTGTAGTATTAGTACAATAGCCATACATAATATCAGGCAGATTTTATGATAGTTGGATCCACTAGTGAAACAGTGCCTTCTCAAACCTATGCTTAGGTTTGAACAGGGTGCTGAGATCACGTTTATCAGCACATTGTTAGTTTGGTTGCAAGAGGTGACCTACCTGCGGCGCACATTTTAATGATGGCTTAATTGTGGCCCAAAAAATTGTCACCAGGCTAGTTTTGTAATCACAAAGTACTGTGATGATGGCATTTTTGTTTTGGGCCAAAGGCAGCAACAGGCAATGATAGAGTCACTCCATCCTCACAATTCAAGAAATAATGATTTGCCCTCTGTATACCTGACAGACAAGTTACAGGTTAGTCTGTACGTACACTTGATTATTTTTTTTTTCATTGATCCGACAGGTCTTAAATGTTCTTTAGGTGGCATCCGGATTTTTAAGCAAGGAATGCTCAACTTAAGTTGACAGCTACCAAGAAATAATAAAATCTTTTGGTAATTGATAATTGTTTATACATTCATTTATTGCAATTTAGGTGTGAAGATGATAGGTTTACGTGGTTCCAAGCAACAGGGTGACTTTTAATACAACATGGACTGATAGTTCATTCTCACCTGTGTATGAAATGTTTTAAGTCATAACAGTGACATAGTACATGACATCAGACCTCAGGACAGGAATTGGTTCTTAATTAGTCTTATCCTTCTACTGTCTAAGTGAAGGAATGGGTTTTGTTGATCAGAGTTCCTACAAAGCAATATTGACCACAGTGCAGTAGAGGTCAGTAGTAGGTCACTAGTGTTCTACAAGGTTCAATGACACAGCTTACCATTAGTGTCTAAAGCAAAATGTCAGTAATTGTTTTACATGAGCATTTCAGACTACAGAACAAATAGTCATTTATCAGCTTTTAGGAAGGAGGTAAAAGCTGTAACTATACATAAGCTTTCTAACATACATAGTACCATCATTTCAGGGGAATATCTTCAGAGTTACTACCGTTCTGCAGTTCCTGATGAAACCCAGATTTGTAGATGGATAAGTAATGATAGGCCTTATGTATTATCGTACACTCCCTGTCTATAAAGACTTGCTTTGTCACAAGCCTCTCATGACATTAGCTAAATGAAATTCAATTGACTAGACAAAAATTTTAGTTACCTAAACCGTGTTTTGTAAGACAATTTGTTTTGCATTTGTCTGCAGTATCTGTGAAAACATGGGTGTAAAGCCTAGTACACACAGCTAGTTGTTTTTTTCTTCAACACAGCAAAATGAAGGAATAAAAAAAAAACGTGACAGCTCAGGTCAAAGCTGCTGTACTAACAATGTAATGTTAGTACTGTGATCTCCCCTGCTGTTCTATTGTGTTCCTACAGGGGGATTCCCCCCCCCGCCAGAACACTCAGACCTTTTCCGGTCATGCCCCTTGGAATGGCTGGCTTCTGTCGGACCAGCTACAGTGCACACGGCTAAATGTCAGGCAGCATCGGCCAGTTCTATCGAAATGGGCCAAAGCCGCCCAACATTTTGCCCGTGTGTATGGGGCTTTATGATGCCTGCCAAGTTTCACGCCCCTACTGTGAAGCCTTTTAAGTTTAGGGCAATGTCCTATTTTTTTGTACCTGTTCTTTTATTAACTTTACTGTACATACGCAACTTCATGTTCACCGAGAACGTGGACAATTATTACATTTGCTTATTCACTCAGCGCTTACAACTGTTTTACAATGTTCGAATCAGAACACTCACCAATATTGTCCAAAATAAAGAAAATTAATTAAATATCAAGGAGCATATAGTACAAACAAAATCTGGTTGATGCTTTACATCCATAGCCATCCTTGGTCATAACCACCATGACTAATGGCAGGTACCGCTGAAACATGTCAACCAGATTTTATTTTTATTTTTTTTAATTCTTTATTCTTTTTCACTTAAAAACAGAGGTTTGTCAAAATAAACATAAACATTACGAAAGATACAGCATGTCATTTTATATATTATGTCCCATTTTTTTTTTTCTTTCTCCATGTTACATACATGCTACCTTTTCATAATCTACCTCTGTAATCATGTTATTTTTTTCTCTTTCCTCCCCTTTCCTCCCCAACTCCCTCCCACTGAAGGTTTCACCTTCTTTCCTCCTAAACTAGGGGCCTCTACCCACCCCCAAGCGGGAGAAAAAAAAAATTGGTTTTAATCACAGCCTACCATCCAAAACCCATTGGTCTCCTTATCAGGCTGGGCTATGCAAGCATGAAAGCGATGGGTTCCTGTGAGCAAATTAATGCTTGAGGTGATTGGAGACTATGAAACGAAGAAACTTGTAGTGCTGAGCAGTGGTAGCCTTGGAGCTGCTTGGTGACTATGTCCAAAACTGCTGAGCAGAGAATTCCTGCCATTTAATAATGGGAGGGCAGAGTAGATGTATTTTGGTAGCCTAAAATTTGTGACATTTACTGTTGTAGAGAACTCAGGGAGTATGACCACATCTACGGAAAAAGTGATGTGCGGTGGAGTGAGAGAAGGCGAGCCTGAAGTTGCATGAGTAAGAGGAAATACATATATAGAGGGGCACACTTACCTCTAGAGCAGTGGTCTCCAAACTGCAGCCCTTGGACCAAATGTGCTTGCCTTTATCTGGCCCTCGGAGCACTATTCCTTCCACTGACACCAACAAGGGGCACCATTCCTTCCACTAACACCAACAGTGGGGAACCATTCCTCTCACTGACACCAACAATGGGGTATTTTTTTTACACTGACACCAGTGATGGGACACTGTTCCTCCCACTGACGCCAGCAATGGGGCATAATACCTCCCACCGATATAAACCGGCCCTTTAGGCACTATTCCTCCCACTAATACCAATGATGGGGCATTATTCTGCTTCTACTGACTACAGGCACTATGTAATTACTTTACTCCCACTGACGTGGGGGCATTTTCTACTTCCACTGGCCACTCCGGCCTCCCTAAAGTCTGAAGGACAGTAAACCGGCCCTTTGTTTAGAAAGTTTGGAGACCCCTGCTCTAGAGTAATGGTAGACAAACTTTGGTCCTCCAGCTGTTTTGAAACTACAAGTCTTATAAAGCTCTGCAAGACTGACAGCCACATGTATTTCTCCTAGAGGCAGAGGCATGGTAGGACTTGTAGTTCCACATCAGCTGGAGAGCTAATGTCTGCCTACCCTGTTCTAAAGCATGAGGGCAGAACTATGACTATTTTCAGTACTATGCAGAATAATCATCACTGGAGCCATAAATGTGTGGCACAGTTTTAACTCCTTTCCTTTCTAATGCCGCGTACAAACGGTCAGAATTTTCATTGGAAAAAGCTCTGATGGCTTTCCCGTCGGAATTCCGATGGAATTTCGCTCAAACTGTCTTGTCTACACACGGTCACACCAAATTCCAACGGTCAATAACACCATGACATACAACACGTTCGACGGCACTATAAAAGGGAAGTTTAATGCTTCTGAGCATGCGTCGAATTGTTTCCGAGCATGTGTCAAATTGTTTCCGAGCATGCGTCGGAATTTTGCGCGTCGGAATTTCATACACACGATCGAAAAATCCGATAGAAAGGTTTTCCGTCGGAAAAATCAAGAACTTTCTCTCAATCCAAAGTTTGTCGAAAATGCCGACAGAAAAAGACCGTTGGGTATACACACGGTCGGAAAATCCGATGAAAGGCTCCCATCGGAAATTCCGACCGTGTGTACGCGATATAACAGATAGTGCTAGTTTAATCCTTTCCAGATTTCCCCTGGGTGAAACCATGGATCTAATTGTGAGAAAGATTATGAAGCTGGCAAATATATAAAAGCTAGATGCCAGTGATTTAAAATATGCAGTATTGCTGCACTGATATATAAAATGGATTTTATGTGTAGGTAAATCGAAGAAACTGCTGGTAAATCTCACACACAATACACAAAGAATATCTGTCTAGTGCAAATAGTATTCTAAAGGGAGACAAGTTCTTAGCATTCTTACTATTGCTATACAGTACATTTAACTGGCTATTAATTATAATGCCTTGTTGTCCTTGACTGCAGGAAATAGAATTCAGATGGCTTGTACCCTTGATCAATGTTCAGACTGCACTGAAGTGATTCCATATATCCATATAGCATATCTTTACTTTCTAAGGAGATGTTCAGGGTTCCTCCTTCAATATTTCGTCTGGTAAAGTGGCTTAAAATCTGATTCTGGGATTTTTCAATTTTCTGTCTGTATTGTGTCTTCAACAGACAGCTTCAGATCTTGAAAGGTAAAACTGTCAGTTCTTTTTTTATACATTACAATGAGCTGCAATTCCAAACATATAGCAAGATCAGCTCCACGTCTCCAAATGATGATGTTCTTATCCACTTCTATTTAGACTACTGCAAAATGCGTTGACGTTTATAAAAACATTGCTTTGGCTATAAGGTTTTTATTATTCTGTTCCTTATGATCAGGCTGAATTATACAGCATTTATGAAACCTAAAAATCAAATGTTTTGTGAACATTTTAAATGTGTTAAAGTTTAAAAATAAAAAAATAAATAACAAACATGTTATACTTACCTGCTCTGTGCGGTGGTTTTGCACACAGCAGCCCCGATCCTCCTCTTCTTGGGTCCCCTGCTGGCACTCCTGGCCCCTCCCTCCTGCCAATTGCCCCTAGAGCAAACAGCTTGCAATGGGGGCACCCAAACAGGCCCACTCCCGAGCTGCTGCTCTGCATGTCCATTCACACACAGAGCCGTGGCTGGGCACTGCTCCTTTTTTCTCCTCATTGGCTCGTTGGCTGTGATTGGCAGCAGTGGGAACCAATGGCTCCCATTGCTGTCTGAGCCAATGAAGAGGGAGAGTCTCTGGAGAGCCTACATTGCATAAAGGTAAAAAAAACCTTGAGCCTTTAGAGCCACTTTAACTATATCTGAGCAGCACAAACTGAAAGTGCAATTTAATTAATTTCTTTTTTTATTATTAACAGCAAATTCACCCACCATCCATGTCTCCCTGATTTATTTTGTTGTGGAATCAGAAAAACACCCCCTAGCATTTCTGGCTTGATTAAGGGCAGATGATTCATGTAGCATTTATTTCCTGGAAACCATCTGCTCTTAGCTCAGGCATGCATGCAGGAAGGTTTGCTTAGCAGAGAAAGCCCCTCCTCCAGATGAAGGAAAAAAATGCAAATGAAGACACCTGAGACATATGGCATCATTTTGGCCTAGGGCAGAAACCAGGAAGCAACTGAAGTGATTAAAAAAAAAGTTTAAAACAGGTAAATATATTATGCCTGAAAAAACAAATGCAAGTGCCTCTGAGTTAGACTGTAAAGTGTATATTAATAAAAACACATAGTAACTAGGTAAACAAGGAAGGGTACATCTGTGGGTAAATGCTCTGTGGGGCATCCATCACACTGGTCAGAAGGTATGCTGTCTCAGCCGCTCGATGGGTATGATGGTGTGATGGTGGAGAGCTGGAGAAAGGCTTGGAACACTTCCTTGATCACAGTGCTAAAGGGGATGAGCTCACAGGCTTGTTCGCGAAATGTTTCTTGGCTGGCGCACCCTAGTGGTGGGAGGAATGCCTGCTATTTTTCAAGCTGCCCACTGGCCACTTGGACTTCAGTACTATAGGATCTGTTTCACATGTATATTTGTTTGTTCAAATACATTATGTCTTCCTATCTCTTTAATAATGCAAGCAGCATAGGGATTAAACAAGTTAATGTTAGGAGGAGGATTCAAATCCCTAGCACAGCCCCCCTCCCCCACCCCTTGCAGATCATATCCCTCTTCTCTTCCAGTAGTTTTTTTAATTCTCTCTGTGCTGCCCCAGCTCCTGCACCCCCATTTAGGTAGGTGCCAAGAGAGAAGTGAAGGGGAATATTTGAGTGACAGTTCTGAGTCTACTGGGGCTGTGGACATCACTTCCAAAATGGCAGCCCCCAGCAGCAGCATCGGGGGTTTTGGATGTCTACATAGGAATGGCTTTAATGAGAAAATAACATACTTAAAATACATTAAAATTACATAAAATCATATGGGAAGATTTTTGCTGAAATGATTTGTCTGGTGACATGATCTCTTTTAAGGAACGCTGTCATGAGACATTAATTAATGCCATACTTTGAGAATGCTAGCTCCCTGGCTGTCATTTTAGTACCTTGAGTTCAATGCTGTCTAAGCCTCTGACCTGAAACACAGATATGGTAATAAGTAGTTCTGACACTTTTCTGACAATCATGTACAACAGCAAGCTTCTTTAGAGACTCAGATTGAAACGTACTGAAGTCAGTCACTGCCAGGCATCTAACATTTTAGAAGGAGGCCTGCAATGGCAGCCCCCACTCTTTTCTCATGACAGAGGAGATATGAGTTGCTGGAAGAAAACTGCCTGTAGCCTGGCTTAATTGTAGCAGCTGGATCAGCAAAAGTAGAAAACTTGCAAGGAAAGTGCACAGTTGTTCAGATGTCAGTGTGCAAGTTGACAAGAGATCACCATCTGGAGGTAAATACTTTAGCAGTCCCAAACTGACCAAGGAGGAAGAGCAAATAGATGAGGATTTAGTAAATAGTGATGTGGATGCATGCATGGAAGGCCCTGCTGACTCCTAGCTAAACTGTAATGGTAAAGGAAGCAAAACAAGGGACCCTATGGACAGGAAGCTGCAACTGGATGACTAGGATAGCTTTACTACTTCAGAAAATAGAATAAAATAGGCAGAGTAACAAATAAAATAACACAGCGGCAGTTGGCAAATAATGGTGTAATCATCCAAAATAATTAGGCCAACATCCCAAATAAGTAGGAAAAAGAACAACCCCCTGATGGGACTTTAGAGGCCTACAACATAGTGGAGTATAAAACAACAAATTAATATTATTAAAAATCTCAAGTATATATTATATTAACAAAATCGATAAAAACTGGTTTTGGCTGGTGCATCATAATACCAACATAATGCAGGTCATATATGTATACAGTTCTACATGTTCCAAGAATACCACAATGAGAGCACCGTGGCATGGCACAAACGGAAACATGTAGAACTGTGTACATATATGATCCGCATTATGTTGGTGTTATGATGCACCAGCCAAAACCTGTTTTTAACAATTCCGTTATAAAACCACGATTCTTAATAAAATGTATACTTGAGATTTTTAATAATATACTCTTGCTGATTTATACTCTATTATGATTTGCTACTATGTTGTAGGCCTCTAAAGCCTCATCAGGGGGTTGTTCATCTTCCTTTTTATGGTGGCAGTTGGAGCTTATGTGACTATAGCTGAGCTATGTGATCACCTTGGAGATAGGAACTCAACTATGTAACATCTTTGCTAAGAAAGCTTCATTCTTAAATTATTGGTAATATATTTGATCGTTGCTGACACGTCAACAAAGCAGCAGAGAAGCTGAGCAGTACCAATGAATTTTTGTATTACAGTAAGCCCCCTAAATACGAATGAGTTCTGTTCTGAGAGCATGTTCATAAGTTCAATTTGTTTGTAAGTCCAACACAGTTAGCCTAGGTACCCAACTAACACAATTGGCCTAATAAATTACTGTTTATAACACATTTCACACAAATAATACATGGAAAAAAAGGTTGAAATATAGATTCAGTTCTCTATACAGCAAAGTACACATAACCACCAGAAATGTGAACTAACTCACACAATTGGACAGGCAAATGTATGTTCGTATCTTTAAAAGCTCGCAACTCGAAGGTTGCTATGTAGGGGAAAAACTGTATTTATTTTCTCATAAAATGCACCATAATTACCTTCTATTTAGTTGTTCCCAGAAAAGGGCACTGTAAGGCTACATGCACACAGTGGGTTGGCTCGCCATTGTCAAATCTCTACATTTCCGTCCACTCCGGAGGCATAGGTATGGCGTCCAGCCTCTCTGAATTCTGCATTTAGTCCCTGAGCACTTATGGTGCTGATTGTGAGTATCACTTGATACAGTGTTTAGCCATCAATTATGGCTCAGGCTCTAGATAGGCACGTTTCTTCATCTTTAAACTGTAGTGTGAAACACTTTACCAAAAATATTTTGAACTATTTCAATTATACAGTACTAGTTTTCCTAATTATAATTGCTAGGGAATTTTAAGAAAGGCCGACCCTCGCACACTAGCACATTTGCTCATAAAGTATTTGAGAATGTAAGCACGCTATTAGAGGACCATAATATGACATAATGTTTCACCTGTAAAAAATGTTTATGTTGGCAGGGAAACTGTGACTCTTTGCTGTGTCTGTGCTGTTACATAACCAATGAGTTTTTCTTCTGGCTCCTCTTAGTTTTTCATCACCTGCTAACTGCTGCTCAGCAATAGCTGAACGACATGCTGATGCACAGTATACTGTTGTACGTGGCAAATACTTTGACTATTAGTGATGATATATCACCATGGTCTCAGTATGTAATACACTTTATAAATGCAGTTCTGCTGCTTATACTACAGTTTTTGTTAAAGTGAAACGAAACTCTGGAATCTATGACCTAAAAAAGGCAAACAGGTGGCAAAACAATAGTCATCAATATTGCCTGTGGTCTCCCTGCAGCTGTTTCCTTTATTACTGATGTTGCATGCCTTGTTCTGCACTTTATATCTGTATGGAGGTGGCCATCATGATAGAAGCAGGGCTTTTCTTCCTCCTCATGTCAGAACCTTCAGCAAGGAGAACAATGAGCAGTACAGTCAAGCCACCAAACAAAAAACATTCTAACATCCCAATACTGGCAGTCCTAGACAGCAGTACCTTAGATCTCATACTGAAGATATACAACTGTTATTCAGGAGCAATTCAAAGTAGCTTCCTCAGGGCACTAATTAGGCACAATTAAGATTTATAAATAATCCCTATAACATTGCAGATTTTTACTATTTGAGTTCAGGTCTACTTCAGAAATAATTCTAAAAGCATTACCATACTGAGGATAACTCAATAATTGATCAGCACCAATTTCACAATATAAAGTTCCCATAGGGCATAAAGTCATGAACCAATGGAAATGATTTATTTCCAACTGATATAGGCAAATGTGTACAGCAGAACAACCTCATTAGTGGATTAAGGTCTTTGTCTAACTTCTCAAAACCATAGACATTTCTTAGTGCAGGTACAAACTCTGTGAGAAAATGTAATCACTCTACAATACATTTCTTGTGCTGTACATTATTCATTATACCTTACAAGAGCATAACATGTTTGTCCTTTTCATACCCTGTAAAAGCACAACTTAGAAAGATGACTGCTGAACAGAATTGAAGCGTACAATTATGCCAGCCCAACTAAAGCACATCCTCAGATTCTCCCTGAAATCATCGGTATGTAGGAAAATCCAACTATAAACTTTTGACAAGGTGGTACCTCACCTTTCACCTACTACACAAATATTACCTCACCACAACCGATTGGTCCTGGAGATGCCAGGGGGACAGAGGAAGTTTGCTCCACTTATTTTGGTCATGCCCTCTCTTAACCCACTTCTGGGCAACAGTACAAGTTTCCTTATGATCTGGCCTTTTTCCTGTTACATGTCTGCACCTTTTCAGCCAAACTTTATAAAAAAATCCATTGTGTGACACCTCTTGAATGCCACAAAGTCCTGTATCCGGCTCCACTGGAAGAAACAGATATTGCAGACTATTTCTAGTTGGCTTTAGAAGGTCAATATAATCAATAGAATGGAAGATCTGATCTTGCGCAACACCAGCAGGAAAAATACTTTAAGACTTGGGGGCTTTGGAATCAGTTTGTCTTTTCTGCAGAGGGCACAGCCCTTCTTGGAACATAATATCTGAACCATGTTCTGTTGCTTGAATACCTTAGTTATCCTGACCCCCTGCCATCTTAGCTCCCCCCCCCCTCCTTTTTATTTTTCCTTTTTCTTGCTTTTCTTCCTCTCTTAACTTATCTTGACCATTGAAAACGAAAAAATGGTTTTGGGCAACCTCAGGTCTTACTCCATGGTTCAACCTTTATCCTTTATGACAAACAATCAACAGTAGACATACAATGGCTATATTTTTTTCTTTTTGTAATCTAAGTATATTTTCAAGACTGATTATTTTCTAGACGCATAAGTTATATGTCTAAAGTTTACACAATGTGGATGTAATGGCTTGTTTTTACCCGTTTTCGGTTTCAATAAAAACTATATTTGAAAAAAAAAAAAGATGACTGCTGAACATGCTTATTTCATAGGTCATCATTTTAGAAAAGCCTTTCAATGAAAAGGGCCACAACACAAGAAGATACGAGTCGGTATGCATTTAAGAAGAATTCAAAGATTATATGTTCTTTTGCATTATATAATATAGAGTATGTATACAATATATATATATATATATATATATATATATATATATATATATATATATATATATATATATATATATTTTTAGATTGTAAGCTCTAATGAGCAGGGCCCTCTGATTCCTCTTGTACCAAATTGTAATGTCTGCCTTTATTGTTGTTAAGCGCTGCGCAAACTCTTGGCGCTATATAAATCCTGTATAATAATATATATATATATAGATAGATAGATATCTATAGATATCTATATCTATATATAGATTTAGATATATATCATATTTATATCAATTTTTGACTTTGATAGGCTTGGAAAAATCTAGTTTTGTGGGCTTATTCACATTATACACATTTTCATGGATTGCAGCTTTTGAAATGCTAGCAAAATGCTCAGGCCAAATAAAAATTCCCACTGCAATGTTGTATTGCGGTGTGTTGAGAAAATCTTGCTACAGTTTGATTTGTTGCCTTATAAAGGCCTATTTAGGTTTATTGCATCCCTTAAAGTGGAAGTCCAGTCAAAAATTAAAAATGTTCTATTAATTAAATGTAAAATATCTTTATCTTTGACATTATTCATTTTCTGTATAGCGGTTTGTGTCGCTTAGAAAGCCAGACAACCAGCTTCTCCCTGTTCTTAAGGGACAACCTTACTTCCTTATTTCTGAATTCCGCATTGGGGCCTCCTCTCCTTTTTAGACAGACATGCCTAGACCTGCCCAGCCCCACCCCAACTCTCCTTTTTAGACAGACTTGCCTAGACCTGCCCCGCCCCACCCCCATCCCTCCTTCTCAGATCTCCCCCTGTCTTCATAGCCTCATTTTGGATATCAGTTTCTCCTGGGGGGGGGGGGGCAGGATTTGGAAGTATGTTCTGTTTGTTAGAAACTGTAATAGAGATTACCATGCAACATGCTGCAGATTTTCTACGGTGTACAACCACGTGCTTGTTTCTGCATGGCACTGTGATGGGCACTGTGTGCATGTTGTGGCTTCACTCATACTATGGATCTGGGATTTCTACACTTCTCCTGTTGCATCTTGTATATTTCCCTACCAATTTTCAGATCACCAGTCACCAGGGATAGCTCTGACATGGAGCAAAGCGCTATTTCTCTACCGATAAGGCAGCCTCTAACCCAAATACTCAATGCAGAACAAAGCATTGTAAATCAATAATAGCAAAAAGATCTTTTGCAAGGAGCCAAGAGGCAATACCGGTAACTAGTTCTTATGCCCACTGCTTGCCTATTTTGGGTACAGAGCTCCAATAAATTCTTGTAATGTTTACATATAAAAGCAACCTTTTACTGCTTTTAATTTATTACTGCTATTTCAATATTTCTGAAAGCTATTTTAATTTTGTAAACTTTCACTATATTTGTAATTTGTGATTTGTATGCTGTACATATATATATATTCCAGGAAAGCAAGTTAAAAGATTCATATTTATTGAGCCTCAATGTATCCATTAGAGAGGCTTATAGGTTAATGCAAGTAAACTATAATCCTTTTCTGAGAAGGCAAGCAAGTATTTCTGGGGCAAATTTTATTTGCGGCTTGAAACTGGAGCATTACAGCTCAGTCGCTCCTAATTAATTCCACATATATTGGCAAATCACAAATTGTACATTCTCATTTTGAGAGTTTAAAGAAATATTGGCCTTTGGTAAAAGTAAAATTGCATGACCAGCATAAACACCAGGCATAGAAATGCAAGTCATTTAGCAGTTCATATATCATAACAATATGTGTAACACAAATATGGAAAACATGTGTGATTTTTACCATAAAGTCCAAGAGTTTCTGCATCCACTTTACATATTTTATGAATTGGTTTTCAAAGCAGCAGTAAAGTGTACCTTTTATGTCTGCCCTGCAGCCATTTATAGGCTAAAATTATACTCAGTCCATCAACACATCCAGTAGCATCTTTGCTTTTTTAAATTGGCATTATGCCACATACACATCACTAGCTAGTGACATGACAGCCTTTGAGGTTAATTTACGTGAATGTTCACTTAGCTTAATGACTAAGGTATTAAATTATCCATTCAGGTGCCAGCGAAAATCCATTTATTTTTTTATTTTCCTTGCACATGATTAAATATTCAATGTAAACACAGCTTTACCTCATTTACTTATCTAAGCGAACATTAATATTGCTAAGTAAAGTCCACATTCCTTTATTAAATCAACTCCTGTATCTCCCTTGGTACACGATACAAACAGGCTGTTTTTATTACCCAAATATTAATCTTACCATATTAATCATGAATGGCTTCTAGAAATGCATTTTTTTGCACACTATACAAGGAACAGATTGTAGAAGTTGAAAAGAATATATAGCTTTTTAAAGATCTCTATCAATGCGTCTGTTTGCAGGAAAACGCTACTGTATAAAATATGCAAGGAGAATAGCCATGAACTCAGGATTATGCTTCCAGCAAAATGCGCATGCAAATTATTATCTCATATTTGATAAGCCAGGTTCATTAGTTTGGCTGTATGTCAGCTGCTGCTCTAGGCATTTTCAGCTAATGTACCTCAAATCAGTAATTTGGTACTCTCGTTCTCTTTTATTGGACCCCATTTGCTGTTATATTAATGGGGCAATTAGATGGTTAATAAATTTGAGACAGTAATCAACAAAATTATAAAGCACAAAGCAGATGTGTTCCTGTTCATAAATAATAAAGACGTGGACATTTTTGTGTATTGGTGTATTGAATACCTTTGTAATAAATTAATTCATAGTTTCATAAATTAATTGCTATTGTATGATCTTTGAGGTTGTCCATCGGTCCAAGGATTTGTGGGATGGAATTGTCGATCTGGGAGGCTCATTCTTGGTGGGGATGATGTCTGTTTGTGGGCGTTGGAGAGCGTGATTGACAATCTGGAAGGAAGGGATGCAGGTGGCCATTACTCTAGGGGAAGAAAGATGTGGCTGCCCAAAGTTGGCTGCCAGTGTCAGGGGTAGGATATGATATGTTTATCGGTCAGGGGCAGCTGTGGGTGTCGATTAGTATTGGAGATTTGGGTGGGTGGTTGTTAGTTTTAGTAGCGGATGATTAGCTCTGGGAAGGGCCAATTACTAACGAAAAGCATTACCCAGCTTTTTGCAGCATCTAAATGGTCCCCAGCACAGTGTGTGACCCCCTCCCAACCACCCTGGATTTGTGTGTATGAAATGTCATCAGTTCCAGATGGGGTGTGGGTTGGCGTCATATTATGATATATTGAAAATGATTAATACCAATATTTTATTAAGTTTTTATTGAAAGTGATAAAAAATATCCCCAGACCCTTACCATATTTTATCATGCTGTATTTTTACCTCCTCTTAAATAAAAATAACTACCCCCAAACACTGACACATTGCAGAGAGCCGAAATGGGCAGAAGTGGCCTGGAGGCATATTAGGTCTGAAGAGAAAGGAAGGAGGGGACCTACACCTGAGATTTCTGGCAGGGGATTGTCAGTTATGAGGGGCATGTAGATGAGAGGCTGTTAGGTCTATATCTTGAACAAGAAATAGATATAAAGAAAGAATTTGCGCTAGGTGAGAAAAGAAAACTTATTGACAAAAATTGTGTTAATGAGGAAATTGAACCAAAAAGAACCGTGAAGGTAGATCCTGCAGCTGGACATTAATAACCCCGGTATAGGGCACAAACAAGATATATGTAAACAGAAAATGCAGCGCTGGATAATGGAAAATTATAAATTACCAGTTAACGTGACCCAAATTAATTGGTGAAAATAATAATAATTCAAACAAAATGCATAATCAGTTAATATGAATAACCCAAAATGATTAGTCAAATGAATGTTCAAACAAAGTTCATACTCAATAAATGAAAAAAAAAACCCAGATGGAGGAAGTGAATAAATAAATACTCAAACAAAGTTCATATGTGAAAAAATTCAAAAAGTCCAAAGTGATTAAAGGAAATGAACAAATGAATTCATAAAAGTTCCTGTGAAATCAATCCAAAATGTAGCTGTTGGTAGTAGTGCAGCCCATCACCACAGAGATAAAGCAGAAGGGGGGGGAGGCTTACCAGAAAGCCAGCGACCGCCCTTATTCAGGGGGGTCAAACTGAGCTTAAGATGAACAGCCTTGGTGCTGTTGGGGATATCCCACGTCCGAGTCGATATCCGACGGCAACGGATCTCCTCACGAATGGCGGCTGTTCGCCGAAAATCCTCGTGCGTCACTGGCAGTATAACGACCGGATGGATGGATGATATAGATAGAAGACAAAAGGGGACTCGAATAGTGTAGACGCCCAAAATGCCCAAGAGGCCGTATGGGCAGCAGTAATGCGCAGATGTTTTTTCTGCTCATCTCTGAAGGGTATTTTTTAATTTTTAAATTTTAAATTTACTGTACTTAAGTTTACAAACTTAATTCTCCGGACTTTCTCTTTTTTTAAACAAAACATTTATGAAAATATTGCTTCAATTGGAATGCATGTAACTTCTTAATTGTTATATTTTTATATTTATTTTTACTTATACATATGTTTAGCCTATGCATGTTATATTCAGTAGCCTTTAGTAAACATTGAGGTACTGTTATTGTTTCACCACAAGATGGCTCTAATCTAACCAGATAAGTCTGGAGGCCGTCTAGTGGTCTACATATGTGTCAATCTCTACCGCTGGGGGAGTATCAGGCCCCCGCCGGCGAGTACTTCCTGTTATTGTTTGCTCCCTTGTGTCTATGGTGACCACCAATAGCGCAGCGTTTTGACGAACGCTGACTGCTATATAAGGCGCGTGCGCTTGCGTTCGTACGTACCCCTGATGACGTCAGTTGTGACGAAACGCCGTAGGGTTCGTTACGTACGATCGTACTGCGCATGCGCGAGTATTGTCCCATAGACCGAACGGAGCCGCCATTACCTTGCAAGGTTTTTTCGATTTTTTTGTTATGCTATTGTGGCTAATTCAATAAACCCACTGGAAACGTCTACACTATTCGAGTCCCCTTTTGTTTTCTATCTATATCATCCATCCATCCGGTCGTTATACTGCCAGTGACGCACGAGGATTTTCGGCGAACAGCCGCCATTCGTGAGGAGATCCGTTGCCGTCGGATATCGACTCGGACGTGGGATATCCCCAACAGCACCAAGGCTGTTCATCTTAAGCTCAGTTTGACCCCCCTGAATAAGGGCGGTCGCTGGCTTTCTGGTAAGCCTCCCCCCCCCTTCTGCTTTATCTCTGTGGTGATGGGCTGCACTACTACCAACAGCTACATTTTGGATTGATTTCACAGGAACTTTTATGAATTCATTTGTTCATTTCCTTTAATCACTTTGGACTTTTTGAATTTTTTCACATATGAACTTTGTTTGAGTATTTATTTATTCACTTCCTCCATCTGGGGTTTTTTTTCATTTATTGAGTATGAACTTTGTTTGAACATTCATTTGACTAATCATTTTGGGTTATTCATATTAACTGATTATGCATTTTGTTTGAATTATTATTATTTTCACCAATTAATTTGGGTCACGTTAACTGGTAATTTATAATTTTCCATTATCCAGCGCTGCATTTTCTGTTTACATATATCTTGTTTGTGCCCTATACCGGGGTTATTAATGTCCAGCTGCAGGATCTACCTTCACGGTTCTTTTTGGTTCAATTTCCTCATTAACACAATTTTTGTCAATAAGTTTTCTTTTCTCACCTAGCGCAAATTCTTTCTTTATATCTATTTCTTGTTTTTGGTACACAGTTTTTTTGCTGCTGGTGTATCCGTAATGGATATTTTTGATTATAGATCACAGGTTGTCACGAATACAGCGGGGGTCTTCGATGGCAATGATGACCCCAGAGATGATCTAGCGGGTTGTTTTTTAAGATTGAAAAACCTCACCATTACTGAGGTTCACACAAGGTGGGACATCGCATACTTGGAGGAGTATGTGAAAGGCAATATGGTCCCCAGGAGCCTCAGATGGGACGTTAACCCCCAGAAAGAGGACACCGAATTATTAGAATGGTTCAAATACTTCAATGAGGCAGGGGTGTCATTTTTACAATTTTTAATAGCTAAGAAAAAGCGTAAGCTCACGATGTTGGATTTGGAGATCAATGCCTTGAAAAGCAAATTGGTCCCTTTCAAATCTGAACAAGATTACACTAACAGATCGGAAGCCCTAAAAACCCTATTAATCAAAGAGGAATCTGAACAAAAAATTAAGAAAAAAAGAAAGTACAATAGAGATGTGAAGGACTACAGGGATCAGGTAGTGTTCAAATGGCAGGTTGTGGCCCCCCCTGACCCCCCGCCTGCCACATCAAACATCTCTCACCGTGGATTGGGTGCCCAGGGTAACCAGGGCAACAACTCAACGGCGTCTGAAATCAATCATATGCGGCTTCCAGCCCCGAATCAATTCAGCGATAGGGACTTTCAACATCCCACAAGTTTTAAAAGAGGAAGGGGCAATAGAAGGGGCTCTATCTCTCGCCCTTCTAACCCTTCACCTCCACCTTGGCGAAATAATGATGCACGCCAGACCCCTCACAATCATGGAGAGGGGTCATATCCTTCAAATAGCAACTATAACTATTTCCCTGCCAGCATTGGGAACAGATACCTTCCCCTTGATGATAATACCGGGGGTAGCTCCTCTGGACCAAATGAGGGTCGTCTCTATTCTCAACCCCCCTATGGCCAACAAGGGGAAAACCGATTTGGTCGGGATTTTCAGTTGGCCAGCAGGGGGAGACACAAGAGAAACGGAGACGCAAGAGAGGGAGCAGAGGGGGGAGGAACCTTCACCCCAAAAAGAAGGAGGACATAGATACAAACGGCATCATAAACCTTAGTACCAAGGAACTCTCCAGGGAGGAACTAATTACTTTAAATAAAGGCCTTAAGTTTGCCCCACCCCGAAACTTGAATAAATTCCAGACCTTCATAGATCTGCAGAAATATACCCGAAAACTCAATATCAAAAGGTATATTTTATCAAACCCCACTAGACAATCCATCAGGGAAGAAAGTGTCATTGCACATTCAGGCATGTCTAATGCCTCACTGTTTAATCCTCCGGGCAATTCTGCACCAAACATCAGTGTATTCCGTGACCTGGTGATTAAAGATCTAAACAATCTAAGAACCAAATCGGTACAACCCCAATTAGATATTAAGGTGGGAATGGAAACACTTTGCCAAAGAAAGGATATAGTGGTACGACCGGCCGACAAGGGGGGAGCCATTGTTATTCAAGACAAGGACTCCTACTCGGGAGAGATGTTGAGAATCCTTTCAGATACCAACACCTATTCCCCTTTAAATGGTGACCCCACAGTCCCATATAAGCGAGAGCTAAAACTCTTGGTTGAAAAGGGCCATAACCTAGGTATTCTAAACAAAAAAGAAAAAGAACATCTAGTTCCCCTTGCCCCCAGGCTGCCGGTTATGTATATTCTGCCTAAAATTCACAAAACTTTGGATAACCCACCTGGCAGACCCATCATCAGTGGTATCGATTCTATTACTTCGCGTATTGGCAAGTACATAGACCACTACTTGCAACCACTGGTGGTGGGTACTCCGTCATATCTTAGGGACACCAAACATGTCCTTAACTTGTTGGATGGGATAGAGTGGAAGCCGACATATATGCTAATCACTGCCGATGTCGCTTCGCTCTATACGGCTATATCCCATAAATTGGGTCATGAAGCCGTAAGACACTTCCTCTATCGGGACTCGAGTATCTCCATCACGCAGTCTAACTTCGTGATGGAGCTACTCGACTTCTCGATGGGGCATAATCATTTTTGGTATGGTGGCAAGCATTATTTGCAGATTAAGGGAGTGGCCATGGGGGCGAAGTTCGCCCCTAGTATGGCCAATCTCTTCATGGCCAAATGGGAAGAGGAGGTGGTTTTGCAGGATAGGTCCCCCCATTTGGTTCTATGGAGGCGTTTCATCGACGACATTTTGTGCATCTGGGATGGTGATGCTGAGTTGGTAACCACTTTCTTGTCTCTTCTTAATAATAATGACAGGGGTATTGTACTCAGTCATGAAAGCAGTCCCACTCAGATACACTTCCTAGACCTAAATATCAACATCGTAGACGGAAGGATTACCATCTCTACCTTCTTTAAATCTACTGACAGAAATGGGTATATCCCTTTAGACTCATGTCATCACAAATCCTGGCTCTCAGCGGTCCCTAAGGGACAATTCCTACGTTTGAGACGGAATTGTTCAAACATTGAGGAGTTTCATAAAGAGGCTTTGGTTCTAAAATCCAGGTTCTTAAATAAGGGCTACAATGGTGAAGTCATAGATCGTTTGATTACTGAGGTGGGACTGAGAGACCGTCAAGATCTCTTGCAAGATAGACCCCCACAGGTTGAAAATCGTGAGGATTTTGGCTTAGCCTTCCTTACGACATATTCCAGCCAGCACTGGGCCATCAAGCGAATTATAAAGAGGCACTGGCCGGTGCTAAAAAATGACCGTCTTCTAGGGCCCCTATTGTCGGAGAACCCACGGGTATTATTCAGAGGTTCATCTAATCTTAGACACTCCATCGCCCCTAATGTACCTGACCCCCCGACCCGCCCCATATTCTTTGGGGACCTCAGGGGTTTCTTCCCTTGTCGGAAATGCAGGGTATGTGGGATTAATACCTTAAGGGATAGGCGACTCACGGAGTTTACTTCTACAGGAACTGGAGTCACATACCCCATTAAGTCCTTCATTACCTGCACCACAAAATGTGTGATATACCTTCTGAGGTGTCCTTGTGGGTTGGAATATGTGGGCCGAACGACTCGAAAGTTACACATCAGATTGGGAGAACATATTGCCAATATATGTAGGGGTTTTGATAAACACAATGTTTCTAAACATTATGACCTTGTGCATAACCGAGACCCTAAAGGGACAACCTTCATTGCTTTGGAAAAGTATGTCCCCCATTGGCGAGGGAGCAATGGCAAGAGGGTGATCTCCCGCTCCGAGACCAATTGGATATACAGGTTGGGGTGCCATATTCCGAATGGCCTCAATGTTGAGTGGGACATCAACTGTTTTATCAATAACAGTTGATGTCCCCCTCATCATTTCTCCCTTATCTTATCTACTGTGAGTTTTATTCTTTTTCACATGGACCTCAGGGAACATGTTTTAATTCTCATTCGCGGTGACAATATATTGTTCATTTTAAACATGCCAATACCCCACCAGTTCATCTCTCTCAAAAGGATAGGTGACGAGATGATAGTGTGTTGATATATATTCCTAATATCATACTCCCTATCCACCTAACAGCTTTTCATTTTACTGATTTGAACACTGTAAGGGATTGAGCATCTACTGCTTAACATTAGAGCTATTAAAATGCCCAAGAGGCCGTATGGGCAGCAGTAATGCGCAGATGTTTTTTCTGCTCATCTCTGAAGGGTATTTTTTAATTTTTAAATTTTAAATTTACTGTACTTAAGTTTACAAACTTAATTCTCCGGACTTTCTCTTTTTTTAAACAAAACATTTATGAAAATATTGCTTCAATTGGAATGCATGTAACTTCTTAATTGTTATATTTTTATATTTATTTTTACTTATACATATGTTTAGCCTATGCATGTTATATTCAGTAGCCTTTAGTAAACATTGAGGTACTGTTATTGTTTCACCACAAGATGGCTCTAATCTAACCAGATAAGTCTGGAGGCCGTCTAGTGGTCTACATATGTGTCAATCTCTACCGCTGGGGGAGTATCAGGCCCCCGCCGGCGAGTACTTCCTGTTATTGTTTGCTCCCTTGTGTCTATGGTGACCGCCAATAGCGCAGCGTTTTGACGAACGCTGACTGCTATATAAGGCGCGTGCGCTTGCGTTCGTACGTACCCCTGATGACGTCAGTTGTGACGAAACGCCGTAGGGTTCGTTACGTACGATCGTACTGCGCATGCGCGAGTATTGTCCCATAGACCGAACGGAGCCGCCATTACCTTGCAAGGTTTTTTCGATTTTTTTGTTATGCTATTGTGGCTAATTCAATAAACCCACTGGAAACGTCTACACTATTCGAGTCCCCTTTTGTTTTCTATCTATATCATCCATCCATCCGGTCGTTATACTGCCAGTGACGCACGAGGATTTTCGGCGAACAGCCGCCATTCGTGAGGAGATCCGTTGCCGTCGGATATCGACTCGGACGTGGGATATCCCCAACAGCACCAAGGCTGTTCATCTTAAGCTCAGTTTGACCCCCCTGAATAAGGGCGGTCGCTGGCTTTCTGGTAAGCCTCCCCCCCCCTTCTGCTTTATCTCTGTGGTGATGGGCTGCACTACTACCAACAGCTACATTTTGGATTGATTTCACAGGAACTTTTATGAATTCATTTGTTCATTTCCTTTAATCACTTTGGACTTTTTGAATTTTTTCACATATGAACTTTGTTTGAGTATTTATTTATTCACTTCCTCCATCTGGGGGTTTTTTTCATTTATTGAGTATGAACTTTGTTTGAACATTCATTTGACTAATCATTTTGGGTTATTCATATTAACTGATTATGCATTTTGTTTGAATTATTATTATTTTCACCAATTAATTTGGGTCACGTTAACTGGTAATTTATAATTTTCCATTATCCAGCGCTGCATTTTCTGTTTACATAGGTCTATATCTTGGTCATATCGGGAAAGGTAAAAGTCCAAAAGCATGATATACAATGTATACAGATCATTCTGGGTCTTGTAGTTCCTAAGTCACTTAATAGAGAGTGCATACAGGCTGTCATTTAACTCACAGTCCTCTGGTGTATTCAGATCAAGCTTGAACTTCTAGTTCTATACCACTCACATAATATTTGGACTAAGACACCACTTAAGGTCAAATAATGGCCATGCTGTAACTTGTAGTTTCTATGGTACAATACACATTAAACATAGTTTGTGCTGGAACTCATAGTCCCCCCTCTTCCAAGTCAATAACATATAGCGTATGCAGACCATACTGGGGCTTGTAGTCCTCATTCATATAATACGCAGTGTATATACTATGCTTTGATTTGTAGTGCCCCAGTTCCATAAGGTATACAGTTTATTATGTAGTCATCTAGTCCTATAATATACAGATGGTGCTCAGACCTGAAGTCTCAGAGTGGCTGCAGATCTAGGTTGCGGGCGAGTATATCACATAGTGTAGATATCATGCAGGAAGCTAGATAACTTCTGGGTCTTGCTAGCTTTGCTGGGGCATCGGGAGCCATTGGCTTCCAGTTTTGTCAATCAAAGCCAGTGACGGTGGAGTGGGGGGTGGGGCTGAGTCTCTGTAACGAGCACTCACAAGTGCCCCCATGGGAAGCGGATTCCCCTGGGGGCACTGGAAAGAGAGGAGGAGCCAGGAGCGCCGGTGGGGGAACCGAGAAGAGGAGGAAAGCAGCAATTCTGTGCAATTACACTGCAGGTAAGTATAAAGATTTTACAATCACTTTAAGCTTTGACAAAAAAAAAAATAGAAGCTGATTGGTTTCTATGCAGAGCTGCATTCTCCAGTTTTAGTAAATCAACCCTCTGTATGTAGGTCATGCTATGCTAATTACATAATTACTAATTACTATACAGTATATACAGGTTATCATAGAACCTGAACCAGACACATGCCATGCTGTGAGTTGTCACATAATTAGGGCTTGGGCTATCAGCTGGAGGGAGAGGGTATGTTAGGACATTGGAGTACGGCAGACTATATCGCTAAAGAGCAGGGAGGTATACTTAATTTTAATTACTGTGGGGTATATTCTGTACATGGGTGGGGGTCAGCATAGAACAGTCCACTTTTTCCCTAATCAGATAATCATATGGGATGAATCCATTTATCCAGATGCAAACACTATGATTTAAAGGAGAACAAGGTAAGTGTTATACACTCTAAGCTAATTGTATTTTATAATATATCTATACACAGCTTGACCACATAACATATAGAAAGCTATATCATAAATGTACTGCTCAGAAAAAAGAAATCTAGACAGTGCAACAGTGTTTAAAGCTGGGGTATATGAAATCACCCTTCCCTTGCTATATAAAATACATTTATATTACCCTGAATAGTATTGCTCTAGGCATTTTTTCCTATAGAGCTGTTTTGCTCATCAAGCACGTTAATTAGAAAGGCTTGGTCTACACTGGCAATGTTAATCTTTTGCCTATGAGAGATTTACCCACTTGTCGAAAATCATCTCTGTATCAACACATTCATTTTTTAAGTAAGTGGTAGAAATTCTAACATGTAACCCAAGCCTAAAAGTAAGACACTTTTTCTGCATTCACTGATGTATTCTATGGTGAATAGATTTAAAGCTTTCATGCACGAGCAGGTGTGCTTCTTTTCAGGCTCAGTAAATACTGTTAGCAGCACCAGCAGAACCTTCTGCCCCCTTCCAAGAATGGAAAAGAGTTTAAATCTGACGCCATGGGGGTTATTTACTAAAACCGAAGAGTGAATAAAATCTGTTGCAACTCTGCATAGAAACCAATCAGCTTCCAGGTTTTACTGCCAAAGCTTAATTGAACAAGCTGAAGTTAGAAGCTGATTGGCTACCAGGCACAGCTGCTCCATATTCTGAGTGCACCGGTTTTAGTAAATTTACCCCAGTAGTAAGTAGCATATCTCTTTACATGTCATAAAACATGAATACAATATAAATATCCCTCACTGTGCTTGTATATAGATGTAATCATTTTGCCATCCCACCTGGTAAACTGCCCTGGAAATACACCAAGGTTTCAGTGCCATCTGCAGAACTCCAAGGTTTCTATGCCGGCAGGCACGTAGCGCTCGTGATGTAAGATTCCATACTAGGCTATCCCAGGTATACATTAAATCCTCAAAAGTTAATAGAACAGCAGCCATGCTGATCACATCCAGAAGCAGTAGAAGATGTGTAGTGCAGGTGACTGATGAAGTTTCCTTTGATTCCACCAAGTTCAAAGTGTTACATGGAATTTACTGCACAGGAAGAAAAAGTCACTTGGGGCAATTTTCTTTTTTCCTTACTGCTGTTCCAGAAATGTGTCCCAGGAGATAGCTTTGCGTCTTAAACAAAAAATAAACTTCTTCATCCCCACTGTTCCCTAGACAATGGGTAAGACATCCCTCTGTGATCCTTTGAGCACTTCTCATGGGGACCTCAGCTCAGATTCTGTGACTTCTCAGCTGTCTGCTGCGATACTAAGAAATATACTTACATCCAAAGTCATCACTTCATACTGCTGGGAGAGAATCCAGGGAAATGAAGTGTTGTTCCCCTGCCAACATTCCTGGGACGGTCCACAGTTCTACTTAACTGTTTCTAACTTAAATAAAACAGCCACAACACCCAGCCAAAACAGAAAAAGAAAAACATCAGACTCGTGAGGGAGAGGTTTTCCCACCATGTGGCAAATAAGTTTAACGCAATACAAACCAATCCAAGAGAAAGGCTAGGCAATGTGCAGCTCTTCACACATTTTATACACCCTATAGGAGTGACTTAAGGAAATATGTAGTGCTCACAGCAACCAGTTTATTTCTGTATTAAAATGTCCCAGCAGAGATATGGGAAAGGAATTTAGAACTTGATTGGTTGCTATGGGAAACTGTCCAATTTTTATTTGTTTCAATTTTCATAAATCACCTTTCACGCTGTGCCGAATTAAGCAGTTACCAACGTGACTTATAAAAAAAAAACTTAGAGCTATTGGACAAGGGAAATTCCACTGGTTTTCTCAATATATTTCTCTTTAAAGGACTTGACACTTTTACAAGCTCTATTGAAGTTCAACAGATGCCATGAACACAGTACTAAGCAGGCTAGAGAATTGCATTTTTTTCAGATCCTTCTAGTAAAGGACTATACGAAAACCTGCAAAAAGATTAAGGACAAAGCTATGAACTGTATAATTACATAACAGAAAAACTACTTTAAAAAAATACCTCTACAAGGGAAATATTTATTAAAAAAAGATGCACAGCTATTATACAAATACAAAATGGTCAACTCTGTATAACAAGACCAGCTCCTTATGGTCCCATTGCACACATTATGACAAAAGTGTTGTCTTTTGTCTAAAACAAATTATCATTTGTAACCAAAATCTAAATTAAGTCCTAAACGATACAAATGTCCCCATGTTCTGAGCATACAGTGGGGGAAACGGGACATGTGTCTGTCTTGCCTGTGGCAGCCAATCAGCTTTCAATTTTAAACCTGTGTTAGAAATATGATAGGTGGAAGCTACAGAACACTTTGGACAACAACAAACATACTTTCCTCCAGCCTTTATACATAAGCCTGTTAAATCTGTTTTTCTTTCAGAGCTGATATCATTGCCCCAAGGCATTGTCACACCATTATGCAGGGCATAGACAAGTCTGTAGAAAACAACAGAACGACATGGCAATGATATTTGCTGTAAATAAAAAAGTATTCAATATCTAAGAAAATCACAGACATAATTGTTAGAAGCCATTAAAATAAATTTTTAGGGGCATGTTGCACAAAGTTGCCAAATCAAAGTCAATAACAGGTTGCATATATAAAAATTGACCAGGGAAAATGCTCAGGTAACTCCACTGAAACTACAGAGGCTGAGCAAAGATCTATAAGAGCACACCACATAGAAAATGAACACTCAGCAATATAAATTATTTCAGCTGCAGAAAATGAAAACAAAGTGTTGGCTCTGGGCATGATGTGGACCTCCTACTGAGGTAAGTAAGCTGCTGGAATGAGGGCGTATCATGAGCTTACCTCAGGAGGGTAGGTTAGTATATTCTTTGAAAATACACTTACAATTCTAAACACATATTTTGTTTTCCAGTCAAATAATAATGATGTTCTTAGTTTCTGAGTGTTTTCTGCATCCTGACTACATAAAAACATGATGCTCATCAAGTTCTCCGATAACGTCAAAAATAAAACTAACAAGGTGCAGTTGTGGTAGAGATCACAGATAACACGTGCTCTGTCAGCAACATTTCTTCTCTATGTAGAAGCTGATGAGCTTTGTTACAAATTAAAAGATACTGTACAATCCAAGGAATGTATCCACACACAAAAACAATATGCTTAAGGGCCCTTTCACACGGGTGGACCGAATGGGTCCGCCTGTCAGTTTTTCAGGCAGACCCGATCAGACTCTCCAGTCTCCTCTATAGACATCCGATCCTATCCTATACGCTAACAACAGATAGATGGGGACCTGTTCCTCATCCGTCTGGCAGATCGGATGGCAGTCGGGTGGAAACGGACAGACGGTCTACTTACATCCAACCACTCATAGAGGACATCGGGCTGTGTCTGTGTCCGCTCTGCTTAAGTGGAGCAGACACGGGCCATCCATCTGCCTGCTCAGTGAAGATCAGCAGACAGATTCCCCTCTGAGCAGGCAGACTCCAACAGAGCCCACTCCGTGTGAAAGAGGCCTTAAACTGATCTTTGGGATCCCCTAAAATCGCACCATCTTTAGAAGCTGTGCTGAAAAAAAAAAAACAGTCACCAAAAGAGCCTGTGGCCTCCATGCAGATGAATTTTTCCTCATTACAATATCTTGTACTGCACTGTGCCTTTGTATGGAGGTGGCTGTCTTGGTAGAGGAAGGGCTTTGCTTCCTCATTTCAGAGCCTACAGCAAGAAGAACAGTGAGTAGCATAGTAGTGACATTACCAAATCTCACTCCAAATTTCTTAAAATAGCAGTCAGCAAGGCCTTAGAGCTCCCACTGCAGAAATACAGCTATAAGGCTGGATGCACAAGAGTGCCTAGGCTCACTCACATTCCAGGAAGTACACTGCTATTTTTCAAGAGAATTTTAAGACAAGGGGTATATTTTTCATAGTACCCAATAGGCACAATTAACAGTTTTAGATGTTCCTTAAAACATAGCTGGACCCACTTTAAGACAACTGCAGAATTCTCCCATCTGACTACCTCCCCAACATAACCACCTAATTGTACTCTTTCTAATTGTACTATTTCAAAGTATTATGAGGGAGAGTAGGGGAAATGCCCCCCCTCCCCCTTACCTGGTGCTTTCTCTTTCCACACCTACCCGGTCCCTTCCTGCTCCCCCCCCCCCCCCCCCCCCCCCCCCTGTACCTATGGGTGTTTTTGTTTTTACTCCTATATCCCACTCCCCTTCCTCACCTTCTGACACTCAAAGATTGCTGCCCACATGCCCAGCACCACCCTGAAAGTCGACTTCTCTCACCATCGCCCTTGTCACACAACAGTCTCCACTAACCATAAGAGGTTTCCATCTCTTAACTGACATGCAAACGAACAATCCCACACCTGCCAACTACACTATTCAAACTATATCTAGGCACCCAGACTGGTTTAACCGGCTTGGATGTGGAACTGGCTCCATTAGAATTGTCCTAAGTTCACCCCTCTGGCCCACAGACGCCGAGGTACGCTCAGATCTAGATTCTCTTACACAGAGATCTTAGTGGTCTCTATGAAAGTCAAATACCATACCAAGAACCCCCCCCCCCCCCCCTGCATTGCTCACCTTATTACTTAAAACCCAGATCACTTTCTTTCAGGGACGAGATCACAATAATTTTTTGATATTTATGTTCCACCAGTCAATACATCTCTGTTTTTGAAGTTCTGTTGTTATGACCTTTGTACTTTTATATATGTTTATTATGTACACACTATGTATACTTCAAAATTACTTTCAATAAAAATTTTGTGGAAGAAAAAAACATCAAATCTTCACTATCTGGTGTTCAGGTCCACTTTAAATACCTACAGATCATTATGCACAAACACAGGCAAAATGTAAATCTTATAATGACCCGGTTGTAAATTAAAAAAAAAAAAACCCTTACCTGCAAAAGAAAGCAGTAAATACTCACCTTTACTAGGGTCCACACTACTGAACTCCATTGTGATCACTAGAATTGGTATGCCCAAGTCTACCAGGAAACTGACACATCCAGAAATGTCAATCTTCAAAATTCCCCAAAGCACTTGTTGGTTCCACCTTCTGACATCACGTCATACATTAGTGTTTGAATGAGGTCTGAGGGAGGAACTAGTGAAAGCTGAGGAGGACCATGGAGAGTGATAGTCCTGGAAGAGTTGTCTTCCCAGAAGGCTTTGGAGGATCAGTGATTAGAGTGAAATTCTGAGGCACTGACACTGTGATTTACTGCCATATTCTACCTTTAAGAGTACTTTTAAGAAAAACACAGTGACAGGGTTGTGACGCTGAAATATAAATGTTTTTAGTATTCGCCTGGAGATGGTCTTTGTGCTGGCCCAAACTTTATTAAGTATTTTACCACTATAGCTTGGCTTTTTTTTCTGTTTTGACTTTGTTTTTCGATTTTTTATTTTAAAGTCAACATAAAAGAAGAAAAGAAAAAAGGAAATGAACAGCAACCAATCAATGTGTTTGTGATCAACAAGGCTCAACCTAATCAACCTTGTGTTACATAGGTTTCACATAACAAACACATTAAATGCCATGTTGGCTAGCCTGGAAATACTCTTGTATAACTTTTGTTAAAATAAGAAACTAAAAAACTGGATGTATCCCATTGCTTTAGTTCTCATCCAGCTCATTAGTGGGCACATCCTGTGTCTGGCACACACATGGGGAAAGAGGGCCTGTTCATTTGTAGATCTCCTTCCTTTTTTTGAGAGCCAATCTTTGTCTTCAAATAGATAACACATTTTCTGAAAACTACAGATCTGAGAATAATGAAATGAAAGCCGTATTGTGAAAATATGAAACAGAGCTTTGCATGCACACTGTTGGTCTTATATGGAAAAACTGAAGTACAGATGCCTTCACCTTTATTTTGACACTGATGTTAAACCTACTAAAATTTTTAAAGCTTTATACTGCACAGATTGCACATTGAAGGACCCGATTTACAGATCATCAAGGGATTTTATACAATCCTTTCTTGCTGTTTGCCAGAAAATATTGTCAACTCTGGAGTTAAAGAATGACTCCATTATACATTCAGTTTGAGTTTAATTTTAGGACAGCAAGGGCAGAAAAAAAGTCCATCCTGCCCACCTTGCTTATATTTAGAATGGCAGCTGGAGGCTTGAAGTCTTTATGTCACTGAGCATCTAAGGCCTGCCAGAGACCCTTCAGCCACTATGCACAGAACATTTGCCAAAAAGCTCCTTAGGCAAGTATGTGATGATTCCACACAGTAAGCCAGTTAGTTTAACAGGTTATATGTTTTTTCAGTCATAGATGTTTGCCTGGGAATATATTATTGCACATTTTAACTCCACCAAAGCCCAAATGAAAGCTTATTCACTATTCAGATTTTCCCACTAAGGCATATGCCAACAGCCATTAAATATAAGCCACAAATCGAATTTAAATGTAATCTATATGAGTAATTTACTATATAAATATGATGATGGGCAGTCCGTTAGCTTTGTAGAAATGTATCTTTTGGCCTGCTAAGGCTTAGAACAATATGCTTGTACAATATACTTTGATGAACTGGTTTATTTTAATAGCTCTGCCAACTTTTTTTATTGGTTTTTGTATTGAATGGGCACATGCACAGTGAAAAAAAAAATACTAATTCAAAATACAGCTACCTGACACATTCAAACCATGATTTTACATATTTTATACCTTTATTTCCTAAATGGTTGTTTTGTCAAATACCAAAGGGATGCTGATTTTTAAAAATGTACTATTTTCTCAAAATATTGGAGTATTTGGGTGGATCAGGATTGGGTTTTGTAAGTGATCAACCTTTACGCCTATTTTACACTCTAGTGTTGAGAGGTATGCAAGGATGAAAGCATCAGAGGTGATAATATCAAAGAGTTTATGAAACTAAACTCCAGGGCACAAAAAAATACTCAACTCCAACTGTTCTACCAGCCCTGAACTTGGAACTTGGTTGAAGTTCAGATCCAAACAGCTTGCATGCATACTATTGATCATTAAATTATGCCCCGTACACACGATCAGACTTTCCGACAACAAAACCGTGGATTTTTGTTCGAAGGATCTTGGCTCCAACTTGTCTTGCATACACACGGTCACACAAATGTTGGCCAACAATTATGAACGTAGTGACGTACAAGACGTACTTGATATCTCCATTACGACCGCTAGTTATATCTTCGGCTCATACTTGATTCAGAGCATGCGCGGACTTTTGTCCGACGGACTTGTGTACACAGTCATTACAGTGACACAGCCTCCACAGTCACCAGATCTCAATCAAATACAGCACCTTTGGGATGTGGTGGAAACGGGAGATTGGCATCATGGATGTACAGCCGACAAATCTGCAGCAACTGCGTGATGCTATCATGTCATTATGGACCAAAATCTCTGAGAAATGTTTCCAACACCTTGTTGAATCTATACCACAAAGAATTATGGCAGTTCTGAATGTAAAAGGAGGTCCAACCCAGTACAGGCATACCCCACTTTTAAGTACACAATGGGGTTTATTTACTAAAGCTGGAAAGTGAAAAATCAGGTTCACTTCTGCATAGAAACCAATGAGCTTCTAACCCCAGTTTGTTCAATTAAGCTTTTGTAATAAAACCTGGAAGCTCATTGGTCTCTAGTGGGTCTGATTTGGCACTTTACAGCTTTAGTAAATAAACCTTATTGTGTACTTAAAAGTGGGGTATGCCTGCACTAGCAAGGTGCATCTAAAAATGGCTGTGAGTGTATATTTATATGTATTTGTATGTATGTGTAATATATCCTGTTATATAAATTAAACAATTGTCATATGCTTGTTTTAGAATTTTATCGTATTTACATGCTAATATGTGCTATATTTTGGCAGACAAAGTATGACTAGAACGTATATTCAAAGCATTCACAGTGTACCCTACAGTGGGACATTAACTGCAAATAGGAAATATTTTTTATGGGGTGAATGGAATTGTGGTATTGCCTATGGCAAAGTCTTAGGTCAGATTCTATAAAATTGTACAGCTGCATCTTCTGGTGTGCTGGGAATATTTTTTAATAACTAGCTCCAAAACGCTACTGATATTTCATGATCACATTGGCTACACAGGAAATGATGATAAAGAAAACTTAGCTCTATATCTGCAGTGACAGAAACATTTGGAATAGTTCCCTAAAGCCATGTACTGGAGTCCTTCTCCAAAGCCTGGGAAAGTGCAAGACTGAGGCTGACCTCTTGATTAATCTTTCCAGTGCAACAGGCAAAGAAACCTTTTTTAGAAATCTTCCCAAAGATCTTAAAAGTCATGATCAAGCTGACCAAGCGGTCATAAAACTTCTTATTTTAGTAATGATTCATCTAAGCTGCAAACATCTTAAATTCTAAATAAAAGGCAAATAATGTAGCCAATAGGAATATTATTCTACACTAACGTATCTTGAAACCCTTTACTTAAATCTAAATTTGCAGCCTATATACTAATGTCCTCCTGGTATTTATGCACATCCACATACAGAAAATGACTTTTTTAAACGTGAACAAAGGCACACAAAATATACATGTGTGCACTGCTCATAAGTTTACATACCCTGGCAGAATTAATGATTTCTTGGCCATTATTCAGAGAATATGAATGATAACACAAAAACATTTCTTTCACTCATGTTTAGTGTTTGGCTAAAGCCATTTATTATCAATCAACTGTGTTTACTCTTTTTAAATCATAATGGCAACAGAAACTACCCAAATGACCCTCATCAAAAGTTTACATACCCTGGTGATTTTGGCCTGATAACATGCACACAAGTTGACACAAAGGGGTTTGAATGGCTATTAAAGGTAACCATCCTCACCTGTGATCTGTTTGCTTGTAATTAGTGTGTGTGTATAAAAGGTTGATGAGTTTCTGGACTCCTGACAGACCATTGCATCTTTCATCCAGTGCTGCACTGACGTTTCTGGATTCTGAGTCATGGGGAAAACAAAAGAATTGTCAAAGGATCTACAGGAAAAGGTAGTGGAACTGTATAAAACAGGAAATGGATATAAAAATATATCCAAGGAATTGAGAATGCCAATCAGCAGTGTTCAAACTCTAATCAAGAAGTGGAAAATGAGGGGTTCTGTTGAAACCAAATCACGATCAGGTAGACCAACTAAAATTTCAGCCACAACTGCCAGGAAAATTATTCGGGATGCAAAGAAAAACCCACAAATAACTTCAGGTGAAATACAGGACTCTATGAAAACATATGGTGTGGCTGTTTCAAGATGCACAATAAGGCGGCACTTGAAAAAAGATTGACTGCCTGGTCGAGTCGCCAGAAGAAAGCCATTACTACGCAAATGCCACAAAGTCATAGTCGTTTGACTAAAATTCCATTTTAATTTTAGTGATATTTTAGTCATGAATGAATGACTTGTATAGCGCTGCAAATGCGAACTGAATCGCCTCAAGGCGCTTGATCGTACCTGCGTTGATTCCTTCATCTGAATTGTTTTAGTTTTAGTCGTATTTTAGTCGACTAAAATCTGCAGTACATTTTAGTTGACTAAATCTAGTGGGTTTAGTTAAATGTAATGCATTATTTAACCACTTGCCGACCGCCCCCTGTATATATACGTCGACAGAATGGCACGTACAGGCAGAACCACGTACCTGTACGTGCCATTCTTCCGGCGGGTGGGGTGTCCGATCGGAACCCCCTCCGCCGGCGGGGACGGTCGGCATCGCTTCAGGAGCGATCCGGGACGAGGGGACGGCCAGTGGTTTCTGGCCACCCCCTCGCGATCGCTCCTGGCGAATGAAAAGCTTCCCCTTCCTGTCTATTGTATAGACAGGAAGGCGGAAGTGATGTCACGCTCGGTGCGCCGGTCTATGTGACCGGAACGCCGAGCAGAGAACATGTAAAGGTTAGTGCACAAACAGTACACTGACACCAGTACACATAGGCACACAATCCACCCCCCTGTCACCCCCAGATCACCCCCCAGATCACCCCCTCCCCCCCCAGTCACAGTGTCACTAATTGCAGTGATCATTTATTTACTGATCACTGCATTTAGTGTCAGTGTGACTGTAATAACTGTCAGGGCAGTTAGTTTTAGGTCCTAGGTAGCCCCCTACCCCCCCCCTAATAAAGGTTTAACCCCTTGATTGCCCCTAGTTAACCCCTTCACCCCTTTTGCCAGTGTCACTAAGCGATCGTTTTTCTGATCGCTGCATTGTGTCGCTAGGTAACCATTTTTTTTTTATTTTAACCGCCATGTTTTATATAGGTTCATAAATAGGTTTATAGGTCAGGTACCCCCATATTACAACCTAAATAAAGGTTTTAACCCCCTGATTGCCCCTAGAGTTAACCCTTTCACCAGTAATCACCGTATAACTGTCACTGGTGACGCTGGTTAGCCAGTTAGTTATTTCGTTATTTAGGTTCCCCGTCAGGTTTTTATATAGCGTCAGGTACCCCCATATATTACCTAATAAAGGTTTAACCCCCTGATTGCCCCTAGTTAACCCTTTCACCCCCTTTTGCCAGTGTCACTAAGCGATCGTTTTTTTCTGATCGCTGCATTAGTGTCGCTAGGTAACCAGTTTTTTTTTTTTTTTTAACCGCCATGTTTATATAGGTTCATAAATAGGTTTATAGGTCAGGTACCCCCATATTACAACCTAAATAAAGGTTTTAACCCCCTGATTGCCCCTAGAGTTAACCCTTTCACCAGTGATCACCGTATAAAATGTCACTGGTGACGCTGGTTAGCCAGTTAGTTATTTCGTTATTTAGGTTCCCCGTCAGGTTTTTATATAGCGTCAGGTACCCCCATATATTACCTAATAAAGGTTTAACCCCCTGATTGCCCCTAGTTAACCCTTTCACCCCCTTTTGCCAGTGTCACTAAGCGATTGTTTTTCTGATCGCTGCATTAGTGTCACTGGTGCCGCTAGGTAGCCAGTTTTTTTTTTGTATTACTGTTACGGGTGACGCTGGTTAGTTAGCTTGTTTTTTATACTGTCAGGGCACCCGCCATTTATTACCCAATAACGGTTTAACCCCCTGATCGCCCGGCGGGTGATATCAATTAGGTTTTAGGGTCAAATAAGGTCTGCGTCGCCCCAGGTTAGTGCCAGTACCGCAAACACCCACGCGCAAAGCATACACCTCCCTTAGTGGTATAGTATCTGAACAGATCAATATCTGATCTGATCAGATCTATACTAGCGTCCCAGCAGTTTAGGGTTCCAAAAAAACGCATTGTTAGCGGGATCAGCCCAGATACCTGCTAGCACCTGCGTTTTCCCCCTCCGCCCAGCCCAGCCCACCCAAGTGCAGTATCGATCGATCACTGTCACTTACAAAACACTAAGCACACATAACTGCAGTGTTCGCAGAGTCAGGCCTGATCCCTGCGATCGCTAACATTTTTTTTGTGGTAGCGTTTTGATTCAGTCGCTAACAGTCAGGAGCTTTTTTACCTGTGAATCTCAAAAAAATAAAAAAAACAAAAATAGTTGTCGTTTTATTGTTCTCTCTCTCACTCTATTCTCTCTCTATTGTTGCTCTTTTTTTTACTCCATTCTATTCTGCAATGTTTTATTATGTTTTATCATGCTTGCTTTTCAGGTATGTAATTTTGTTTACTGTGTTTTAGTGTTAAGCATTTTTTTGTTTTCAGGTGCGCCATTCAGTTGCAGCGCGGATTTATTTATCTTGACAGCAACAGCGTTTGCTCCCACGATACATAAAGCCGCGACTCCAACGCTGTAGGAGGTGATTTCACCACCACAGTTAAAAAAAAGAGCATATGTGCCGAAGCATGGGGGCAGCAGGGGGGGCGGAGGAGCGATTGGCTCCTAATGCCACGTACATACGGTCGAAATTCCGACCGTGTGTACACGGCATAACTTTTGCGGGAGGATGCCCCCATGCATCGGCATATATAAATGGTGCATGTATGCCCATCATTAGAAGGGGGTGGATGAAGGGAGGTATTCTAATGGTGGGCATACCCACCAATCAATCTCTTTTTTTCGTTCAGCCAAGAGGCTGCATGAAAAAAAAAAAGATTACAATATATGTCCAGTATGTTGCTGGACTTTGAATGGTTATACCAGAATGATGCCTGCAGGTTTAGGTATCATCTTGGTATCATTCTTTTCAGCCAGTGATCGGCGTTCATGTAAAAGCAATTCTAGCGGGTAATTAGCCTCTAGACTGCTTTTACAAGCAGTGGGAGGGAATGTCCCCCCTCCCGGATATAAACCGCGCCATTGGGAAATTGGGAAAGCATTTTATCACACCAATCTTGGTGTGGTCAGATGCTTTGAGGGCAGAGGAAAGATCTAGGGTCTAATAGACCCCAATTTTTTCAAAAAAAGAGTACCTGTCACTGCCTATTGCTATCATAGGGGATATTTACATTCCCTGAGATAACAATAAAAATCATAACAAAGAAAAAAAATGGAAGGAACAGTTTAAAAATAGAATAAAAAAGCTAAATAAATAAAAAAAAAACTAAAAAAAAAAAAAAAAAAGCACCCCTGCCCCCCCTTCTCTTGCGCAAAGGCGTACACAAGCGTTGGTCTGGCGTCATATGTAAACAGCAATTGCACCATGCATGTGAGGTATCACCGCGAAGGTCAGATCGAGGGCAGTAATTTTAGCAGTAGACCTCCTCCGTGAATCTAATGTGGTATCATGTAAAGGCTTTTAAAGGCTTTTAAAAATGTATGTAGTTTGTCGCCACTGCGTGTTTGTGCGCAATTTTAAAGCATGTCGTGTTTGGTATCCATGTACTCGGCCTAAGATCATATTTTTTATTTCATCAAAAATTTGAGCAATATAGTGTGTTTTAGTGCATTAAAATAAAAAAAAGTGTATTTTTTCCACAAAAAATGCGTTTGAAAAATCGCTGCGCAAATACTGTGTGGAAAAAAAAAATGCAACACCCACCATTTTAATCTGTAGGGCCTTTGCTTTAACAATATATATAGTGTTTGGGGGTTCAACGTAATTTTCTTGCAAAAAAAAAATATGTTTTCATGTAAACAAAAAGTGTCAGAAAGGGCTTTATCTTTAAGTGGTTAGAAGAGTGGGTGACGTGTGACATAGGCTTCTAAATGTTGTGCATAAAATGCCAGGACAGTTCAAACCCCCCCCAAATGACCCCATTTTGGAAAGTAGACACCCCAAGCTATTTGCTGAGAGCAATGTTGAGCCCGTTAAATATTTTTTTTTTTTTGTCCCAAGAGATTGAATAATGAAAAAAAAAATATATATATATTTTTTTTACAAAAAGTTGTCACTAAATGATATATTGCTCAAACATGTCATGGGCATATGTGGAAATACACCCCAAAATACATTCTGTTGCTTCTCCTGAGTACGGGGATACCACATGTGTTGGACTTTTTGGGAGCCTAGCTGCGTACGGAACCCCAAAATCCAAGCACCGCCTTCAGGCTTTCTAAGGGAGTAATTTTTTTATTTCACTTCTCACTGCCAATCACAGTTTCGGAGGCCATGGAATGCCCAGATGGCATAAAACCCCCCAAAATGACCCCATTTTGGAAAGTAGACACCCCAAGCTATTTGCTGAGAGGTATTGTGAGTATTTTGCAGATGTCGCTTTTTGTCACAAAGTTTTGAAAATTGAAAAAAGAAAAAAAAAATTTTTTTTTCTTTACTTTCTTCATTTTCAAAAACAAATGAGAGCTGTAAAATACTCACCATGCCTCTCAACAAATAGCTTGGGGTGTCTACTTTCCAAAATGGGGTCATTTGGGGGGGTTTTGTGCTATTTTGGCATTTTATGGCCTTCGAAACTGTGATAGGTAGTGAGGAGTGAAATCAAAGATTTGCACCCTTAGAAATCCTGAAGGCGGTGCTTGGGTTTCGGGGCCCCGTACGCGGCTAGGCTCCCAAAAAGTCCCACACATGTGGTATCCCCATACTCAGGAGAAGCAGCAAAATGTATTTTGGGGTGCAATTCCACATATAACTATGGCATGTGTGAGCAATATATCATTTAGTGACAACTTTTTGAAGAAAAAAAAAATTCTTTTTTATTTTTGTCTTTATTCAATCACTTGGGACTAAAAAAAAAAATATTCAATGGGCTCAACATGCCTCTCAGCAAATAGCTTGGGGTGTCTACTTTCCAAAATGGGGTCATTTGGGGGGGTTTTGTACTTCTCTGCCATTTTAGCACCTCAAGAAATGAAATAGGCAGTCATAAATTAAAAGCGGTGTAAATTCCAGAAAATGTACTCTAGTTTGTAGACGCTATAACTTTTGCGCAAACCAATAAATATACGCTTATTGGCATTTTTTTTTACTAAAGACATGTGGCTGAATACATTTTGGCCCAAATGTTTGACTAAAATTGAGTTTATTAGATTTTTCTTATAACAAAAAGTAGAAAATCTCTTTTTTTTTCAAAATTTTCGCTCTTTTTCCGTTTATATCGCAAAAAATAAAAATCACAGAGGCAATCAAATACCATCAAAAGAAAGCTCTATTTGTGGGAAGAAAAGGACGCAAATTTCGTTTCGTTACAAAATTGCATGACCGCGCAATTACCAGTTAAAGTAGTGCAGTGCGAAATTGAAAAAAGACCTCTGGTCCTTAAGCTGACAATTGGTCCGGGGCTGAAGTGGTTAAGCATTTCTCTAGAATTGCCATTATATACTCCTGGAATAAAAATCTAATAACAAGTTAATATTGTTTTTTTTTTTTTTTAAGTTTTAACATGCACTCCAAACACAGATTTAGCCATTGTGATATATAATGTCTTTATAAATGCTTTTTGACAAACAGAAGTGAAACTATAAAATATTAAAAAAAAGAAAAAAACTGTAAACTCCATTGGCTGTAATGCCATTGCACGTATTACCTGAATATATTACCAACATTAAATATTAAGAAAATAAAAATAAGAAAAGCCTTTTTTAGCTTTCAGCAGTTTAGTAGATGCCCCCCTACTTATTCGTATGTAGTAGTGCAGTGTTAATTTTGATGTCAAATTTCAATTTAGTTTTAATCATAGTCTTTGGACTTAAAATGCCATTTTAGTTTTAGTCGTATTTTAGTCTTTTGCCTAAAATGCCATTGTAGTTTTAGTTGTATCTTAGTCATCTGAATTGTTTTAGTCCCAGTCGTATTTTAGTTGACTAAAATAGTGTTAATGTAGTCAACGAAAATATTTTGGTTGACAAAATTAACACTGGTGATAAACCATTTTGTGGATCATAAGCTGGCCATACACTGATTGGAAATTGGCCTGTTCGGCAGGGACTGGTCAAATTTCATTCAGTGTGTATGGATGTCCCTGCTTGACAGAGGTCAATCATTAGATTGACTTATTTTGAATAAACATGTTTTTTCTGCAGGATCAAATCTAGCCTGAGTGATCTGGGTGTGCAGTAAAAAAAAAAAGTCAAGGGGTCAGTACAATTCCTGAAATAGTTGATTTTTTTAGGCCCCGCAATACTTGCCCAAATGTTTATCAAATCACTGTTCTCCAAAAATACACTAAATTCATTAGCACACATAAACACAACATAACTTAGCTAGTTAACTAGTTAAATTCCTACTAAAGCCTCATTCACATGGATGTACTAAAGTGTACGCCCACGCGAGGGCCGTGTTTATGTGCAGGGGGATGCACAGGCGTTCTGTGCATCCCTGTGCAGGCAGTCCCATTCTTGTCAATTTGGATGCAGACACATCACAGTCGTGGCTCCCAATATGACTTCCATGAGGGTGCACAGCCCTGAACGCAGACAGTGTGAGTTCAGAGACATGCACCACCACCCACACAGATGTAAACTGAAAGCAGCGGCTGTGTCCATGCAGACTCCGCTTCCCAATTGACATCAATGGGACTGCCTGCATGGGGATACACGGGACACCTGTGCATTCCCATGCAGGTAAACAAGGCCCAGCACATGTGTATGCTGTACTATGCCCAAAGCCTTACTATGTTTTTTTAAATTTAGTTCAATCATTCATAAATGGAAGTATAGTCCACACAGTTTACTATGCTTCAGCGATGAATGAACACAGGAACGATCAATCGCTCACTGTGTTCATTCAAGAATAAGCTGGTAAACATGACAAGTTTATAAGCCCCCCACCCCCCCCCCTCTCCATCCTGACACTGATTTACCACCTCAGCAGTTGCTGTAGCCAGCGGGAGAGGGAGGAAGGGAGGCCAGCAGCATCAGCTGGGGGGATCTATTTGCAGACTTAATTCCTCTGCAGCACCCCAGAGCACCCAAATCTGGGGGGGGGGGGGTACACCCCCTAGATCTAATAGAATACAATGTCCCTGGAGGGGGGATTCCTACATACACCTTGTTTGTGATAGAGTTCTCCATCCACCTGCTTGCTAAAAAAAATGCCCCGTACACACGATCGGACTTTCCGACAAAACCATGGAATTTTGTTCGAAGGTTGTTGGCTCAAACTTGTCTTGCATACACACGTTCACACAAATGTTGGCCAACAATTACGAACGTGGGAACGTGGTGACGTACAAGACGTACGACGAGCCAATAGAAAGAAAGTTCAATGTGATATCTCCATTACGAACGCTAGTTTTACAAGACCGAGCGCTTCCGGCTCGTACTTGATTTCGAACATGCGTTCGAAAAACAGAAAAGAAAAGTCCGACAACAAATGTACGATGGAGCATACACATGGTTGGACTTTCCGCCAACAAGCTTACATCCAACATTTGTTGGCGGAAAATCTGATCGCGCGCCAACTGACTTAATGGGAAGCTCACAGAATGGTGGAGAAGGAGGTTGCTGTCAGGTGGTATATTGGAGGTATTTGAGAAAGAAAGTAGAGGATGGTTCGAGGGAGGGTGATTGCTCATGGGAGGAGAGAAGATAGCGTGGGGGTTAGGGGCACAAGCACCAATTAAAAAAAAAATCATATACTGAGCACTCTTATTACATGTAATAGCTAACGGTTATACGAATATATTTGTTGCAACTGTGTTCCTGTAACCTCGACCCAGAGCAAAGTAATACAAGCATTAACATTGAAATTTCCTTTCAACCATACATTGTTTCTTGTACTTATCTATGTGCTTTAGTTTGCCATGGAGCAGACATGATGCAACCCTATCTATTGTTCACTAATTAAGTGTTGATGGAAAGTCGGAGATGCAGTCACTTTAGAGCAATGCTTCATGTGCTAGTAATGAAAAGAACGAAAAATAACTGTATTACTTTTCCATTGTTATGAAGCCTGCAAGCAACATGTCTTCCTCTCCACAACTTGTTAGTAGAATAGGTAATATTAAGGTGGTTATACATGTCTTGATAAAAGCATAAAATGTGACATATCTGAGCATTGCTTTGTGGAGCTGAAGTAACAAGCACTTTTCACTGTTGGAAGTAACTTATCACATTAAAGTGGAAGTAAACCCTCCTGTTATTATCAACCAAGGAAGTTGCCATCTTGGCCTCTGTTTAATCTTCAACTGTCAGGATGCTGCACATGTGATCAGTTATGACACCAGACATTGGATGGTTTTACAGTTTGGTTGAGAGCACAACCAATGTGACAGTTACACTCCTGGCACGTGCCGTGAATGTACCTGTTTATTTAACCACTTGCCATCCGCGCTATGGCCGAATGATGGTCACAGCGCGGATCTCATTTCCCGGGAGGCCGTCATTTGACGGCCTCCCCTGTGCACGCTCCCTGCGCGCGCCCTATAGGGCGCGCGGGGCGCGCTGTGATCACCGAGTCACTGAGACTCGGGTCATCAGCGATCCGAGTAAGGGGTGGGTCCCGGTCCCTTACCATGTGATCAGCTGTCAGCCAATGACAGCTGATCACATGATAAAAACAAAAGCTTGGTGATCGTTTTTTTTTCTCCTCACGCTGACAGCGGAGGAGAAAAAAAAGCCGATCACCGGTTTATCTTAAAGGGACATTGGTCCCACCTTGCAATGCCCACAAGTGCGACCTTGCAATGCCCATAAGTGCCACCTTGCAATGCCCATAAGTGCCACCTGTCAATGCCCACCAGTGCCACCTGTCAATGCCCACCAGTGCCACCTATCAATGCCCACCAGTGCTGCAATCAGTGCCACCTAAAAGTGCTGCCTATCAGTGTAACCCATCAGTGCCCATCACTGCCCCCCATCAGTGCCCATCACTGCCACCTATCGGTGCCCGTCACTGCTGCCTCATCAGCGTACATCAATGACAGACAAAAATGACCCATTTTATATTTTTATAACAAAATAAAAAAAAATGTTTTTGTTTTTTTAAATTCATGCTTTTTAAAAATTTTGAACAAAAAATAAAAATTGCAGAGGTGATCCAATACCACCAAAAGAAAGCTCTATTTGGGGGGAAAAAATGATAAAAAAATTTCCTTTGGGTACAGTGTTGTATGACCGCGCAATTGTCATTTAAAGTGCGACAGCGCTGAAAGCTGAAAATTGGTCTGGAGGCTGTTACTACAATGTCCACCTAAGTCCATAACTATTCGTGACTTAAAGTGGGGTGCCCGTTAAAAAAAAAAAATTTAAAGTCAGCAGCTACAAATACTGCAGCTGCTGACTTTTAATAATCAGACACTTACCTGTCCCAGGGTCCAGCGATGCAGGGGATCGAAGCCCCCCTTCCCCCTCTCTGCTCGGTGGTTTATTTACTATAGGCAAATGTACTGTGCACTACAAGATCTGAGGGGAAGCTCTCAAATGAGGAGAAGCACTGCTGATTTCTATCATCCAATCATGTGCAAGCAAAAATGCATTTTTTTTTATTTCCCTTGCATTTGATTGAGTATTCTTTGCAAAGGGAAGCTTTACCTCATTTACTAAGCTCTGGAGCAAGTGCCCTTGCAGTGCACAGTATACAGTATTTGCCTTTAGTAAATCAACTCCAGTGTTTCCTTTTCTACTCGTTTTCTATGTACTGCCTTGTGCTTACCACTGTGACTGTAAGGCCCCTTCCACACGGGTGTTCTGATCAGGTCCTTCTGCCAGTTTTTCAGGTGGACCTAATCAGAAGTGCTATTCATCCCTATGTACAGGGGGGTATAAACGGACTTGTGTCTGTTTAGACCGGCCTACCTTTGATCCCCGTTGAGTCCGCTAAAAAACAGAGGGGGACTCCGTACTCTTCTGTTTAGGTGGAGCAAATCGGAGGGAGTCAGGAGTAAATGGACAGTCTGTTTACTCCCGGCCACCGATAGAGCAGAGCGGGCTCTGTCCATATTGCTCTGCAGAACCTGAGCAGACACAGATGTGTCATTCGCCCGCTCTGCTCCAATCAGCAGGGAATCTGTGAGATCTGTCCCATGTGAAAGGGGCTGAATGCATATGTCTTTGGGCATTAACGTTAGTATTTGTTTTATTTTTTCTATTTTACTTTTCTAATATTCTTTATTTTCAATGTTCAATGTCTTTGTTCAAGTCTCCAAAAATGCAAAAAGTACAGATATCTGGTACGGAGATGTAATAATGTGTATATTGTACCAATCAGCGTCAACCATGTGGGTTCTTTATGGATGCATTTACACCAGTCAAGAGAAAAAGCAGTTGACTTTGTCAATCCACTCATGTAGCCTGCAAGATTTTGTGGCTTAAGATGGTATACCACGTCCCTTGGCTCAAGGTTCACTACATGGAAAATTAGAGGTAAGAAGTGAAGGTATGGAAAGAAAAGGTCACAAGAGAGGAAAACAGAAGGGGTTTACTACAAAGTACTTTCTGTGCCCAACTATTAATAGCAAAAAATGTAAAGTAAATGTAATCAAGTCAAATAAGGGCACAAGTTCATATAGATATTTTTTTGCAAATTTTTTAAAAAATGACTTCAAAAAATTAATGTGCACAAATATATGAACAGAGAAGTGCCACAGTGTTCATTAGTGTTCATAAAAATTGAAACAAGGAGAAATAAAAGTGAAAAACAGATGACAGGTGCTCCCTTGACAAAGCCGTGTATCTTCACAAAATATTAATCGATCAATCTTCCACCACACCGTTGTGCTCAAAAGTGTCCACTCCCATAGGAAACTCACTCACCGAATGTTGCTGCCCACACTCACGTGTAAGGCTAACTAGCATAATGCTAGTTAGCCTTACACGTGAGTGTGGGCAACAACATTCGGTGAGTGAGTTTCCTATGGGAGTGGACACTTTTGAGCACAACGGTAGTTAGCCTTACACGTGAGTGTGGGCAACAACATTCGGTGAGTGAGTTTCCTATAGGAGTGGACACTTTTGAGCACAACGGTGTGGTGGAAGATTGATCGATTAATATTTTGTGAAGATACACAGCTTTGTCAAGGGAGCACCTGTCATCTGTTTTTCACTTTTATTTCTCCTTGTTTCAATTTTTATGAACACTAATGAACACTGTGGCACTTCTCTGTTCATATATTTGTGCACATACATTTTTTGAAGTAATTTTTTAAAAATATTTTCAGTGCGATTTTTTTCCCATCAGGGACACTGCAAACAATTCATCACGTGGGATTATTTGTATAGTTTTTTGTTTAGTTTATGTTTAGATTTGATTTACTTTAGCGCTACCTATCAGGCTACAGCCCATTTCGGACCACAGTTTGATTAACTAACTAACTAACCTGAAAATACCAAAATAAAAGCAGCAACTTATACTGTATAAGCAAAGTGAGTAACTGTATATATACTCTTTAAGAATACAGATATGATTCACTCACAGAAGACTGAATATTGACTGACTGTTGACTGCTTTTATAAGTAACACTCTTAAATTACTTTTGCACTAGTATTTATTATTGATTTTAGTACATTTAATATTTAGTCTATATATCAGATTTCCCTAATAGATCAGATGTTCAGATGTGATTAGGAAATGATTGGAGGGAATGGATGTTTGTATAAAATTACAGAATTATGAAGAGGGGAAATGAGGTTAAATGTATTTTTGCTTTGCTGTCTGGCTGGATCATGTGAACATGAAGTTACTGATGTCATTAGTGAGACTTTTAGAAATGAATATCATCCAGTGAGAGTTTCCTTTGAAATAAACCTTTGATTTTTTTTTTCATCCAGCCCACAGTAGCTTAAAATGTGATAAAATTATCCAGAATGTACAGTATCTGTGAAATTACAAAGAACGAAGACTATATTCTTGATTCAAGTCATCTTTGCAGACCGGGTGGGAACATCTTTAAGAACAAACACAACTAATGCCGCGTACACACCACCGTTTTTTCCGTCGTTTTCCGACAGAGTTCCGATGGAGTTCCGCTGAAACCGTCTTGTCTACTCATGATCACACCAAAGTCCGACCATCTAGAACGCGGTGACGTACAACACGTACGACGGAACTAGAAAAAGGAAGTTTAATAGCCAGTAGCTAATAGCTGCCGTCTCATACTTGCTTCAGAGCATGCGTAATTTTTGGTCCGTCGGAACAGCATACAGATGAGCGGTTTTCCCGATAGGAATTGATTCCGGCGGAAATATTTAAAACATGTTCTATTTCTAGGTCCGGCAGAATTTTCGGGAAAAAAAAGTCTGATGAGGCCCACACATGATCGGATTATCCGATGAAAAGATTCCGTCAGACTTTTTCTGCCGGAAAGTCCAACCGTGTGTACGCGGCATCAGACTTCATATGTTGTGAACATTCAGTGCTTTGAACTGGATCTAAAGTTTTTCCCCCTTTTTCTAGAAGTAATAGGAACTACAGTTAAGGTTTGGGAGGGGAGGGGAGTTCAACTGGTGAACAAGCACCAAGCAATATAGTCTTAGACAGGAGAATGAGACATGCCAAATTAGCCACCAACATACAGGAGGGATGTTTGCAGATTTAGGCCATAATGAATTATTTGCCAGGGGGGTGTTTGAAAATGTTGGACTCCCTCTATCACATAAAACAAACCATTCACTGGCCAATATCTTCACACACAAAGAAACTAAACTGTCTGAACCCTACTTCCTGAAACCAGGGACAACACACAATGGTTCTGAACCTCATTTGTATACATAAATGTTTGAGACTTGTTTCCTGCTTGTAATTAAAATGACTGCAGCTGTGGGGAGACGATATCTATACTATGCCAGTAAAATCCCCATCCTGATCCAGCTGTAGGACCTGCAGCTGTAGGACATGACAGATTTTATACAAACTCTTAACATCTCATGACAAGCAGGAATCTGGACACGTAACAGAAATGTTCTGCACATGCAGACAATATGCTCTCACTGAACTCTTATGTGGTTATCTGCTGTTTATAAGGAGATGGGATTCAAAGCTTAGGTCCAGCCAAAGAATATAGAGTTTCTAATTATCCTAAGATTGTCCTGATTTTAACTAATATATGTTTACCGGGTATATGGGGGTTATTTATCAACAGAAAACTTCAAAAGTTTAACCTGTGGTCATATTGAACACCCAAAAATAAGTACAATTAGCTATGTTTAAATATGGTTCACATATGTGCTGCATTAATAACATTCAATTATTATTTTCCCTTTCAAAAACAGCAAGAAACAGACATTTTAAGCATTTTAAGCCCAATTCAGACTATTGATCCTGTTGCTGTCAGCAATTCACCAGTGACAGGATCAGTAAATAGAACATTTACCTGCTTAAAAGGCTTCGCCCCCCACCCCTGGCTAAAACTGCAAAATCTCACTTACCAACGAGAGAGCAGCAGTAGCGCATCTTGCTGTACAACCAGCAAAGTAGCAGCACTATAATGCATGCACGTGGTTGCTTTTATCTCCTAGTGATCCTTCTGCTGTAGAGTTGCCAGCAGTGACAAGATTGCTGGTGTGATGTGGGTCTTAAGCTGGCCATAGACGGTTGAAATCTTGGCCAGTTCAGCCAAGATTTGAACCATGTATGAGCAGGCTGAATGTACCCAAGTTGATCGATCAATTAACTGGGGTACAACCAGCCTGTCGGATTTTAAATGCGATTATTGCTAAGGGCTGTTATAGCCGCTAGCAATAATCACTGTGTTCTCCCGGCGTTGACGGCTTACCCAGCCCCCTCCAGCTGGGAGAACACAATGGAGCCCTTTTTTATATTATTAACATGTTCACTGAGTCTTACGGTTAATTTTCTAGTGGTTCTACCAATATACTGATGATGGCAAGGACATTCAAATAAATCACATATGTTAGTAGAACCACTAGAAATGTATCCATAAGACTCATAAATGCTATATAAATAGTAATAGTCAGTGTTGATGGAAGGATTGGGCAATTGCTGATTGCTGATGCTGATTGCTGATGAGGCCCACAATGAAATTGAGTTTGACACCCCTGGTCTAGAGGATTGGAGGAATGTTACTCTGTGTCTGATCACATTCATGGAGCCTACTGGGTTCAGAGGAGTGGAGGAACACCATCTGGATGATTAAGAGCACCATACTTCTGTGGCTGTCCAAAGGTTGTGCTGAGGATCCTTCTCACTTTTAAACTTTTTTTTCGGGAATTTTGAAATAGATACTATTGTTGGGTAGGGATGAGCCGAACACCCCCGGGTTCGGTTCGAACCAGAACCTTCGAACGGACCGAAAGTTCGCGCGAATTTTCGAACCCTATACGTTATAATGGACGCGAACGTTCGAAATCAAAAGTGCTAATTACAACGGCCAATATGCATGTTAATGTCATAAAACAGGTTTGGGGACCCGGGTCCTGCCCCAGGGGACATATATCAATGCAAAAAGAACTTTTAAAAACTAACGTTTTTTCGGGAGCAGTCATTTTAATGATGCATAAAGTGAAAAAAAAAAAAGTGAAATTTTCCTTTAAATATGGTACCTGGGGGGTGTCTAAAGTATGCCTGTGAAGTGGCATGTGTTTCCCGTGTTTAGAACTGTCCTTGCACAAAATGACATTTGTAAAGGAAAAAAAAAGCCATTTAAAACCACTTGCGGCTTTAGGTTTGATCTTAAGTAGAATCTGAACAGGTACATTATGAAGTGTAGCTCCATCCCAAAAAAATCTATTTTTTTAAGCTTTTTGGAGAACATAGGGAGGGGTTATCACCCCTGTAACATTTGCTGTCTTTGCACATCTGTTCAGAACATGTCACCTCACTTTCCGTCCCAATGACAAATGTTTTTGGAAAAGTGGGGTTTTAATTGAAACAAGGATTGGTGATAAAGTATCAGTAGAGAGGAGATACCTTTTTCCCAAATTAAATCTAACAGGATAGAATTTCCCTTCCTAGGGGTAGATTTCCTCTCACTTCCTGTTTTCTCTTTCCATTTGCAAGTAGGAGTCGTTTGTAAGTTGGATGTTTGAAAGTAGGGGCCTGGCGTATATACTCTGCAGAAATTTGCCCTATTAGATGTTGGTGTAGCCACAAGACTGGTGGGCACAGGAATGGGCCCTGCTGTGAGTTAATAGATCAAGATTTGTAATTGCATGCACCTGTTGAACAGGGCAGAAAAATTGGGGGTGGTGGTGGTGGTGGTGGACGGTTTTGCCACAAGACTGTAAGCTCTCACAGTTACTCTTGGTGGGCGCAGGAATGGGCCCTGCTGTGAGTTATTAGATCAAGATTTGTAATTGCAAGCACCTGATGAACAGGGCAGAAAAATTGGGCCTTTGGCGGTGGTGGTGGACGGTGTTGCCACAAGACTGTAGGCCCTCATAGTTACTCTTGGTGGGCGCAGGAATGGGCCCTGCTGTGAGTTATTAGATCAAGATTTGTAATTGCAAGCACCTGATGAACAGGGCAGAAAAATTGGGCCTTTGGCGGTGGTGGTGGACGGTGTTGCCACAAGACTGCAGGCCCTCATAGTTACTCTTGGTGGGCGCAGGAATGGGCCCTGCTGTGAACTATTAGATCAAGATTTGTAATTACCCGCCCCTGTTAAACAGGGGCTGAAAAATTGTGCCTTAGGCACTGGTGCTGGTGCCACAACACTGCAACCCCTCACAGAGACTGTACTTGGAGCACAGCAGTCACACGTGTTGCGAAGCATTTTTTTAAAAAATGTAAGTACACGCCCCTGTTAAACAGGGGCTGAAAAATTGTGCCTTAGGCACTGGTGCTGGTGCCACAACACTGCAACCCGGCCCTCACAGATACTGTACTTGGAGCACAGCAGTCACACGTGTTGCGAAGCATTTTTTTAAAAAATTGTAAGTACACGCCCCTGTTAAACAGGGGCTGAAAATTTGTGCCTTAGGCACTGGTGCTGGTGCCACAACACTGCAACCCGGCCCTCACAGATACTGTACTTGGAGCACAGCAGTCACACGTGTTGCGAAGCATTTTTTTTTTAAAATTGTAAGTACACGCCCCTGTTAAACAGGGGCTGAAAAATTGTGCCTTAGGCACTGGTGCTGGTGCCACAACATTGCAACCCGGCCCTCACAGATACTGTACTTGGAGCACAGCAGTCACACGTGTTGCGAAGCATTTTTTTTAAAAAATTGTAAGTACACGCCCCTGTTAAACAGGGGCTGAAAAATTGTGCCTTAGGCACTGGTGCTGGTGCCACAACACTGCAACCCGGCCCTCACAGATACTGTACTTGGAGCACAGCAGTCACACGTGTTGCGAAGCAATTTATTTAAAAAATTGTAACTACCCGCCCCTGTTAAACAGGGCCTGAAAAATTGTGCCTTAGGCACTGGTGCTGGTGCCACAACACTGCAACACGGCCCTCACAGAGACTGTACTTGGAGCACAGCAGTCACACGTGTTGCGAAGCATTTTTTTAAAAAATTGTAAGTACCCGCCCCTGTTAAACAGGGGCTGAAAAATTGTGCCTTAGGCACTGGTGCTGGTGCCACAACACTGCAACACGGCCCTCACAGAGACTGTACTTGGAGCACAGCAGTCACACGTGTTGCGAAGCATTTTTTTAAAAAATTGTAAGTACCCGCCCCTGTTAAACAGGGGCTGAAAAATTGTGCCTTAGGCACTGGTGCTGGTGCCACAACACTGCAACACGGCCCTCACAGAGACTGTACTTGGAGCACAGCAGTCACACGTGTTGCGAAGCATTTTTTTAAAAAATTGTAAGTACACGCCCCTGTTAAACAGGGGCTGAAAAATTGTGCCTTAGGCACTGGTGTGGTGGCATGGATCATTGAGGAGGAGGAAGAGGATAGTCAGTGAACATAAGAGGACAGTCACTCAGCATCAGCATAGGCAGTCTTGAAGGGATGTGACATTAAAAATTATTCGGTTATATCCGCCTCAGGTGCCTGGTAGCTGGTGGTGATCCAAGACTGATTCATTTTGATGAATGTCAGTCGATCAACCGAGGCGGTGGACAGGCGCACCCTATGATCAGTCACAAATCCTCCAGCAGCACTGAATGTGCGTTCGGAAAGAACGCTGGAGGCAGGACAGGCCAGTAGCTCAATTGCATACTGTGCAAGCTCTGGCCAGTGATCCATCCTCAGGACCCAGTAAGCCAGAGGATTTTCGGTGGGAAAGGTGTCCAAGTCTGACCTTGCCCCAAGGTATTCCTGCACCATGTATATCAGACGCTGGCGATGGTTGCTGGAACCGATCATACCTTGGGGCTGCGGACTAAAAAATTGTCTGAACGCATCGGTCAGACGTCCACCTTCCCCACCGCTCCTTCTGCCACTGACCGAAGCCTCAGCAACTCGTCGCCCAGGACCAGGAGTTTGTAGCCTCCCAGTTTCTGGGAACGCGTTGCACAGACCTTTCTGCAAGGCCTCCCTGAGATGTCTCATCCTCTGCTCCCTCTGCGACGGCAAGATAAGGTCCGCAACCTTACCCTTGTACCGCGGATCAAGGAGAGTGGCCAGCCAGTAATGGTCCCTCTCCTTGATCCGAAGAACACGAGGATCCTTCCGCAGGCTTTGCAGGATCAGGGAGGCCATGCAGCGTAGGTTAGCTGAGGCATTCGGTCCGGAGTCTTCTGGGTCACTGAGGATGACATGATCGCCAGCCACCTCCTCCCAGCCACGTACAAGTCCACTGGCTTGTTGGGACTGTACATCATCCCTAAAAGACTGCTGCTGCTGATGCTGAGTGCCAGGCTCCACCTCCATGCTCACACAATCCTCCTCCTCCTCCTCCTCCTCCTCCTCCTCATCCTCTTCCTGTGTGATGGGTGGGACAGAAGGAACACTGTCCGGATAAAGGGGGCCTTGAGAGGCAAGGAAGTCCTCCTCTTCCTGCCTCTGTTCTGCCTCAAGTGCCCTGTCCATTATCCCACGCAGCGTATGCTCCAACAGGTGGACAAGAGGGACAGTGTCACTGATGCATGCACTGTCACTGCTCACCATCCTCGTGGCCTCCTCAAATGGTGAGAGGACAGTGCATGCATCCCTGATCATGCTCCACTGACATGGGGAAAAAAAACCAAGCTCCCCTGACCCTGTCCTGGTGCCGTAGTCGCAAAGGTACTCATTGATGGCCCTCTGCTGCGTGTGCAGTCGCTGCAGCATGGCCAACGTTGAGTTCCACCTGGTGGGCATGTCAGATATTAGGCGGTTCTTGGGCAGGTTCAGCTCCTTTTGCAGCTCAGTCAGCCGAGCACTGGCATTATAAGATCGGCGGAAATGCACACAGACTTTCCTGGCCTGCCTCAGGACATCCTGTAAGCCTGGGAACCTGCCCAAGAACCGCTGCACCACCAGGTTGAGGACGTGAGCCATGCAGGGCACATGGGTGAGCTGCCCCTGTCGCAGGGCGGAGAGGAGGTTGGTGCCATTGTCAGAAACGACCATTCCTGGCTTAAGCTGACGTGGCGTCAACCACCTCTCGGCCTGCCCCTGCAGAGCTGCCAGAACCTCTGGCCCAGTGTGGCTCCTGTCCCCCAAACACACCAGCGCAAGCACGGCATGGCATCTTTTTGCCTGCGTACTTGCGTAGCCCCTTGTACGCCTACGGAGCACCGCTGGTTCCAAGGACAGAGCACTGGAGGAAGAAGAAGAGGAGGGGGTGGAGGAGAGAGGTGTGTCACAACCAGTAGCAGTAGTCGCGTTTTGGAGGCGTGGTGGCGGAACAACCTCCAACACTACTGCACCTTGTCCTGCATCCCTCCCAGCTGCCAATAGAGTGACCCAATGGGCCGTGAAAGAAAGGTACCGTCCCTGTCCATGCCTGCTGGACCATGAGTCAGCGGTAATATGCACCTTACCGCTGACCGCCCTGTCCAGCGAGGCATGGACATTGCCCTCCACATGCCGGTAGAGAGACGGAATCGCCTTCCGCGAGAAAAAGTGGCGTTTGGGAACCTGCCACTGAGGAACCGCACATTGAACAAACTCACGGAAGGGGGCCGAGTCTACCAACTGAAAAGGCAGCAGTTGAAGTGCTAGCAATTTAGCAAGGCTAGCATTCAACCGCTGGGCATGTGGATGGCTGGGAGTGTACTTCTTTCTACGGTCCAGCAGCTGGGGCAGGGAAATTTGCCTGCTGCAATCGGACGTCGGTGTACTGCAAGTACTTGGTTGTGACACACCGAATTCTACACCTTCAGTCCTCTCAGAGCAGCTTTCAGAGAGGACTGAAGGTGTAGTGGGGATGGAGATCCCAGCTGAGGAGGAGCAAGGAGAGGTCCGCTTAGTTCTTTGGTGTGGGTCTTTTATGTGTGCCTGCCAACGAGCTGCATGGCAGGTCGCCATATGTCTGGTCATGCTTGTCGTGCCCAAGCGGCTGATGTTTTGGCCACGCGAGATACGCTTGAGACAAATATTGCAAATAGCAGTGGTGCGATCTGCTGCACTCGTCTCAAAAAAGGCCCACACCAAAGAACTTTTCTGATAACGTGCAGAGGCAGCGCCCTGCACAGGCGGAGCTCTGCGGTGTTGTACAGTTGCTGTGCTGGCCTCTACCTGGCCTCCAGGGGGCATCCTGCCTCGTTGGACATGTGACGCCGCATCCTCCTCCTCCTCGTCCTCCTCCTCATCCTCTCTCCCTTGAGGCACCCACGTGGAGTCAGTGACCTCATCATCCCCCTCCCTCTTCACCACTAGAGCAAACCTGGCAGTAAGCTGCAGCTGGTGGAACAGTACTGCCAGATTCCTCAAGCTGGGTATCGTCATCCGAGCCTTCGAATCGTTGGGCATCCTCCTGGAGCATGTACCCAACACTGTGCTCAAAGAGTTCGGGGGACTCCTCAGGAGGACATGGTGGGTCTAGGGAAGGGGTGGCTGATGATGCTCTGTCAGTACCCTGAGCCTGGGTGAGAGAGGATGAGGAGGATGAGGAGGGCTTGGTCATCCATTCTACCAAGCCTTCAGCATGATGCGGCTCCACATGTCCAGCTGCCGAAAACAAAGACGCGCGTGTCCCATGGCCACGTGCTGATGACGATGCACGACCACGTCCACGTCCACGGCCACGTCCACTAGAAACAGAGCCTGCCTGCCCTGTGTTCTTGGCTCTGCACGCTCTGCCTCCCCTTGGCGGTCTTCCAGCCATTGTAGTCGGTAGTCCTGTGGGTGCTGCTGAGAAGAAAATATAGGAGCTCTGTGTGATGCCACTAACACACTAGAAGTCCTATGGGTGCTTCTGCAAAGAAAATAGAGGAGCTCTGTGTGATGCCACTAACACACTAGAAGTCCTGTGGGTGCTTATGCAAAGAAAATAGAGGAGCTCTGTGTGATGCCACTAACACACTAGAAGTCCTGTGGGTGCTGCTGAGAAGAATATATAGGAGCTCTGTGTGATGCCACTAACACACTAGAAGTCCTATGGGTGCTTCTGCAAAGAAAATAGAGGAGCTCTGTGTGATGCCACTAACACACTAGAAGTCCTGTGGGTGCTTCTGCAAAGAAAATAGAGGAGCTCTGTGTGATGCCACTAACACACTAGAAGTCCTGTGGGTGCTTATGCAAAGAAAATAGAGGAGCTCTGTGTGATGCCACTAACACACTAGAAGTCCTGTGGGTGCTTATGCAAAGAAAATAGAGGAGCTCTGTGTGATGCCACTAACACACTAGAAGTCCTGTGGGTGCTTATGCAAAGAAAATAGAGGAGCTCTGTGTGATGCCACTAACACACTAGAAGTCCTGTGGGTGCTGCTGAGAAGAATATATAGGAGCTCTGTGTGATGCCACTAACACACTAGAAGTCCTATGGGTGCTTCTGCAAAGAAAATAGAGGAGCTCTGTGTGATGCCACTAACACACTAGAAGTCCTGTGGGTGCTTCTGCAAAGAAAATAGAGGAGCTCTGTGTGATGCCACTAACACACTAGAAGTCCTGTGGGTGCTTATGCAAAGAAAATAGAGGAGCTCTGTGTGATGCCACTAACACACTAGAAGTCCTGTGGGTGCTTATGCAAAGAAAATAGAGGAGCTCTGTGTGATGCCACTAACACACTAGAAGTCCTGTGGGTGCTGCTGAGAAGAATATATAGGAGCTCTGTGTGATGCCACTAACACACTAGAAGTCCTATGGGTGCTTCTGCAAAGAAAATAGAGGAGCTCTGTGTGATGCCACTAACACACTAGAAGTCCTGTGGGTGCTTCTGCAAAGAAAATAGAGGAGCTCTGTGTGATGCCACTAACACACTAGAAGTCCTGTGGGTGCTTATGCAAAGAAAATAGAGGAGCTCTGTGTGATGCCACTAACACACTAGAAGTCCTGTGGGTGCTGCTGAGAAGAATATATAGGAGCTCTGTGTGATGCCACTAACACACTAGAAGTCCTATGGGTGCTTCTGCAAAGAAAATAGAGGAGCTCTGTGTGATGCCACTAACACACTAGAAGTCCTGTGGGTGCTTCTGCAAAGAAAATAGAGGAGCTCTGTGTGATGCCACTAACACACTAGAAGTCCTGTGGGTGCTTATGCAAAGAAAATAGAGGAGCTCTGTGTGATGCCACTAACACACTAGAAGTCCTGTGGGTGCTGCTGAGAAGAATATATAGGAGCTCTGTGTGATGCCACTAACACACTAGAAGTCCTATGGGTGCTTCTGCAAAGAAAATAGAGGAGCTCTGTGTGATGGGACTAACACACTTCAAGTCCTATAGGTGCTTCTGGGAAGAAAATAAAGGTCTGTGTGATGGGACTAACACACTTCAAGTCCTATAGTTGCTTCTGGGAACAAAATATAGGATCTCTGTGTGATGGGACTAACACACTTCAAGTCCTATAGGTGCTTCTGGGAAGAAAATATAGCTCTGTGTGTGTAATGGGACTAACACACTTCAAGTCCTATAGTTGCTTCTGGGAACAAAATATAGGATCTCTGTGTGATGGGACTAACACACTTCAAGTCCTATAGGTGCTTCTGGGAAGAAAATATAGCTCTGTGTGTGTGATGGGACTAACACACTTCAAGTCCTATAGGTGCTTCTGGGAAGAAAATATAGCTCTGTGTGTGTGATGGGACTAACACACTTCAAGTCCTATAGGTGCTTCTGGGAAGAAAATATAGCTCTGTGTGTGTAATGGGACTAACACACTTCAAGTCCTATAGGTGCCTCTGGGAACAAAATATAGCTCTGTGTGTGTGATGGGACTAACACACTTCAAGTCCTATAGGTGCTTCTGGGAAGAAAATATAGCTCTGTGTGTGTGATGGGACTAACACACTTCAAGTCCTATAGGTGCTTCTGGGAACAAAATATAGCTCTGTGTGTGTGATGGGACTAACACACTTCAAGTCCTATAGGTGCTTCTGGGAACAAAATATAGCTCTGTGTGTGTGATGGGACTAACACACTTCAAGTCCTATAGGTGCTTCTGGGAAGAAAATATAGCTCTGTGTGTGTGATGGGACTAACACACTTCAAGTCCTATAGGTGCTTCTGGGAAGAAAATATAGCTCTGTGTGTGTAATGGGACTAACACACTTCAAGTCCTATAGGTGCTTCTGGGAAGAAAATATAGCTCTGTGTGTGTAATGGGACTAACACACTTCAAGTCCTATAGGTGCCTCTGGGAACAAAATATAGCTCTGTGTGTGTGATGGGACTAACACACTTCAAGTCCTATAGGTGCTTCTGGGAAGAAAATATAGCTCTGTGTGTGTGATGGGACTAACACACTTCAAGTCCTATAGGTGCTTCTGGGAAGAAAATATAGCTCTGTGTGTGTAATGGGACTAACACACTTCAAGTCCTATAGGTGCTTCTGGGAAGAAAATATAGCTCTGTGTGTGTAATGGGACTAACACACTTCAAGTCCTATAGGTGCCTCTGGGAAAAAAATATAGCTCTGTGTGTGTGATGGGACTAACACACTTCAAGTCCTATAGGTGCTTCTGGGAAGAAAATATAGCTCTGTGTGTGTGATGGGACTAACACACTTCAAGTCCTATAGGTGCTTCTGGGAAGAAAATATAGCTCTGTGTGTGTGATGGGACTAACACACTTCAAGTCCTATAGGTGCTTCTGGGAAGAAAATATAGCTCTGTGTGTGTAATGGGACTAACACACTTCAAGTCCTATAGGTGCCTCTGGTAACAAAATATAGGAGCTCTGCCTGCCTGCCACGAACACACTACAAGTCCTATAGGTGCTTCTGGTAACAAAATATAGGAGCTCTGCCTGCCTGCCACGAACACACTACAAGTCCTATAGGTGCTTCTGGTAACAAAATATAGGAGCTCTGCCTGCCTGCCACGAACACACTACAAGTCCTATAGGTGCTTCTGGTAACAAAATATAGGAGCTCTGCCTGCCTGCCACGAACACACTACAAGTCCTATAGGTGCTTCTGGTAACAAAATATAGGAGCTCTGCCTGCCTGCCACAAACACACTACAAGCCCCTCTTTCTCAATCAATCTTTGTAACTGAATCTATCTAACTCAATCTCTGTAAGTGAATCTCTCTAACTATCTAAATGCAGCAGAGTGTCACAGAATCAGCCTGCTCAATCTGCGCCGGAACAGCATGTGACCGGCGCAGACGGCGTGGCGGCGTTTTATAGGGGGGGGCGTGTACTACAGCCCCTGAGCTGTAATTGGCTACAGGCGTCCTGCCTGTAGCCAATTATGGCTCTTCGAGTTTCCGGGGCTGTGATTGGCCAAGCACGTGGGTTCGCATCGAGCACCGGGCCCATCCCTATTGTTGGGTGCTTCCAATTTTTACGTTTTATTTGAATTAGCTCATGTGACTTATAATATTTTTATTTTCATTTATATTAATACAGTTTTTTAAGCACTTCCTTTTTTACACCATATATTTTAGCATATATAAATGCATTTAGAGTCGTTATTTTTGATGTTTTTTCATGTTTAGGTGTTTTTACACATCATTAGATAGCAGCTTTCCCCTTCAAAAAAAATATTGAGTATTTCACTGGTGTATATAATTACACATCTCTCTCATCTTTGTTAATTTAATTTACTTTTTCGTGTTGTTGATTGGGTGAAGCGCCTGTTTTATTTTTTTATTTTAAAGTGTTTTTTTTGTTGAGGCTTTACTTTAACATAAGTCTATACCCAGAGAATGCACATTGAAGTTTTAACCTTTTCCAAATAAGCAGAAAACCCCTTACACCAAGCTCCCATTCTCTTCTGTAGCTTTAGGCACAGATGTGAAATTTATGTTTAAATATCACAAAAAAAGTGCTTAAAATACAGGTCCTCTCCCATTATTTTCTCTGGCAGCAAACATTTGTCAGTCTGCCTTCCCTCTGTAAGCTGTGAAAAACAGACTTGACTTTAGAGTCTCTTTTGTAATCTTTGAGGATGAGTAACTTCACAGTACCTGCAGCTATAGAGGTCAGGGATGGCTTGTTTTAAATCACTTTTATGGTTCATTGTAAATATTTAAACACTTTAATATGCATAGTCTAGGCACAGGTGCACTTTAAGGATTGCATGATACTACTATAAGAGTGTCTGAAACTACTGCAGAGACCATGCAGCTAGAGTAATTGATTTATTTCTTACCAAAACTGCTACGTCTGGAACATTATTGCATAGACCTGTATACATCTTCTCTGCCTTATATGGATTATGTCTTTTGGCCATCTAGATTTCAGGAATGTCCTCCATTTAATAACTTTGATTTAAACCATGAAAAGCACACACCTTTTTCAAACAGCATAGAACCATAAACTAAAAAGCAGACCTCTAAATCAAGTCAAATATTAAGCAATCTTTTTTTATTTCATTCAGAAAAAAAGTGACATAATACAGTTTTCTCACTAATGTACTGTACTTTATTTAACTATAAATCTAAACCTCTGATCATTATGACAAGATTTATAGTAAGAGGACTACTAGTCCTTCCTGAAATCCTGAACCCACAGTGTGAAAACCAAGAGAATCTCAATATATATACACAGTACAATATATATATATATATATATATATATATATATATATATATATATATATAAAACATATGACATCATCGGCTAGGACAAAGCAGCATATGTTTAACATAAACAGTGAGCTGAGATGGAGGTTGTCCCAAGAAACTCTCACACAGTATAAATAATAAGTATGTGTGTATGTCTCAAATGTCTTCTTTAGGATTAATCCAAATAAGCATTCCATAGTACAGCTCTGGCCTCTTAAACTGGACCTACATTGTAAAAATAGAATTTTCCCCACTATAACACTCCCTCCTCTGCTTTTTAAAAAAGGCAATATTTTTGTGTTTCTTTATATGTTTAATTTTTTTTTATTTTACTTTGGCCTGCTGCCTGCCTATTCTGGTTTAGGCAAGAAATACGTGATCTTGCTGCTGCAGCCTCCTTGGATATCCACATCACATGCAGGAGCCTGTAGGATCAGGGACAGACAGTGGCTGAAGGGCAGAACTGGCAACACTGTGTATTGGGGGCCAGCTTCAGAAACCATGAAGAAACATTCAGCTTCTGATGGTGTAGGAAAGGAAGACTGTGGTCTACACCATATGGCTAAACATTTGTGGTTGCCAGTTTACTACACCTATATGAGCTCGTTGGACATTCCATTCCAAAACTGTAGGCATTATTATGGAGTTGGCATCCCGTTGCAGCTATACTGCCTTCACTATTCTGAGAAGGCTACACACAAGATTTTGTAGTATGTCCCTGGTTATTTTTGCCCATTTAGCCAAAAGAGCATTTGTGAGGTTAGGTATTGGCATAAGGTGAGAAGACCTGGCTTGCAATAGTTTCAACTTATCCCAATGACCTTTAATTGGATTGAAGTCAAGGCTCTGTGCAGGCCATTTAAGCTCCTCCACACTAAACATGTCAAACCATGTCTTTATGGAGCTGGCTTTGTGCACAGGTGGAACAGAAAAGGTTTTTCTCCAAACTGTTGTCCCAAAGTTAGAAATGTACAACTGTCTAAACTGCTTTTGCATCTTAGCAATAATAGTACCATTCATTCATAAACACCTGGATTTAATTGGAGGGGTGTACACATAATGTTTTCATATAGTGTACCATCCAGCTTCACTGCTTAAACCGGAATTCCGGGTTTGATCTTAATTGCATACTTTTAATGGTCCAGCTTGATTGCACAAGGTAGAGATTGCTGAGTCACCACTCCTCCTCTCCATTCCATCCAATTAGGGAATGTCTTCTATTCATTAAAAAAAAATCAAGACATTCTATAAATGGGGGCCATGCAAAGCAAGTGATCCCTGTAGTGAGTGTGAAGTAGGGCACAGAACTCACATGAGTGTGCCGCACAGGACACAGGGCTTGGAGGCATTGACTACTTCAGTGATTGTCAGCTTCCATCCCTCATGTATGAGATACTGCATGCATAATTACATTGTGCCACTGTGCAAAGCTGGACCACTCTGAGTATTCAAGATCATACCTGGAATTCTTAAGCTGGAGCTTTAAAATGTATCATCAAGGGAAATTGTATTTGCATCAATTAAATTATTTTTCATGACAAAGGGTCCAGTAAAGGCCAACTGATTCATTGTTTTGTGCCCAAAATTGCAAAAAAAAAAAAAAAAGATTACGGATTTATATTATTAATAAATATTAATAAAAAAAAGAATAAATATTTATAGACAATAAATTGGGAAAAAAGATCTTGCGTGATCATTTTCTAAAACAATAGGAATTTACTGATGTATCCAGTCACTTTCATCTTCGGTTGAAACAGTGGTAACATTTTTTTAATATTTGCCAGATTTAATTCAAATATTGATAAAAATGGTAGCGTAAACTAATAGAATATGAAAGTAGACTCCAGATGCAGTTTTTATTTCTGGTGGGAATATGAACTTAGAACCCAGAGCCGCAAGGCAGGAGTGCGAAACACTCTATAAAACATTCTCCAATACCTGATGATGAACATCTAGTTTCACTGTGTCCAGTAGTTTACTCATAAGGAGTAATGCATGTTGGAAGTAATATTGTCTTCATCCATTCAGTAGAGGCAGCAAGGCTGCCACCTAACTAACCAAAATATATGCTTGAGTCACTGAGGATTGCATTAAACAGCAATTTAATGTACAACTGCCTAGTTATAGTAAAGCTTAAAACTAATTTAATTAAACGCATGAATGGTCTAAAAGCACATGGTACTAAGAGTAGTATAGATTTTAGTAGTAAAGATTGTATTTACTAACAAATATGTAAAGCAGACAATCAATCACTGCCGGATATCACTGATTCCAAGCAAGCAGGCTAGAATCAAAAGGAGCAGATATGTATTTGTTGGTGCTTAGAGTCATCCCGTTTCATCACTTGAGGGTGATCTTTTTGTCATGGTGGTTAATTAGAGTGGACCTTCGTCTTCCCCACACAGTTTCCATAATTTCACTCTTACCCCTCCTTTCTCACAATCAGATTTATTTTTATTTTTTTTAACACATTCTTTAGGGAAAAAGAAAATTACGGTATGTATTTGATACAATTTTCCTATTTTAACCATGCATTTTGCTGTTTGCCTGACCACTTTAAGGCCCCTCTTCAAGATAATGTTATCCTCCCTCTTACTGAACGCTGACTAGATAAAACTAGTCTCTCACTAGTTCTATCACATTTCCATTTTACTTACCGAAGGCCATGGTCACATGATGCTCTGGTCCCAAATTTTCCCTCTTTCTTAGCTTATGGTAGAGTCCTTTTTCAGGTGTCCATGGCACTGCCTGTATATGCAGTGGACACTTCCAACTGCCTGTCCACTAAAGGGATTCTCTCAGGATCCAGAAGTGGAGTGACATCGGTGGAGGGGACCAGTGGTCTCAGGCACATTCGCAGCGCTCGATTAATGCCCCCCCCCCCCCGCACCCGGAAATGATGGCGGCAGGGCACCTGACAATGGGCATAGGTAAGTATGAACTGCTTCACCAGGTGAGAAGAACCAAAAGCCTTGCAGGACAGCTGGAAGTTTATTTTTATTATACATGGATTGGAGCTTTAACATAAATTAGGCCAAAACAAGCAAAACTAGTATGGAATTAATTTAGCCCATGTATGAGCCGATGTTACAGTCCAAAAAAAAAAAAGTGATGGGACATGTGTGTACATAACTAAAGATGCAAACAATTGAGCACTGTCCATGATACTTTTTACTTTAACATATAATTTTTTCAGGACAAGTATCTTCTGCCTAGCAGCCCAGGGCAGACGACACACGTCTACCCAGACCGCTGTCTGCGTGGCACAGAGCATAGGTCACCTGATCTCATCTGAATATAGAGGTTCTCCCAGCAGGCCAAGGGACTCAAGAAAACCCCTGCCCATTGGCTGAGATACCCCACATACCCATAACCTGACCTTGGGTTGCCCTGCTCATATCCTGTACCACCAAGTATCCGGCCACCTAGTGGCAGAAGAGAAAAGTGCAACAAGGCCAAACTTAGGGAGAAATCAATAGACCTCTATAAATTGACCAAGATAACTACCCTTGGCAATTAAATTTGTGAGGAGCTCCCTGACTAAACCCCAGGGCGCTACACAAGCTTTCGGGGTATGTCCCCTTCTTCAAGGTCCGAGCAGCACTGAATCACAAAAATTTTAGCAGAATGTTAATAGAATCCAAAAGATGCAAAGAAATTCATACTGTATTGAATCTTTGTTGGAAGCCAGCTTTATTATATGCTTTTCTACAAATGTACATTTTTTTATATATTTTTTTTTTATCTTTGATAAACAACTATGTAACAGATGTCAGAAAATTGGTGTTTGTCTTTGTATGTTGAAAACAAATGATAAAGCTCCTTTCTTGCAGCAGCTCAAAAGCAGAGAGTAATACTCTTATCTGGTAATACTAAAGTAACCCAGGAGATTCAGCCACTTACACAACGTCACACTGGGATGGACAGAGAAAGCCAGGATTACACACTAATACCAAGACCTACATTTATGCACATCAAGAACCTAGAATAGATCGCTGGCACAAGATTCAATCTATAACAAACCCCAGCTAACGCGGCCATTTCACACTGACAAATGTCAAACCAAACCATACCAGACTTGAATATTTATATATCCTGCTCTGGTGGGTTTGTTCAGATTTTAGAGTGTAGCAAAAAGTACGAGGGGAATTTACTACAACTGAAGCAGACCGAATCTGGAGCAGTTAAGCTTTGAAAATTAAAGATAAAAGCTGACTGGTTGCCATGCCCAGCTGCTCCAGTTTTATAATTTTCCTTTAATCTGGTAAATTTACAGAGGAAACCGGTGTTTGTGGCATGTGCCACCCATGGCAATTTCTATTTAAGAGTGAATTAGAACAGTTGCAGGGTCTGCTCCAAATGAACAGTATATGAAACTGGCTCAAATCTCCTCCGTACTGGACCTGGCATACCGGATATGAGCTCTCAGGAGACAGCTCACATTCCTCGCTACACTTGTATAAGCAGAACTTGCACAGCCATCCTCCTCCCTTCTGCACTCAGCTGAGTGGGAGGTGAGGACCGGCAGAGGGATCCAGGGCAAGCAGATTCAGCTGTACTGTTCCATGCCATGTCTGTCACAAACAAAGCATAGAAGAGAGAGTTGATTGCTTATAATTAACACAGGGTTCGGTGCTTCTTTTGTTAATTAGGACCAGCACCTGCACTGTTTAGAAGAGTTATGCAAGCATTATGCTAGCACCACTCTTTGTGATTCCCCCCATTGTGTTTTTTTTATGATAGACAGATGGATAGATAGATAGATAGATAGATAGATAGATAGATAGATAGATAGATAGATAGATAGATAGATAGATAGATAGATAGATAGATAGATAGATAGATAGATAGATAGATAGATTGCACTTGCCTTCGGTTCCATGTTTTCTTGACTGCATTTGAAGCAAATATGTTACCATATCAAACACATAAAACCAGGTGGTTCTTGATTTATGGCAGATTATGCCTGTTTGCTAATAGTAATAGGCCTGTGGTGAGGTGTGGAAGACAGGACAGCACAAGTTATAGCAGGATAGGACAGGTCATAGCAAATGAACATGGAAATTGATGGCCTAATCTGAACATGTATGGAAGCACACATGGGCACCTGGAGGTGCCAGCTGCTTTATGTCTTACGCTGGCCATCGGCGGTTAGAAACTCGGCCGGTTCAGTAGGAACCAGATGAGAATTGAACCTCATACATGTATTGATACAGCAGGCTTAATGTACCCAAATTGATCGATCAATCAACTTGAGTACAACAAGCCTGTTGGATTTTACATGCGATTATTGCTAGTGGATGTTATAGCCTCTAGCAATAATCATTGTGTCCTCCGGTGGGGATGGCAGACCGGGAGAACACAATGGCTCTGCGGGAGGGATTCTCCCATCAACACCAACTGTGTTGATAGGTAAATCAAGCGATTTCCTTCCCTTCAACCCGTGGTTGCTGGAAATAAATTTGCTCCATCTATGGCTGGCCTTAGTCTGTTGAATGTATTTTATATGGTCATAGATTCTTCAGTATAGGGCAGCCATTCTCAACCAAGGTTGCTAGTGGTTCCTTGAGCTGTGGCTGTTTGACCACCCATATTATGGTGCCTGCATGGTTCCAGATCCATCGTCACCAGTAGTATGTGAACTTTTTAGCTGGCTGTGAGTATTTTCCCAATGATTCCCCCGATGGACTATTTTTTAGCAGGGGTTCCCTGTGACCTAAAAATATATATTTCAAAAGGTTCCTCCTCTTGGGTAAAAAGTTTCAGAAAGGCTGGTATAGAGAGTCACAAATCCCCCTGTTAGTAGCATAATAAATGTTAAAGGGAAAGCTCATGTTTTTACAAAAAATGAAAAGGTTAACTAACTCCAAATATCTTGGACCCTGCTGCTCTTAGCATTTGTGATATCTTATATTGCTTCTGTAGCAGTCCGTATACCCCAATATACAGCCTGGTGTGAGTATCCATCATAAATTCCGCAATGGCAAGCAGTAATTGGTACATGTGACCACACAACTGTGCTGACCAATGAGAAGCACTTATTTCTCCTGGGACACCTAACGGATGAAAAACTCTTTAAATGTGTTTTTTCAATGACTATAAAGCATTCTCTGATTGGAGGAGGTAGACAGGTGGGGCAATAACATCATGATCTCCACCTCATCTAGTTAGAGAACACCCTATATTCAAAAATTCAAGAGGAAGCCACTTGCACAGATCACAGCTATCATTGTATATAGCGTCTATTACTACAGTGATTTACAGCCTATGAATATCAGATATGAATACTTACATTGAGTATCAATGGTGAACCACAGAAAGAATTATTATATTCTCCATAGGGTGTTGCCAACATCCCAAATAATTGTTATGTATGGACCCTAAAAATACATAATTTTCTTCTTTTTCGCCTATAAAGTCCCACTGTACCAGGGGGTAATTAGGTCCCTTTTTAGGGTCCTTACATAACAATGAATACTTACATTGAGCAAAGCAGGACCAATGTAACTACAATGCAAAAATATATAATTCCTGGAGTTCAGCTTTAACCACTACAATACTGGGCACTTCGCCCCCTTCCTTCCCAGACCAATTTTCAGCTTTCAGCGCTCTCGCACTTTCAATGACAATTGCGCGGTCATGCAATGCTGTACCCAAATGAAATTTTTATCATTTTGTTCGCACAAATAGAGCTTTAGTTTGGTGGTATTCATTCATGACTCCGTTTTTTATTTTTTGCGATATAAGTGAAAAAATAGCGGAAATTTTGAAAAAAAACAATATTTTCTCCTTTCTTTTTTAAACGAAATCCAATAAAATCTAATTTTGTCATACATTTAAGCCAAAATGTATTCTGCTACATGTTTTTAGTAAAAAAAATTCCTTTAAGTGTATAATAATTGGTTCGCGTGATCACGGACATATGTACGCAAATGATCATGTACAGATGTGGGCAGGTGATCACGGACATATGTGTGCAGATAATCATTGGCACATGTAATTTTACTGGGACATTTGTGGGGGACATGTGTTTTTATTATTTGGGGACATGTGTTTTTATTTGGGGACATGTGTTTTTATTTGGGGACATGTGTTTTTATTTGGGGACATGTGTGTTTTGGGGACATGTATGTTTTGGGGACATGTGTGGGGACATGTGTGTTTTACTGTGTTGGTACACTGTTGTGGACACTAGACTGGTGATCAGTGAGTAAAAAAACAGCTAATACTCACTGATCACCAGCCGGCTTCAGCGATCAGCTCTCCTCTCCTCAGCGACGACTTCCGTGTGAGGAGAGGAGAGCCGATTGCCTAGCAACCGGGTGTTTGCTTACATCACATGACGGCTGTGATTGGACACGGCCGTCATGTGATCAGGAGGGCCAATCACAGAGCCCTCCTGCCGATCGGAGATGCGCCGTGTCCGGGTGACACGAGCGCATCAGGATCGCGCCGCTGCGCGGGCACGCGCACGCGCGATCCCCCTACTTCTGATGGACGTTCGGGAACGTCCGATCAGAAGTAGGCGGCTCCCACCCGGCCGTATATATACAGTGGCCGGGTGGGAAGTAGTTAAAATACTTGCTCACTGAAGCTACACTATACCTTTTCTTTAACAGTCAATGAAAATAGAATGGAAGTGGTTTTTGTCAACCTTTATGCCAAGCCGAGCATCACTGCATTATAAGGATAAACTAATGTACAATGCTAGCAGACTCACTTTTCCAAGAATACCATTACCAAGGCAATGTCTAAATGGTCTTGGAGCACATTGCTTCTAAAAAGCAGTTTTAGATGAACTTTTATATCAACTGGCTGCCCGCAAGGCAATGCGGCTCTTAAATAATAAAAAAGTTCCTTCCTCTTTTATTTAGCTCTAGTATAGAAACTAAGTAAACTGTTTCAGTACTTAGACGTATTAAGTGAATATTACAATAAGGTTCGCAAACATACACCATTATGAGTTGGGAAGTCCTGAGGTTCTTAAAATGCATTAGTCCATTCTGAGCCAACCTCTGTGAATGGGCCTATAGAATAATGGTTTCTATTTTTATCGTATATTTGGCGAAAGATATGCTGTGGCCTGCAGCTGCAAATAGTTCCCATGAAACTATTGCTATCTGTACTTAGGTTTGCTCTGCACGCACAAAAGGCAGGATTTAAAACTATAAAGAAGCCAGGATCATACGGTACAGGACACAAGAGATGCTAATGCCTCTTCTTTTCAGACAATATGCACAAAGCAGCAGCCATGATACACCCCATTACTTGCACCTGTTCTAGCTGGATGCACTCCAGTGACTTGTTTGGTGTAGTGCAGGTATTTATCAGTGTTCCTCACATAAAATATCTCTAGATTACAATATTGTAGGTTTCATTTAATGTGCTAATTACACCAATAACTTTAATTCATGTTTTTCTTATCGAACTATTAATACTTATTATTGTTAGGGAGTTCTTAACCACTTCAATACCAGGCACTTTCGCTCCTTCCTGCCCAGGACAATTTTCAGCTTTTAGCGCTGTCACACTTTGAATGATAATTGCGCGGTCATGCTACACTGTACCCACTGTACCTATTTTCTTTCCACAAATAGAGATTTCTTTTGGTGGTATTTGATCACCTCTGGGGTTTTTATTTTTTGCTAAACAAACTAAAAAATACCAACATTTTTGAAAAAAATACGTTTTTCTTAGTTTCTGTTATAAAATATTGTTTTCCCCTTCACTGATGAGCACTGCTGAGGTGGCACTGATGGGCACTGATGACTTGGCACTAATAAGGTGGCACTGATGGGCACTGATGAGGAGGCACTGATTTTTAGAATTTATGGGCACTGATAGGCAGCACTGATATGCAGCACTGATGGGCACCAATAGCATGGGCACGATACCACTGATATCCAGCATTGGGCACTGATAGGTGGCACTGATGGGCACTGATAGGTGGCACTGATGGTCACTGACTGGTGACTGTGATGAGTACTGACATGCAGCACTGACTGGCACTGATAGGCAGTGCTGATTGGCACTGATGGGCAGCACTGATGATGAGGTACTGATGAGGCACTGACAGGTGTTACTGCTGGGCACTGATTGGCACTGTAATGGGCACTGATTGGCACTGTGGTGGGCACTGATTGGCACTGTGGTGGACACTGGCATACTTTATTATTTGGGCACTGATTGGCAGCTGATTGATAGACATGTGCGGTTCGTTTTGTACGAATCGAAAATTCATACGAATTTCCGAAAATTCGTACATTCGGAAGCATCCCAAATACGAATTTCAGATCCAACGGAAACGTGACTGGTGTTTTGTTGACCAATCAGAGGTTTTCTTCTGCTGCTGAGTGAGGGTTGTGAGAATTACCTTTTTTAATATGGGAGTGGGAGACTGGTACTGGTAGTCGATGGGAGATTCAGAATCTGACAAAATAAGAATGTTCGTCAATATCGTTTTATTATTGTCATAATAATTACGATTATTCGTTATGATGAAGTTAAAAACCCAGGAAGTCATCACAGCACAGGGATGGTGGGAGCCCCTCATAATGAGCACAGCAGGGGTACAGCCTCAGGAGGAAGTCATCACAGCACAGGGATGGTGAGAGCCCCTCATAATGAGCACAGCAGGGGTACAGCCCCAGGAGGAAGTCATCATAGCACAGGGATGGTGGGAGCCCCTCATAATGAGCACTGCAGGGGTACAGCCCCAAGAGGAAATCAGAACAGCACAGGGATGGTGGGAGCCCCTCATAATGAGCACAGCAGGGGTACAGCCCCAGGAGGAAGTCAGAACAGCACAGGGATGGTGGGAGCTCCTCATAATGAGCATAATAAGTCGACAACTGCCATATTGAGAGAGGTATTTTTTTTTTTTAATTCATCATAACTAATGTTCGTAATTGTTACGAACTGATGGCGCTGTGCTGATAATCAATGTGCTGATTATCAGCACAGATCCCCCCCCCCCAATCGGCGGCTCTCCCAGTCAGCACGAACTGAGGAATGGCGTTTACCGGCACTTCCTGGTTCACACGATGATCAGCTGTGATTGGTCACAGCTGATCACGTGGGAAGAAGCCTCTGACAGAGGCTCCTTATCACGATCAGAGATGCGGCGTGTCAGACTGACACGCCGCGCGACCCTGTAGGCTCACACTGGCATGTTATCCTGCTGGACATCATATGAAGCCCAGTCAGGATAACAGAACCACTTCCCGGCCGTCAATCTGCTATAGGAGAGGCGGGAAGTGGTTTTAATCACATTCAAGTTGCAATAGTACAAAACTGGTTACATGGAGAAATCTGAGTTCAGCTGATGAGCAGAACATGCAGCATACTTAGGCCCTTTTCACACATGCCTTCAGTTTGTTTCATCAGTTCAGTTACGTTTTTTCATAGAAAAAATGGTTCCGTTTACATCAGTTCTTCATCAGTTCTTTACATCAGTTCCTTACATCCACTTAACCACTTGAATCACATTTTTGGTTTACATATATATTTGTCATAAATGTATGTATAGACCATTAGTCAACACCTCTATGCCATTTGCATCATTACGTATTTACATTAATCATATGATGTATGATATATTAATTAATGTTTTCTTTGTAGAATTGATATGATGCTTTCATCTGTGCTATTCTCAAGGCCCTGACGAAGCAGTTTCACCCGAGAAACGCGTAGGCCACGCTTTGTATAAACCTGTTGGGAATCGGCACATCCCTGATTTCAAAATTTGAATCACTAACTACTGTAATGTATTTTAAACGTTGTCTCTTAGTTTAATAAAAACCTGTTTACTTTTGTATAAATCTGTTATTTTGTTTTTTTTTTTTTCATACTCCTCCGAGACACAATTAGAGTCCCATTCTGTTCTATAAAAAAATATTTTTTTGAAATATATTTAAATGGTTTACATTAGAACTGCACGATTCTGGATAAAATGAGAATCAAATCACAATTTTTTTGCTTAGAATAAAGATCCCGATTATCGCGGCATACCATCATCTTTCACATTATACAAAACAATTGGGCTAATTTTACTGTTTAGTTTTTTTTTAATTCACGGAAGTGTATTTTTTCCACAAAAATTGTGTTTGAAAGACAGCTGCCCATTTTATTCTCTAGGGTCTCTGCTAAAAATAAAAACGAATCACTAACTTAGGCTTGTAGCTGCCTCAGCATACCTGCACAAGTAATGCCCCGTACACACGGTCGGATTTTCCGATGGAAAATGTCCTATCAGACAATGTTGTCCGAAATTCCGACCATGTGTAGGCTCCATCGGACTTTTTCCGTCGGATTTTCCGACGGACAAAGTTTTATCTCCTGCTCCAAGTGCCACGCATGCTCAGATCAAATTACAAGACCAAAGCTATTGGCTACTAGCCTCTACGTAGTTCCGTCGTACGCAACGAACGTCACCGCGTTCAGAATGATCGGATTTTCCGACAACTTTGTCCGACCGTGTGTATGCAACACCAGTGTCGGACAAAATCCGTCATAAAAAATCCGACGGATTTTGTGGTGGGAATTTCCGACCGTGTGTATGGGGCATTAGAGTTCATAACTGGTTGACTCCATGATGGTAGTATTCAGGACTGACATCTTCAGGGCAGAGTGCAGGTCCCAGCAATCCCCCTAGGCTGTAGAAGGCTCTTGAAGCCAGATGTTCATTAGCAGGCACTCTGGATTCTGCATAATTCAGCAGGCTAGCAGGATGGACTCCGGCAATGGTAACCACGAAAAAGAGCAATGAACTTCCAGCAGCAGCAACTACGGCTCCTACATCTGGACCCCTGTTGCTTTTGTAATACACAGAACCAGTGGTTTAGACCCAAGAAGTCCTCCGAGAAAGACCCAGAAAACATAGGTACTCTAGCCATCCTGGCTGGCAGCACCTAACTAGGCTGAAATAGGGAACCTGCCTACAAATTAGCATTTCCGTATATTCATGCATAAATGTAATTCTTGGCTAAAAAAAAGACTGAATTTAATGGATGTTTCTATGGATGTGAACACAAGCTATTTAAATGCGTAAACATAAACTCTTTATGGACTTTCCGGGCCTCACTTGCGATTCTTATGCAGCATTATTCTGACAGTTTCTGAGGTTCCAACCCCCCCCCCCCCCAACTCAACAAAAGTAGATTTTTCAATCGACTGTAGCACCTTCATTGATGCTAGTGTAGGTACATTTTGTTTGGCTGTGTTTAAGGCTGTGGCTCTATTACCTTCCCCTGCCTTCTGAAACTCTCTGGATATTTCCCTAACATAGTTGGTGGAGGGACAGCGGCTGCAACCTGAATATTAATTGAGTTCCCACCAATTCCTGGGGAGGCAGACCCAGAAGGTGGGGAAGTGACCCATAAATACTCAGAAGCCTGGCAGTCTAGGAGCAGAGTCCGGGGTCCAATCATCTGGAGGAGACCCCTGTGCTGGGTGTCTGTAAGCCCCCCCCCCCCCACCTTGGGGCATAAGAAAGAGAGCAAGAAGAGAGAAAGAGAGAGAGAGAGAGAACTCCAGGACATCACTCAGCCATAGTCACAGCTAGGCCTAGGTGCAGACTTAAAGCCAAGCCTGAAGCAGCCTGTTAAGCAGAGAGGCCAGTGCAGCAGCTTTCTGTATTCTAAAAGCTACTTAAAGGGACAGAGTGGGTACACACCAGCCATCATACCTAAATCAACAGAGAGAACAGTGTAGTGCAATACTGCACATATCTGGGACCTAGGGGACAGCTTTAGTGTAGTGCAAGACAGCCAGGAGCACCCCCAACATCTCTACTTTGGGTCTAGAGCAGCCAGGTGCTGTACAATACAGTCAGCAGCTGACTCTTTACCATTGTCTTTCTGCAACTTTATTTTTATTTCAGTTGCACCTTTACTACCACTGGTGTGCAGTATATTTCAGTTGGACTTTAGCAGCCAGGGACTTTAGCAGTTCCTCATTCGTTTGTTTGGAGTTTATAACTTTCTTCAGCTTTGGGGCTTCCCATGTACCCCCAATCTCTATCTAAGTTCTTTGTTCCCAAAATAAACAGCAAAAACCAAAACCCATAGACTGTTTCTTGAGCCAACTGGAGTATGTGGAAAATTCCTTTTGCCTGGCTGTGGGTGCTGTGTGGGGGAAATAGGACTGAATTCCAGAGGCTCCTTCTGAGGTAGCACTACACAACTTTTGTCGAAAGGATCTGGTCTGAAAATCCTTGGCTGAACAATCTTTGCATCCAATCAGGTGACAGCACCATTTAGGTATTCAGCAGTAGCTGCTGAAAACCATGAGTGGAAACTAATGTTCTTCTATCCACACAGTTTAGCATGAAAGGGGGAATCTAAGGATTTCACCCATTGGCTGAAGAGTGCAAGTCAAAGCGCATATGGCCATTGTCACAAAGACCTCACTTCCTGTCTAGTAAAATGTTGTTGTCAAGGGAGCCCTGGATAGCAGTAAAATCTGGTAGGATTTCTGGCCCTTCTAAAACTATGGCTTGATATACAACTTTAAACCACAAAGCCACAAACCACTGGGGTTGATTTACTAAAACTGGAGAGTGCAAAATATAGCGCAGCTGTACATGGTAGCCAACCAGCTTCTAACTTCAGTTTGTTCAATTAAGCTTTGACAAAAACTGGAAGCTGATTGGTTTCTATGCAGAGCTGCACCATATTTTGCATGACTGCTGAGGCGCAATGGGCCTAGGTCCCAATTAACATAACACAATAAGATCAAATCCCCCACCACCCTTGCCCTTTACCCATTAAATAAGACACTTACAACCATTAGGTTGGAAAGGGCAAGGCCACAGCTTTATTAAATTCCAACACGTAACATGTGAACATATTTAACCAGTGCCAGTCACAGTCATACTGTGAGCACTGAATTCTAAAGGGGGGAAGTGGGGCCTGTCCTTACCATAAGTTCTGGACAGACAGCCTACTTCAAATTTTTCATCCAGGGCATAGCCTATTACAGCAACTTTAAATGCTGACAAGGTCAAGAAATTGCAGCAAGCTGTGACATACCATAATAGAGGAAAAAAGAGGCGGGAGGGTGGTCAGCTTTTCCATCCGACTCTTCCGAAACACCCAGAATTCCCTGGGGCACACGTTCCCTGAACTCAGGCCCATCCCATCCCCCATGTTTCAACCAATCATTTCCCTTGTCTGGCACCTGGCCATGACCCCATCAGTCAAGGCTCTCTTTCCCTAGGGAGGGGGCTCAAGAGACCTTCACTCTCCAGTTTTAGTAAATCAATCTCATAGTGTCTAGGTATGCACCTTGAATAATTCATTATGTTTAATTCATGCTTAATTACTTGGAAATTTATATTATTAAACTAATAAAGTACGATCTGCCCCCATCACACTCGGTCAAACTAGGCACGGGCCTATTCATTATTTCTCTAATCCAAGCTTTATCAAAATATTGCTTTTACATGGTCTGCTTCTTATATTCTAATCTCTGTTAGGCAGCCTGTCTATTTGACGATTGGTTAGTCCATCTAGAAGTCGCAGTATTCATAAGCAGCAAACCTAGGTTGGGTGAATGAGGAATCCGAGCATCTGTGCTATCCCTGCAGGGATTATGTATTAGGGGTTTAAAGCTGAACTCCGGGACAAGCAAATATTGTCTACATACAAGAGTCATGTGTATTCTTCCTTGAATCTTGGTGTGCTTTGTGTATTTCTTCCACATTTGTGCAGTAATCTAGTGTGAAACTTTCCCTCTGTGCAGAAGCTTCCTGTAATAAAGACCGGTCACTACTGCTCTCTCTGTGCAGAGTTGCCGGGGTCTTGTATCCGCCCCCTCCCATCGTTTTTTATAGGCAGCCTGTAGTGGGTGGAGCCTACTGGGTCCCTCCCACAGCTCCTGCGCAGGCTATACCTGCAATACAGTGATAGTGTCACTGCTATCTTTACTTGGTAATAACCAGGTTTGCCAAGGTGTTTGGTGCACGCAAAGTTGATTTTTATCCTTTGAGGCTATTTAGGATATATTCAAATGATTTTTTTTTTCGTGCCTCCTGATTAGCTTTACCCATTCTTGTGCTAAAATGGCTTAATCTGATTGGTCGGATGTGACAGTATAAATCCCAATACCTTGCGCTGCATTTATTGTCCCAGCCATTGAATTTGTGAGGAATTTACAAACTCTGTGGTCAGACATAGATTAATAGATTCACTGCTCTATATAAAGTGCTTAAGGAATATCTCTGAATCTCAACATAAATAAGTAAAATACTTAAATGATTTACTTAAATAATAAAATATTAATTTTGGTTAAAATGCAACACTTGATACTCTCTAAGAGGCGTAGGAAAAGTGTTATATGTCATGCCGGCTGTAAATGATGGTACTTGATATCATAGCAGATATGTACGCAGTAGTGTGAAGGCATGGCTGGAGCATTACCAGAACAGAAGCAGAGAATAGAATAGAAGGTATTGTTGAAGGAACCTTCACCTATGTCTGTGAAGATTGATTAGTGCGGTTTTAATGTATTTTTGTCAACAACGTATAAGTATACATTGTGATCCAGCTGAGATGTTCCTATCAGGGGTCTCAAACTGGCGGTCCTCCAGCTGTTGTTTAACTACAAGTCCCATCATGCCTGTGGGAGTCATGCTTGCAACTGTCAGCCTTGCAATGATTCATGGGACTTGTAGTTTCGTAACAGCTGGAGGGCCGCCAGATTGAGACCCCTGCTTTAGGTCATTTCAGATGGCCAAACTGGTGCTGGGCTTCTGCCAGTCTGTAGTGTGTCATCAAGGCATGGGCATCCGCAGGTGGGGTAAGGGGGGGAAAGTGCCCCCCCCCCCTGGAATCAAGGATCGGATCAGGAGTGATGACCCCCATCACCCCTCTCTGTCACCCCCTCTCTCTCTCTCTCTCTCACCCCTCTGTCTTTTTCACCCCCCCTCTCTCTTTGTCACCCCCCTCTGTCTCTCTCTGTCACACTCCTCTCTGTCACCCCCTCTGTCTCTCTCTGTCACCCCCTCTGTCTCTCTCTGTCACCCCATCTGTCTCTTTCTGTCACCCCCCCGTCTCTCTCTGTCACCCCCCCCCCACATGTATGCAGTTTCTGACAGTCTCTTGTGCCATGTCCGCAGTCTCTTGAGCCATGTATGCAGTTTCTTACAGTCTCTTGGGCCATGTATGCAGTTTCTTACAGTCTCTTGGGCCATGTATGCAGTCACTGACAGTCTCCTGGGCCATGTATGCTGTCTCTCACAGTCTCTTGTGCCATGTCCGCAGTCTCTTACAGTCTCTTGAGCCACGTATGCAGTCACTGACAGTCTCTTGGGCCATGTATGCCGCCTCTCACAGTCTCTTGTGCCATGTCCGCAGTCTCTGACAGTCTCTTGTGCAATGTCTGCAGTCTCTGACCATCACCTGTACTACGTCTGCAGTCTATGACCATGATAATCTGATAATGACATTGTCAAAAAGGATCAGAGCATGGGTGACCTTAAAATCATGCCCCCCCCTGAAAAAAGTTCTGCGGACGCCCATGCATCAAGGTATATGTATGGCGGAGGGTGGGATAATGCTTTGATATAACAAGGTGAAATGTAAAAAGAGGAGCCTTCATATGAACAGTGCAGGACCATCCCTGCCTGTCATCAGCAGCATACAGAGTAATCCTCCACTTCATCTGTCTGTGTGCGCAACACAACAGCCGGACGGTCACGTGACTTCGCTTTCAGCTGGGTCATTGTCTCATCAGTCTATAGCACACCCAGACAGTTTGTGACCTATTTTCCAGTTTCAGGAGAGGGATTTATGTAAAGATAGAATTAAATTTTGCTCGTGCTATTAATATATGTCCTCTGGCAGAGCAAGATAAATATACAGTATATAAACGGGCAACAGAAATTTATGGGAAGCGACATAAGGGTTGCACAAATAAATGACCATCTATCAAAAAACATATTGATTGAAGCTAATTTAATCAAACAACACCCTTCTTTGACACTATTTTAAAACCAACGTTTAAAGCGGCATTAAACCCCTAACCCAAAATGTGAAATATTGCAGCTTATCAGTCATTAGATGTGGTGGCTGCATTAGTTTCTTTTTTTTAGGCTTTTCCCCCCTGTGTTTTTAACTGGTGATCTGGCCAGTAACACATCTCCTCTATTAAAGTGCCCCCACTCTGGATGAAGGAACACAGGGGCACAGCAGACAGCAGCATTGTCAATCTGAGAGGGAGGGGAGTGTAATGCCGCGTACACACGAAGGGACAATCCCGCGGGATTATCCTCTGGACTGAAGTCCAGCGGATAATCCCCTCGTGTGTGGGCGCCGGCGGACTTTTTGGCGCCAAAGTACGGCGGACTAAAGTTTGAAGTTTTGTTTTCAAATTATCCGCTGGACTTGGCAGTCCAGCGGATAATCCCGCCGTTAGTGGGCAAGTCCGCGGGACTTTTGAAATGAACGGACTTGCCGCTCATCGGCAAGTCCGTTCATTTAGCACGTGACTTCAGGTTACGTAGCTAGCGTAGGCAGTAAATGCCGCCGCGCTAGCTCCGTGACCTGGCATGGATTTAAAGGGACTCCCCACGCCGAAAAAACGGGCACGGGCCCCAGGGCACCCCCCATGTTGAGGGCACGCGGCCTGGTACGGCTCAGGAGGGGGGGGGCGCTCGTTCGTCCCCACCCCTTTCCTGGCCTGCCAGGCTGCGTGCTCGGATGAGGGTCTGACATGGATTTGGGGGGAACCCCCACGCCGTTTTTTCGGCGTGGGGATTCCCTTTAAATCCATGCCAGCTTGCGGAGCTAGCGCGGCGGCATTTACTGCCTACGCTAGCTACGTAACCTGAAGTTACGTTCGAAATGAACGGACTGCTCCGTGTGTGGGCAAGTCCGTTCATTTTCAAAAGTCCCGCGGACTTTTGGCCGGCGGATTATCCGCTGGAGAAGTCCGTGCGTGTGTGGGCAAGTCCACACCCTCGGAAAGTCCAGCGGACCTAGCCGGAAAGTCCCGCGGGATTGTCCGCTGGACTAGGTCCGCCGGCAAAAGTCCCTACGTGTGTACGAGGCATAAGAAGTACTAGCTGATTTAGATATACTTTGAAATTGAATTCAAACTCCAGCTTACTATTTACAGCAGCAACAGCAGTTGCAGCAGTTTTTTTGTTTCCTTTTTGGATAAAGGTTTTACATAAATAAATAAAAGCTGATCATTGTAAGCACCCCTGGCAATGTTAAACGGTTCGTCTCATCCCTGTAACTGCAAGAGAGTGTGTTCTTTTGAAAAGCATGGATTACCAGCTGAAAATAGAAGAAATAAAGCCTAACGCTGGGTTCACACTATTGCGAATCGGATGCAGATTTCCCCACATCCAATTCGCATAGCAGGAGATTGTGACTGGCTCCCTATGGAGCGGGTTCACATATCTCCGCAGCGGCTCCGGTGCGAATTGCACAGGAGACCTGGGCGACGTTTTAGTCCATTTCAGGTCCAAGTTCAGCCAAAAAGTTGAATGGAGACGCACTGAACCCCTGCTGTGAGCTGCTGCGTGTTTTAGTGTGAACCCAGCCTTAAAAGAAAACGAGTGCAGTCATCACATCTAATGCCCGGTTCACGATCAGATTTTCCGACAACAAATGTTGGATGTGAGCTTGTTGGCGGAAGTCTGACCGTGTGTATGCTCCATCGAACATTTGTTATCGGACTTTCCGCCAACAAATGTTGGCTCGCATGCTCTCAAATTTTCCGCCAACAAATGTTTGTTGTCGGATTTTCCGATCGTGTGTACACAAGTCCGTCGGACAAAAGTCCAAAGTACAAACACGCATGCTCGGAATCACGCATCACTATTGACCTTCCTTTTTATCGGCTTGCCGTACGTCTTGTACGTCACTACGTTCGTAATTGTAGGCCAACATTTCTGTGACCGTGTGTATGCAAGACAAGTTGGAGCCAACATCCTTCGAACAAAATTCCACGGTTTTGTTGTCGGAAAGTCCGATTGGGTGTACGAGGCATTCGAATTGTTAAAGTGGTAGTAAACGCTGTTACACCACTTGCACCTACAGGAAAGCCTATAATCAGGCTTACCTGTAGGTACTGTGAATATCTTCTAATCTTGCACAGTTTAGGACTTATTCAAAGTGCATGCAGCTGATGACATAATCGTGTGCTCTGAAGGTCCAGCTTACAGTGCCGGACCTTCAGAGCCTGTGCCGAAAATGACGGCTCCTACACGCATAGCAGGAGTGACATCACCGCACTCGGGAGGCCGCAAACTCAGAAGAAAGACCGGGTGAAGATGTCAGCTATCTCAGCGCTGACATTGCGACGCTGGAATGCTACGTTCTAAGGCAAGTCTCTCATAATATGCTAGTATTTGATGCATACTAGCACATTATGACTTTGCCTTGCAGGATTTTTTTTTTTTACCCCCAGCAGTTGACAACCGCTTTAAGCTGCAATCTAAATAATGTTTGATTTTGGGTTTAATACTGTTTTGTTCTATACACCAGAACCCCTTTAAATGACTTCAGACCAGGTTTAGAACAGTTTCAACTTTACTTGAACTTTTGTGGTACAGCCCAACATGAATGGATCAATGTAACATTCCCTAACTGACTCAACTAGGCTGCCCAGGCATACCTCAGCAAGGTGGTAGTCCAGTAATGGTGTTTCCCAAGGCTTGGCTGTTCTCTGGATGCCCAGCACCTTTCCACAGACTGCTGGGTGCAGCAGTCCCCCCTTTGGTGCTCCACAGCAATTATGGTATCTTCCTGAGTGGGCTGAAGCTCCAGGACCCCGGCCCTCCCCCTTATTTATATCACAGATCAGATAGACTGGGTCCAAAAAGCCCGGGGACAGAGGTGCAGAACATTAACCCCTTCCCTAGCCTGGGCCAGCCAACTGCCTGACTAACATACTGTAGGCAACCTGCCTACTTTGGGCACATGAGTGACCCTGGACACATTCAATTTGTGTCCAGGGATGCTCATCTGTACCTAGACGTATGTAACTACAGATGATGACAAGCAGCTGTAAATAAGGGACTCAGAAATAGGCTGATTCTTGGTTATGCAAGGTGCTATTTGGCCTTGTGAATGAACCCTAAAGGCTAGAGGTGTAAAGCATGGTAAGCTTTTAAGGCCCAAGGCCTCTGACAAAAGGATCAATTCACAAAGCAAGGATAAGGATGTTTATTTTTGCCATGCGACTATCATTTTAAATTATTAATGAACTCAAACTGAAAATAACCGTCACTTTAAAAAAATAAATAACTATCCTTATCCTGGTGTCTTAGCTTTGTGAATTAAACCTAAGGACACCTAACAATGAGCCATGTGCCTTCAAAGCCTGCTATGATTTTTACTACATTTCACCATTAACTCTCAATTTCTTCTTGTTATTTTTACACACAGCAGTACTTCCCCTCATTCACTATTCACATTGCCTTTTTTCTTTATTGAAAAGCCAACTAGTATCTACTTCCTACAAAAAGAAGCCCTTTCTTTTTAGAGATATAATTGTATACTATGTTTTTGTTGATAATGCAAGTATAAAAAAAGACCAATGACTTTTTCCCATATACCACAGTACGATGCCTGAAAACGCACGGCACATCGCTTTGTAGCCAGTGCGATCTGTGTAAAATACATGCCCAAGCATAAATATAACATAATAGGTGAAATGAGGATATTCTAGATGCCTATAAAGAAGGAAACTGAGGCAGCTGTCATGCTAAATATGCTCCATGATTTGGCTGAGCTATAAAAGGGCAAATGCATTTACCGCCAGAATGATGATCATATGGACAAGCAGGTCTAATCTACCAATTCAGTGCCCTGTAATAAAGTGTATGGCACAATGCACAGTGCTCTAATCAATTAGAGAATGAGTGCTGCAGCAATAAGCTGGAATTTTATTTCTATGCACACATGTTCACTTTGCCTCTACACTAATTCTCTAAGGACCTATTTACGCTAACGCATTGCAAGGTGGAGTAATGTACATAACATGCGTTTTGAGTTACAGTGCCTTTCATTTTGAACAATACATCAAGGCAATGTGCCTGTGTTGTACTGCACTGCAACACATAGTAGTACAAAAAAAAAAAGGTGTCTTATTTTCATCATGATAGGGTGCCTTGGCAGGCCATTTATTTCAATGGACTGCCCTAACACATTGCACAAAATATTGCATGTTAGCACACTGCAAAAAAGGAATTTGGGGAGTGAATGCACCTTTAATTTTTAAAAACACCAAAAGTGCAGTTACACACCGCTGGAACGCTTCGTTCTAAGGTAAGTATTTCATAATATGCTAGTATGCGATGCATACTAGTACATTATGCAATTTTCTTACAGGTGTTTTTTTGTTTAAACTCTGCCACAGTTTACTACCACTTTAAGGCAGCCCTGCCTGAAGGCTAGCACTGCTGTAAACCATAGATACAGTTACACATAAATTATTGCCTTCTTCATTCTTAGCCCAGTTTTCTAGTCTTATGCCGCGTACACACAAATGGAAATTCGGTCAGCAAAAGACTGATGAGAGCTTTTGGTTGGAAAATGCAACCGTGTGTATGCTCCATCGGACTTTTGCTGGCCGAATTCCCGCCAGCAAAAGATTGAGAGCAGATTCTCAATTTTTCGGAAAAAGTTTCGATCGGAAATTCCGATCGTCTGTACCAATTCCGACACGCAAAATTCCTTGGCATGCTCGGAAACAATTCAGCGCATGCTTGGACGCATTGAACTTAATTTTCTCGGCTCGTCGTAGTGTTGTACGTCACCACGTTCTTGACGGTCGAAAGTTCAGCAAACTTTTGTGTGACCGTGTGTATGCAAGCCAAGCTTGAGCAGAATTCCATCGGAAAAACCATCCATGATTTTTTAGACGGAAAATCCGCTCTTGTGTTCGCGGCATTATACTTAATGGGGCCCAACCCAGCAAAATATCGCTGACTAGATCACACAGCCACTCATCAAAATCTTCCCATGGAGAGTTAACTCAGAGTATGAGCTTGTGCTTGGTTCCATAGTAGGATCGAATAAGAATGCAGAGCGTAAGAGTGGGCCTGGGGGGAAGATTTTGACAAATAGTTGTGCAATCTAGGTATTGATACCTGGCTGGGTCGGGGACAGGTAAATATAGGACTGTCAAGAGGGGGCTGGGGGCAGGAGGAACTACCAAAAATAAAGTTACAGTTGCTAAAAGTGTTAATAGAATCCATACATAATAATAGGGGTACACCCCTTACAATAAATATGTGCAGAACACAAAAGAAACCTGTAATGAAAAAAAATAAAACATGGATGCTGCCAATGCTGACTTTTGCCTTAAAAAATGACCTGGTTGTCACCCTGACCCCCAACACTTTTATTCACTGACCCAAATCAAGTATACACATAAGGACTTTTGACCTTCCTGATCTACAAACGTATTCAGTGACTGAAAGTATTTGAGACAAATTTTTAGCATTACAACCAGGCACCTCGAGATGTTTAGTGGTAAAAAAAAATCTACTTTGCAAATCATACTGGAAAGGGTGAGCACCGCTAGGAGGAACTTCCTAGATCATCTGTTTATAAGTTTAAAATTATCCTGGAAATTAGAGATTTTGGCAGAAAAAGAATTTCCTTTCTGCATTATCAGAACTTCAATAGTTCACAGCACGGCTACATCACCTCACACTTTTCATATATTCTACATGTTTTTGATGTACCTGAACATATCCAGGCAGATCTGTCTGATTTGCAGATAGTCATAAATCTCAGCAGCCCAGACAATCGTGCGATTGTATTCTCCACAGATCAGACAAATGGGGAAGCATAAAAAAATTGGCAATTTGGTGTTTTGCCTGATTTTGCAATTCAACTAGCTCTGGCCTCACAGCTCTTTCATGTTAACTCCTGGGAGAAGTGAATACCTGGAACATGTCATTTTTAGAAGCTGTGTAATGCATAAAGCCCCCAATGTCTATTTTAACAAGTCTCAAGTAAAGAACTTATGTTTCAAGAAAGAAAACACAACACTACCTGCAGAGTTTGCATGTTCTCCCTGTTCCTGCATGGGTTTCCTCTGGGTACTCAGGTTTCCTCTCTCACTCCAAAAACATGAAGGTAGGTTAATTGGATCCTATCTAAATTGGCCCTAGTATGTGTATGTATGAATGTGAGTTAGGGACCTTAGATTGTAAGCTCCTTGAGGGCAGGTACTGATGTGAATGTATAATAGATATGTAAAGCGCTGCATAAATTGACAGTGCTATATAAGTACCTGTAATAAATAAATAAGAAAAAACATGTACGCAAAATAGATTGGGTAGTAGACTGAATAGCTAGGGCTTTAGTTTAAAGTGGAAGTTCATCTTAGATTCACTTTATAATCATTAAACAGCCATAATGTACCTTATCCATGTACCTTAAAAAATGCATAGCAGCATGTTTGGCTTCTTTCTGTGCTCCGGTTGTCCCACGGACAACACTGAAAACGGCCATTTACCAGCAACATTATAACACCCGTGGTGTTCCTCTGCCCCCATGTCTTACATGTCCTGTTATTGCAAAGCCAGACTGGGGAATGCATCCTCTGTGGTGTTGTCAAAGACATAGATAGCATCAGGGGGGGGGGCGAATGACACCAGAGCATAGATATTTTAACAAGGTACATGTGTTATATGGTTGTTTAATGTTCATATGGTAATTGTAGGGTGAACTTCCATTTTAAAGGAAACGTGGAGGACACCACATATTCTATGGTGGCCCCAAGTTCATGGAGAAGGCACTTGCAGGTGACTGCTCACATCCACTGTTTATCTTCAAGTTGCCTAGATTTTGAAGATAAGACACAACTTCATTGGCTGAGCTCTTGAGTTCTTTTTTCAGCCATCATCATCTTTCTATCGGCTTGGAGGCCAACAATTTGATGGAAAAAAGGACAACAGGGTTAGCTGGAGGAAGTAAGTCAAGAATCCACCATGGAAGCTAAAGTCGATATTTGCACTACAGCGCTATACACAAGTTTTACTTTAAATGAAGACCTTCAAACAACTCTCACAAGTCATATTGATCTCAGTCTCTAACAATATGTGATGAGACCCTTCATTCAGCATAAAATTTCATAGCAAGTCACATCTTTATATAATGAGCGTATATAGCCTTTACAGAATCGCTTAATCACTTCTCAATTGCAAAGTAAGGGATGATAAATATTAAATATCCAGTCCCTTCCTTGATCCATTAGCCGGGGCCGATTAAGGATACATTTAGATTTGAATTAGACTACATGTGAACTTGTAGTTTGGCCTGTCAAATTTTTGAGGTACCTAGGAGGCATTTAGGATTGTAAGCGTTCAGACACATATGCCCTGAACTCAGATTTCCTTTTGGAGAATTTTGGTTTGGGGTATACGTCCCTGAATGCATGCGGTCCTAAACGGCTAACAAGTATTTCAACTTGTGATAGATTTTGACTGGCTGCAGGGAGCAGGGCTGGATGCTGCACATGTGTCTCCCGGGTGCCCAAAAATGCAGCGGCTTGATGCCAATGTGTAAAAAAGTCCATGTACAGTATATGAGGCCTCATGTAGCCGTTTTATCATTGATAACAAAGAAAGTGAGTAAAATCGATGCATTCTACCTCTTTTTTTTATCATATATAAGTGATTCAACGTAAATCCAAATTTGTGTACATCAGTTTGCTGTGACAAAGACACAGAATATACTACAATGACCCCTTTAGGCATTATGTGTTAATCAAGGAATAGGGCTTATCTTTGTCAAGAATATACTTAAAGCTGCAATCATTATCATCAGCAATTTATCAGCAGGTCGTTTTTTCGATTCTCGCATGTGATGTGAAGGTACATTTTATAAACCATCCACGGTAAATTATGCATACTTGTTGCACTACACTTTTTGCAATCAGCGCTTGTATTCCAGCTTGATTGATAATTACTGGTACCAAGCAAGCAACTCAGGTTTTCATAATGTACAACTATGTACTTCATTTATCATGGAGTCATTTTAGCTAACCAGGAGCAGACTGGAACGTTCTCCGCAGTTTCGAACTGTCAAATTTAATTTTAAAGTGCGAACTTTAAGTACAACTGTAATTTAATTAGGTAATAGTTAACTATAAGGCTCTTCTATTCATTCGCTCTGCAGACATCTGTGTGGGTCGAGCAGGTGTCATATAACATCACCACATCAAACAATGACACCGGGTAGCTGGCTGTAACTTTGTTTTCTCAGGAAAGGTAGAAAACACTGTATATGTCTTCCGGCAAACCATACATGTCTTTTATGTAATACAATACTGGGATGCCAATATTAGTAACATTATATCACAGACCAGGTATGTCAGACACAAAAAGACTCTGATATCAAAAGAAACCGGATGAAAGTCAGCAAAGACTTACTTATCAATTGTTGCTGCCAGCAAGACATGAAAACAAACCATTATAACATGAAAATACAATCTTCATTTCATCCCAGGGCATTCTACCATCATCCCAACAACTGATAATCATTTTTTTTATTTTACAGGAACACAAATCATGGTGCTTTGTGCTTACATGGCTTGTATGTTTAAGGCCTCGTTCACGCCATGTGCGGTGACCTTTGTTTTTCTGTACCGTATCAACGCAGGTCATTGCAAGAGCATACAGAAAACAATTAAGTCCTAAGTGGCTCATTCATACCACAATGGTGTGTACATGTGCGTACATGTGCGTAATGTGTGTACATGTGCGTAAAATGTCTGCATTTTAGGCAACGCACATGAATGCTTGTAAACATAATGCAACGCAACTGAAAGTAAAGATAAAAAGAAAGCTTTGTTAGCCTTTTGACCCTTCTAGTTACCTGTCACTTCATAAGGGATGACATGAAAGCACATGCCAAGGAACGTGAAAAATGCAATGTAATGCAATGCACATGAAATAGCATTTTAAAAGCACATCAATGCACATGCATTTGTTTTTATGTGCTGTATGGCGTGAAAGGGCCATGGGGGTTATTTACTAAAGGCAAATCCACTTTGCACTACAAGTGCAAACTACAAGTGCAAAGTGCACTTGGAAGTAAAGTCGCTGTAGATCCGAGGGGGACATGCAAAGAAAAGAAAAAACTGCATTTTAGATTGCACATGATTGGGTAATAAAATCAGCAGAGCTTCCCCTCATTCCAGATCTACCCCTCAGATTTACAGCGACTGCACTTCCAAGTACACTTTTAGTGCAATTTCAAGTGCACTTTGCACTTGTAGTTTGCACTTGTAGTGCAAAGTAGATTTGCCTTTCGTAAATACAATCCCCCCGTGTGCTAAAAACTTTTTTTTTTTGTGTGGCAGCAGTCAGTTTTTGCCTGCAGTGAGCTATTTATTTTATTTTTTTAACTTTTTGCACAAAGTGACACTTTATTTGCGTCTCCGCACAACAGTGCAGTGCAGTGCCGGTGACATGTGGTGCCTTTCTCTGCGCTGCGGTACACTACATATTCACATTTTACTGCAGGACATTGCATTGCACCTTCCGGCTGTGTTGCAGTGTGAACGGGGTATACAGAAAACAATTGTTTTCTATGTGCCTTGTTCACTCTGCAACTCATCTCGGAGGGTGCAATGCAGTGAGCTGCGGTAAAGTGCAGGCAATTGTTTTCTACGTGCCCTAGCGGTGACCTGCATTGATCAAGTGCAGAAAAGCAAATCAGGCCATCACACTATGGGGTTGATGTACTAAAACTGTAGGGTGCCGCCCTGGTGCAGCTGTGCATGGTAGCCAACCAGCTTCTAACTTCCGCTTTTTCAATAAAAGTGATACTAAGGGTTCATTTTTTTTTTTTTTTTTTTAGATAACAAACATATCATACTTACCTCCACTGTGCAGCTCGTTTTGCACAGAGTGGCCCCGAACCTGCTCTTCTGGGGTCCCTCGGCGGCTCTCTCGGCTGCTCCCTGCATCAGATAACCCCCTGGGAGAAGCACGATCCCGGGGTGGTTACCTTGCGGGGGCGCTCCCAAGTCCAGCATTTTGCGTCCGTAGACCCCGAATGCAGGACTCGGCCCCGCCCATCCGGCGGCGGCGTCATTGGATTTGATTGACAGCAGCAGGAACCAATGGCTGCGCTGCTATTAATCTATCCAATCAACAGCCAAGAACCCCCTAGCAGAGAGACGGCGCGTCCCCGTGGGACAAGTTTGAGGGTTCAGTTAAGTAAAAGGGGGGCCGGTCACTGACAGGTGTTTTTTCACCTTAATGCATAGGATGCATTAAGGTGAAAAAACACGAACCTTTACAACCCCTTGACATAAAAAAGGACAAAAAAAAAAAAAATGGAATCTGATTGGTTTCTATGCAGAGCTGCACTAAATTTTGCACTCTCTAGTTTTAGTAAATCAATGGCTATGTATGAACGAGCCCTTAAGAATTTCAAAAGACAAAATCAACACAATACAGTAACCTAGAGCAACCACACGAACATTCTCTTTTTGACATCTCTGTACTAATGTACTTTGCGCATAAACCTTTTTTTTATCAAACATGCAAAACAATCTTAACAACACTTTCAAGCCTATAATAAAAAAAATAATTACGATTGGGCACATTTTCATTTACAAACATATTTAAAAGTTTGCTAAATTTGCTGGTCACTCTGTACGCTCATTGTTCCCTACTCTACCTACAAGCTTGCTCACTCCTCTCTGCTCTGATCATGATCCTATGTAGAACTGCCTGCAGAGCTGTGCAAGTCAAGGTGGCAAAAATTGGGCATTTACAAATGATGCAAAATTCTTGTAGCCAACAATTTCTTTTATCTCAGTGTGCAGAAGACAATAAAAAATAACATACCTCAACTACAAAGACTTTTAAAAGATTGCGCATTACTAAAAAGTTTGCAAGCAGAGCATTCACAATCAGCCGGTGATTGTGCACACCGCTTCTGCATATGCTAAGATCACCTTTCTTTGTCTGGCAAGTTTGTAATTGAACAAATGCCAATAAAAGGGGTTATTATGGCAATGTGCAGAATGTTGTAGAGTGACACAGGCGGGTGGAAGGTTAAAGTTCCCGGTGTACATGCTGTTAATGCAGAAAAGGTGACTTACCCTCTCTCCGCTTCGCCTTCTCAATGATCCATACGGTATTTTGAACAAAAGTCTGCGGGCCCTGCCCGGGGTCACAGCTGTCTGGAGCACCATCTCTGGGGCTTGGACACAGGAGCTCTGCACAAAGGCTGGAGCAAGCCTTCCCCTGCAACAGCTAGCAGACTCCTCCAGATTTCTCATATATCAAATGACTGAGCTGCTTTTACTTTGGAGACCTTTTCTGAATCAAGATGTGGCTTGTCTGTAGGGTGGGAGGGGGAATAAAAACACATTGCCTAAAAGCATGTTTTAAGTAGCAAATCTCTGACTTCCTCCAGTCCCCCCCACCCTTTCCTACTTTGTACTCCAGCACTGCATTGATGGAGTAAATGCTTCCAGGGAGTGTGATCCAAAAATGTCAAAGTCACTCCTTGTAGCCACAGATGGAACCAGGTCACTTGTCTAATCAGAGCTCTAACAGACTTATTACACATCTGTCATGTGATCATGCTCCCTACTCCCCATTCATTCGCTGTATACAGTAAATCACATGACCACCTGAAAAGAATATCTGCCGTATCACCATCTGGTGCTGTGATTAATGTTAAATCCCACATCCAGCTTTCCCTGGGATGGGGACATGAAACAAAGCCCTTTTCTGTATAGTGGAACATTACATGCTGTATGTGGAACTGCCAAGTCGCAATAGTCCATCTTTTATTACAATCATAGGATTTATGAACAGTGAAAGAAGCTATAAATACTCAGGCTGTTTATACATAGTAATACAAGGTGATGACAAAAAGAGGACAGCTTTTCAGCTTAATGCATTTTTTTAGGGCAGTAAAAGAATACAGAAGATTAAGTGCAATAACCCATGGCAACCAATCAAACCGAAATTCAATGTACTGAAGTCAGCTCGCCAAAAGATACAAATTAAGGGGCCCTTTACATTTGTGCAATGTGTTAGTGGTAAGTGGTTCTAAAAATTTAAATTTTTTTACCTTAAAGTGGATGTAAACCCTCACATATACCCAGTGAAGTGAACAGCCTCAGATTATACACAGAGATTAAACAAATCTTGCTACATAAGTTTTACATGTATATCTGCTGTCTTCAGCTTTCTATATTCTTTAGAACAGTCATTCTCAACCAGGGTTCCGTGGAACCCTGGGGTTCCTCCAGAGGTTGCTAGGGGTTCCTTGAGCTGTGGCTGATGGACCACTATTTGATGATGTCTACAGAGTTCGAGGTTCAGCACCACTTATCAAAGCCAGCAGCATGACACCTAATATCTTTTTAGCTGTCTTTAACCACTCAACCACTGGGCACTTAAACCCCCTTCTTAACCAGCCCAATTTTCAGCTTTCGGTGCTCTCACAATTTTGAATGACAATTACTCAGTCATGCAACACTGTACCCATATGAAATTGTTGTCCTTTTTTTCATACAAATAGAGCTTTCTTTTGGTGGTATTTATTTACCGATGGGTTTTTATTTTTTGTGCCATAAATAAAAAAAGACTGAAAATTCGGTAAAAAAAATAAAAAAAAATCTTTGTTTCTGTTAAAATTTATTGCAATGTATTGGCGAGTATTGAAGTGTATTGCAGGGTATTGCAGAGTATTGCAGGGTATTGCAGGGTATTGCAGAGTATTGGCAGAGTATTGCACAGTATTGCAGAGTATTGCACATTATTGCACAGTATGGGCACAGAGCAGCGCTGTGGGCACTACAGATCCAGCCCACAGTGCTGCTAAAAACGATCTCTCCCCTCGCACTGTACAGATTGGTACAGAGAGGGGAGGGAGGAACCCTTTGTTTACAAGTGATCGCTCTGTCATTTGACAGAGTGATCACGTTGTAAACGGCCGATATAAGCGGCCATTTTCCGTGATCCGCCCTCCCAGAAAAAGCCGACCGCGCTGTAGCCGCATTTCGGCTATGGCCCGGTCGGCAAGTGGTTAAGGGTGGCATTCTGAACACCACTTTAAGGGGGAAATTCTTTCTATTGACCACCAATGTAAGGAGCATTGTTCCTAGTGAGACCTGATGATTTCGTTTTAGGAAGTTTTCCTCGAGACATGAAAATTATTTTTGGGGTTCCTCTAGAGTTAAAAGGTTGAGAAAGCCTGCTTTAGAAAGTGAACATCGTTTTTTAATTTTTACTTCCTCATTCAGCAGTGGGAGGGGAGTCTTGGCATACACTGTGTGACAGCTGATTGGAGGAAAGGCACCCCCCCCCCCCCTCCACATAGGCAGAGGAAGAATGAAACATGCAGAGCTGTGCTGTGAATAGACCAGCTCTCTGCTAATCTACTAATCTAGCTGCTTTTATGTCCCCTATCGGAGAACTTGTCATAAGTTATCATGCTGATAACAGAGGAACAGAGCAGAAAGACATGGGACTTAGGGCTTTGGAGAGAGATAAGAAAATACTACAGATATGTGTGCCCAGGTCAGATTTCATGAATCAGGTTTGAATCCACTTTAATGCATTTCTACATTAAGATAAAAACCTTCTGATATTAGGGTTGCACCAATACTGTTTTTTTTACCGACCAGTATGAGTACCGATCATTTCGGTCAAGTACGCTGATACCGAGTTACCGATAAATTTGTGGTGAGATTTGAGCCCATAACAAAATGAATGTGCTCAAATCGCACTGCTAAGAATCCTGCACCACTCCTGTGTGAATCCAGGCTGGAGTCTCCATGACAACACTGGGTTCACACTGGAGCGGTACGGCAAACCGCATGCGATTCGGAGAGGAACTGTACCGCATTCCTGTTTAAGCCACATGTGAATCTTTGCAGTGTGATATGAGCGATTAATTTTGTATGGGTTCAAATCGCACTGCAAAGGTATTGGTTTTGGGTATCGGATCATTTACATGAGTAGGAGTACTTGTGCAAATACTCAGTATCAGCACCAAGACCGGTATTGGTGCAACCCTAGTTATTAGGATTCCCCCCAGCCTCCCCTTATACTTACCTGAGCCCGATCTCGACCCAGCTCTGGACTCTCTCTGCTCTCTCCCTCTCCTCACAGGACAGGGAGGCAGCAGCTAGAGCCATGTTTAAAATGAACTGCTTGCCGACCAGTCGCAACAATTATACTGCGGCAGGTTGGCTTGGCTGCGCAAATCGGCGTAGGTGTACATTGTGTTTTATAGCAGAAAATAAAAAATATTATTTTTGTTTATAGCGCAAAAAATAAAGTGCACAGATAAAGTGATCAATACCACCAAAAGAAAGCTCTATTTCTGCAAAAAAAAGGACATCAATTTTGTTTGGGTACAACGTCGCACGACTGCGCAATTGTCAGTTAAAGCGAAGCAGTGCCATATCGCAAAAAATGGCCTGGTCAGGAAGTGGGTAAATCCTTTCGGGGCTGAAGTGGTTAAAAAAAAAAATAATAATAATCTTCTGATGCATAAAAACCTTAATTACTAGACATGTCAGAACATTTTTGCAGCAGCAAACTCCAATGCACTATGCTGCATAGCCATGCATTGCCTCAGTGAGTTGGGGTACTATTCAAAATGAATGGCACTGCAATGTCTCATTGCATGTAACATGTGTTGCTGCAATACATAGATATAAATCGGCCCTAAGGCCTCATGCACATGTGCATATCTATCTGTACACCTGTACGAAGGATGTCTTTGACCACACATGATGCACAGGTGTTTCGTGCATGTGCATGCAGGAAGTCCCATTTGTGTCTATTGGCATAGCTCCCAACTGTCACTGATTTCGAGGGACTGTCCCTGATTTGGAGCTTCTGTCCTTCTGTCCCTCATTCCTCCTCATTTGTCCCTCATTTTGATCTGATCTATATAGATTTATATAAAATGCACTTTTTATCTATCAAAAAGTGTTTTCGAGCACTAAACCTTTCATCTGTTTTTTAAATTGCTGCATTTGTAAATTCCAAAAGCCAATATAAAGGAATTGAGGTGGTAAAAAAGCACTTGTGGGTTTAACCAATCTTGTTTTTTTTTTGTACAATTCTCCTTTAAGGGGGCGTGGCATGGTGTGTGTCTTATGCCTGCATACTTTTGCTAATAGGTGTCCCTCATTCCCATCTCAAAAAGTTGGGAGGTATGTCTATTGGGACTCAGAGAGTGCATGGACACCTGCATCAGCACGCCTGTCAAATTGGGACTTGGCTGTGTCTTTGCAGTAGCTGAGTCCCAATGGACATGAATGGGACTACCTGCACAGGGATGCAGGGAGCACCTGTGCATCCTGTGTTAGCAAAGTCCTCACGCACATGGCCATAGAGGGCCAGTGCATGTGCAGAGCCTGTGTATTGACTCTGTGCTGCAGTATACAGCCTCCTATTGAGATGCGTTGGAAGAGGAGGCTGTACACCATTGTGTGTAAGCTCCAAACACACACTGTCTGAGTTTGGAGCATACATCAGTGCACATGCAAGTTCCTTATTAAACCCTCAGTGCACAATTGCGTACAGGTACCTCTTTTATTACATCTCAATGGGTGGCTGTATGTGGCAATACAGAGTTCTGGAAATGTTAGTCTGCATGCTTTGCATGTTGTATGGTCCCTGTATGGATATGTGCATGAAGCCTAAGGGCTCATGCATAGGGGTGTAATTAAATACACATATAAGCGCTGAATCTAGCTGCCAGATAGATCCAACATCAAAAATACAGTGGTGTGAAAAAGTGTTTGCCCCCTTCCTCATTTCCTGTTCCTTTGCATGTTTGTCACACTTAAGTGTTTCGGAACATCAAACCAATTTAAACAATAGTCAAGGACAACACAAGTAAACACAAAATGCAATTTGTAAATGAAGGTGTTTATTATTAAAGGTGAAAAAAAATCCAAACCATCATGGCCCTGTGTGAAAAAGTGATTGCCCCCTAAACGTAATAACTGGTTGGGCCACCCTTAGCAGCAACAACTGCAACCAAGCGTTTGCGATAACGTGCAATGAGGCTTTTACAGCGTCCTGGAGGAATTTTGGCCCACTCATCTTTGCAGAATTGTCCTAATTCAGTTACATTAGAGGGTTTTCGAGCATGAACGGCCTTTTTAAGGTCATACCACAACATCTCAATAGGATTCAGGTCAGGACTTTGGCTAGGCCACTCCAAAGTCTTCATTTTGTTTTTCTTCAGCCATTCGGTGGTGGACTTGCTGGTGTGTTTAGGATCATTGTCCTGCTGCAGAACCCAAGTTCATTTCAGCTTGAGTACACGAACAGATGGTCGGACATTCTCCTTCAGGATCTCTTGGTAGACAGCAGAATTCATAGTTCCTTTTATCACGGCAAGTCTTCCAGGTCCTGAAGCAGCAAAACAGCCCCAGACCATCACACTACCACCACCATATTTTACTGTTGGTATAATGTTCTTTTTCTGAAATGCAGTGTTCCTTCTACGCCAGATATACTTGGACACACACCTTCCAAAGAGTTCCACTTTTGTCTCATCGGTCCACAGAATGTTGTCCCAAAAGTCTTGGGGATCATCAAGATGTGTTGTGGAGAAATTGAGACGAGCTTTGATGTTCTTTTTGCTCAGCAGTGGTTTTCTCTTGGAACTCTGCCATGCAGGCCATTTTTGCCCAGTCTTTTCCTGATGGTGGAGGCATGAACGCTGACCTTAACTGAGGCAAGTGAGGCCTGCAGTTCCTTGGACGTTGTTGTGGGGTCTTTTGTGACCTCTTGGATGAGTCGTCGCTGCGCTCTTGGGGTAATTTTGGGCGGCCGGCCACTCCTGGGAAGGTTCACCACTGTTCCATGTCTTCGCCATTTGTGGATAATGGCTCTCACTGTGGTTCGCTGGATTCCCAAAGCTTTGGAAATGGCTTTATAACCCTTTCCAGACTGATAGATCTTAATTACTTTCTTTCTCAATTGTTCCTGAATTTCTTTGGGTCTCGGCATGATGTGTAGCTTTTAAGGATCTTCTGGTGGACCTTACTGTGTCAAGCAGCTCCTATTTAAGTGATGCCTTGATTGTGAACAGGTGTGGCAATAATCAGGCCTGGGTGTGGCTAGAGAAATTGAACTCAGGTGTGGACAACCACAGTTATAGTATGTTTTAACAAGGGGGGCAATCACTTTTTCACACAGGGCCATGATGGTTTGGATTTTTTTTCACCTTTAATAATAAACACCTTCATTTACAAATTGCATTTTGTGTTTACTTGTGTTGTCCTTGACTATTGTTTAAATTGGTTTGATGTTCCGAAACACTTAAGTGTGACAAACATGCAAAGGAACAGGAAATGAGGAAGGGGGCAAACACTTTTTCACACCACTGTATGTGTAATGCCATGTAAAGCACTTGTGTAAAACATATGCATATAAATTAATTAAATTATTTATTCCAGCCACTAGAATGAATTTACATGTATACACATGCCGCGTACACATGGCCGGACTTTGCATCGGGCAAAACTCCGTCGGCATTCCCGACGGAAAAATTTAGAACAGGCTCTAAGTCCGTCGGAATATCCGATGAAAAGCTCCCATCGAACTTTTTCCATCGGAAATTCCGGCATTCCGGTGTACACGCCATAAGTGTGTCAATATGTGTCAATATGCTCCTCCTGGAAGATAGGTTTTAGGTAACTTTTTTTTTACATTTCTGAAATGGCTCTAGAACAGGGTTTCTCAACTCCAGTCCTCAAGGTGCCCCAACAGGTCATGTTTTCAGACTTTCCATTATTTTGCACAGGTGATTCTATCAGTTTCACTGCCTTAGTAATTACCACAGCCGTTTTATGAGGGAAATCCTGAAAACATGACCTGTTGGGGCGCCTTGAGGGCTGGAGTTGAGAAACACTGCTCTAGAATACAGATCCAATGCTACAGTGGCTTTGGACATAGAGGCTGTAATAAAGCTGTGTTCAGAAGCGTAAAAAAAAAAAAATTTCCTGCAAGTGGTGTTTTTTGCACCCGTGTGCATGAGCCCTAATTGAAGGCCAATATAAGGAGCATTGTTCCTATTGAGCCCTGATGATTTGGTTTTAGGAAGGGTTCCTCGAGACATAACAATTATTTTTGGGGTTCCTCTAGGGTTAAAAGGTTGAGAAAGCCTGGATTAGCTAATCTTAAAAATGTCAGTCGCCAATTCAAAATCTTGCAAATGCGATCATCTTAGGCAAGTACGTATGGAGCTTGTGTCGCTTTTTAATAACTAAAGCTTAGGGTGTTCGTGATTTGCTTTCCAGTTCTATCATACAGATTCATATTTTTATTTATGTTACTTGACCTTGATGGAATAAAGTAAAAAGACTGCATTCCTCTCCCTAAAGCTATTACAATTAAAGCAGCTAAACTTTTACTTTCGACCATGTGCTCAATTGTTCTGCCGCATTGATTCTTATCCTGTTGCCACCAGCATGTTTAACAAAGGAAACCGCCATCCCCGGGGATGCAGAAGATACAGTTCTTAGTCTGCATTTGGAGGAAACTATCCAACCTCATCTTAAACTTTGCTAGGGAGGCCCATGTACTGCGAGAGGACATAAATAGCCTACTTTTACTTTGAATTGTGTGAATTCTCACCAAAATGTTCCCAGCCGCCAGCAGTGAAAGGGTTGCGGACACATTAGCTTGATGTGAGAACGGTTTGAATAAAACAATCATTCCTTGTTCATAAGTGGTTCCATATGTTAGCAGTTCCCCAAAAAGACAGGAAAAGACGTAAGCGCTTTTTAAATCTAACTTACAAAGCTGCCTTATGAAGATCTGGTTTCATGTTACATTTCTGGACCATACGGATTTCCAAATAGGTCTCTTTCGAATTCCCCCATGTAAATGTTTTAAAATACATTTTAGGTGTAATGATTTGTTGGAGGGAAAATGAAAAGGCCACACACACTGACTTCACTGTTAGAAAAGCAAAATATTCTTTTGTGATGGTCGTTCTCCAACCACATGAATGTTTCTTATTGGTCACAAAGAGAATTGCATGCTTCTAACCTCATACAAAGTTCACATGATGAAAGTCAACTACACGCTAAAAGCCTATAAATCTAAAGTTGTGTCCACGCCCCTGCAATGTGAATTTTCCAATTTTCCTGGAAATTCTCTTTTATCTTAAAGCCTAAGTTTAGTCAAAACTTTTTTTTTTTTAATTTTTTTTTTTTTTTAATCAGCACAAGGGACGGTACTTATAATCAATGCAAAGTGTCCCTTGCACTGATGTTTGTGATTTGAATTGAAATCTTCAGTACTCTGACCCCCCCCCCCCCCCCCCCACTACACTCTAGCCATAATCTTCTGGTGTTGTGGGGGTTAATAAAGCCCAGGAATCGGTCACAGACACACATCAAGACTGCTGACTATGCCCACCCTTTCTACCCCCTCCACACTGTCGGTTCATAGGTGCAAGCATTAACACAGTCTCTATAAGCAGAGTACAGGTGAGTGAATGAAAGGTCCACTTCCTTCATTTATAGATTGCTTTTCATTGATGGAAGCTATAGTACAGCTTTTATGAATGGAAGAGGGGGGCAGAAAGGATGGGCATAGTCATCTCTCTTGATTATTGCATGTGAAAGGTGCCTCAGCTCTATTACCCTGCAGAATCAAAAGATTATGGCTGTAGGGGGTATTAAAAGATTTTTAACTAAAATTACAGCCATCAGCACAAGGGACACTAAAGCTTCGTACACATGATCGGATTTTCCGCAGACAAAGCGTCAGACATTTGTCTGAAGGGCGTGGGCCAAGAACATGTCTTGCATAGAAACGGCACACAATTGTCGGCCAACAAACACGAATGTAGTGACGTACTACGTGGCTTTTCAGCTCTTTAGCACCACCCTTTGGGCACCTTCTGCTAATGTTGTGTTTGGTGAGCATTGATTCCTAGCATGCATGATGGACTTTTGTCTGATGGACTTGTGTACACACGATCAGAAAATCTGACAACAGACCATTGTCCGCGGAAAATTTATAAGCCTGCCATCCAACATTTGTCCGCGGAAAATCCGACAACAATTGTCCGATGGAGCATACAAGCGGTCGGATTTTAGGCCAACAGTCTGTCAACACACAATTCCCGTCAGAAAATCTGATTGTGTGTACGAGGCATTAGGCCCCTTTCACACAAAGGATCAGACCAGGTCCATCTGTCAATTTTTCAGGCGGATCTGATTGGGTCCTCTATTCACCCCTATGGACAGGCAGATGTAAACGGACTTGTGTCCGTTTACACCTGCCTACCTACAATCCAATCTGGTCTGCTAAATAAAAACAGAAGAGATCTATCCCCCTCCATCTAGGCGGATCAGATTGGAGGGCAGTCAGGTGTAATTGGACAGCAGAGTCTGTTTACACCAACCGGTCCATAGAGCAGATCAGGCTCAGTCCATATCTGCTCTGCATAAACTGAGTGGACACAGACCTGTCATCCGCCCGCTCTGTTCAGATCACCAGGGGATCAACGGACAGATCCCGTGGCAATCTAATCAGAGTCCATTCCATGTGAAAGGGGCCTTAACATTGATTGTTAATACTGTCTCTGGTGATTTTTCTTTACTGTGTTGACTAAACTGGGGCTTTAATTTTTTGTTTTCGATGTTGAGTTTAATTTTTGCCATCTGTGCCCAACTGGATGGATTTTCCCCCTTTGGGGACAATTGCTCCATTGGGGTGGAATCTCTTCATAGTGAGGACATTTCCCTTTTAAACAATTGTTACCAAAACCAGTTGGAAGATTTCCCATCTATTCCTGTTCTTATGATGCAAAATGTTGGGTTCTTCCTTACTTTCAGTCTCATTGACAATGGTGACCATGAAAAAAAAGAGAGTAAATCTGCCTAACAGGGATGGTACCTTTAATTGTATCTATAGCCAAAACTTTATTTCTGGTTTTGAATAGCGTGGGGAAATATTGCAATTCCTATCAGGTTTTACTGCGGTCGGAGGCTCCATTGGAGAGATTCCTTTGCTTCTTGTTTGGTAAAAAGGCTGTCCCCAGGAAACCTTTCTAACAGCAACACACAGAAGTCATTTTTTAAGTTAAATCTGAACCCTAGGAATGATTTGTATTGCATAATTACACTGGTCCAGTTTGGCACAATGTAAGTATGTCTATTAGATCGTAAGCTCTCATAAGCAGGGCCTTCATAACCCTCTTGTAATGAATAGTATAGTAACTGTACTGACTTCCATTAAATTGTAAAGTCCTGCACAAACTGATGGCACTATATAAATCCTGTATATTATTAACAATATCTCATACCTGAGGGGCAGCTATGGAAGCTGACAATTACTGTAGTAATCTGCACTACTACAGTAATTGCCTCTATCTTCCACCTGCCATGCTGAATGGCTTCCCATCTCCTCTCACACTGACCACATTGGGTTTGCTTGCTGTGCTCTGCTGCTATTCACAGAATTTTTTAAGAAAATACAAAAGTGTGACATCACAAGGTGGTGAGTGTGATGTCACTGCCCCTCCTCTCAGCCTTGTCCAATAATTGAATACCTTGTATTCATTAACATGAATACAATGCTTTCTGTGAACTGTGGCAGTTCCAAGTGAACAACCCCCTGTGCTTAGTGTGCATGGGGAAAGCCTCTCGGCACAGGGGTCAGTAAAATTGAGGCTATCACTGTAGTAGCGCCAACTACTACAGTGATTTTCAGCTTCCCCGGTGACCCCTCGGGTATGAAATATACATACTTACATTGGGCCAAAATGTTATCTGTGAACAGAAATGTTTTACTACAATGAGTAAAAAACAAATACCACTGCCATTCCTTATTTAGGTGTTACTTTTGTTTTGTTTTGTATTAAGAAACATTTTAGTAGTTTACAATGCTGAAAATTTTGTATAAATATAGTGTAATCATACAAACTCTATTCTGTACCTACAACTATGTACACAGTTAGGGCCACCCACATTTAATACATGTTTTTCTACCTAAATTACACTGTAAAGCAGTAAACACATATAATAAGCAGTGTACTCATTAATATTTATGATGTTGCATTCTTCCCACAAGCTAGTACATGTATAGTATATAATCTGGAGGAACTCACCTCCATGTTCCTTGAAAATATTCAGTTAATAAGTACGTGTGTGTGCGCTCCACTCTGCTGCATAACAAACCCATCCACCTGCCATTCTACCTACTATTATTACAGAAAAGTTTGGTGTAATCATCCACAAAGGCAAGACATTTGCTGTGAATGTGATTTTAATTGATATTGCTCAACTGCCTCTACCATTCACTATTAATTAATTCATATTTACGTAGTTATTTTTTGCCTGATCACCCACGCTAGGGGTATCTGTAGATGTGGAATGACACCCTTATCTCTGTGGATGCCCTCCTGAAATATTTTAGGGGATTTAGGGAGTCTATTCATAAAACAATTTGCAGTGTCTGAACAATTGAACAGCTGTCATGAATAATCCCCATAATGTGTCTGAGATGCTTATTTCCTATGATGGTCAGCTCTAGTGGCTAGTATGCAGTATTTTCCTAACGTAGCACCCTCTAGTGTGCTAGGTTGTTAGTATAGCTGTGTAGGTAAATTTAAGTTTGGCTCAGGGCCAAGCCCGAGCTGGGAATTTGGGTCAGGGTTTAGTGACTCAGGGCTGGGTGACTCATCCTAGCAGCTTCTCTGGTGCCTCCCCCTGTTCTCTGGGACATTGGAGAATGTTCTAGACATAGTGGGTGGAGGTTAGGAGCTGCTGGGAATATTTGTGAGGGCCTCTGCCAATCTCCAGTAAAGGGCTGGCAGGGGGCAGGCCACCTCATAAATAGGCATGAGTCATGCCAGCAGGGGGCAGTTAGGTGGAAGATGGAGATGGCATGCTGAGGAGGCTGTCGTGGCCCTTGAGGGTGCCCCCTAGTCGGGGGTGATCTCAGGCCTGGGGCTCAGGTGCTGGAAGGATTCTACCAAAACAGATGGAGGATGCCCTTTCTGGAGGCACTGGAGCAAGATGAGAGGACAGCAAGAGCAGGTCAGTACATCTGGGAGATCTCCTGAGAGTCAGCCAGGTGGGCTGGTGAGTGTCAGTCTGGAAGGCTGCAGGGAGAAGTAGCCTGGAGGGCTAGTGAAATGGGCAGCTGCAGTCAGGTTGGCAGTGCCTGAAGAGGTGGTGCTGGGATCAGTATCCAAAGGAGTGATGTAAGCTGGACACTGAAATTCTGCTACACATCTAAGGGGCCTTGGGTTCCTGCCTGTAATGGGCCATTGCTCTCATCTGACTGAGTGACTATTAGGTATTCACAGTGTTCCAGCTAGGATCTGCAAGCAAGTGTGTGCTGGAGGAAGAAGAGGAGCTGTATATAGAGACTGTATATAGGAAGAGTTGTCCCTGACGCTATTGTTGAAGTAAAATGGGCATCCCATAACCTCTCATCCCTATCCAAGTTATTACCCTCAATAAAACAAAAAAACAAAAAACAAGAAAAACAGAAATGGAAGGTGTGCACACCTAGTGCATTACCAGAGATAATTTAATAATAAGATTTTTTTTGTATAAAAGTGGGTACTACAAAATGCAACTGACAAAAGGCAATAAACACAGTGCATAAACATGCACAGAACACAGGGTACATCCAACGCGTTTCAGGAGCGCACACCCTTGCGTTTCGGAGACGCACCCCTTCCCCGAAAACGAAAATTCTCAAGAAAACTAAATGTTTGTGTTATTGCATCTAGTGGTGGGCACTCACAGGTATAAGATGGTGCTGTATGAGTATCCCCTGCACTTCATAGACAGCCTAAGTTACCCTCCTAACATTGTGCAGCAAGCACTGCCATAAAGTTTACAGTTTTTTTACCTGAATAAATTCTCTGGCTTAAAGTGGTTGTAAACCTGAGACATGAAATATGAACAGAGCATATCCCTCTATAGTGTGCACTTTCCCTCTAATCAGCTCTCGAATCGCTCCTCACTGAGCTCTGCAGTGTGTATTTCCAGCCCCTTCTCCCCTTTTTCTGCTATTTTTAGAGTGATTATAAAGCTTTGATTTTTTTTTTTTTTTTATAAAAAAATGAAATAAGTCATACTTACGTGCTCTCTGTAATGGTTTAGCACAGAGCACCCCTGATCCTCCTCTTCTGGGATCCCCGCCAGTGCTCCTCCTCTTCGACAAGTGCCCCCATAGAATGTATTGAGCTGCCCTGTCTGTATCTAATGACTTTTAACATAATATTGAACATTTAACACGTTAACATAATATTGAACCCATTAAATATATTATAATAAATAGTTTAATAGAGTGTCAACAAAGTATGTAGGTTTGTATTTTTATCTGTCATGTGATCTTTCTTAAATTTTCACTGATGTCCTCACATAATGCTACACACCTGGAAAAAGAGAATATGTAACCTACAATCTGTGTTCAATGAACCAATCTATACGATAATTATTACCATGTGCAATGTGCAGGGAACTAGAGGTTTCAAGAAAACAAAATCTGAAATTGTGACTCACAAAGAAAGGTGGCACCTCTTCCTCCCCTTATGGCCCCTTTCACACTGGTGCACTTTTGCAGAACTTTTGTAGGGCAACAAATGCAGATGAAAACTATTCCCTATTAAATACTATGTAACTGTGCAGTTCACACTGTCGGTGTGAAAAAGTGGCAGGAGACGCTTCTAGTCCTCTGCTGCTGGTCACATGTTAAAAAGATATATATAAAAAAACTGACTTTGGGATACAGAGTAAAAATAAATAATTAATTCCAATAGTCTGTTTTAAGTTGTCATACAAATATATATATTATAAATCAAATCTCTATTATTTATTTGGCAATAACATGGTGTGGGCAATTTTTTGCCAGTCACAGGCTGTATCACACCCCTCCAGCTTGTGTCTTAGAATAACAGGGAAGTGAAGCCTCCATCAATCAAAATGTAATATTCCACCCCCCATTGTGTTTAGCTGGTTAGTGGGCATGGAGGAGGAAGGGGCTGAATGCGGTCATTTACCACCGTGTATACGCCCACATGTGTAACTCTATAGTCACATGGGCTGCTCAGATGTGATCAAGGAGGGAATGCTCACTAAAAAATTGAGCATGTGCACTAGCTGCCAAACTTCTCTGCCAAATCCCCAGCTGTAGTGGGGACATATGGGGAGATATAGAACAGCAGGACCAACCATGTTTTTTGCAGAATACAGAAAATGAATCCCATAGTGACACTTTAAGGCTTCATGTATACTAGCCTACACTGGCAGCTCCTAAACTTGAGTTAAATTTTTGCCAAAGCTCTTAAACTCAACTCCATAAAAGCATATGTGTCAATGTACACAAAGGCTTTTACCAGAGTATATGACCTGCCGAGTTCAGGATAGGAAAGTTTTGACCGCTTTGACTGTCGGCCATGGTAAATGTAGACCAGTGTACATGAAGCCTAAATAGTACATGCATAATTCAGTTATCAAACATATCAGAATCCAAATAATTGCACAAATGGATTGTGTGGTATGAGCACTCAGGACTTGCCATAGATGAGCAAAAGTTTTCCTGAGCACAAGGGATGGAGAGATAATTTGCCATAGGCTGTTGTAGTAGGACCTACCACTATTTCTAACACTTCTCCCTTGGAGCACTGGGGTCTCTGTCTCAAAACCTGCGCAGGACACTATCTGCATGGAGTTTGTGTGTTCTCTCTGTGCCTGCATGGGTTTCCACCAGGTACTTTGATACCTAATGCCCCATACACACGATCAGAAATTCTGCCAGCAAAAGACGGTTGTGAGCTTTTGGTCAGAAATTCCGACTGTGTGTATGCTCCATCGGACTTTTGCTGGCAGAATTCCAGCCAGCAAAAGATTGAGAGCAGGTTCTCTATTTTTCGGTCGGAAAAAGTTCCGATTGGAAATTCCAATCGTCTGTACAAATTCCGACGCGCAAAATTCCTATGCATGCTCTGAAGCATTGAACTTCATTTTCTCGGCTCGTCGTAGTTTTGTACGTCACCGCGTTCTTGACGGTTGAAAGTTCAGAGAACTTTTGTGTGACCGTGTGTATGCAAGCCAAGCTTGAGCAGAATTCCGTTGGAAAAACCATCCAAGATTTTTCAGACAGAAAATCCACTCGTGTGTATGGGGCATAAGACATGCTGGTAAATTCACAGGCTCTTGTCCAAATTGGTCCTAGTAAGTGTGTGTATGTGATGTATGGGTGCATGTGAGATAGGGGCCTTAGATTGTAAGTTTCTTGGGTAGAGGGAATGATATACAATGAGTAAAAGTTATATAAACATCTTCAATAAATAAAACGGCAGGCAGACATGCAATTAAAAACGTAATTGTGCTTCTCTAAAAGGATTGGCCAACTGACAACCTGAGAAATCTCCTCTCCAGTACCAGCCTGAGAATTAGATTTGGCATTGGATTGAGGAAGAGGATGTCTGGACAGACACATTTTATTATTTACTGTATAAAACTATTACTCCAATAACCTTAATTACCATCAGGCAACACATGACTTTGTGTGAGTCCAGTTCCTTTCATATGAAGGAAGTACAAAGTCTAATGTAACAGAAAATATATAAGTAAAGATGGAGAACTGTCAGGTACTATACTGTATGTTACTGATGATTTACATACAGCTGCCTATAAACACGCATATATCCTTTCTTAGGGTGACATGCCTTTGGGATGTTGTGGATTCAGTTCAAACACCCTTTTCCAGCAGATATTACGTGATTTGTGGTGCTGAGTAGCTGCAGGGAAGGGATCTGTAATTTCTATTATGGACAACATAGAAATTCTTTATACAGCCACACCTACTTGTCATTCCTAATCTTACACATTCTTGGGTTGTCTACTAAGATTTTTTATTTTTTTAACTTTCCGGTAATGTCCTCAAAAGGTATTCATATAACAAGCTTGAGCAAGAACATATATTACAATATACCTGAGTATTCTGCTCTTTATAGTTGAATATGGTGAATGGTGACAATTTGAAATGAATCAGATAAAGGCATATTCAGGGCTATATTGGCTGGAAAAAATATATTATAAAAAAAAAAAAAAACAACCAGCCTAAAAAAAATAAATATGAATATTTATCTATTTAACACGACTCTACATTAAGGGCGCATTCACATATAGTGTGATAATTGGCATTTCTCCTCATTGGATACACGGCAGTTACCGACAGGGAATTTTTTTTTTTCCGTGTGCCCCATTCGCACTGCAATGCAGCCCTTAGGTGTGGTGCAGTGGACTGCCGTAAAATAAAGTTAGTTTAAAAACATGTAAAAAAAGGAAACTGTGTGACGCACATTACACAGCCCCCTAGCTGCAGCCAAAACTGAAAAATAATTTTTCTGCCACAGTCCTCAGTCAGAAGATCAGCATCACTCTACTCACTTTCTTATGACTGGACAGTAAAAAGAAAAGCAACACAGTAATGAGATCCTCTTTCAGTCACTCTGCTTTCTCCTTAAATCGGCATGCTTCTTGTCAGCACAAGAAATTATTGGCTTCTTGTGCTGCTTTTTCCTCTCAAACTCCAGCATTAAAACATACAATGCTTTGTTAATAAACACAGAGCTGCATTAATTTATGTATTTTATATCTGCCTAGAGTTCAGCTTTAGCCATGGATAGCAACATGTGGTAGATTGTTCGCTAAGAATATTAAGAAATCTGTCCATCCTCAATGGAATTTCAAGCTGCCAGAAACTTTTTTTCTAGACCTGGGTAACATGGTGCATCCTCAGGGGAATCATTGTTTACATTTTCATTAGCATCTGTGTTCAGAGAACACAATAATATATTTTTTAGTATAAGGGGTAATGGTTAAAATACATGACAGCACTATTATTGCTTTCTACTGTCCTGGTGACAGAAGCTTCCCCATTTCTTGTACGAGCATCGCAGGGTCAAGCAGTCAGGGATAATCTCCCCAGTGGGGTCATAGAAAGAAAAAAAAAACTGACATAATTTAACACTTCCCCACTCTATTCAAAATCGGGAAAACATTTTGGCTGCAGCTATTATAATAATACAGGATTTATATAGAACCAACAGTTTGTACAACGCTTTACAAAATAGAGAGAGACAGTACAGTTACAAGACAATTCATTACAAGAAGGATCAGAGGGTCCTACTTTAGAGAGTTTGCAATCTAAAAAGTGAAGTGATACAAAAGTTAATAATTGTTAGGGATGAGCTGACGGGAAAGTAAATATACAGTTTATTTGTTAAGAGGCAGGACAGGTCTCCCTGAAGACTTGGGTTTTTAGAGATCACCTAAAGCAGACAGGGTAGGAGATAGTGAGAAAAATTGGGGTAAAGAGTTCCAGAAAATAAAAAAAGGCTCTGGAGAAGTCCTGGAGGCAAAATTCGGAGGAGGTGGCAAGGGAACCAGAGAGCAGGAGAACTTGGGAGAAGAGAAGAGGACAGTTTGGTTGGTGATGTAGTTTGGGGCAGAGTTGTGGGTGGCTTTGTAGGTTGTTAGTATTTTGAATATTTTCCTTGGGAGCGAGCGAGCGGAAGCCAATAGAGGGATTGGCAGAGATGGTTAGCAGACAATGAACGGTTGGTAAGATGGACCAGTCTGGCAGTAGTATTCATGATGAACTGAAGGGGGACAGGCTAAGTAAAGGTAGGCCAATGAGGAGGGAGTTGCAATATTTAAAGCAAGAGATAACCAGGGAGGGAATTAGTTGCTTTGCAATGTCATTGGTTAAGAACTTAGGCTTTAAATCCATTCTGCATTCATCTGGCTCAGTATGGCCACCCTGTGGGAAAGAAGCTTGTCTAATATATGGCATAATAGATTACAATCTTATGCTTTACATCCTAACTTTTAATTATGATAGGCTAGTATGTTCAAATTGGCCTTGATATCCTAGATCGTGCTTGCTATGTTAGTCCTGTGCTAATAAACTAATTACCTGATGGCCTAGATTGCTCTAGATCTCCTTCTACAGGCCTGTTGACTCCGAGCGCATAGCCTGCCTATCCAACCCTTCTCACTCTGTGGAGTCCTCCCCTGGAAGTGATCCCGTGACCCCGTGACCTCAGCTCCAGCTTCTTCCTGATGGCCACAGGATCTGTTCCATGCTGAGCAGCAACAAAGACTGCAGTTTCCCATCTCTGCATAGAAAAACGGATCTGGATCTGAGGCTTTCCTATGGACCACTGACACACAGATGAGCATGATTTTATTCACCTTCCTGTAAGTGCATTAATTGTTGTGTCATTAAAATCCTACTTAACTTATTGCACTTAGGTGGCGCTTCCTTCTTGTCCCCTTGTCTTCCTATTACAGAGCTGGCTTCTCTCTCTTCTCTTTGCACTCACAGTTTTCTTTTTTCATTGTATGTCTGAAAATGGACTTGTCCTTTATTTCAGTGTTATCAGAGGCCACCTTTAAAAACTCCAGGAAAATAAATAAAATTTAAAATAAGCTGCTGGGTTGCCAATAGTTAAATCTCAGGGGGTGTATGCCACCTCCTGGATTGCTGCCAGTTATTCACTATTTACACTTTCACTGAAAGCTGATAGTTTAGTTTTCCCTATATTTGCAACACTCTGACATTAGACTTACGGCTCAGCTACACAGCACTCATCCTGTCCGTCCCTCTTCTCGCATCTTATTTTTTAAATGATTCACAGAGTGCCAATTGGCAAACAACAGGTCGACTGATGGGGTAGGCAAATGACAGGGCGAGTGATGGGGTAGGCAAATGACAGGGCAACTGATGGGGTAGGTAAATGGCAGGATGACCGATAGGGTGGGCAAATGGCAGGACAGCTGATATGTAAGAGCAGTTAAATATAGTTAATTTAAGATGAGATAAGGATGAATTTATTTTATTTTATTTTTTTTTTTTTACAGCATCTAGGCAACTTCTTTTTTTTTTTTCAACCCCTACTATTGATTTTTGCACTATTTATTGTGTGTATTCTTTTCATTACTCATATTTCACTATTGCCTTTTGCCACTGTTTTGCATTGTACTGACTACTTTAAATGGAATACATTTATTCAAAGGAAAATATACAGAACTAGCCAGAGTGTCTATGGCTGAAAATTCCAGTTCAGCAACTTTTAAGGAAGTCAACCTGCAATCACAAACTTTTCAACTAAAAAAATACACATGCAAATAAATGCATTCATATTTTTTCGATATTTTTAACACCACATTTCTGAGTATTGAAAGCTTAATTTTTGCTGGAAGTCAAGTGAAGGTTCAGAATAGCTTATATTAAAAGAAGAGATGGAAATTCTATCTTTGGTAAATAGTAAAGTGGCTCAGGCAAGATGTGCACTTGTAAAATGCAATTGTGCAACCTCTAGGAATGACTGTATTACATTTGTACTAAGTGCCACATTTAAAGTAGCCAGCAGCAACATAGCATTCCCGGAGCCTCATTACATTTTCTATACACTTTATGTACTTATCCTTTGTGCAGCATGCCCTTTAAAACCTCAGAAGTCTTTAAAAACGTCTTAATAAACTATTCCACAGGAGTTACTTTACTGTCCATGACCCCTGATTTATGAAATACTGTGATTTCTAAATCCTTAACCCTAGGAGTCCTAATCATAGTAAGACTTCATCTGCATCCTTGAGCACCTGACAGGCTATTATGACGAGCGTCAAGCTTTGAGAGGTAATGAATCTATCTACCTGGAGAGGTCATGAGGCCACAAACTCTGAAGTGATCCACAAGCTGACGAAGCACTTCATTAGTATACAGACTACTTTTCTGCCTGCTGAAGTGGTTAGAAAGCTTACTTTTCCTGCCAATGTTAAACACAAAGCAACATGAAAGAAAATATGTTTCCAGTGCTATAAATCTTTATGGCACACCATTAGGGTCTTCTTCACAGGTGAAAAATGAGATCTGCTAAGAGCTAGAGTGCAGACCATTACAGATTGAATTGCTTTGCATGTATTGGTTGTATGTTGTTACTGATGAATTTAATATGTTGGTTTAAAGCTGAAGACTAGATAAAAAAATTCTCTATAGCTTTAGTGAGCTAACTTACCTGTAATAAAGGATGTCAAATGCCATGCAGGCAGCTGCATCCTGGAGAAATCTTCAGTGCAGGGATGCCTGGTCCTCTTTCTGAGGCTGAACTTCTGGTGCTGCAAGGCTGGAGAGGGCAGGTACTAACTCAACAGATGTATTCACAACAGCAGCTTCACAGACGACCCAAAGCTATTAACCCCTGCAGCACCAAAAGTTCAGAAACGTTCAGAAATGTTAAGGCATCCCTGCACAGGAGATTTCTCCAGGATTCAGCAACCTACACAACCAGAGTTGACTCTGCCGCTGGAGATCCTGAGGACAAGGAACTCAAAGAGAGCCTAAAGCCTTGTACACACAATCGGATTTTCTGCAGACAAAACCTTGGACTTTTGTCCGAAGGGCATTGGCCAGGAACTTGTCTTGCATACAAACGGCATGGAATTGTCGGCCAACAAACATGAATGTAGTGACATACTACGTGGTTTTTCAGCTCTTTAGTGCCACCTTTTGGGCTCCTTCTGCTAATTACGTGTTAGTTGAAGTTTGGTGAGTGTTGATTTGTGCTTTTCATTTCACGCTTTTGATTTCACGCTTTTCAGTTCGTTTCTGAATGGCTATTTCGTCAACCAGCCATCTTGTGGAATCGGAGCAGATAACGTGTTATTTATTATGGACCTTGGAGTTATTGCTTTGACCCAAGTCCAGTCCAGGAACAGGAGGGGGAGGATTTATTGGACCAAAAATTGGTTGCTTTATTAATCGTGACCAATTATGTCATATGCCTTTGCTGCGGGAGCTCCAGGAGAATAATCCAGATGATTTTTGGAATTATCTCCGGATGACGGACCCCTGCTTTCACCAACTCTTTGCATTGTTGACCCCCTATATTAAGAAGCAGGACACATGCATGAGGCTTTTATTAAATTTTTTCGTTGAACAATGATTTGATTTGGTATATTTTGCACTTTTTGGTTAAGTTCTATTGGCAGATAGCAGGTCTAATTTTATTTGTTTTCTTTTTTTAATGCACATTAAAAAGATTGTGGAGAATAATACTTGACTATGTGTTTTACTTCATATGACAGTTTGGGAGTAGGCAGTTACATTTTAAAAAACACAATGTAAAATTAGACACCGACATAGTTGTATCTTTGATCTTAAAAACTACGGGATACTGGTGTTGTGGTAACTTGCACCAAAAAAAAAAAAAAAATAACAAGCATAATAATATTATTCTTGATATCACTAGAAAAAAAAGCCTTTGAAAATGTGTTTGCCATAACTCCATCAGTATCACCAGCAAAGCAGCTTCATTATTACCCCATTAAAGAAGAAGAGAATTGTGCGCTGCATTTCAAGTCTTAATTTGGCACGTCACAAATGTTAATTCTCCATTACGAACGCTAGTTTACATGACCGTCTGCTTCTGGCTCATCCTTGCTTCCGAGCATGTGTGTTTGTACTTTGGACTTTTGTCCGATGGACTTGTGTGCACACGCTCGGAAAATCCGACAACAGACATTTGTCCGCGGAAAATTTTAAAACCTGCCATCCAACATTTGTCCATGGAAAATCCGACAATTGTCCAATGGAGCGTACAAATGGTTGGATTTTCCGCCAACAGCCTGTCATCACACAATTCCCGTCGGAAAATCCGATTGTGTGTACAAGGCTTTAGAAAGCATCAAGAAGGTCACTGAAGCTGCTGTTGGTAATGAAATAGCTGTTTCTTCTGGAAAAGGCACAGGTTAGTGGTTTCAGCCTAAAACCTTTTGCCTGTACTGAGGCTTATGGATGCTGGATTCTCTACATCTGAAAGTGTTCTGAAGTGCATAAAGTGAATGGTGCCCAATTGTTACACATCCCATACCTTTTAGCCATAGGCTCTGCCCAGGGAAAACGCTAGTCCATACTGTCTCTGGGGGGGGGGGGGGGGGGCACATGCCTCTGGGGTCTGGGGGATGCTACATAAAGTAATTGTAAGCTGAGAGACCTACGCAGGCTGACCTTCTTATTAAAATAGGTGCAGCGCTATATTTATGAGGATTGTATATTCATCTCATTTGTGCCAGCGGCTTTATTGCTTTTTCACTTAGCACTCACTTATTTTTGAATCATTTCCTTTTTAAAATGCTGGTTCTGCAATACTTACTGGGTCGCTAACCCGGGACAAGCATGCAGCAACTAAAGTTGAAGCAAAGTCATAACTCCTGATATATCTGTTCCATGTCAGTGGCTTACAAGTATGGAAGCCATAGAACCAGCATGACAGCCAGACACTGAGCATTTTCAGAAAAACAGATCAATGACAACAGCCTACATATTATCTCACCACAGGTTTCTTTTAATCAGCTCAATTTTCACACTACATAATTGGTTTATCAGCATACATTATATACTAGCCAGAGGGTAAATGTAAAAAACGGAAAAACAATTGATACTCATTTTCACAAATGTATGTGCTTACTTAATATGCTAAAGCTAATTATTTTTGCTTTCTGGTTCAACAACATGCTTCAATGTGACAAAACGTAGTTTCCTGTGTCGCCGAACGAATACCAGAGGTAATGAAATTTGCCAAGTTAAATAGAAAATGTACATAGAGTGCCATACGTGACATTTGTTCAATAACTATATCTCATAACGGATGAGAAATATGATACTTTAGCCCCCCTGTAGGTGTTAATTACATTATATTAACCAGTGCTACTTCCCATGTCTAATTACATCATTAGTCAACAGAACAGAATGAATTAAAAAGAGCAGCAAGCTAAAAGCTAGCAGGAAGGTCGCAGGAAAACTGCAAATCCATTACATTTTCTTTATATTCCGTGAAAGGAAAAACTGTGCAAACAAACCAGGGACCAAACAGGAAAGGTGAGAGAGTTTTGACAAATATAAGGAATTTAATCAGTACTTAAAATACATGATGATAGACAAACATTCAGCCTTGCTAATGTTCTTACTATATTGTTGTTTGGGATATGCTAGCTTTCATTACATTTCAAGGACAAGTTTTTTTTTAATATACTAAAACAAACAGGCACACAATTTAAGGGAAATCCTGCACTAAAAGCGGTGGGAGAAACCATTGGGCTCTGCATTGTGGACCACAAAGTAGAGGATTCTCTTAAATACAGCAACATTTTGGTGATGCGAGCAGCAGGAAAGGTACAGTGAGTGTTAAGACTAGGGATGATCCTGATGTTCGATTTGAGCGTAAGTTTGACTCGAACATCGGGTGTTCATTTGTCCACAAACGAGCCGAACATATGGGGTGTTCAGGGCAAATTTGAGCGCCGCGGAGCGCCCCATAATGCACTGTGAGATCACAGTGCATTGACGGCTGCTGATTTGCCAAAACATACACCTGACCTGCATGCTTAGGACAATCACAACACGATCTGCTGGGAGAGCCATGATTGGCCAAAGGCAGGGTGCCTGGCAGGCAAAGAAAGGGGGGGCGAGCGAACGCCCCCTTCTGAACCATATGAGGACGCCCTCAACATGGGAAGGGTGCTTTATGGTCACCCCCAAGCACCTTGTCCCCATGTTGATGGGGACAAGGACTTCTTCCCAACAACCCTGGCTTTTGGTTGTCGGGGTCTGCGGGCGGGGGCTTATTGGACCCTGGAAGCCCCCTTTAACCACGTGGCCCCTATATCTCGCCCCCCCCCCCCCCCCCATGTGAATGGGTATCGGTCACATTGTACCCCTACCCATTACCAAAAAAAAAAGTGTCAAAAAAGTGTCAAAAAGTAAAAACCACAATAGACAGTTTTTGACAATTCCTTTATTAAAAAAGAAAAGAAAAAAAGTGTCCCGCGATGTCCATCCATCTTCAATCACGCCATTGAAAAAAAAAGCTCTTCCTCGATGGGAGGCTTCCCGGCTACTGCTGTCTCTTGGCTGTGACAGCTGTTATATAGGCATGTGATGTCAGAGGGGGCGGGGTCATACAGTTATGTCAGCAGGTGGCCCCGCCCTTGCCTATATAAGAGCCGTCAAAGGGAAAAGACAGCAGTCACGGGGGGCCTCCCATGGAGGAGGAGTTTTTTCGTTTTTTTTATTCAATTTTGGATGGAAATCATGGGACGCTTTTTTTGGTGAATGGGTAGGGGTACAATGTACCCGATACCAATTCACATAGAGGGGACGGGATCTGGGGGCCCCCTCATTAAAGGGGGCTTCCAGATTCCGATAAGCCCCTCACCTGTGGACCCCCAAAACCACAGCTCAGGAGTGTTGGGAAGAAGTCCTCCAAGCTGGATGCTTGGATAAGGGCCTGGTATGGATTTTGGGGGGAACGCTACGCCAATTTTTTTTTTTTATTTTCGCGTGGAGTCCCCTTTGAAATCCAAAGGGCAATTTTTTCCTTGATTTTTAATCCATATTACTGGGAGCCGGCAATACATTACAGCCGTGAGCAAGTTTAAATAAAATGTTTATCCTTTAGAAATGTCATTTTGCTGCGGCACTGTTCTACAGTACCAGGGTCCACATACACTTTCCATGGCAATAACTTGCATATAAGCCTTTAAAATGAGCACTTTTGATTTTTCAAGTTCGTTACTTTACTAGGGTTTGAATGTTCGCGCATACTTTTTACCTTTTTTTGCCTGTTCTGGTTTTCTGGTTCTGGTGTGAACCGAACTGGGGAGGGGGGGGGGGGGGGGGGGGTAGGGGCTATTCGGCTCATCCCTAGTTAAGACTCTTCTTTTGTAGAAGATGTTTTACTGTCACCCAACCGAATAGTAACATAACAGCTGGACAAGGCTGTATACATGTCACAGCATTTTTAAACCAGGGGGCAGGGTTTGACATGCATCCATTGAGCTTAATAGGGCCGCACCCAAATGTGAGCCAACTGCTCGACTTGCAGTTTGCGTCGTGGTTCTGTAATGTAAGCAATGTTCAGCAATTTAAAAACTAAAGTAAAAAAGAAAAAACAACAGGCATTAAGAAGGGGGCAGAATGCATTCTGTAATGTGATCCCGCAAGGATCAGCAATACCACTAATGTGAAGCCTAAGGCTGTATTCACACCTGAGCATTTTGGAGTTCGAAGTGCGAAGTTCCAAAATGCTGGAGGAGAAAAAAATGAATTATTCTATATGGAGTTGGTTCACATCTCCACTGGAAGTTGCCTGAATCCAAAAACCGGACGCTCAAAAAGTTTTGGAGCTACTTTTGTAACTTCATTTGAGCAGACTGGTGCATTTTTGAAGTGTTTTTTCACAAACATGCAAAAATGGTCAAAAACGGGCATAAACACGCAACAAAATGCCCAAAAAAGTGACTCTCAGGTGTGAATGCCATGGAAGACTTTCCTCTCTCTAATGCCGCATACACACGATGGGAGCTTGTCAATGGATTTTCCGACCGTGTGTATGCCCATCAGTCTTTTTCTGTCGGAATTTCCGACGGACATTTGATTGAGAACCTGTTCTCAATTTTTCCGATGGAAAACCTTTTTATCGGATTTTCCGATCGTGTGTATGCAATTCCGACACGCAAAATTCCGACGCATGCTCGGAAACAATTCGACGCATGCTCGGAAGCATTAAACTTCCCTTTTATAGTGCTGTCGAACGTGTTTTATGCCGCTGTGTTACAGACCGTCGGAATTTGGGGTAACCGTGTGTAGGCAAGATAGTTTGAGCGAAATTCCGTCGGAATTCCGACGGGAAAACCATCAGAGCTTTTTCCGACGAGAATTCCGACCGTGTGTATGCGGCATTAGTTAGTTTTCACAGGAACAAGTGTCCCCAATGGAGAATTTCCCCTCACCTCTTCTAGGGACAGCAGTAAAGTGTTGGGTTCCCTTTAACGAGAGACAATAGTAACCAGGACAAACAGTGAGGGAGGATCTTCCTAGCAGGATAGACAGTTTAAAAAAAACCTGTGAGAGATTCTAACCCTTTTCCTTTTTTTGTAAAAAAAAAATAAAATACTTAAAAACATGTTAAACCTTAAAAGAAAATTGAGGACAACCACAAGGCCTCAAGGGACCACCTGTGGCCACAAATTGGGGAAGACACAAGTTGTTATAACATTAAGAAAACATTATGTGTTCTTTTAACATTATGTGTTCTTTTTTTCAAAACACACAAAGCTGTACACTTACATAATTTAAAGTAAAGTTTTAAAATAAAGCATAAACAAATTAAAGCTCATGCAGTGAAATAAGATATAAAGTAATTTGCCAAGACATAAAAGATACATTTCTGTTCTTAGGTCTGTCCCCTGTAACTGCTCCACACCCTTGCTTTCTTAGAATGTTCCTGCCCCAAGGTACTCATAGACTCACAATGACGGCTCGCAATGATCTGCTTCATGTGTTCTACCCCACCTGCTTCTGATTATCCTGCTTTTATTATATGCACTGATTGCCTATGTTTATTTAGTTTGCATCATTTATACATCATGAATATTTTGTCTGACTGTCACTTTGCCTGGTCACAATTAATCACAGATGTTACATAGAATGCTTGGGAAAAGAGTGCCAGTGTCCACTTACTCTTTAATCTAAATCTATTAACTAAAAATTTAAGTTATGTCTTTTTAGTCCATGGAAAAAAAGAGACAGAATGAAGTTTAAAATAAAATACTAGGTGTGTATTTTTTTTTTTTATGGTTACTTGAAAGATTCATTCATCTGTGCAGCTGGAAAATACTGGTGGAACATTCAGAAGTATAAACAGAAAAGTCAGTGCTACCACCCATACACCACATAGACAGCAGAGCTCCCAGGTGCTCGATCCACAGTCGCTGGCTGAGTAATGTAGAAAAAATGATACCCACTCCGGCTGTTGCTCTTAAAATTTCTTCATTTTATTGAATAGTCACAGTGAACAAACGCAGATTAAGTCAGTTGACGCGTTTCAGCCTATAAGGCCTTAGTCATAACATTCAGAAGACAGCTATAGGTTTGCACCAACAAGTGGTGGTCTGCAGCCTGCAGGACTAGGACAATTTGGACAAGGAAATAGAGACTGACTTCAAGAACCTCAGGGCGTGGGGACATTCCAATGGGGCTTATTTACTAAAGGAATATAGGCTGTTCATGCAGAAAAGTTTAAAGTGGAACTCTACCCATAAAAGGTTGAAAACAAGTAATGTTCTTTTACCACTTCAGCCACGAAGGATTTGCCCCTTAATGACCAGGCCATTTTTTGCAATACGACACTGCGTCGCTTTAACTGACAATTGCGCGGTCGTGCGATGCTGTACCCAAACGAAATTGACGTCCTTTTTTTTTCTCAAATAGAGCTTTCTTTTGGTGGTATTTGATCACCTCTGTGGTTTTTATTTTTTGCGCTATAAACAAAGCGTGACAATTTTGAAAAAAAAAATATATATATTTTACTTTTTGCTATAATACATATCCAAAAAAAAATATAAAAAAACAAATGTATTCATCAGTTTAGGCCGATATACATTCTTCGACATATTTTTGGTAAAAGAAATCGCAATAGGCGTATATAGATTGGTTTGCGCAAAAGTTATCACATCTACAAACTATTGGATAGATTTAGGGACTTTTATTTTTTTTATTGATTTTACTAGTAATGGTGGCGATCTGCGATTTTTAGTGGGACTGCGACATTGCAGCAGACAAATCAGACCCCAAATTACACTTTTTGGTGACCAGTGACATTATGCTATAAAAATGCATTGATCAATGTACAAATTACACTGGCAGGGGTTAACAGTAGAGGCCGATCAAGGGGTTAAGTGTGTTCCCATAGCGCGTTCTAACTGTAGGGGGGATAGGCTGGCAGGGACATGACAGGGATCACTGTTCCCGATGACTGGGAACAGTACATCTCTGTCATGTCTCCTGTCAGAATGGGGATCAGCCTTGTTTACAAAGGCAGATCTTCATTCTGCCTCTGTACTAGATGATCGCGTGCCGCCGGCAGAGATCAGGTCCACCTGACCCGCGGGCACGTTCCGTGCTGATCACCGCCAATACTAGTAAAAAAATATTTAACTTCTGCACAAACCAATCAATATATGCATATTGTTTTTTTTTTTACCAAAACTATATAGCAGAATACATGGTGGCCCAAATTGATGAAGAAATTATTTTTTTTTACACTTTTTTATTGGGTGTTTTATAGCAGAAAGTAAAAAATATTGTTTTTTTTTCAAAATTGTCAATTGTTTTTGTTTATAGCGCAAAAAATAAAAACCACAGAGGTGATCAAATACCACCAAAAGAAAGCTCTATTTGTGGGGAAGACTGTGCAATTGTCAGCTAAAGTAACGCAGTGCCGTATCGCAAAAAATTGCATGGTCATTAAGGGGGTAAATCCTTTCGGTCCTTAAGTGGTTAATTCTGCATTTCCTTTGCACTTGTTCACCTTATTTTCCAACATTCATTTTGCACAGTGAACTTATATAGGGGAATTCATAAAGAGTATCTAAAACACTTTTTAGAAGTCTGATGTACCTCAATACGATAAATGTTGGTGTGGGCAACAGATTCATGTATCTGCTGTAGACAAGTACATGAATCTAGGGTGTGTACCATGTGTAAAGGCATTCATACTGACACTCCATTCTCAGTGCAGCTCAGCTTCTTCCTGCTACTGCACAGGCAGTGCAGCGCTGTGGATTTTAAAGCTGGATGGGAGGAACCTGATAGGGATTCACAGACACTAGTTCCCCATCAGGTCTGCCCCCCTTTTGATTGACAGAGGGCAGTGGGTGAATTTTTAGGCAATACACAGCCTGCTGTTGGCTTGGAACTAGTGTCCCAGCTTCCCATAAGCCTCTACCCACTGTTGCTAGGAGGCTGTCAGCTGTACAGATGACAGTGTCCTTAACAACCAGTGACAAGTGGGGAGGGGAGGCTGTAGTGGCAGCAAACATGCAGCTCTGCTACACAGCACACAGAGACAGGTACTCAGCCTGTCTCTTTGCACTAATTTAGAGTTGCTCTTAATTACATGCATTTTGATTATCTATGAACTGGAAGTAATTATTTTTGGATTTGATGCATTTAAGAACTGCCACATGTGTCAGTAAAGCTACCAAAATAGGCAGCAGGGATTTTTGAATCTGGTGCAGAACCTTTCAAAGGATCATAGCACTAGAAAAAATGTATTTAGATATTTACTGAAAGCCCCCATAGATCTTTGCTTCTGTGATCAGACTTAATGCTAGAGAATGGCTCTATTTGCTTTTCGTGGTCCCACTGTATGAAGGAACATAACCACCGCCTCTTGCTCACTTCCGAGATGAACTATGACTATGACCTATGGACTTTGGGATGTGTAGCGTAATTTAGCAGATCAAATTACCACAACTAACGTTCACTGCTCCTTCCCAACAAACCCCGAGTTTCGGGAAGGACATTACAAGAAGGCATGAAAACACATAAGAACAATTTCATAAAGAAACATGAAAACATATAAGAACAATTTCATAAAGAAACAGATTACAGGGTCATTAGACTATGGATGTGCATGGATTATTTTTGTAGTAAAAGGATATTGTTTCGGCCTGATTAACATTACTGCAAATTCAGATATGACTTGAGTTGCGCAGGATCGCATGGCAAGGGAAACCACATGTCCGTTCACGTGGAGCGATTTTGAAAGAGGTTCCCGTACTACTTTGGTGCTATTCCAGTGCGATTTTGGCAATATGAATATGCAAACCTTGCAAGTTGCATCCAAGTAGCATTACATAATCACACTGAAAGTCAGATCAAAATCATCTCTGCAGTGTGAACCTAGCCTAATCCCCCTTACACACGATCAGACTCTCCGACCGCAAAATGTGAAATTTTGTTTGACGGTTGTTGGCTCCAACTTGTCTTGCATACACACGGTCACACAAATGTTGGTCAACAATTACGAACGTAGTGACGTACAAGACGTACGGCGAGCCGATAAAAAGGAAATTCAATAGTCATGTGATATCTCCATTACGAACGCTAGTTTTACAAGACCGAGCGCTTCAGGCTCATCCTTGATTCCGAGCATACGTGTTTGTACTTTGGACTTTTGTCCGACGGACTTGTGTACACACGAACGGAAAGTCTGACAACACACATTTGTTGGCTGAAAATTTGAGAGCATACTAGCCAACATTTGTTGGCTGAAAGTCCGACAACAAATGTCCGATGGAGCATACACGCGGTCAGACTTACCGCCAACAAGCTCACATCCAACATTTTCAGACGGAGGATCCGATCATGTGTTCGCGGCATAAGTGTCATCTCAATGCAAGTCTATTTGTTTATTTAACTTACACAAATAAGTCTATGTGACCAAGTGATTTCTGTCTCAGCAGTTGCTCAGCAGGAATACTGACCACAATCCTTGATATACAAATAGCCACTAGAGGAAAAATATACAAATCTGTATAGGAATACAATCATGAAAATATGGAATAAAATGCAAAATGAAATAAGAAAATCACATTAAAAAGTATATTTAGGTCCTCAAACTTTCAAAAATGTGTACTTCATGAAAATAGAACATGGCTTTGCTTTAAAAGCCATTTAGCCCCCACCTGACAGAAAGAACCCACAGACAGATCTCATGACAGCCTGACAACTTTTCCTGAATAATACAATTGAAAGCCTGAGCAGTCAAGCAATATTTTTCAACAGCCACCTTCCATTGTTGTCATTGTCGTGAACTGTAAGCCCCCGTACACACGGTCGGAAATTCGGACCACAAAACCCGTCCGATTTTTTCGGACAGATTTTGTCCGAAACTGGTGTTGCATACACACGGTCGGACAAAGTTGTCGGAAAATCCAATCGTTCGGAACGTGGTGACGTTCTTTGCGTACTACGGAACTACGTAGAGGCTAGTAGCCAATAGCTTTGGTCTCGTAATTTGATCTGAGCATGCGTGGCACTTTGTCCGTCAAAATTCTCTACACACGATCGGAAAAAGTCCGATCGGATTTTGCTGTCGGAAAATTTGAGATCCTTGAGATTTGAGACGGAAAAAGCCCGCTAGAGCCCACACACGATCGGATTTTCCGACAACATAATCCGATCTGACTTTTTCCATCGGAATATCCGTCCGTGTGTACGGGGCATTAGGTGAGAACAGTTTGGTATCTAGGAGTTACTGAATTTTGCACCTTATTATTGTCAGTTGGTCTTCGTTAATAAATAAGCATGTCTATGATTATTTCCAGCTACTAAGTTGTCTATTCTGCAAAGGTAAGGCATTTCAGATCTGACTAGTACATGTATTTGTAGTCTCACTCCTGGGGATTGAGGAATGCTGTTCTACAAAGGCTTCCAAAACAGACCACAGCGGAGTACAAGTAATTAGAAATGTCATACCTGATCCTCTGACTTATATATCATTACAAGAATGCTGTGGCAGCCAGCAGAGCCGTGTCCTGCTCATCCACACTAGAGAGAAGGAGCTATCAGTATAGCAGCAGGTGCTTTGATACGCTCTACTTTTTACAGCCAACTCACAGGATGCCGCCACGTATGATGTATAGCTCAGGGTCTGATAGGAAAATGATTTGTTGCGCTGTCTAAGCATTTGTTTATAAGGTTCTGTTAAATTGTTCGAATTTAAGAAACAGTAATAGAACATTGCAGTGTAAATATTATTTGAAAATAAATAAAAATGTGGCCTTTAAAATGTGACATTGGGCGAGATTTATCAACTTCACCATAATGTAAAGCAGTGCAAAACAGAAACAGCGAGACATATTTTGGAGACAGGTTTGCTGGAAGATCACAGCTTAATTCATAAATTCTCCTTCTGCTGTTAAAAGTTGTTCTCCATGGTCTGGGATACAAATTCTAATAAACGAATGCCAATATCATTCTTAAAGTGGTCAATTCTTGTTAAAGTAAATGTAAACCCAATCGCTCTAACCTCATTTAAGATTTCGTAATTCGGTATAAGTCTTAACCACTTCAGCCCCGGACCAATTGGCAGCCAAAGGACCAGGCCCCTTTTTGCGATTTGGCACTGCGTTGCTTTAACTGACAATTGCGTGGTCGTGCGACGTGGCTCCAAAACAAAATTGGCGTCCTTTTTTTCCCACAAATAGAGCTTTCTTTTGGAGGTATTTGATCGCCCCTGCGGTTTTTATTTTTTGCGCTATAAACAAAAATAGAGCGTCAATTTTGAAAAAAATGCAGTATTTTTTGCTTTTTGCTATAATAAATATCCCCAAAAAATATATAAAAAAACATTTTTTTTCCTCATTTTCGGCCGATACGTATTCTTCTACATATTTTTGGTAAAAAAAAATCGCAATTAGCGATTATTGATTGGTTTGCGCAAAAGTTATAGCGTTTACAAAATAGGGGATAGTTTTATAGCATTTTTATTAATATTTTTTTTTTTACTAGTAATGGCGGCGATCAGCGATTTTTATTGTGACTGCGACATTATGGCAGACACATCGGACATTTTTGACACATTTTTGGGACCATTGTCATTTATACAGCAATCAATGCTATTTAAATGCATTGATTCCTGTATAAATGACAGTTGTAGTGAAGGGGTTAACCACTAGGGGGAGGGGTTATGGGCTGTGACGTGTGTGTTTTTTTTACATTAGGGGGCGGGGCTCACGTCTGACGTCATTGATCGGCTTTCCAGATGACCGGGAACAGCCAATCAATGACAGGCAGAGTAGGAAGCGCGGGGAGAGGTTTGTTTACACATACCTCTCCCCGTTCTTCAGCTCCGTGACCCGATCGCGGGACACCAGCGACGATCGGGTCGCGACCCACGTATATGTGCATGAGGCGGTCGGGAAGCGGTTAACATGTTAAAATAATTTCAATAGTCATTTTCAGAATTCCTGAAGCTTCCATTATAATAACCTTAGAAGGTCTGTCAAGAAGGTCTTCATTTAGGCATCAATATATAGGGTGACAACACTCTGTGCCTATATCCCAATTGCTCTCCTGTGTTGTCACCCTGTCACATGTTCTCCAAGTTCTCTTTAGTCATCTTTAACCTCCCTGGCGGTATGATTATGTCTGGAATTTTGTACCAAAAGCGGTACAATTATTTTGCATGGAAATTTGGCGTTTTTATATTGTAGGCTTGCAATTCTTATGAATAACTCACTTAAATCTGTCCAAACCAGAGTCTAGTAGACATCCCGGGTATGATAAAGTTTGAAACACAAAATCATAAATTATAATATAATAAAAATATATATAAAAATTATTCAATAATGTAATCAAATCAAAAACACTGAAATTTGCTCAGTTGCAGAATAGTTGCTGTCATTAAATTTAGTGTTTGATGATGAATTGTGATTCTAATTTATTATCGGTGTTTTCTAGCTGGTCTAAAACCACTTTTGACATAAAGGGACACTTTTTGGTTGCTATGGACAATCTCCAGTTTCCAGGCAGAAATTTTTTTTTTTTATTATATAAAACTACATGCAGGGCACTGGGCAGACCACTAGGGACAAAGGGGATGTGTATTTTTTTTTATACAGTACTGTAATCTGTAAGATTACAGTACTGTATGTGTATTGTGTTTTTTAACATTTGGCGCCGATCTCCGCTCCCGTGCATCGTAACGTCGCAGGGAACGGAGATCAGCGGCACTCGGGCACTGTGTGAATCAAACGAGCAGGCGGCTCGCACACACAGCGGGGAGACATCGCAGGATCCAGGGGACAAGGTAAGTAACTTCCCCCTGTATCTGGCTCGGGGTTACCGCTTTTGGTACTGAAGATCCCGCCCCGAGCCAGACTCAGGATTACCGCCAGGGGGGTTAAGGGAGGGATTTTTCCCAATAACCACAGATGTTAAGAAACTTTCTTCCCATTGACCAGTACTTCAATGTTCTGTTAGCTGTAGATATAGTAATTATGGGTGGAGGTTCGCTGAGTCTAGAAAGATATTTTAAAGCGGTAGTAAAGCCGCTGAACTTTTTTTTTTTTTTTTTTTAACACCTGTAAAGGAAAAGGCATAATGAGCTAGTATGCACCGCATACTAGCTCATTATGAAATGCTTACCTTAGAACGAAGCGTCGGTAACTCACCTGGTCCACGCCGAGGTCGCTGACATGTTGCCTCGGCGTGTCTTCCGGGTATCGCGGCTCCAGCGCTGTGAGTGGCTGGAGCCGCGATGTCGTCACTCCCGCGCATGCGCACGGGAGACTTCTTCCCGGCAGGGTTCGGATTCTGCCGGCCCTTCAGCCGAGAATCCCCCGTGCGCATGCGCCGCTGCAGTCAGCGGCGCATTGCACGGGGAATATCTCCTAAACCGTACAGGTTTAGGAGATATTTTTTTTACCTACAGGTAAGCCTTATTATAGGCTTACCTGTAGGTAAAAGTTATAATTTTGACTTTACTTCCACTTTAAGGGTTCCCCTATGTTAAAAAGGACCAGAAAGGCTGTTCTAAGGTGAGAGCTGCTTGACTTAAAGGTAGTGCATCTCATCTGCAGTGTCATGTCATCCTTCTTGCTAAGCTGGGGAGACCAACGTACTTCACATAAAGTGGTTGTAAAGGCTCAAGGTTTTTTACCTTCATACATTCTATGCATGACGTTAAAAACCCTCTGTGTGCATTGTCAACAATGTTAAAAGTATTAACAATTTGGTATGAATATAAGACCACAGCAGGTATTTGGACAAAAGACACTTTAAAGTGATATTAAAGACCGATTTTCTTTAAAATAACAAACATGTCATACTTACCTGCTCTGTACAGCTCTGTACAGTGGTTTTACACAGAGCAGCCCCAGTCCTCCTCTTCTTGGTCCCCTGCCGGCGCTCCTGGCCCATCCCTCTTGCTGAGTACCTTCATAGCAAACAGCTTGCAATGGGGGCACCCAAGCAGGCTCACTCCAGAGTGTCCATTCACATACAGTGCACAGTTCGGCCTCTCCCCTGCTCTCTCTTTATTGGCTCACGGGTTGTGATTGACAGTAGCAGGAGCAAATGGCTCCCGCTGCTGTCTCAGCCAATGAGGAGGAAGAGACCCAGCAGAGCCGCTGCTCTCGTGCACATAGCTGGATCGAGATTAGGCTCAGGTAAGTATTAGGGGGAGATGTTGGGGGGGCTGATGCACACAGAAGGTTTTTTACCTTCGTGCATAGAATGCATGAAGGTAAAAAACCTTGAGCATTTATAGCCACTTTAAATTGACGCCCCTGCTCAGAGGATATTGCAAGCAACTTAAAAGGAAGCTAGGAGACACATTTGGTTACGGTGGTAGCGACGACTGTACGCACATATGCGGCCTCGGCTTTCAGGGGTTATACCGGGGTGATGCTTGCAGCTGAAGGCATCACCCCAGTACCATTTTTTAGAGCGTGCGGTCAGCTCTTTAGGGATAACAACCAATGAGTTTAAAAGCCGCTCAGCTGTTATCCCGGAGGAGCGGGAGGGGATGTCCCCCCCTCGCGCCACCTTCCACCGCTCTTCCCAGGCCTCCCGTCTTACTGGGAGACCCGAGCCATGATCCGGCACTTCCGCCGGCTTGAGTGAGGCTGGAAGGAAGCCGGAAATGTCTTTGTTCCAGTCTCCTATGTGTAAACATGGAAGCGACGTCACAACGTCACTTTCGGTTTACTCGGCTGCTAATGGCGGCAATTAAAAAAAAATGACAGTATTCCGAATGGCCGTTTTTGGCGATCTGAATACTTTGAAGTTCAAAGGAGGGATTTGGGGCTTTTAGACCCCCGATTCCTCCATAAAGAGTATCTGTCACCACCTATTACTGTCACAAGGGATGTTTACATTCCTTGTGACAGCAATAAAAGTAATCACAATTTTTTTTTTTTAAATAGACAATGTAAAAAAAAAAATAAGCCCCCATCCCCGAAAGCTCGTGCAGCAAAGAAAACGCAAGCGTAAGTCGTGCCCGCATATGTAAACAGTGTTCAAATCACACATGTGAGGTATCGCTGCGATCGCCAAAGCGAGAGAAAAAATTCTAGCACTAGATCTCCTCTGTAACTCTAACGTGGTAACCGTAATTTTTTTTTAAATCATCGCCTATGGAGATTTTTAGGTACCATCGTTTTTCGCCATTCCACGAGTGTGCGCAATTTCAAAGCATGTCATGTTAGGTATCTATTTAATCAGCGTAATTGGGCTAACTTTACTGTTTATTTATTTATTTTTTTAATTCATTAAAGTGTCTTCTTTCCCCAAAAATTGCGTTTGAAAGACCGATGCGCAAATACAGTGTGGTATAAAATATTTCAACGATCGCCATTTTATTCTCTAGATTCTCTGCTAAATATATATATATATATATATATATAAATGTTTGGGGGTTCTAAGTAATTTTCTAGCAAAAAATATGGAATTAACTTGTAAGCAACAAATGTCAGAAATAGGCCTAGGCATGAAAGGTTTAAACACAAAACAAAAGTATAATACATTGCAGCCTACCAATCCTTAAATGCGGTGGCTGCATCAATTTTCTTTTGCAAGGCTTTGTTATCATTATTTTATCCTGGTGATTCAGCCAGTAACACACTTCCTGCCTAGGGTGTCTCCACTATGGATAGAGGAGCACTGGACACACCTTTAAACAGCAGCATTGATAGCCTGGGGAGAGGGTGGGGTGTTAGATGTACTAGTAGATTTAGAGGGACTTAACTAATAAATTAAAGCTGAACTCCAGTCGTTACAGTAACAGTTATTTTCCCTTTTTGGATAAAGGTTTTATAAAAATGAATAAAAGCTGGCCATTGCCAGAACCCTGGTCAGTGCTTGTCTCAACCCTCCAACTGCCACTTTTGCTGGACAGTGTGGTCCATTAACCTCCTAGGCGGTAATCCTGAGTCTGGGGTTACCGCTCCTAGCAGAAAAAACTGAACCCGAGCCAGACTCGGGCTGCATTGCAAGATACAGGGGGGAAGTTACTTACCTTTTCCCCTGGATCCTGCGATGTCTCCCCGCTGTGTGAGCGAGCCGTCCGCTCGCTCGATTCACACAGTGCCCGAGTGCCGCTGATCTCCGTTCCCTGCGACGTTCCGACGCACGGGAGCGGAGATCGGCGCCAAATTTAAAAAAGTTTAAAAACACACAACACATACAGTACTGTAATCTTACAGATTACAGTACTGTATACAAAAAATACACATCCCCTTTGTCCCTAGTGGTCTGCCCAGTGCCCTGCATGTCATTTTATATAATAAAAAGATTTTTTTTTCTGCCTGGAAACTGGAGATTGTCCATAGCAACCAAAAAGTGTCCCTTTATGTCAAAAGTGGTTTTAGACCAGCTAGAAAACACCGATAAAAAATTAGAATCACAATTTATCATCAAACAATACATTTAATGACAGCGACTATTCTGCAACTGAGCAAATTTCAGTGTTTTTGATTTGATTACATTATTGAATCATTTTTATATATATTTTTATTATATTATAATTTATGATTTTGTGTTTCAAACTTTATCATACCCGGGATGTCTACTAGACTCTGGTTCGGACAGATTTAAGTGAGTTATTCATAAGAATTGCATGCCTACAATATAAAAACGCCAATGTTCCATGCAAAATAATTGTACCGCTTTCAGCACAAAATTCCAGCCAGAATCATACCGCCAGGGAGGTTAAAGGACGTTTAAATAAAAAAGACTTACTAGTTGAATCAACAGGTGAAAATACAGGGGGTCCCCTACTTACAAACATCCGACTTACAAACGACTCCTACTTACAAACGGAGGGAGACAACAGGAAGTGAGAGGAAATCCACCCCTAGGAAGGGAAATTCACTCCTGTAAGAGTTAATATGGGAAAAAGGTCTCCACTGATGCTTTATCACCAGTCCATGTTTCCCTAACAACCCAAAATTTTCAAAATCCAATTGTCATTGGGACAGAAAGTGAGGTGAAATCTTCTGAACAGGGGCACAGATAGCAAAACAAATGTTACAGGGGTGATAACCCTTCTCTATGTTATCTAAAAAACTTAAAAATAGATTTTTTGGCTGGAGCTACACTTAAAAAATGTACCTGTTCCGACTTACAAACAGATTCAACTTAAGAACAAACTTACAGTCCCTATCTTGTTTGTAACCCGGGGACCCCCTGTATAGGTAAAAAAAGACTTAGAAACAAATGCAGCCTACACATCTAAGAATTGCTGCAATATAATGTGTTTTTTGAGTTTAGTACTGCTTTTTAGAAATTATGATGTGCAATTTAAAAAGTGCTGCCGCAGGGTGACACTGCGAGTGCACCAAATACTAATGTGCCAACGTACCGATATTGGTTGTGAAGGAAGAAAACTCTAATGTTTTTGGACTTTAAGAGGCACATAGGTGGTAGATCTAAAAGGTAGTAAGATTTATTTGACAAAATAGCAAAAAATATACAGTTACAAGTATAAACAATAAAAATAGTACTGGTAGGGCCCACACATAGACAGATCTGACATCCTACGTTAAGACTCGTGGTAAAATATACAGTACAAAACCATTAATTTGATGGTAATCGTAATAGATTGATTAAAGGTATGTTGAGTCTTGTAGCAGTAGTGAGTCAGGCGTGTAGGTCCAGATTAATTGGAATATTGGCTCTGCTTTACCATTCATCGGACTCTTCTGTAAATAAGGAAAAAGTTACGCACCCACCCACCCACTCTATGGAAACGCTATATGTTTACAGCTGACAGTATCTAGCGCTCCATAAACTGCTTCACATATAAAAGAATACTTACAAACATATCCATCAGCAGGTGCTCAAGCGTGACCTCAATATCTTCAAGTTTAGCTGCCAGAGTCATGTTTGCAATCTCAATGGCCAGGAGATGAAATGTCAGTTTTTCTCATAAACCCTGTTTCAGAAGGTTTGTCCGTTCAAAAATAAATCATCAGTAAAATGAACGGTGATTCTACTTTCAGGGTGGACAACACACCAAAAATAAGCTTCAACTTGAAGAAAGTTCTTCCTTTTGCAGTTATCAGAGCCTTGTTTGGGATGATATTTGTCCTGTGCTCCTAGGCTGCTCCCAGATATTGTTCCAAGTTTAGCTGAGAATGGATGTGATCTGAGAACTTTGCAGCTGTACAATGACACAGCTGGGACCACGGATTGGAACAGAATGAGACACGCTCCTCTGTGACTGATATTTATCTGTTTCCATTTTTGCGCCATTACTGCGCGGTCCTGACCTTTCATTAATGGTCACGCACACTGGAAAGTATTGTAGAACAGAACAGAATTTGGCTGTGACCAGCGCTAGGCCAATTCACATAGCAGCATCATGAATGATCCTTTGTGTACTAAATGAAACTTCCTTGTACAGCTACTAACAGAAAAAAAAGAATAGTGTTGTGGATAAGGGAAATTTACACCCTCATTTTCCTCCAGTTATATTATTAGATTAGAGCTCAAAATTCCCAAAATAGGATTTTCCTTGAAATTCATCAAAGCAAGCTTTGGCCTTCAGCCTTCTTAGTTGCTTGATTCATGCCATGAGGAAACTGGTACAGCATGTGCCTCATTTTTGATGTGCAGATGGACATGAAAACAAGTGACAACGACTACTCAGTTCATGGAATGTCTGGAACTTGGCTGGGCTTTCTTTATTCTACAAATATCACATAAAACAGATCAATAACATGGTTTAATATAATTGAAATATCTCTCGGCCTCTTAAAGTTAGAGAGATAACAGTATATCAGGTGACTGCAGTAAGCTTGTTATAACCATAAGTACTTCATTTTGTTTGAGTTAACACTTGAGCCAACCATGCTAAATTGGCTGAAATTCAAGCCATGGGTGGCCCTGTCAGCACCACCCTGCTCAAAAAACTTTGAATGAAAAGTCCAAATAGCTGGGTGGAAAATGAATGGTCGAAGAGTGACCACATCCAATCAGATGCAGTTACTGTTTGGGTATTCAGGCAGAGTTCTGAATACAACAGGCTCAAACTATAAATATAAAAAGTATGGTCTAACCAAAGTCAGACGAACGAGCCAAAGATAATTTTAATTGTTGATCATTAAAAACTAGCCAACGCATTTCAGGGGCAACACCACTCCCCCTTCATCAGAGCTCAATTAAGGATAAAACTTGGATGCACAGCAGTTGCTGATCCACTGTGAAAGATCCTGAGTTTTGAATGCATTGAATATTTTTAAATTACTTTACCAACAACTAAAATTATCTTAAACTCTTGGCTATCTGGTTTTGGTCTTGCGCTTTTTTCTGTATTTCTATGGTTTGACCCACTGTTGGGTACTCTGCTGTGTGGGAGCCACCTCAATGAAGCTATTTATTTATATTATTATTATACAGGATTTATATAGTGCCAACAGCTTGCACAGTGTTTTATGGTATAAAGGGAGACAGTATGATTACAATACAGCTCAATCCAGAAGGAATAGGAGGGTCCTGCTCATAGATCTTACAATCTAAAGGGAAGAGGAGGTGGTACAAAGGGTATTGAGCTTGTTTGGAGTTTTCCTTCATCTGACTACACATGCATGTCTAAAAGTTTCCTACAACTCTTTAAGTATGTTGTAGGTATGAAGGAATCTATTGGATTTTTCTTGTTTGGCCCAAGGGCTAAACAAAATAAATATATGCATGTATGGCTACCCTTAGTCATGAAATTCTTTCAGTAAGCTTTGCCTCCGGTTTTGAACACTTGTAACTGCTGTTGTTCACACTCTTAGGGGAATAAGTTCTGTGATGCTTTTTAAGTGCACAGAGAAAGTACACAATGAGGAAGCCGGATCAAGAAGGAGAGAACACTCTCACCCTGCCTATGGCCCTGTCTCATCTGTTATGCCGCGTACACACAATCGGAATTCCGTTGGGAAAACCATCAGAGCTTTTGGATCCCATCTGTTATTCTCATTAACCGATGTCTCCTACATTGATAACATTGATTGAGTGGTGGGAGGTCACGTGACCACACAGCGGCGCTCTGAGATAAGGTATTTAGCGGCATTATTTTTAAAAAAACATTAACACTGTGTATTATACCTTGTTATAACAGAGGGGCTGGCAGTAATGCTATTCACTGACTTTACAACCACTTTAAATTGAAGTTGGGAGGCCAATCGGCTTCTAACTTCAGCTTGTTCAATTAAGCCTTGGCAAGAAAAAAAATGGAAACATATTGGTTTCTATGCAGGTTTGCAGCAGATTTTGCACTCTTCAGTCTTAGTAACTCAGCCCCAGTATTTTTCAGATGAACAACTCAGAATATGCATCTCTTGTTTTTTCCTCTTCTTTCTTTGCTTTTTCTCTCCTCATTTTTATGTCTTCTCTTCTTTCTACATCTCCACATTACTTTATGGAGCTTGTTAATGTTTGCAACAAGTGAATTCTGATAAGGAAAGCATGACCTTGTTTTCTAGTAAGGAAAAACTGTTTGGGACATTATAACATGCATCCTTCCATGTACAAGTATTTTTGATGCTAATGACAAATATGTTGACAATTGTTGTTAATGTGACTTATACGGAAGTGTACATGCCTTATTATTAAAATGTCTCTTAATGTCACCAAACTTAATAACAATAAAAACCATTGGAATAGAAAAAGGTTGACAAAGGCATCTCTTTGTAACAAACCAATAAGGCTGGGTTCACACGATCTTCGTATGCGGCTCACAGCAGGAGTCCGGTGCATCCTCATTCACCGTTTCAGGTCCGATTTCAGTGACATTTTTGGCTGAATTCAGATGTGAAACAGACCAAAAGACACACGATACTCCTGTGCAAATTTGCACCGGAGCCGCAGCGGAGATGTGTGAACCGGCTCCATAGAGAGCAGGTCAAAATCTTCTGCTATTGCGAATTGAATCTGGGGGACCCGCATTCAATTTGCAATAGTGTGAAACCAGCCTAAAGCTGAGGTCTGCAATCTTTTCTAAATAAAGGGCTAATTTACTGTCCTTCAGACTTTGGGGGGAATACTGTGGTCAGTGGGAGTAAAAAATGCCCCACTGTAAGTTGAAGTAATCAATGTCCCATCCTTGGCATTAGTGGGTGGAATAGAACCCCTTCGTTGGTGTTAGTGGGGGGAATGTTGCCCCATCTCTGGTATCTGTAGGGGGGAAGAGTGCTTTGTATCAGTGTGAGAAATAGTGCCCAAGGGCTGGAGAAACGCAAGAAAAGGGCCCCATCCGGCCCTCAGGCCACAGTTTGGAGACCACTGCAATAAAGCTCTGTAGATGGGCATTGGATGCACACGTAAACCACTACCTATGATACAATCCCAGCATGTACTAGTCCTAGTGCCAGACACTCCTCTGGGTGGGGTTTCCTAAGAGTGGGAACCTGAAAGACTAAAAAAATGGTGCCATCAAATGTGAACAGACTGATATCTACATTCATTCATACAGCACAGTGTGTAGCGAAGCAGATGATGAGTATTTTTATATATAAATATCAGCCCAGTGAATCTGGAGCACTCAGCAACGTGTGCCATGCCCAATTTTGATGCCTATTAGTACAGATAATATATGCCAATTTTTTTTTTTTGAGGGGCGGGGTTCTTAATATGGGGGAATACTGAAAATAACAAGATGTCCCTGTGTTTATGTGCCCATTATATGAAGAAAATGTCTTATGTAAGAATCTTCTGTTTAAAGATAACAGCCTGACAAAAGGCTAAAAATATCTATTCATTAGTTTGAATGGTCTTTAGATTATCCATGTATACAGAAGTAAGCCTGACAAGATTTGTACTGTTTTCTGTACCAACCAAGAATGGATCAGAATAAATGACTGTATATAGCACATTGAAAGCTTGTGCATAGCAGCACTGTTTATTAATACCGCGTATAATGCTAGATGGATGACACCGTTAAGCATGTTTTGTATTGCTCATAATGAACCTTTGAATTGGCTTGGAAAAATAAATGCTCTGTTTTTTTCTTTTTTACGTCTTTCACTTTTATTTTGTTAAGCTGGCAGTTATGTGAGGGACACAAAATGAAAAGAGAGATCCATATTTCTAACATAACTGTTGTGTTCGTTTTGTCTTGAGGATGAAGTTAAAAATGACAGGTAGTATTATGTGAGGCATCTTTGTGATGGTTGACACGCACACAGTACATTCTTAAAGAGGAACTGCTGTCTGCTCACATAATTTTTTATTAAAAACATATTTGCCTTTCAGAAGCTTCCATCCAACCACTTTGCATATTATTTTATATATACTGTGATTCTGTACTTCTGTGCCAAATATGCTGCATCCATTTTAACTGTGGGCAGCTGAAGCTGCTGCCTGTTCACTTCCTGGATTTACACAGAGGCACACCTCCAGCTCTGCAGCTCTCATTGGCCCTCTTATGACTCACCCCCCCTCCCTTCCTGGCAAACTCTTACGATAGTGAGAGAGAGAGCTGTGCATGATGTCATAAGCCTAGGCTTTTTACCAGACAGGATACAGGAAGTGGGCTGTATAATGTATTTACTGGCAGAAATTTTTTTCACAAATTTTTTTCACGATCCAAAGTTAAAACAACAGAGGGCAGAGGATTTCATAGATTGAAAGATAAAAAATGTCTGAAGGTCCGCTTTAAGCAAGAACTGTAAGTTGAAGTAATCAATGTCCCATCATTGGCATTAGTGGGTGGAATAGAACCCCTTTTATTGGTGTTAGTGGGGGGAATGGTGCCCCAATACTGGTGTCAGTATTTATTTTTCTTATTTCGTATTGTAAGCTGGTAATTTTGCCATTAACTCACTTCCTGTCCTAGGGTGACAACTGTGCAACGTTGTCACCCTGAAACAGGGAGTGTAAGGACTGCATTACACTGTGATAGACTACATAACACCTCCCTCCTGCTCAATAACGGTGCAAGTGTTTTGTACTTCACCGAGATAGCAGGGAACAATGCTAACTGATAACAGTCCAGAGGCAGACAGCACAGGAACGTATCAGCTCACAAGATTTCTGGCTGGATGAACAGCTTTTTTTGTACTTGTCAAACAGATATAAAAGGCTTTCAATGGTATATTTTACAGATCAAAAGGGAGCAAATAAGAGAAATTGATTGACAGAGTTTACATACATGTTATACTTTCCCCTTATCTTGGTAGGAAGGCTCTTGACACATGATTTTGTGCAATTCCCCTATAATTCTAATTGCAGGGAGATCAGAAAGAGTACTACTCAAACCATGCAATACACTGGCCACATGGCTTATATACCCAGCCGATTAGGGTCATACACTGACCAGATCAAAGCATTCCTGCTGTGGGTACAGCTACTTTTATTGTCACCTGGAGATCCTGCCAATAACACACCTCTCACACACTGTACTTTAGCAATGGAGGAGCAGCATTGTGACTCTAGGGTGAGGATTAGGACTACACAACACCTACCCCTCTCCTTTTCTCATTAACATAGATGGAGGTGTTCTGTAGTCCACCAAGAAATATAAGCCAGGGCTGAAACATTGTTCAAGATTTCAGTGCAGCATTGTCAGATCACTACAGGAACATAGAAGCTCATTGGATTTCTGGAAGGATCAATATTATTTTTTAAACTTATATAAAATAGATATAACAAAACACATTTAAAAGAAGCAGGTATGAGAAGTTAATTGCTAAGGTTTACATACTTTATTGTCTGTAGTGTATTGCAACTCTGCTGGCATTTTTACCACTAAATATTCAACTTTTAAAGTGATTGAAAGTGTAACTTAAAAAAATAATAAACATGTTATACCTATCTGCTCTGTGCAATGATATTGCACAGAGCATCCTTGAGCCTCCTCTTTTGAGGCCCCCCGCTGGCACTCCTCCCCTCTGCCAAGTGCCCCGTACCAAGCAGATTGCTATGGGGAACTTGTGCAGGCTCAATCCTGAGCCTTGCTGTGTCCATTGACATACACACCCCGACCCCACCGCTCCCTCCTCACAGGCTGTGATTGACTGCGGCGGGAACCAAGGCTCCTGCTGATGCCTCCATGGCCAATGAGGAGAGAGTGGAGAGAACCGCTGCTCTTAGATACAGCACTGGATCGAGATTAGGCTCAGGTAAGTATTTGGGGGGCTGGGGGGGGATCTTGATCAGAGAAGGTTTTTTTTTTACCTTAATGCAGAGAATACATTAAGGTAAAAGCCTTCTACCTTTACAACCACTTTAATTATGGTGTCTTTCCAACCAAGAAGTAATATTTAAGTTACAGGTAGAGAATGGTAGAACAAGTCACTTGCTGGCTTCATGATCTAACTCCAACTCCATAGTTCATATTATAATTTACCAAAACTTCCGGAGTGTGGAGCCTCCTTGGTGATGGCAAGTGTGCTGACCTGGGATATACAAGAATCCCTGAGAGATCTAAGAAACTGTTAGGTGGTTTAGTCTTTAGCATCCAGAGTTGAAATATAAAGCATGGGTGAATTGTTTTTGGATAATTGTTTATAAAGTTTGTTTTCTCTTTGCAATGTGCATTTAAATAAAGCCCATTTCCTGTACACCACTATATTAAACCCTCGAAGACATGGCAGAGTTTACTGCTGATTCAAAGCAGGCACCTATAAATCCCTTCGGTTAGAAGTCTAAACAAAACTAGGCGGTGACAGTAGTGAGCTGCCGAGGAAGTAATTATGTTGTCCAAGTGTTATAAATATTTGGAAACCACATTCCACAATGGGAAAAAAATGTTATGCCGTGAAAGCCTGCAATCAAAAAGTAAAAATATACATATAAAGCTTGCTTAAAATAATTCCAATAGAAAAATTGAGGAGTAGACATGTGCACACTGAAATATTTCGTTTTGGAATTTCGTTTTCATCCAAAAAATACATTTAATTAGTTACTCCCGAAATTTGTTTTTATTTATTTTGTTTCGTTAAAAAATGCATTCGTCCGAAAATCGGAAATAATTAAGGTCAAATCTGTCATTGGAGGCTTATGGTGTCTGTCGAATGTTCTAAGAAGATTCGACGGAGCAGCTAAACTGTACAACGCCGCAATCGTACATTTCCGGTCGAATGTTCCGCCTACAAGCTATAGTAGAATTCTAATGTTGTATGACACTAGTAATAATTATATTTATTAATTATTATTACTAGTCAACCAACATTAGAATTCTTCTATAGCCTATGGGCGGAGCATTTGACCATAAATGTCCACTTGCGCTGACTGTTTCGTCAAATGTTTATGTCTAATCTTTTCTCTCAATGCGAATAATCTTGGACTAATATGCCCCGTACACACGGTCGGAAATTCCAACGGAAAATGTCCGATCGGACCATGTTGTCGGAAAATCCGACCGTGTGCGGGCTCCATCGGTCTTTTTCAGTCGGAATTTCCGACGGAAAAAATTTGAGATCCTGCCCTCAAATTTTCCGACAACAAAATCCGATCAGACCTTTTCCGATCGTGTGTAGAGAATTCCGACGGACAAAGTGCCACGCATGCTCAGATCAAATTAGGAGACCAAACCTATTGGCTACTAGCCTCTACGTAGTTCCGTCGTACATAACGAACGTCACCACGTTCAGAATGATCAGATTTTCCGACAACTTTGTCCGACCGTGTGTATGTAACACCAGTGTCGGACAAAATCCATCGGAAAAAATCCGATGGATTTTGTGGTCAGAATTTCCAATCGTGTGTACGGGGCAATAGAGTTAGGTTAGTCACATTCAACCTTTTTTACTATTGTCTCTATAATGTCAAATCTTTTCTCTCTGTAGAATAATCTTGGACTAATAGAGTTAAGGTTAGGCACATTTGACCACAGGTTTGATGGACAGCGTCATGTCGAATCTCCTATCTATATCGAACTGTTGTCACAACGAAAACGAAAATAAAGCATTTGTTTATGTGGGATCTTTCAGTTTTCAGGTTCTGCGCGTTCGTTATAGTTTGTTAAAACGATAACGAAAATACACGAAATACAGACAAAAATGAATGCACATGTCTATTGAGGAGTATAGTTTTAGATCAGGAATGTAACTAAGTAATATAATCATATACGGTTCAGATAGATAGATAGATAGATAGATAGATAGATAGACAGATACAATGAATCTCCTCAATTGGGTCACAGAAAGCAAAAAAGAGTTTGTAAGACTGGATCATTTATTTTGATCAGCCAGAGGGTTGATAGAAAAAAAAACTTTAAGCGGAGTTCCACCCAGAAGGGAAAGCTTCACTTGGCTGCCTCTTCTCCCCCTCCGCTGCTACATTTGGCACCTTTTGGGGGGAGCAGGTACCTGGTTTTGATGCAGCGAACTGAGTCGGAAGCTCTGCCCCCTCCTTCCCCCATTCACAAAGCGCAGCGTGCTTTGCACATGCATAGTAGGAAACTGGCTTTGAAGCCATAAGGCTTCACTAATGGTTTCCCTTAGTCAAGATGGCCCCGCCAGCACCTGATAGCCGCTGGATGCCTGGACAGGTAAGTGACATAATATAAAAGGTGAGCAACTACAGTATTTGTAGCTGCTGACTACGTTTTTTTGGGGGGGTGCCTGAAGCTCCTCTTTAATGGATTACCCCATTCACACAAGCAAGGTGGATGGAGGAATCCTTCTCACTGTATTTAGACAATGGGGACACCGATTGGCTGTAGCACTGATTGAAAAAAACTCTTTAAGAAGCCTGTTCATTGGAAATCAAACATTAGATCGACTTCTCAAAAACAGGAATGGCTTTTGAGGGATCAAAATTTGGCTGATTCCTGCAGAACCATCTGAATTTTGATCCATCAATGACTCTTCCCCTCTCTTTCCAAAACTCAGATCAATTTAATAAAAAGCTTACTTTAGAGAATTGTAACTTTTGGAGTGTGAAAACCAAGGCTACCCCACCTTTAGAATTGAAATCATTAGTAATGCCCCATACACACGATGAGATTATCGGACGAATGATCGTCCGTTTTCTATTGCATGCTAATCTCACGTCGAATCTGATGAGTTTACTAAAGTCGCGAAAATTCCCGCAGGACAGAAAAAAAATTTGGAAGTAATGTCATGTGTTGTAAAGCATTTGTATTGCATTTTCGAGCGATAGCTGTACTGATTAAATGGAAATTGTACGATCTGGCATCTTACGAAGAAAATTTCCGGGCATGTCCAATAGAATAATATCAGATGAACTGTCTTGATCGGCTCTCAAAAGCTCTGTACTAACGATCCGATTATCGTACGATCGATTCGAATGCGGCATTTTTCGTACAATTTTCGGATTGTGTGTATGGGGCTTAAGTCTGTTGTATAGCCTTGTCCACCATAGGTGCAGACTTTGGGCGTGCTACACACACCCAAAAAAAGGTCATCATTGTACACCGGGTGTGTGTAGTACATCCAGCCCTCCTACCCTGCTTCCCTCTCCCAGGACACAGCAATTTGGCTGTGATTAAGCAAAGTCACATTGCTGTGTGCACAGAGAAGGTCAGCCGCTTCTGCTGTAAAAAAAAAAACAGCCTGACTGTGTTTATAATTAACACTGCTCGGATGCTACAGAAAGATACAATGTTACATATTGTAACATTTGTAGCATTCTGCTAATTCATCTGCAGATCGAAGGGATAAACTTTGATCTACAGATGAAGTCAGTTAAATGTTTCTCTGTTTAACCCCTTATTAACCTTTAGTTTACTCTAAAACTCTAATCAGCCCCAATTAACTCCTTATTCTCCTTAGCCATTCAATGAATAATGTTTATATTTTATTAACCATTAAAGCGTTTTTTTTTTTGTACACTACCTGCAAGACAAAGTCATAATGAGCTAGTATGACTAGCATACTAGCTCATTATGCATCACTTACCTTAAATCGTGGCCCCCGACGCCGTCCTCTTCTCCCCCTCCGGCCGCATCCATCTCTCCACAGATACCCTTCCGGGTATCGCCGCTCCGGCCAATCACAGCGCCGCTGCGGCGCTGTGATTGGCCAGAGCGGCGAGGACGTCGCTCCGCGCATGCGCGCGGGACACATTAACTGCGGTGAGCCGCAGTTGTGAATGGGGATCAACACTGTAAATGTAAAACGTTCTTTTCAAATATCTCCTAAACCGTGCAGGTTTAGGAGATATTTCTTGTACCTACAGGTAAACCTTAATCTAGGCTTACCTGTAGGTGCAAGTTGAATTTAAGGGTATACAACCACTTTAAAGTGTAAGTACACCCCCCTATCATTTTCAGCAAAGGAAGCTGCCATCTTTGCCTCTGTTTGCAACTGCCATGATGCTGCACATGTGATCAGTTATGACACCAGCCATTGGATGGTTTGACAGTTTGGTTGAGAGCACAACCAATGGGAGGGTTACATTTCCGGCACGTGCCGGAAATGAAACTGTTTTATAGATGGGTTTACTTCCGCTTTAATACTTTCATTTTTATTGTTTGTTTGTTTTTCTTCATTATTATTTTACACATGTAACATACATATACGTGTTTCACTTTTAAAAAAAAAGTGCAAAATTGAAAAAACAAACAAACACTTTATTTCATTTGTAAATAACTTTGTAATGCTTTGTACTAGAATCATAATTCTAGTGTCATTTTAAACAGGGCAAATCACAGAATAAATGGTGCTCTTTTTATCTGCAATAATTCTATTTGTTTGTAAACTAACACTGCTCCAAAAAAGGAAAAGTGTGTTTTGTTTAGCTTTGTTACATTTTGTTGTCTAAGGATTGCAACAAGAAAAAATTGTTGCAGAACAATAATTACAAAAAAAGCCTTGTTTGTCCTTAAAAAAAAACAAAAAACAATATAGGTATTACATTGTTTCCAAAAAAATATGTAAACTTAAAGTGTTACTAAACCCAGAACCTGCATTCACTATATCTGGTCTCCCTCAGTACACAGAGCACGGAAATGCAATTATTTTTGTAAATATAAAGTGCTAAATATCTTTTCAGCAGTATATAGCAATCTTGTGACTTGTATCAGTTCCTAGTAAAGCTTTTAGGAGGAGTTTTCATTCTCCCCTGATCCTCTGTCTGGACAGTGCTGATTGGCCCTGTGCTGATCACATGCACGCTCCCAAGAAGGAAAAAAAAACTCTCTAGCAATACACACCAAACTGAGCATGTGCAGCTTGTCCACTGGCTCTATAAATACCAGTTTATTTTTTAGAGTGAAAAAAGAGTGAAAAAAGAGGAGGATCAGAGAGACATAATCAAACAGCCTTTAAACACAATGCAGAGGATTAACCCCTTAGGTTCAAAGGTGAGTATAACAAGCAAGCTTTACTGCATATTCAGATTTTACTGTTGTGGGTTTAGTAACAATTTAACATTTCATATTCCTGATATGTACCTGCTGTACCATGTACTTGTATGAGAAAATATCCTGTTCTCTTTGTATTGCTTCCTTTATGTGAAATACCTGGTGTTCCTGTTAGTCCCTTTGCTTTCCTATTAAAAACTGACCACATTAAGCAGGAGAGCATACCCTGGTCAGTTATCTATCTGTGTCAGGAACTCAGCCTGCTTTCCTCCAATGATCAGACTTGTCCTGCCCCCTCGCACAGCCATTCACTGGGAAGCTCAGTTTGCTGCTGCTTCTCCCCCCATAACCCCCCCCCCCCCCCAGCTCTTATGCAGCTGAGAACAGAGGGAATGTAAATGTCTTACCTTTTATTTCTATTTCTATGGAATGAGTTGTTTTACAAGGTGAGGGTTTACAATCATGTTAAGTAATGATAAAGCTATCACTGAATAATTAAGTCTATAGCAGAAATGTACAAATTGCTCTGAGCCACAGGGGGTGACCAGGTGTAAGAGGGTATAGTTAAATGCCATATTATATACATGCATTATAGTTGGTTGTTCCCCACTACCAAACCTTCTGATGTCCAGATGAGAAGCATTGTGAACCTGAGGACCTTTGTATGTGAGTGCATTCCCTATGTGAACAGCAGTAAGCTAATTCTCTGAAAACGAGCCCTATATCGAGTCTGCACAGTACATCCAATGAATAATCTTATAAGATTTAAGCCAGTCATAGATGGTTCGAATCTTGACTGTTTCAGCAGCGAACGGCCGAGATTCAAACCATCTATGGGCAGGCTGAATGTACTTGGTACAACCAGCATGTCGTATTTCCAGCATGCGATAATTGCCATTGGCTAGAGCTGCTAGCAATAATCACTGTGTTCTCCCAGCAGGGATGGTTCCCTGTGCTCATTGTGTTGATGAAGGAATCGAACCACGAGTTGCAGGAAAGAAAATCACACCATCTATGTCCTGCCTAAATCTTTCTCTGCAGCTTGTAACTCCACCATTGACATTCTGTTTTTCTATGATACAGCACCTGGTTCTGCTGACATTTTCACATGTAATGGTACACTCTGATCACTATTAAATGTCTGTGACTAATGCCACGTACACGCGATCGGAAATGCCGCCAGAAAATCTCCGATAAGAGCTTTTTGTCGGAAAATGTGTGTATGCTCCATCGGTCTTTTGCTGGCGGAATTCCAGCCAGCAAAAGATTGAGAGCATGTTCTCTATTTTTCGGTCGGGAAAAGTTCCTATCCGAAAATGCGATTGTCTGTATGCAATTCGGATGCGCAAAAAATCACACATGCTCGGAAACAATTTGACGCATGCTCGGAAGCATTGAACTTAATTTTCTTGGCTCGTCATAGTATTGTACGTCACTGCGTTCTTGACGGTCGAAAGTTCAGAGAACTTTTGTGTTACCGCGTGTATGCAAGCCAAGCTTGAACGGAATTCCGTCGGAAAAAAAACATCCAAGATTTTTCAGACGGAAATTCTGCTCGTGTGTACGCGGCATTACATTTACCTTCTGAACACACAGGAATGAATCACAAAAGGATGATGACTTATAATGGTATGTTGCTTCTCAGAGTGGTCAGAAAGGTAAGTCTTATGCTTTACATGTGTGCTATATTATGACATGGTTTGCTTCATGGTTTTACTTTAGCTTTCCAACCTGTGCTTGACCAATACATAAGCCCGGAATATCTTTTTATCTACAATGCACTATAAATGGTTTGGTACTTTTCTGCTGTTTCCATGACATCATCTTGTGCTTTGTGGGATTTTAACCACTTCAGGTAGAAGTGGATAAGAGATGTGCTCCACAGGTCAGATCTATGCGGGTGTAATCAAAGTATGGTTCTTTCATTATCACTTTTATACCCAATGAACAACTTAACTAAAATGACATGTTTTAGTGTGGTTCACGCAAAAATATTTAGGTTCATTATCGACACTGTTTATAATTTTGCGAGAAATAATTTTGATACATAGCATCTGCGTGTGTTGGTGTCTACAGAACATTTGGTACTAACTGCAGCAGCAAATTGACTTAACAAATCAGGTGTAATCAGTGTGTATGCAACTAACTTAACTCATCCTAAAAATGTCCTCTTCCCCCTCCTAACACCCATGCTGCCTAACCTGTGAAAAAAAGATTGCTATATTTACCTATTTTCAGCCTGCTTCCGTCCGGTCATGTGATCTTCCCTGTGTCAAACTGTGACTGCTGCAGGAGAGAGCTCTCAACAATGGCTGGAAATTCTGGGAGTGGTGACATTACCCATAGGCTCCCATGTCCCATCTGTTGTTGACACTCTCTCCTCTCCCCTGCAGCTGCTGCTGGCTGACAAGGGGAACCAGATTACCAGGCTGAAAATAGGTAAGTATATATCTCTTTTGTATATACAGGTTTGCCAGCATAGGTGTTGGGGGGCTTGGTTAAGAACATTTTTAATACTAGTTATTTTGCCTGGAATTCTACTTATATATATATTAGAAAAAAAGATGGAAAACAATCTCCAATGCAAATGTTTTTTTACTGAAAAATCTTCAAGACACATTTCTACTGAATATTGGTGGATCATTGGGAGCCCACCATGACATTCCTTCAGGAAAGCACAGAGATAAAAGGGAAGTAACTCGCCCCATTATTTGAGATATATATATATATATAAAGATATCATTATTCCTATTTCTATTCACATAATGCTCATATATGTACATAGTATATATATATATATATATATATATATACTACAGAAGAATAACAACATGCAGTTCAATACAACAAAGAAAAATTACATAAAAGTGGGGGCAGAACAGGTAAAGCAACTATTGTCATTAAACATTCCAGCCATAGAGTAGCAATAACAGCAGTAGTAAGTGTTCTCAAGCTTAGGTTAGCTTACCAATGAACTATAAATAAATTGTTCATGAAGGAAAAAAGGAAAACACTAAAATTTTAATATGTCAAAATTCAAGCTCACAGTGAATGCGATCCGTTCTTTGAAAGGCCCACATGCACTATAATGCCATGTACACATGGTCGGATTTTCAAGACGGGAAATGTTTGATGGGAGCTTGTTGTCAGAAATTCCGACCGTGTGTAGGCTCCATCAGACATTTTCCGTCGGAATTTCCGACAAACAAAATTTGAGAACTGGATCTCAAATTTTCCACAACAAAATTCCGATGCACAAAGTTCCACGCATGTTCGGAATCAAGCGGAAGAGCCGCACTGGCTATTGAACTTAAATTTTCTCAGCTCGTCATACATCACCGTGTTCTTGACGTTTGGAATTTCCGACAACATTGTGTGACCGTGTGTATGCAAGACAAGTTTAAGCCAACATCCGTTGGAAAAAATCCCATGGATTTTGGTGTCGGAATGTGCGATCGTGTGTATGCAGCATAACAGTGGTCTCTAGGGGGGTTGTGGGGTGGGCTGCCACCGATTTCAGTTCTGCCCCCCAAAACCCTGTCCTTTGCTGATTCCTGTACTCTCTACTGCTGACCTTCCATCCTTTGCCTTGCTGTCCCCTTGCCTCTGCACTTTTGTCACACTGTACACTTCCCTGCTGACACCCTGTATACTGCCCTGCTGAAACCCTGTACACTGTCTTGCTGACCCCTGTCCTCTGCCCTGCTGACCCTTGTACACTGCCCTGCTGCCCCATGGTACACTTCCCTGCTGCCCCCTGTCCTCTGCCCTTATGACCCTTGTAAACTGCCCTGCTGCCCCCTATCCTCTGCCCTGCTGACACCCTGTACACTGCCTTGCTGACTCCCATCCTCTGCTGATCCTTTTACACTGCCCTTCTTCCCCCGTCCTCTGCCCTGCTGACCCTTGTGCACTGCCTTGCTGACACCCTGTACACTGCCCTGCTGACCTCTGTACACTGCCCTGCTGCTCCCTGTCCTCTGTCCTGCTGACCTCTGTACACTACCCTGCTGCCCCCTGTCCTCTGCCCTGCTGACCCTTGTACACTGCCCTGCTGCCTCCTGTCCTCTGCCCTGCTGACCCTTGTACACTGCCCTGCAGCCCCCTGTCCTCTGCCCTGCTGTCCCACTGTACACTGCCCTGCTGCCTCCTGTCCTCTGCCCTGCTGACCCTTGTACACTGCCCTGCAGCCCCCTGTCCTCTGCCCTGCTGTCCCACTGTACACTGCCCTGCTGCCTCCTGTCCTCTGCCCTGCTGTCCCACTGTACACTGCCTTGATGACACCCTGTACACTGCCCTGCTGCCCCCTGCACACTACCCTGCTGCCCCTTGTACACTACCCTGCTGCCCCCTGTACACTGCCCTACATACTAATGGCCTCTGTACACTGCCCAACTGTTACAAAGAAATCATATTTCACACATCCCTGTATACAGGCGTATATTCCATTGGTATACTGCTCTATCAAAGACTAATGCTAAACAAGTTGTAAGAAAAGTACTGAGATGGAAACATGATAAATGAAGGAACAGGAGATGTTGGCTATTTCTATTCAGCTCAGATTGCAAATTGCTGTAATGGCCATGCACTGCGTTTTTTGTGTTCACTGTAATCCATTTTAGGCAGTAGGGCCATCACTCACTAGAGTGCACTTCATGTCACTCTTTGATCCATGCACACATCAATGCCTCCACCACTTATAATCATAATATAGAATAAAAGTCAACTTAGCTATTATGAATGTCCAGTTGACATGATCAAATATTCCATGTATCTGATTTTCAGCATAGCAAACAAACACAATGGACAAAACACGCTCAATGTGTGCATAGAAAATGTATAAAATAACTATCCACAATCACAACCCAAGGCACTTAGCAGATATATTGCTAAATAATAAAAGAACATTTTGTTACATTTGTATGTATACGTTGTTTCAGAGCTCCTTAATATTTAGAAAAGCTTGCAGAACAGCCACCTAGGGAGGTGGTAGTGGGGGGGGGTGGGGGGGGGGGGGGGGGGGGGGGTTGAGATACATTTTTTACAGGAAAAGTTGAAATTTACATATTGTATAATTTCATCTACCTACATCTCTGGATCGACTGCTCAGTTTAAATAGCTCGGGCTTATGCATTTATTTTTTTAAGAAGGTGAATCCGAAGACAGTTGGCTCTATTTTGCAATGGGATGCAACCAAACAACAGAATCATGTAATGTAATATCTTCAGGTTAAAATAAAATGATCTTGTGGAAAAAAATTTGGTTTTTAAATGATCATTAGACTTTATACAATAATTAAAGAATGTTAATATTACCCCATTTACTGTAAATAAACTGATAACCTATATTTACCCTATATTTACTGCACTTTATGTTAGTCGTACGGTTTTGCAATATTCACAGAAAGCATTATTGTGCATGCTGAAATATTGTTATTTGTAGGGGGTGTATTTATAAAAAAAATGATAGAGCTTTTCATCCTGTAAAACTGCATGTATATTTGGAAGCTAAAACAATTATTTTTAAGCTATTTTCTCTTTGGGTCAAATGTGTAAATGAGCAAATACTGCATTATGGCCACTAGATGGAGCTTGAAATTATAGTGAAGGCATAATTAATTACAATGCTCATTCTAGTGGCCATAATGTGGTATTTTCCTGATTCATGTTATCCTTATGAATGAGGAATATCCAACCTGAATAGAAATTAGCTTTAGATTGGATTGTCAAAAATAACTGTTGTTTGTATTGCTCTTGCAGTGCTGATGCTGTAAAACCTCATATTACAGGTGTTTTTGTATTTCATTTTTTTGGGGGGAGAGGGGGAGTGGGTACCCAGTTTTGACAGGTACCTGCTCTCACTTCCGCTCGGGTTGGCCTAGGCCAGTGATTCTCAACCTCAGTCCTCAAGTACCCCCAATGGGCCATGTTTTTAGGTTTTCCTTTACTTTGCACAGCTGCTTTAAATCAATATCAATATCAATATCAATGACATGGTATTGATAGGAGCTATTTTATCTAAGGAAAGTTCCCAAAACATGGCACGTTGGAAGTACTTGAGGACTGAGGTTGAGAACCACTGGCCTAGGCAATGCGAGTGGAAGTTCTCCTCTCCCCCTCCCTGCAGTCTTCTGGGACACGTCACAGAAGACTGCCGGACCAATCAGCAGGTGCAGCGCGACTCACACATTCGCAGTGCACACCCGGCTGTGAAGCCACTAGCTGTAACAGCCGAGTGCTCACAGGTTAAACGATGGCGGGAAAGAGTCAGAACGGGGATCTGTCAATGTAAACAGACAGATCCTTGTTCTGATGGGAGGAGAGAGATTGTCTATTCCTAGTGATTAGGAACAGCCATCTCTCTCCTCCTCTAGTCAGTCCTCCTCTAGTCAATAAAGTGTCAAAAGTGTCCGATCTGTCTGCCACAATGTTGCAGTCCTGTTAAAAAGTGCAGATCGCTGCCATACAAAAATAATAAAATTGGCATAAATCTATCCCCTATTTTGTAGACGCTATGTCTTTTGTGCAAACCAATCAATATATGCTTATTGAGATTTTTTTTACCGAAAATATGTAGAAGAATATATATTGGCCTAATCTGATGAATACTTTTTTTTTTTTTTTGGATATTTATTATAACAAAAAGTAAAAAATATTGTTTTTTTTTCAAAATTGTCGCTCTTTTTTTGTTTATAGCATAAAAATAAAAACCACAGAGGTGATCAAATACCACCAAAAGATGTCTATTTGTGGGAAAAAAAATAGGTAAATTTTGTTTGGGTACATTGTCGCACTACTGCGCAATTGTCAGTTAAAGCAACGCAATACCGTATCACAAAAAATGGCCTGGTCATTAGGGGGTCTGTAAGTGTTTAAATCCCAAAGCAAACATTTAATACATTGCAGTTACCAATTCTTAGATGTGATGGCTGCATTCATTTCTTTCTTCTATTTTCATCTGTTGATACAGCCAGTAAGTCTGCTGTTTTCAAAAGAACAAACTCTCTTCCAGATGTATAAGTTTACAGGGGTGAGACAAACCATTTAACAAAGGCAGGGGTGCTTACAATTAACCGCTTTTATTTATTTATGTAAAACCTTTATCCATAGGCGTGTGCATTGGGTATGCCGAGTGTGCCTGGGCCCCCCCCCCCCCCGATTACCCTGTACTGTGCAGATTCCCCCTGATGCCTGGCTGCAGAGAAAAGGACTGGGGAATCTCTGTCCTCAGTCCCTTTCTCTGTCTCAAAAGTGAGGCATCGGGGGTCTATTTAGAAAAAAAAATTGTCATAAAAATATAAAATTATTGTAAAAAAGTAATAATAAATAAAATAATACAAATAAACAACTGACACCAATCTCTGCCCTACTGACACCGTCCACTGCTCTACTAACACCATCTTCTGCCCTACTGACAAAGTTCACTGCTATACTGACACTGTCTAATGCCATATATATACACACATATATATATATATATATATATATATATATATATATATATATATATATATATATATATATATATATATATACATATATACATACATGTATGTGTTTGAGCTTTAGGGTGCGCACCCTAATGCAATAGGCTGAGCCCACCTACGCCTTTATCACAAAAAGGTAAAAACTGTTTGCTGCAACTGATTATAAAGTGTGAGCTGGAGTTTGGCTTCAATTTGTTAGTGTATCTACATCTGCTAATACATCTAAGCCCCCGTACACATGGTCGGAAATTCCGACCACAAAATCCGTCCGTTTTCTTCCGACGGATTTTGTCCGAAACTGGTGTTGCATACACACGGTCGGACAAAGTTGCCGGAAAATCCGATCGTTCCGAACGTGGTGACGTCCGTACAACGGAACTACGTAGAGGCTAGTAGCCAATAGCTTTGGTCTCCTAATTTGATCTGAGCATGTGTGGCACTTTGTCCGTCGGAAATTTTCTACACACGATTGGAAAAAGTCTGATCAGATTTTGTTGTCGGAAAATTTGAGATCCAATTCCGACGGAAAAAGTCCGCTAGAGCCCACACACGATCGGATTTTCCGACAACATAATCCGATCTGACTTTTTCCATCAGAATATCCGACTGTGTGTACGGGGCATAACACTCCCAAGACTGATAATGCTGCTGTCCAAAGGTGCCCCCTGTGCTTCTCCATCCAGAGTGGAGTCACTCTAATACAGGAGGTGTGTTACTGGCCAGATCACCAAAGGGGAAAAAAACGAGGAAAAGAAAAACGAATGCAGCCACCACATCTAATGATTGGATATATATATATATATATATATATATATATATATATATATATATATATATATATATATTGGATATATTACATTTTTTGGTTTTGTGTTCAATACCACTTTAACTAAAAATAAACTACAGTAGCATGTTCTTTTGATGTATTGTTTACAACTAGGGATGAGCCGAACACCCCCCCGTTCGGCTCGCACTAGAACCCGCGAACGGACCTAAAGTCCGTGTGAGCTTTAGAACCCTATTAGTTATAATGGATGCGAACGTTCGAAATTAAAAGTGCTCATTTTAAAGGCTAATATGCATGTTAATGTCATAAAAAGTGTTTGGGGACCTGGGTCCTGCCCCAGGGGACATGTATCAATGCAAAATTTTTTTTTTAAAAACGGCCGTTTTTTCAGGAGCAGTGATTTTAATAATGCTTAAATTGAAACAATAAAAGTGTAATATTCCTTTAAATTTCGTACCTGGGGGGTGTCTATAGTATGCCTGTAAAGGGGCGCATGTTTCCCGTGTTTAGAACTGTCTCTGCGCAAAGTGTCATTTTTGAAAGTAAAAAAGCTATTTAAAATCACTCGCGGCTAATGTTAATTCACGGCTCCCGTAACACAGAGAACAGTGATTCATTGAAACTCATTCATAAAAAAAAAAGTCATTGATAAAAAATAAAAAAAAAAATGAAAAAATGAAAAAAAAAAAGCGTAGGGGTCCCCCCAAATTCAATAACCAGGCCCTTCAGGTCTGGGATGGATGATTAAGGGGAACCCCAGCCAAAAAAAAAAAAAAAATGGCGTAGGGTCCCCCTCAAAATCCATACCAGACCCTTGAGGTCTGGTATGGATTTTAAGGGGAACCCTAGCCAAAAAAATGGCGTGGGGTCCCCCTCAAATTCCATACCAGACCCTTATCCGAGCACGCAACCTGGCAGGCCGCAGGAAAAGAGGGGGGGACGAGAGCGCCCCCCCCTCTCGCCTGAACCGTACCAGGCCACATGCCCTCAACATTGGGAGGATGCTTTGGGGGTCTAAGACCCCTAAAGCACCTTGTCCCCATGTTGATGAGGACAAGGGCCTCTTCCCCACAACCCTGGCCGGTGGTTGTGGGGGTCTGCGGGCGGGGGGCTTATCGGAATCTGGAAGCCCCCTTTAACAAGGGGACCCCCAGATCCCGGCCCCCCCCTGTGTGAAATGGTAAGGGGGTACAAAAGTACCCCTACCATTTCACCAAAAAAGTGGCAAAAATGGTAAAAATGACAGGAGACAGTCTTTGACAATTCCTTTATTAAAATCTTCTTTCTTCTTTCTTCATCCTTCGGATTCTTCATCTTCTCCTTCCTTCATCTTCTTCCATCTTCTTCTTCCATTTTCTTCTTCCTCCGATCCGCTTCTTCTTGCGCTGGTCTTCTCGTCCTTCTCGTCCGGCATCTTCTTCCGTCGGCGTCGGTGTCTTCTTGGGCCGCTCCGCGCAATGGGAGGCTCCCGCTGTGTGAGGCTCCGCTCCATCTGACAGGTCTTTTAAAACGGAGGGCACCTGGTGACCCCGCCCCCCTCTGACGTCATGGGGAAAGCCATCATGGAATTCCCCATGACGTCCCTGTGCGTCAGAGGGGGCGGGGTCACCAGGTGCCCTCCATTATAAAAGACCTGTCAGACGGAGCGGAGCCTCACACAGCGGGAGCCTCCCATTGCGCGGAGCGGCCCAAGAAGAGACAGAGACACCGACACCGACGCCGACGCCGACGGAAGAAGATGCCGGACGAGAAGGACGAGAAGACCAGCGCAAGAAGAAGCGGATCGGAGGAAGAAGAAAATGGAAGAAGAAGATGGAAGAAGATGAAGGAAGGAGAAGATGAAGAATCCGAAGGATGAAGAAAGAAGAAAGAAGAAGATTTTAATAAAGGAATTGTCAAAGACTGTCTCCTGTCATTTTTACAATTTTTGCCACTTTTTTGGTGAAATGGTAGGGGTACTTTTGTACCCCCTTACCATTTCACACAGGGGGGGGGCCGGGATCTGGGGGTCCCCTTGTTAAAGGGGGCTTCCAGATTCCGATAAGCCCCCCGCCCGCAGACCCCCACAACCACCGGCCAGGGTTGTGGGGAAGAGGCCCTTGTCCTCATCAACATGGGGACAAGGTGCTTTAGGGGTCTTAGACCCCCAAAGCATCCTCCCAATGTTGAGGGCATGTGGCCTGGTACGGTTCAGGCGAGAGGGGGGGCCGCTCTCGTCCCCCCCTCTTTTCCTGCGGCCTGCCAGGTTGCGTGCTCGGATAAGGGTCTGGTATGGATTTTGAGGGGGACCCCACGCCATTTTTTTTGGCTAGGGTTCCCCTTAAAATCCATACCAGACCTCAAGGGTCTGGTATGGATTTTGAGGGGGACCCTACGCCATTTTTTTTTGGCTGGGGTTCCCCTTAATATCCATCCCAGACCTGAAGGGCCTGGTTATTGAATTTGGGGGGACCCCTACGCTTTTTTTTTTTGTTTTTTATTAATGAATGACAGCTCTCTGTGTTACAGGAGCCATCAATTCATTAGCCGCGAGTGATTTAAATAGCTTTCTTCCTGCAAAAATTACACTTTTTTGCAGGGAAAGTTCTAAGCACAGGAAACCTGCCCCCTTCACAGGCCACCTATAGACACCCCCCAGATGTGATACTGCAATGCTGTTCTAACAGCATGCACACACATATCCCCAGAAATAAAGCACATATTGTTGTCAGCAGTCAGCAGCACACTGACACGCTGACACTGTCTGAAACATAATATGCGAGGCCGCCGGCGCGGCGGCCTCTTATACCGTGGGGCGTGTACTAAAGCCCCTGAGCTATAATTGGCTACAGGCATCCTGCCTGTAGCCAATTATGGCTCTCCTCGCTGCCGGCGCTGTGATTGGCCAAGCATGCGGGGTCACAGTGCATGCTTGGCCAATCATCAGCCAGCATTGCACTGCGCGGGCCGCAATGCATTGCGGGGCCGCTCGCATCACACGAATTTGATGCGAGCGGCCCCAATAGTTCTGGGCTCGCCGAGCGAGTGAACACCCGATGCTCGATTCGAACATGGGTTCGAATCGAACACCGGGCTCATCCTTATTTACAACCACAGATACCTCCATATTATCAGCAAATAATGTCTAGATTACATTTTTAGATGTGTCATTTTATTTCTACCATCCTGATATTTAGTATTTGTAATGTCTAGGATTCAATCCCTTTGTTTTAGCATTATTCTTTTTTTTTCTTTTCTTTAAATGCAATGTACACAATATGTCTCCTCCATCCTTATAAGAGAGAAGTGGAGCAGTCAGGACTGAGGATGCAGCACATTGAACATTGCTGTCTTGGCAACATAAAGCCAACGTGTATCCTTATGAAAAGGTTACGGCATCTCCAGCGAGGATCATCTCATTGGTCCGGGATGTTTCACTGCCAGCTGAGTCTTTACATGTTTGTGAATAGAAAGCTTATTGTATTTAAATGGAATTGTAAACATTATTTAGTTCCAAAGTGCTAGGTTTTATGTATTCAATGACTGTTTTTAGGATCATATTATTCAGGCTGAATCACATTAAAGGGGACCTTTCCCTCCTTTCCCTAAATTTTACATCAGAATGCATCTCTCTAGTGTCCTAGATATACATAGTCCTTATCAGCACTATCCTAAATTATCACTGCAAACATATATCGTTTACAGCATTTGTATTTATTATTTTTTTAGAAATGCCATTAATGATTTTTAGGATAGGCAATGAGCTTATGGCGTGATGTGCAGAAGGCTGGTATAAGGCCCCAATCACACCTCACCCCAAAAGTGATGCAATTCTGCCGCGACTGTCACGCACAAATCACGACAAATCGTGCCTTTACAAATCTCATGAAGCCTGAAATGGAGTAGGAGCTTCTTTTCGGGAACAAACAAGTATAAGGGCCAGTTTACAGTAGAACACAATGTGGGAAACCTGCATTCCGTGCACCTTTTCCTGCACCTTGTTCAAAAGGTACTGCACTTGCGATCTACAGCGGGCATCAGTGTTAACGTAAGTCTCAAATGCAGTGAGTTCTCCTGCACCGGATCCCATGGCACAGTAGTAGCAGTGTGTTTTTTAAAGTCGTGCACGTACTTCTTTTAGTGTAGTCTGGTCAGTGGCGGACCGTGCATTATGGGCACAGTGCACCGCCCCCCCCCCCCTATTCATGCGTCCGGCCCCCTGATCTACATACAGGGTTCCGGAACATGGATTCCAATGGGGGTGTTTTTATTAAGCACGTGCTTAGAGCCAGAGGCTCTAATAGGCTTCAAAAAAGGGTGGGCTCGGGGCACAGAGCACTATGCTCCAAGCCCACCCAGTTGTGTGAGAAAGCAAATGAATGGCAAATTAATATTCACTATTCTCACACTAATCCTTCTCCCTGTCAATCAGGAAGTGGGTCATGAGACCCGTCACCCGATTGGCTGAAAGACAAGGCGATCCTATTGGACGCCTAGTGCTTAGAAGGAGGATAGAGGAGAAGCATGCCATGCTGGAGGAGAGGACACAGGAGCTGCTGCCCCCAGCCCGCCACCCACCACCCGCCAAAAATATGGGGTAAGTGCCAGACCGACCGGAAGACAGCAAGCTAGTCGGAGGGAGGGGGGGTGCCAACAATTTGGGCAGACAGTAAGCAAGTGGGCGGGGTGGCCACTTTGCCACCCCCCCCAAAAAAAACACCAGCCGCCACTGGGTCTGGTGCAATTTCTGGTGCTAAAATCGAACCGCATCCAAATCACATATGGATCATGACAGAAACGCACAATGCATTCCTATGTGATTCATGGTGTGCACCAACCCTAACAGTAGGTATTAAATAATATGTTACCCCAACATTTCATATTCCTGATATATGCCTTGTGTACCATGTATTAAAACGTGTCCTGTTCTCTTTGTATTGCCTCCTTTGTATGAAATACCTGCCAGTCCCTCTGCTGTCCTATTTCAAACTGACCACGCTAGGCAAAGAAGCACATCCCTCCAAGCTTTCTGGGTGTGCTGGGAGAACAGCCTGCCTGTCCTCCAATGATCAGACTTGTGCTGACACATTCCCTGCTGTTTCTCCACCCCCACCTCTCTAAGCCCTTTATGCAGCTGAGAACAGAGAACATGTGATCACTTATAATAAAAGAAAAAAAGGTATTTTTTTATATCTATACACACACATTTTGCCTTTCATTTCTTTTTTAAACTGAATGGGTTGTTTTACAAGGTGAGGGTTTACGTGTAACAATTGTTAAGTAATACTTCTAAGGGCTCTTTTACAAGCCGCATTCAATGGCTACAGGTGTGCACTAGATGAACACAATGCTGATAGACTTTTTGTTTTGTTAGAACTTTACTGGACGGTCACAAGTGACATTTCATGCAGAGTTCTGTTAAGGCAGGGGATTGTGTCGCTGTGCAGAAAAAAAGTATTGGTTAAAAAAAAATAAAAAAGGATTGGTTCCGTAGGGCACAAGGCTTTTTCCCTTGACTTGTGTTGGGACAATGGTGCACAGTCCCAACGTATCTGGTGTCAAACACCCCTTAATGACCATTTGTTTCTTTAACATTTATTAACATCACATTAGCATGTGATTTTGAATTGTGCAATATAATCATCCTTTCACACGGGGGTTATCAGCTCAGTCACGGTTTTTGCTAGGAAAAAAACTGATGAACACAGATTGTATTACTTGCACATGGTACTGATGTATGAACATCAGATTCCTGGCAGAAAATTCCTGCAGAAAAACACAAGGATGGGCAGTATAGTAAATGCGCATATTTGTGCAGTTTCGTGCATACACACATGCAAGTAAAAATTCTTCTTACTTAGGATGGGATGTGTCATACATGCGCACAATGCATTTTAAGGCATTCAGACTTTTTCTTATGCCCCATACACACGAGCGGATTTTCCGCCAGAAAAAACTTGGATGGTTTTTCCGACTGAATTTCCGCTCAAGCTTGGCTTGCATACACACGGTCACACAAAAGTCCTCTGAACTTTAGACGGTCAAGAACGATGTGACGTACAACACTACGACGAGCCGAGAAAATTAAGTTCAATGCTTCCGAGCATGCGTCAAATTGTTTCCGAGCATGCGTAGAAATTTTGGTGGTCCATCTGTCAGTTTTTCAGCTTGAATGAAAGCTCCGACATAGAAGTGCTCTCTAGCTTTATTGTCTTCTCCCATCCTTTGAAACTCCCTGCCCCAATCTGTCCAACTATCTCCTAATCTATCCATCTTTAGACAATCCCTGAAAACCCTTCTTGGTAAAGAAGCCTATACTGCTTCTAACTAATACACTGTGTTTTTACTTTCTCCATCAGCTGATCCGCCACAGGTTTTAACTTTTGTATTACTTGATTCTCCCTCTTATGCCCCGTACACACGGTCGGAAATTCCAACCACAAAATCCGTCAGATTTTTTCCGACGGATTTTGTCCAACACTGGTGTTGCATACACACGGTCGGACAAAGTTGTCGGAAAATCCGATCATCCTGAACGTGGTGACGTTCATTGCGTACGACGGGACTACGTAGAGGCTAGTAGCCAATAGCTTTGGTCTTGTAATGTGATCTGAGCATGCGTGGCACATTGTCGGTCGGAATTCGCTACACACGATCGGAAAATGTCCGATAGGACTTTGTTGTCGGAAAATTTGAGAGCAGGAGATAAAACTTCCGACGGAAAAAGTCAGATGGAGCCTACACACGGTCGGAATTTCCGACAACATTGTCCGATAGGACATTTTCCGTCGGAAAATCCGACCGTGTGTACGGGGCATTAGATTGTAAGCTCTAACGAGCAGGGCCCTCTGATCCCTCTTGTACCAAATTGTATTGTAACTGTAATGTCTGCCTTCATTATGTAAAGTGCTGCACAAACTGTTGGCGCTATATAAATCATGTATTATAATAAATAATAATAACAGAAAAGGACTGCGTCCTTTTTCCATTTTCCATAACTACATGACAGATCAGAGGTAACCTGATGTAAACAAACACAAGTCTGTTTACATCTAGCTGTCCATAGAGCCATCATGGGTCCATCCGTGTCCTCTGTGTAATTAAAGGCATTAACTAAAAGGCCATGGATGTAAAAAAAAACTGTCATCTGTGCCGATCAGCTCTGATTCAGCAGGAGATCTGCTCAAGGATCCCTTGCTGAACAAAGTGGAGTGTGTCCATGTAAAAGGCCTTGTAGGCAGGCCGTGGATTATGCAATATTCTTTTGTGGAAGGAAAGAAAATTGCTTGATAACCCCATCAACGCAGTTACAATAGCCCAGTGCTATTGTGTTGTGGCTGGTGGCACTAATTATTTGGAAAAAAACAGACAGGCTGTTTGTACAGAACTCAACTGATAGATCGACTTTTGTACAACCAGGGTGCCCATACATGGATCGAAATTTGGCTGGTCCATAATGAACTTCGAATTTCAATCCATGTATGGCCGGCTTAAGTGTTTCTAATACCATTTGTGCCATCTAAAAACAATCACTATCAACAGTATGGTTCCTTTAAAGTGGTTGTAAACCCTATTTTTAAACTTTATGCTACAGGTAAGCCTATATTAAGGCTTACCTGTAGCTACCCAGGATATCTCCTAAGCCTGCATGGTTAGGGAGATATCCCCTGTCCCCTGCATGTGCCGATGACATCAGCACATGCGCACCGGGGCAAACTGGGGCAAACTGGGGCACGTACGTGCCATTGCTTCAGTCTGTGTGCCGTTACAGTCGGCTCCTGCGCGCATGTGTGGGAATGATGGCATCGCGGCTCCGGCCAATCACAGCGCCGGAGCCGCGATACCCTGAAGTAACTCCAGGGAGAGATGTCGTCAGCCGGAGGGGGAGACCAGGATGGCTGCGGGGGCTTCGTTCTCGGGTAAGTAATTCATAATGAGCTAGTATGTAGTATTTTTTAGCAGGGTTTACAACCACTTTAAGGTCTTATGCCCCATACACACGGTCGGATTTTCCAACGGAAAATGTCCTATCGGACAATGTTGTCAGAAATTCCGACCGTGTGTAGGCTCCATCGGACTTTTTGCGTCGGATTTTCTGACGGACAAAGTTTTATCTCCTGCTCTCAAATTTTCCGACAACAAAGTCCTATCGGACTTTTTCCGATCGTGTGTAGCGAATTCCGACGGACAAAGTGCCATGCATGCTCAGATCACATTACAAGACCAAAGCTATTGGCTACTAGCCTCTACGTAGTCCCATCGTACGCAACGAACATCACCCCGTTCAGGATGATCGGATTTTCCGACAACTTTGTCCGACCGTGTGTATGCAACACCAGTGTCGGACAAAATCAGTCGGACAAAAATCCAACGGATTTTGTGGTCGGAATTTCCGACCGGGTGTACGGGGCATTACAATTTACAGAAAGAAGGAACTGTCCAGTGCTGAACCAGTGTTGTTACAGGCTTGGTGATTGAAAATGAGGGTACCTGGCCCCCAAGAAAGAAAAAGAAAATACCAAAGGCTATGGATATAATAGTTGGTATAGGCACAGCTCATTTATGTCCTGCATACAAGGGGAATAGAAGGCCAAAGGCTTGAACCATGAATGGGGTACCCAGCTCTATAAAGAACAAGTATGAAGATGAAAATGTCCAGCACCTCTCCTGTAACATATGCATTTCTGGACCCATGTTGTAACCATAGGCCCATACTGATAAAATTATTCACAAAGCCCTTTACTTTTTGACAAATCAAAAAACTCTTACGATTTTAGATCTTAATGTGATCTTATATAACTAATGTTACTAAACTGTTTTACTTTATGAATTTATACTTTTTAAGAATCTTTAGCAGAAGTACTGCAAAAAATGTGGTGATATTTTAAATCAAGGCCTTAGTGTAACTGTTAAAGAATTAAAAAGAAAAAAAAAAACTGTTTTATTTATTTATTTTTTAATTTACTGCACGCTAATCAAAATGGAAGTAAACTGGATACACAAAGCGGGAGAAAGTCTACCGGTGTAAACAGCAGTATGTTTGTCACAAATCATGCAAAATGTATCAATTAACCCAGCATTATATCCCTTGATCACCGTCTGCAGGGCATCCTGATAAACAAAACAAACAGCTGTGTTGTCAATATGTCTGAGTGTTTAGTACAGAGACATAATAGGTCAATAGTAAAATTTGTGATGGCGTGCAGATGAGAGGCACAGCATCCTCCTGTCCTGACCCTGTGTGATCTCATGAATGAAGAGACATGTACGTTCCAGCTAAGCCTTGGATCTCCAGCAATGTCTTTTGGGGAAACAGCGCAGACTAGTGTCAGATATTAATATTGTATGTCTGGTCTGGCGGTCACAGTAACTGGAAATTCAGTTGACTTGTTTGTGTGTAACCGAAGGCTTTCCTGGCTTCATTCAAGCATCTATGAATAGAATCCCTGTTTCCAGTATATGTCTGATGTGTATTTTATGTGTGCATATAGTAAAAAAGATATTCATTTCAGTGTTTGTATGTATGAGCACCCTACGTGCCGTGAACAATATTTGGAGTACCGACCTTGTTCATATAAAAAATAGCTTACTGTGTATTCCAGTATTCCAATAAAAAAAAATCGACTAGCTTAGTATGACATATCGTACGGGCTAACTTAATTTAATGCGCCTAAATTTTGTATCACATGAGGCTTTCAGCAGCATTTTGACAGTTTACCTAATCCAAACTATATTTCTACTGGAGAACCCGAGCAAAGAAACCATAATTCAGTAAACATCGCTAAAAAGGCAAGTCAAAAAATCAATAGATCAAGAGATTTACAACTGATGTTAATTTTAATTTTGCCTGAACAATCTGACAAACTGATTTACTATGCTCACAATTCCTCAACAAAGTAACACCCACCAAGAAGCAGCATACATGGCGGTATGGAGTTGTCTCCATCTTGCACCTTATGACCTCCCATGGTCCCAGATGTATGCCAAAGATGTGGGGAAACTGGAGGTACCATACTCTACACCTTTTGGGAGTGCCCTGGGCTTCAACCCTTTTGGCACTCAGATCTATTATTCAGAAATTCTGACTTTACAGTTATGCCGCGTACTGTGTTGCTATGGGCATTTGTATAGTGACTTTATTGCAATAATATAGAGTTTTAGATTTAGTAACAGCATATGTCTACAAAGGCCTCTTCCACCTCCATTTATATGTAAATAAACCAGATAGAAGATGAGCAGAGGAAGTTGGTGTTTACAGGAAGTGGGTGGGGGAGGCATGGAGAGGGTTTTGAAAGAGACATGTGTTTTGGGAGAGAGGGACAGTTGGTGTTTGGAGGACAAAGAGAAAACACATGGCTTCCAGGAACTGGAGAACGTTGGAGACGCGTTTGTGAGTTGGACTTTGAACAAGGAACTATGAAGGACATCTTAACCCCTAAGTTGAGTAATTGTTTAGTTTACCTAATGTGTACATATTATACATGCTTATATGTGAAGCTATAAGTTGTGATGTATTGTATTGTTCATCCTACAGTTTGTATGTGCAGATTTTTCCCTGTTTAGTAAAGCATTAATACACTTCAGAAGTCTAGGTTTCCTTGGTTTTACCACAAGAACTTAATAGATAAACGCAGGCATAACATTTGGGGGGCTCGCCCGAGATTACATTTTGGGGGCTCGTCGTACACACGAGCGGACTTTTCGACGGACTAGGTCCGACGGTCTTTCTGACGGACTTTCGACTGAGTTTCCAACAAACTTTTCGAATGAACGGACTTGGCCACACACAATCACACTAAATTCTGACGGATTCGAACATGATGACGTACGACCGGACTAGAATAAGGAAGTTCATAGCCAGTAGCCAATAGCTGCCCTAGCGTTGTTTGTCCATCGGACTAGCACACAGACGAGCGGATTTTTCGATAGGAACTGGGTCCAGCGGATTTCCGGCGGGAAAATTTAAGACATGTTCTATTTCTAACGTCTGTTGGATTTTTCGACAGCAAAAGTCCGATGGAGCCCACACACGATCGAATTGTCCAACGGATTTGTTCCGTCTGACCTTTGCTGACGAAAAGTCCTCTCGTGTGTACGCGGCACTACTCAACCTTCTTCCTTCTCCATCATAACACAATCCCAATGAAGGCTTATCGGTGCTCATCTCTCTAATGAACATGGCCTGATCATCCATCCCTGAAATGGATAGGGGCATCGGCTGGCCCCCCTGACACTGACACAACCAGCATGTCCACATCAAGGGTACAGAGGAAGCCTTTAATAAAAGGTGGTCTTATTGGAGTGAATTTTCATTCAAAGAGAAATACATCTCCTACAGTACCTTGATAAAGTATTCACACCCCTTGAAATTTTCCACATTTTGTCATGTTACAACCAAAAACGTAAATGTATTTTATTGGGATTTTATGTGATAGACCAACACAACATGACCCATAATTGTGAAGTGAAAGGAAAATGATAAATGGTTTTTCCGTTTTTTTACAAATAAATATCTGAAAAGTGCGGCGTGAATTTGTATTCAGCCCCCTTTACTCTGATACCCCTAACTAAAATCGAATGGAACCAATTGCCTTCAGGATTCACCTAATTAGTAAATAGAGTCCACCTGTGTTTAATTTAATCTCAGTATATATACAACTGTTCTGAGGTTTGTTAGTGAACCTTAGTGAATCATCATGAATCATGAGTGCATCATGGTCACAAAAATGTGTCAAAAGTGTCTGATCTGTCCGCAGCAATGTCGCAGTACCGCTAAAAATCTCAGCTCACCACCATTAATAGCAAAAAAAAAAATTAAAAATACTATAAATCTTTCCCATAGTTTGTAGAAGCTATAACTTTTGCACAAAGCAATCAATATATGCTAAATGCGATTTTATCAAAAATATGTACATATTGGCCTAAACTGAGGAACAAATTAGTTGTTTTTAAAACATTTTGGGGATATTTATTATAGCAAAAAGTAAAAAATATATATATTTTTTCAAAATTGTCGCTCTTTTTTTGTTTATAAAAATAAAAAACGCAGAGGTGATCAAATATGACCAAAAGAAAGCTAAAGCTAAAGTTAAAGCGTTGCAGCACCGAAAAGGCCTGGTCATTAAGCAGCCAAATCTTCCGGTCTGTAAGTGGTTAATTTATTCAGGTCCTCTTGTAAAGTTTCTATATCCTGCTGTGTTATTATATTTTTGTGTCATCAGCAAACACTGAGATCGAGCTATTTATCGCACCCTCTATAACTAGAAATGTACAACTTTTCATACTATCATCTACAGATGGTTATCTAGAGAATATTGTGAATTTGTAACAACTAATGCTTTATAACCAAAATGCCATGTACTGTTGGAGTTGCTTTTCTTTCTGAAAAAGGACATTATTTAACAAAATGAATTATACCTTACAACATGGGTGTCAAACTCAATTTCATTGCAGGCCATATCAGCATTATGGCTTCTTTCTAAAGGCCAGTTATATCTATAAGACTCGATGTCCAGAGCACCCACTTCCCCCTTACATGAGATGTCAAGACCCCCCACCATCCCTTACATCACAGTGCACCCCCCTTATCTTGTGCTGCTGCCCAGAAGAAGCTGGGGGCAGAACTGGGCAGCAGAAAGTGCAGGGTCTAGAGGAGGACCAGAGGAGGGCTGGAGTCAGCTTCCAGAGTCTAAATGCTGAGACAAGGGGAGGGGGAGACGAGGAGGTGCTACGGCTACATGTAGAAGCGCAGGATCTGGTGGAGGAGTTCTGTTCTCCTCTCTGCTGCTGACTGCTGAGACATGGCTTAGCCAATAAATGATATCACCCTAAATCCAAAAATCTATTTTTTTTTTTTCTATCAAACACTTGCACATTACAAACAACATTTTCCCCCACATTGCTGCAAGTGAATGCAGTTTACAGGCTGAGACAGATTTGCCAAATCCAACCTAGCAGAGGGTAGTTAATTTTAATTAGGTTTCATATCTGTATAGTCCATAGATCAGTGGTGGTGTGTCCATAAGGGTGCATGGACGCCGCCCCCTCTCTCCAGCCACCCCCTCTATCAACAATAGATAGATTCATGCATTGCATGAATCTATCCATAGCCGCCGCTGCTACCCCCTATTCAGGCACCCGGCCCCTTTTCGGGCACCGGGGTGCCTGAATTACAGCAGCGGGGTGTTTTTGAAGCACCTGATTAGAGCCATATGCTCTAATAGGTGTCAAAAAAGGTAAACAGCGAGCACCAGCTGTGTTAGAAAAGCGAATTAATATTCGCTTTCCTAACACTGAACTGCCTCTCCGCTAATCAGGTGCTCGGGTCTGTTACTCGTCACCTGATTGGCTGAAACGATAGGCGCTGTGATTGGAGAGGATGGGAGGAGAGGATAGGAAAAGAAGACATCGAGGACATCGCTTGCAGCCCGACGCCCTCACCCGCTGCCCCACAAAGACAGGGTAAGTGTCGGGCAGACGGTGGGCGGGGGTTCACAGAGGCAGCATTCGATGGGCACAGTGGGAGCATTTGATAGCACAATGGGAGCATTTGACGGGGCACAGTGGGAGCATTTGATGTCACAGTGGGAGCATATGATGTCACAGTGGGAGCATATGATGTCACAGTGGGAGCATTTGTTGGCACAGTGGCAGCATTTGATGGGCACAGTGGCAGCATTTTATGGGCGCAGTGGCAGCATTTGATGGACAGACACAGTGGTTGTGTTTGATGGGCACAGTGGCTGCGTTTGATGGGCAGAGTGGCTGCATTTGATGGGCACAGTGGCGGCAATTGATGGGCACAGTGGCTGTGTTAGATGGGCACAGTAGCTGCGCTTGATGGGCACAGTGGCTGTGTTAGATGGTACAGTGGCTGCGCTTAATGGTACAGTGGCTGCGTTTGATGGCACAGTGGATGCGTTTAATGGTACAGTGGCTGCGTTTGATGGCACATTGGATGCGTTTAATGGTACAGTGGCTGCGTTTGATGGCATAGTGGCTGCATTTGATGGCACAGTTGCTGCGTTTCATGGCACAGTGGCTGCGTTTGATGTTTTTTTTTCAGAATTTTTCGGCTTGTTTGCACCCCCCAAAAAATTTTGAGCACCAGCCGCCACTGCCATACATAGGAATAAATAAGAAAAATACATTTTGCTTTATAGGGCAAAAACATACAAATTATTTGCAGGAACTGTGTTTTATTATTTGCACCAGTATTGATACCAGCTACAATATGGAGAGTCACATCTTGCAAAAATTCAATATACCGTAAGTTAGTTGTATCTTGTTATGATTGAAAAAAAAAAAAACCCACTCAGATCTATGAAAACCAGCCAACACCAAGAGTTATGTTACAGTTTACATTTTGTATTGATTTTAAATCCACTGAATGTAATACCTTTGTTAACAGATGCTTCATTTGAGTCGTAAAAGCTCTTGCTTACATTTCAGTAGGTATAGGAATTGAAAAAAATGCCAAAGGTAATAAAAATGCCATTAAATTCAAAATTGGTATTTGCCAATCAACAAGCACAGGTGACATTTTGATGAAAATGTTTTAAATGTCACCCCTGAGCTCCCCGTGTGTTCTTAGGAAGAAATGATCTTTGTAAATAATGTAAATAATTCCTGTTGCCAGCTGTGCTGGGTTCCTTGCAAAACAGCTTCTCACTTCTAGTGGGTTACAAGCAAATCAAGGAAACTGAACATCATTTTTGTGCTTAGGGTTTACTATACAAAACTAATATTTAATGGCAAATAATACAAAGCAAAGCTCACACAAGTTTGGACATAGATCTAGGACAATCTTAAAGTGGTTGTAAACTCTCCCCCACAACTTTGTCCCATGTAAATCAGCATAAAAAACCCTAATGAACTTGTAGATATATCCTTCCTTGCTTAGTATTGTTGTAATCCTTTTTGTTCTTTGGAATGACGTCAATGAGCATGCCCAGATCTCCCCTGATTTACGGCACACTCTGTGTACTTGTCTATCTATTATCAGGACTTCCTACGACCCACCACTGAAATCCCAGGAGACTTCATAATCACTCAGAGCTTCCTCCTACACCCCATGTGACCATGTGACATCACATGCAGTGTAAACCTGGCCATCGGACAGCATTACTGCAGTCTTATCAGCTGAAGCTGATAAGACTGAAACAGGCAAACACTAGATAATCGGCACAAGTAAATACTATGAAATAAAACAAGTCAGCTATGAACAGGGAAGCAGGGTTGCCATAGACATGTTGGATTGAGAAGGAGGCTTGGTTAACAGTACAGGAACTTCTCAATGTAAGGGCGGAAATACTCTCCACTGTGGACTCAGAAAACAATACTTAAGATGGCGCTGCCTTACCCCTGGAAACAATTTTTTTAAAGTTTCTTTAAACAATAAGTAATATGCGATTTGGGCTGGATTACAGTGGCTATAGTTTGATAGTTACTTATTATAATGGACTAAATGAAAAGAAGCATCAGAGTGGGAGAGTTTACTTCCTCTTTAAAACTTGATTAAACCCAAAACCAAGAATGTAATAAATTGCAGCTTACCAATCATTAGATGTGGTGGCTGCATTTGTTTTCTTTTCTTTTACGCTTCTTCCCCTCAGTTTTCATTTGGGGATCTGGCCATTAACACACCTCCTGTGTTAGAGCGCCCCCAATCTGGATGAAGGTGCACAGAGACACCTTTGGACAGCAACAGTGTTAGTCTGTTCTAGCAGAACTCTTACCTTGTTTGCATAGAAATAAAAGGCAAAACATTTGTATATTCTATAAATCCCCCCCCCCATTTTATTTTTTATTTTTTTTAGAAGTGATCACATATCCTATATTCTCAGCTGCATAAGGATGTCAGATTGCTGGGGGGAGAGAACAACTGGTTTTCCCAGTAAATGGATGTGGATGTGATTCCCTAGGATTTGTCACATTTGTCACATTTGGACACGTTTGTCATTTCAGGCGCATGTGACTCTGTAACCTAGTCCACCTGTTTTGGTAAGTGTCCATCTTATCTCTGGTGGTGGATCACGTGGTGGATTTGGATCACTAAAATGAATATGGTCTTTATCACATGGTAACTTAAAGATTTCAAGATTGGAAGTTTCACTGTTATCATGGCTACATCAATTATTATTGGAATTTTGAATTGTTTCTTCTTGCTATTTAAACACTAATTGTATGAACTGTATTATTGCTGCAAATATTGTTTTTTAATAGGAAGCAGAGAGACTGGCAGGATCACCAGGTATTTCACACAAAGGAAGCAATACAAAGAGAACAGGGGACTTGTTCATACAAGTACATGGTATAGCAGCAGGTACATATCAGGAATATGAAATGTTATGCTGCGTACACACAATTGGATTTTCCGACGGAAAATGTTGGATGTGAGCTTGTTGGCGGTAAGTCCGACCGTGTGTATGCTCCATTAAACATTTGTTGTCAGACTTTCCGCCAACAAATGTTGGCTATCAGGTTCTCAAATTTTCCGCCAACAAATGTTTGTTGTTGGACTTTCCGATCGTGTGTTCACAAGTCCGTCGGACAAAAGTCCATGCATGCTCGGAATCAAGTATGAGCCGGAAGCGCTCGGTCTTGTAAAACTAGCGTTCGTAATGGAGATATCAGGTACGTCTTGTACGTCACTACATTCATAATTGTTGGCCAACATTTGTGTGGTCGTGTATATGCAAGACAATTTGGAGCCAACGCCCTTCGAACAAAAATCCACGGTTTTGTTGTCGGAAAGTCCGACCGTGTGTACGGGGCATTAGGTTTACATATTATTTAATACTGCTTTAAGTCAATAATACAAAAAATCCAATATCAATATCAGATAATCACGCATCACCACATACAGACAAATCATTTTGATTTTGGATAATCATATCAACTATTATCCCTGTCCTTTTGTTTATATTCAACTTTGGGCCGGGGAATCTCCCAGCCTGGCAGCCGCTGGCATCTTAGCAACCATAAAACCTATTCTGGAAGCTGGAACTTTTATGACAGCTTCCCAGCTCAAAATGCCCCACTCTGAGCATTGGCATCTCTCTGCACCCCAGCTCAGAGCTGGTCCTAATTTTCTGATCGAATATGGGACTGTTGTAATGTAATTCGGCTGGGAGGGGGGGTTGTTCCTTTTGACACTCATTCAGCTGTATGTGTACCTGGAGTAGCAGCTCAGGATACAGCTTATTCTTAGTAAGGGTGTAAAAACACTCAGCAAGGATGGAAGATAACTCAGTCAAGTGCATCACCTGCTGGCTGCAAGTATAAAATAATCATATGCAACACTTCATACTTACCAAAAAATAAATTTTAAGAATTTCATGCTAAATTTTCACAAGCCCTGTCATTAGACTAGTTCTTGTTATTTTTAGGAGATGAAAAAGTCCCAAAATGATCATCCCTTCAAAATATACAGCTATCAAAGAACATTGGCTCGTACTTTTGCAATTTTCCTATGATCCCTCCAAGCCAAAAGAATCCATTCTTTCATCAAATTCAGACCATTATTAGAACAGCCTTCAGAAAACTCAACACTACCAGTGTTTTTACACCATACATTCTTATTTCCAATGATTATTATGTACCAAAGGCGTATAAAATAGAATTGGATGAAATTCTGTTTCTGAAAAAGGCTGTACTCTTAAAGCATACTTGTTATGAAATAAGACACTGACGCAGAACAAGTATCTGTGGTCTGATTTGTATGTGTCAATGACTCAAAGTATTAAAGTATTCATTATTGTAAAGCCAAAATATGGAACAGTTAAAATCCATGTTAGTTTTTTGGTCATCTTGTAGATGAATCAGGTGAAAATATTTTTAATTTTTTATTCTTTTTTTTTTAACTCCAAAAATTTTCAATTTTCACTCACTTTCAGTCCTGACGACAAACAGCAAGACCAGAGCAGGACCAGAGACTGCAATAAGAACCTGACAGGGGGTCCAACTACTTAACACTATCCAAAATGGAAAAACATGTTTGGCTTTACATGCACTTTAAAGCGGAAGTAAACCCTTTGATTTAAATAGTTAAAAAAAAAATGGCATGACGGAAATGCTACCTGTCACATTGACTATGCTTTCAACCAAACTGTCAAACCATCCAATGGCTGGTGTCATAACTGATCACATGTGCAGCATCATGGCAGTTGAAGATTGAACAGAGGCCAAGATGGCAGCTTCCTTAGCTGAAAATGATAGGAGGGTTTACTTCCACTTTAAAGCAGATCTTTCAATAAAAATATAATCTAAGCTCTAAAAAAACCCTTTCCCCCACACCATCCTGCACAATCCAGAAGCATATTCTCACACATTTGGGATATTTCGCTTTTCCGGGATCTCACAAGAAGGCAGTGACTTTGCTGGTGCCCAAGCATTTGGAAAGGACTGCCAACACACAAAAAGGGGCAAAAAAATCCAAAGAAACAGGCAAGTAACATTTTTTATGCTGTGTGGGAACTGTATCACCTCAGTGTTACATAGCTACATAGTTACGTTGAAAAAAGACAAGCCCATCTAATTTATGGAGTGTCTGTCAAAACAAAAACATTACAATACGCTAATGTGTTTTTATGCGCATTTCTACAATGCACTGCATCACAAAAGTGTGTTTAGGCATTTATAGTATAGTAATTAATGTAGAAAACACTTTTTGCTGTATTTTACTGTTTCAGACAAAGGAGAATCTGAAAGAAAAGAACACAAGAGCATGTCTTTCAAAAGGAAAATGTTGTAAACGTGATAAAAACTTTATAAAATACAAGGTTGAAAACAAGTTCATGTCTCTATCACATTGAGTGAAAGGCCAGGTTGCGTTTTCTGGCTAAAAACAACAACAAGCAAAAGCACTTTCACGGATCACAGAACCAACCTACACAGTATAGTATAAAATACAATCAGCGTCCACTCAGCTTCTACTGGGCTGATTCAAACCAAGGATTATTAAAGATGACACAACGCTCCTAGATATATAGAGCTGTGATCTACACTGTTGGCCATGCTCGCAAGATGTTTCTTTTTTACCAACTGGCTACCCTAAAATATTGGAAGCCTTGAGGCATGAAAGCTGGAATATTGCTAGATATATAGGCTTAGCTCTACGCATTATCCTACCTGTTCCATCTTGCTTTATCACAAGCTGCAGTGGCCTTAGAGCTAATCTTTAGTTCACTGGGAAATACTGCAGGGGGTGAGTGAGGTCACGACTATAAAACTCTTTGGCATACCTATGGCAGGAGAGACATGAATTTCACTAAACTGAAGTTGTCATAAAAGAAATTTCATTGCTCGGAAATTAGACGATTTGTAACAATACTTGGAACTCATTTTCTTATGGTAAAATTTAAAAATAGTGTATTAATACTTAGCAAAAAAGTGGCAACTACCAGTTGGACGAATTTGGTGCAGGGACGCAGGGGGTGCCTTCACTGCCATTGTGCCCTTGCTAGGCATCACATGGGTCCCTGTGCCTTTAAGGAGGGGTTGGCTCCCTCCAGGCATACCTGCCCTTATTCTATCCATTCTTAAGCCTCATACACACGATCGGTCTTTGTACCAACTTTCCCGTGGATTTTTGTACAAAGGGCGTTGGCCCCAAGTTGGTATTGCATACACACGGCAGGACTTTTTAGGCAACAAACACGAATGTAGTGACGTTTCAACGTACTGACGACACTTCAAAAGAGGACGTTCGAATACTCCAGCGCCACCTTTGGTCAACTTCTATATTGTTTCTGATCTTTTGCATTGGTTCTGAGCATGCGTGTTTGTACTTTGTACAAAAGTCCGATGGTTTTGTGTACACACGGTCGGACTTTGCTCCATCGGACTTGGCAGTTGACTGTTGGCAGAAAGTTGGTCCGTTCGCACAGCCAACAAAAGTCTGATGAAAACTGAAAAAGTTGGTCCGATGGAGCGTACACACGGTCGGATGTTGGTCCAAAACAGCTAATTTGCATGTTTGTTCTCAAAAAGTCAGATCGTGTGTAGGGCCCTTTATATGTGCTCTTACAATGGAGGCTCTGCAAATTTAGAGTTAGGACCACAGTATATACATAAGTCCCTTGGCATGGGCACGGTGGCTTACGCATATACAGTATCTCACAAAAGTTAGTACACCCGTCAAATTTTTGTAAATATTTTATTATATCTTTTCATTTGACAACACTGAAGAAATGACACTTTGCTACAATGTAAAGTAGTGAGTGTACAGCTTGTATAACAGTGTAAATTTGCTGTCCCCACAAAAGAACTCAACACACAGCCATTAATGTCTAAACCGCTGGCAATAAAAGTGAGGTGGACTGACCACTATGCACAGATATGATTTTCATATACTGTATGTGAATACGGTATAGAGCTGATCGAGACCTTGCCAGTCTTCTATGCCAGGGAGCCTCCAGGCTTGGTAAAACAGGCTCATTAAAATACCTATAGAAGCAGTTTTCCTCAGAGTTTCCAACTGGATTATGACTGCTTTTCTTGACACAGAGCGCTCTGTAGCAACAGGAGGAGCCATTATTACATTCCTGGTTGTTCTGCAAATGTTTCCGAACTGTTGGACATTAAATAATTCAGAGTGATAGTCCTACAGTAATATTCATTTTTACTGGTCTACATCTCAGGAAGGTGACTGTTTTCTAGAGAAAATGAAAGTCAAGCATTGAAATATTTTGCAGACATTGCGTGTTTTCTATGATAGCTTTTTGTCTTTAGGCATCAAGTGGATGTCTGTATATAGTACATGTATAGCTGACCATAAAAAGAACTTGAAGACAGCATGTCAGTTGTGTATTGCATACTCTGCATTATGACTTTGTTATCAGAATGTCAGGTCATAAACCTAACCCAAAGTCATTCCACCAACATGTAATTATACTGGAAACTTCACTTATAGGTGCATAATAACATGCTTGGGCGAAACCTAAGGGTACCTAAGGGATCAGCAAGAGCACTTATATTGTTTGGATCAATACACAAAGGGATAGTACCAAGCCTGAAAGTGGATGAAACTAAACACAATGAGAATATTAAGTGACACTGTGATGACAGAATGGGGACAGAGTCTGTAAAACAAATGTCTTTCTACCCATTGAAGCCCTATATGAAATCTGCCTAGTGTCCTAAATTGTGGTTATGAAGTTCAAAATGCTTTCATAGACTACATCATATACTGGCAGCAATGCCTTACAGTATATACATTATTGCAGTGCATGTAGTAAATGCATTATTCATTTCCTCAAAGAGTAAAGTCTTATTAACGCAAACCTGTCATGAAAGAAACATGGGAGCAGCTATTGATTGACCTCCTTCTGAAAATACTAGTTGCCTGGCTGTTATGCTTGATTGTTTCAATGCGTCACTCACCTCGACTGAGTGTGCATAGATTTCTACTGCAGTACGCTATTTTCGAGGCTCATTAATAAATGCTGCGTATGTACCACACATGCAGAAAGCAGACACAGCTCTTTGTTATACAAGCTTAACGCACACAAGATGACAGGCTAAGATGTTGTAAGCATTTCTCATTTCGGCATACTCAGACTAAATTCAGCCACAGCACATTAACATTTCTGGAACATTGCTAGGTGACAGTCATCAGACTAAGTTATTCTGATAGTCTACCTCAATTCAAAGTTCCTCTAGAAGGTCTATGCAAGTAGTTCCTGCTCTAGAAGGTCTATGCAAGTGTATTCCACTGCTGCGCAGGTTTTGCCACTCTTGCAAAGTCATGTGTGGTCTATTTTCTGAAAATGGTCTTAACCTGCACCACAAATAATACATACAAACCATGCCTGATTTTTAACAAAGAAGGAGACAGGAAGTATCCCCCAAACTAAGAAGACCTTCTATCTTAAATTACAGGCTGGACTCTGATCTCTCCCATACATACACAGCAACTAAACAGATTCCGCCTTTCAGGATAATGTCAGTCAGGAGGCAGCACAGTGGTTTAGTGCAATGTTTTTTTCAGTCTAGGCACCCTTTAAAATGATGGACAATCTCGAGGCACCACCCCCCCCCCCCCAAAAAAAAAAATATGGACAGTCTTGAGGTGCCCCATTCTAAAATGTAAAAACTATTTTGATAGTTTTACATAATGCAGAAATATCAATACACGTAGGACACCCAACATTAGAGGTGATTTAATCTTCGAAAGTAAAGTAGTATTAGTAGTAGTAAAAAGTAGTATTCCAATATTTCTCTTCACCCTCAGTTTTTCTCAATCACTTAGCTAATGAGAACCCAAAGCTGATGGAGAGAGGCAGGGGAGGGTTTAAACAAAGATGATATGCAGGCAATGGACATCCTCCTTATTAACTAATGATGTCATTGGTCGTTAGGAGGTTGGCAGCTAGAAGGTTGTAATGGTGTACTATGATAATCTGTAGCTTTGTGTAACTAAAAGGCAGGTTTCATCTACCCACTGGCTTGTATACAATTTTGGGTCAATTTTTAGGCATATTTGCCAAGGCACCTCTGAAGAAACCTCAGAGCACCCTGGTTGAAAAAGGCTGGTTTAGTGGTTAGCATTCCTACCTTGCAGCACTAGGGTACTAAGTTGAAATCTAGAAAACTAGAACAATATCTGTATGAAAAGTGTAAGGAAAATCATCAAAAGTTCCTGCACCATGATAATGGCACAAGAACTGGCGTTTGTGGCATGTACCCTATTAACTAAGAAAAGTAGACAGAGCTGTTTAAAGTCTATATGCGCCACCCATGCCAGTTTCTTTTTCATAGTGAAATAGAAATGGGTGCAGGGTCCTCACCAAATTAACAAAGGAAACGTGTCAGTTTTCAGTATATAAAACTGTTGCAGATCCCACCAGGTCAGACCCGGCATTGTGGATGTGGGCTGTCCACAGACTACTCACACCACTCTTTCTGCTTATACAAGCTGAGCCTGCACAGCCCTGTGAAGGTGATAGGTAAGGACTAGAAGGCCTCTGGTCAGAACCTGGGTTCACAGCAGACCAGGAAGGAAACTGCCACTCCCACCCAATCAACTATGGCCAGGGCCATGTGGTCATATTCAGTGTTGGTCATCTTACTTTAAAAAATGTAATTAGTTAAGTTACAAATTACTTCTCCCAAAAAGTAATTACGTTAGTAACTCAGTTACTACATTGGAAAAGTAATTAGTTACTCAGCAAAGTAACTGACTTTTTTTTTTTGAAATATTCTATACGTGTAACTAAGGGGCGGGTCTAGTATTACTGTAACCAAGGGGCGCATTTATTATTATTGTTATATATATCGTGTAACCAAGGGGCTGCTCTTCTATTACTCTAACCAAGGGGCAGATGTGTTATAGCGTGTAAGCAAGGGGCGGGTCTATTATTATTATATCGTGTAAGGCAGGGATCCTCAAACTACGGCCCTCCAGCTGTTGCAGAACTACACATCCCATGAGGCATTGTAAAACTCTGACATTCACAGACATGACTAGGCATGATGGGAATTGTAGTTCCTGAACAACTGGAGGGCCGTAGTTTGAAGACCCCTGGTGTAAGGGGTGGATGGCTACAGAAGAGGGCGAATGTTAAATTAATGGGCAGAGCTTGATATATAACAATAATAATAAATGGGCCCCTTGGTTACAGTAATACTAGACCCGCCCCTTACTTACACGATAGACGCCCCTTGCAGAGTAACACGAGCATCGGGAGCGTGCAGCATCGCCTCGTACAATTACATGTTAACTGCGCCTGCGCGGTGTAGAGTTCACTCAGAGCTGTTTAGGTTCGGCAATTTTCGGAAGCTCCGTAGTCCTTCGTACTGCGCAAGTGCTGTGCCTGCGCAGTACAGGGGGTCCTTATCCGGCGGGGGAACTTTTTCGCCAGGACACCGGAATTACACTACTGCCATCTAGTGGCGTTAGATGTAATTGGGGTAACTAAGCCAAAGTAATGGGAACTGAGTTACCATGAGGGGAAAAGTAATCAGTTAGATTACTCGTTACCCTCTAAAGTAACTGCGTTAGGTAACTCAGTTTATTTTAACTCAGTTACTTACATCACTGGTCATATTAGGTCAATGATCTCACTAAGATCCCTGTCCCTTTGTGTACATGCAGTTGGGGGGTGGGGAATTTCCAGTCGGAGTTGATTGGGTGGCAGGGGGCAGGAGTGACCACTTCCTTCCAGGTTCAAACCAAACCCAAGTTTGGACCAAACCCATGCTCACCTCTAATGGTAGATTATTAAAGTGTTACTAAACTCTGGACCCGGCATTCACAATATCTGTTCTCCCACAGTATACAGAACATGGAAATGCCATTATTTTAGGAAATATAAACTTCAGTATATACCAGTCTTGTGACTTCTATCAGTGTCTGGCTGAGCACTAATTAAAGTTTGTTGGAGGAGTTTTCATTCTCTTCTGACTGTCCTATGAGGCTGCATGAACCCTGACTCTCTGTCTGGATAGTGCTGATTGGCCCTGTGCTGATCACATGAACCCTCTCAGAAAAAAAAAAAAAAACTCTCTAGCAATACACACCAAACTGAGCATGCACAGAGTGACTCCAAAGGCTTTGTGCTATCTGGAGATGGATTGGGGACTGTGGAAGGTAGGTTTAGAGAAGACAGGATCAACCAACCTTACACAATGCGCATGATTAACCCCTTAGGTGCCACAGCGAGTATAACAAGATGCAGACTGATTTTACTGTGGTGGGTTTAGTAACACTTTAAATATTATTATATTTCTAAGAAATAAGTACACCCTCATTATATCAGACTTAGGCCTCCTGTACACTGCTGCTGGTAAACTGAGGTTTAGGAGCAGTTGGGCATTTTTTCCAACTGAACTCTCCTCTATGTTATCTTATCAGTACATGTACACAGGGTTGTTTATAGTCATTTCTAAGCAGTTGAGTTTAGATGCCTTTTTTGGAAAGCAAAAAAATGAGTTCAGACGATGAGTTTAGAGGCATTTCAAGCGCCAAATGCTTCTAATCGTGGAAACTCACATTTAGCCGCGTTTCGTTTACAGGAGTTTGTAATTCTTGGCTATTTTGGAAAAAACGCAAAAGTGGCAAAACGGACGTTTTAAACATGGGTTACTATCTGTCAAGTTAAGGCCTCATGTACACTGCTGCTGGTAAACGGATGTTCAGAGGCAGTTGGATGCTTTTTTCAGCTGCCTCTGAACTCATCCAATGTTATCTTATGTGTACATGTACACAGGGTTGTTTAAAATGGTTCTGCACACATCTATGCATGTGCGCTCTATCGCTTCTATACCATCTAAATACTTCTAAATGCTGGTTTAATTCTCCATCTGGTAAGCGTACCTGTTATCTATACTTCATCTTTTGTTTTCTTCCCGCGGCGGTGGGCGGGCTATATGCGGGATCCACATTATTTCCTGTCAAATTCGCAGTGTTTCCTGGGATCTCGTGTTCTTAAACCCAGGAGTCATTGCGGGGGTCCGATGCGAAAACGGCGTGACGTCACGCCGCTTGTAGCTGTGAAGCCACTGAGCATGTGCGGGAACCGGCAATGAATGCTGGTTCCTCAGAACGAAGGGAAGGAGGAAGTGTTTGCTTATGGGCTTCAAATGCCCACAAGCAAGATGACATCGGGCAAGATACATTTTTAAAAGACTTCTTTGCAGATAAAAACGGACGGAGAGAACGGGCAGCGTCAATACAAGTAAGCAGATTATAAGATAGACATTGTTTACAATCATTCACCTAAAAAATAAAAGTATTTAAGTCAGTACAGAACCGCTTTAATGTCGTTTTTAGGCAGTTGCGTTTAGAGGCTTTTCTTTGAAGGCAAAAAAATTAGTTCAGAGGCCGACTTTTCCAACATTTCAGATGCCAAACGTGTCTAAACGCGGCTAAACACAGTACCGGCATTTAGTCGCGTTTTAGTTTAGAAGCGTTTTTAAAGGTACCCTATTTTTTTTTTTACATTACAAAACTTAAAAATGATAGCAAATGATGAAAAACCACAAAAAAATATATTTTAAAAACGTGTAATTGCTTGCAAAGCTTCATAGACCATTTATATACCCCTAATGAGCCCATGATCCAATCCAATACACCACTAGCATTGCTGTTAGCCAGAGTAGAATTGGAATTTGAACTACATGTTGTTAGATTTGAACCAGATGACCCCACCATTGAGCTTGACCCCCCGACTTGATCAAACATAGTTACATGAAATTTAATATCTGGCTTTTTCAATTTCCTCACATATCATATGCTCATTATGGGATCCATAGTAAAAGCACTGAAATTGAGGTAGATACAAGCACACTGCTGCTCTCTCAGCTGCTGCTACTCACTCTGGTCTCACAGAATGGCTGAAATAGTTAAATAATACTGTTTTTTCTGCTTTGGGAGGTTCTTATGATGTTATCTTACATAAACGCTCCTAGACGTGAAGGCGGCAAAACACTGCTAAACGCTATTAAACACGGCATGCAAACGTGGCTAAATGTGCGTTTTTAAACGCCGGTTTCAAGTTGACAAAAAAATGGTTCAGAAGAGGTTGCCTCAGTGTCCTGTGTACATTAGGCCTAAATCGTTCAGTGGAGGTTGTAAAAACATCCTGTGTACATAAAGCGCTGCGTAAATTGACGGCGCTATATAAATACCTAAAATAATAATAATAATAATTAAGCCTAATCCCCCGTACACACGGTCGGAAATTCCGACCACAAAATCCGTTGGATTTTTTCCGACGGATTTTGTCAGAAACTGGTGTTGCATACACACGGTCGGACAAAGTTGTCGGAAAATACGATCATTCTGAACGTGGTGACGTTCGTTGCGTACGACGGAACTACGTAGAGGCTAGTAGCCAATAGCTTTGGTCTCGTAATTTGATCTGAGCATGCGTGGCACTTTGTCCGTCGGAATTCCCTACATACGATCGGAAAAAGTCCGATCAGATTTTGTTGTTGGAAAATTTGAGAGCAGGAAAAAAAAACTTCTCCGACGGAAAAAGTCAGATGGAGCCCACACACGGGTGGATTTTCCGACAACATGGTCCGATCGGACATTTTCCTTCGGAATTTCCGACCGTGTGTACGGGGCATAAGGGCTCGTTCACACAATACCCGTTTGGTGCGCGGATCCGCAAACGCTTTCACATGTGTTTGTTGTATGTTTGCAGTGCATTTGTGTTGTGTTATTTTTTTTACATTATTTAATTGCCATTAATGTGCATTTGTGGTTTGTTCACATGCATTCTGGTGTGAAAATATGCAGCATGATATACTTTTTAAAAAACACATGAAAGCACTGCAATGGTGTAGATTAGGCCCAATGAAATACATTCTTTTTCTTGTAGGCCATTCATACGGTGTTTAACCGCTTCCCGACCGCCTCCTGTACAAATATGTCGTCAGAATGGCACGGCTAGGCAAAAGCACGTATATATACGTGCCCTTTAATTGCCTAGCCGTGGGGTCATGCGCGTGCCGCTGTCGGCGCGCTCGCGACCCGGTCAGGAGCTCCGTGACCATGGCCGCGGGACCAGCGGACCCGATCGGGTCACAGAGCTGAAGAACGGGGAGAGGTCTGTGTAAACAAACCTCTCCGCGCACTTCCTACACTGCCTGTCACTGATCTGCTGTTCCCTGTTATCGGGAACAGCCGATCAGTGACGTCAGACGTCAGCCACGCCCCCTACTGTAAAAAAACACACAACACGTCACACTAACTCCTCCCCGCCCCCTAGTGGTTAACTCCTTCACTGCCACTGTCATTTACATAGGAATCAGTGCATTGAAATAGCACTGATTTCTGTATAGATGACAATGGCCCAAAAATGTGTCAAAACTGTCCGGTGTGCCCGCCATAATGTCGCAATCACAATAAAAATCGCTGATAGCCGACATTACTAGTAAAAAAAAAATATTAATAAAAATGCTTTAAAACTATACCCTATTTTGTAAACGCTATAACTTTTGCGCAAACCAATCAATAATCGCTAATTGCGTTTTTTTTACCAAAAATATGTAGAAGAATACGTATCGTCCTAAACTGAGGAAAAAAATGTTTTTTTATATGTTTTTTGGGGATATTTATTAACCAGTTAACAACCGGCCCATAGCCGAAAAACGGCTACAGGGCGGTTGCTTAACTCTGGGAGGCCGTTAATTAACGGCCTCACAGAATTCTGCTCTTGCGCGCCCCCTGGTGCGCGCACTCGAGAGCATCCATGATCGCCGGGTCCAGAGGACCCGGCGGATCATGGATCACGGTAAACGGCCGCTCATCGCGGCCGTTTACCACGTGATCGCTCCGTCAAATGACGGAGTGATCACATGTAAGCAAACCGGCGTCATTTGATGACGCCGGTTCCTCTCTCCTCCTCTCTCTGTACCGATCGGTACAGTATGAGAGGAGAGGGGGAGGGATCGGTGGCAGCAGTGCTGTGGGCGGGATCTGTAGTGCCCACAGCCTGCTCTGCCACCACCGATCCATCCATCCATCCATGCTCAGCCATCCCTCCATACCCTGCAATACCCAGCAATAGCCTGCAGTGTATTGCTGGGTATTGCAGGGTATGGAGGGATGGCTGAGCATGGATGGATGGATTCTCTGCCATCCCCCCCCAATACTGTGCCATACCCCCCTATACTGTGCCATACCCCCCAATACTGTGCCATACCCCCCAATACTGTGCCATACCCCCCCAATACTGTGCCATACCCCCCCAATACTGTGCCATACCCTGCGATGCCCTGCCATACCCTGCGATGCCCTGCCATACCCTGCGATGCTCTGCCATACCCTGCGATGCTCTGCCATACCCTGCGATGCTCTGCCATACCCTGCGATACTCTGCCATACCCTGCGATACTCTGCCATACCCTGCGATACCCTGCCATACCCTGCGATACTCTACCATACCCTGCGATACTCTGCAATACCCGGCGATACTCTGCAATACTCTACCAGACCCTGCGATACTCTGCAATACCCGGCGATGCTCTGCCATACCCTGCGATACTCTGCCATACCCTGCCATACTCTGCCATACCCTGCCATACTCTGCCATACCCTGCCATACTCTGCCATACCCTGCCATACCCTGCGATACTCTGCCATACCCTGCGATACTCTGCCATACCCTGCGATACTCTGCCATACCCTGCGATACTCTGCCATACCCTGCGATACTCTGCCATACCCTGTGATACTCTGCCATACCCTGCGATACCCTGCGATACCCTGCGATACTCTGCGATACCCTGCGATACTCTGCAATACCCGGCGATACTCTGCAATACTCCACCATACCCTGCGATACTCTGCAATACCCGGCGATACCCTGCAATACCCTGCGATACTCTGCCATACCCTGCAATACCCAACAATACCATGCAATACTCGCTACGATCAAAGCCAGGATCGTTTTTTTTTTTTTATTTCAGGCTTTCCAGCCTAGAGGTGAGATGTGGGGTCTTATTGACCCCATATCTCACTGTAAAGAGGACCTGTAATGCCATATTCCTGTTACAAGGGATGTTTACATTCCTTGTAATAGGAATAAAAGTGATCAAAAAATTTTTTGGGGGGAAAAAAAGGGTCAAACTAAAATAAATAAAGTAAAATGAACAATAAAATATATATATATTTTTTTAAAGCGTCCCTGTCCCCGTGTGCTCGCACGCAGAAGCGAACGCATACGTAAGTCCCGCCCACATATGAAAACGGTGTTCAAACCACACATGTGAGGTATCGCTGCGAACGTTAGAGCGAGAACAATAATTTTGGTCCTAGACCTCCTCTGTAACTCAAAACATGTAACCAGTAAACAAAATTAAAGCCTATGGGAATTTTTAAGTAGCGAAGTTTGGCGCCATTTCACGAGTGTGTGCAATTTTGAAGCGTGACATGTTGGGTATCTATTTACTCGGCGTAACTTCATCTTTCACATTATGCAAAAACATTGGGCTAAATTTACAGTTTTGTTTTTTGTAAAGCACAAAACTTTTTTTTCCAAATAAAACACGTTCGAAAAATTGCTGCGCAAGTACCGTGCTAGATAAAAAGTTGCAACGACCGCCATTGTATTCTCTAGGGTCTTTGCTAAAAAAACATATATAATGTTTTGGGGTTCTATGTAATTTTCTAGCAAATAAATGATGATTTTTACATGTAGGAGAGAAATGTCAGAATTGTCCTGGGTGCTCCAGAACACCTGATGGCACTCCCTGCATGTTGGGCCTCTGTATGTGGCCACGCTGTGTAAAAGTCTCACACATGTGGTATCGCCGTACTCAGGAGTAATAGCAGAATGTGTTTTGGGGTGTAATTTGTGGTATGCATATGCTGTGTGTGAGAAATAACCTGCTAATATGACAATTTTGTGAAAAAAATAATAAAATTTAAAAAAATCTTAATATTGCAAAGAATTGTGGGAAAAAATTACAACTTCAAAAAACTCACCATGCCTCTTTCCAAATACCTTGGAATGTCTTCTTTCCAAAAAGGGGTCATTTGGGGGGTATTTGTACTTTTATGGCATGTTAGGGTCTCAAGAAATGAGATAGGCCGTCAGTACTTCAGGTGTGATCAATTTTCAGATATTGGCACCATAGCTTGTGGACTCTATAACTTTCACAAAGACCAAATAATATACCCCAATTTTTACTTATTTTTACCAAAGATATGTAGCAGTATAAATTTTGGCCAAAATTTATCAAGAAAAATTACAAATTTGCTAAATTTTATAACAAAAACGAAGAAAAATTCTTTTTTTTACTGAATTTTCAGTCATTTTTCTTTTATAGCGCAAAAAATAAAAAACCCAGAGGTGATTAAATACCACCAAAAGAAAGCTCTATTTGTGTGAAAAAAAGGACAAAAATTTCATATGGGTACAGTGTTGTATGAATGAGTAATTGTCATTCAAAGTGTGAGAGCACCGAAAGTTGAAAATTGGTCTGGTTATTAAGGGTGTTTAAGTGCCCAGTGGTCAAGTGGTTAAAGCAAAAAGTAAAAAATATTGCATTTTTTTCAAAATTGTTGCTCTATTTTTGTTTATAGCGCAAAAAAATAAAAACCGCAGCGGCGATCAAATACCACCAAAAGAAAGCTCTATTTGTGGGAAAAAAAGGACGCCAATTTTGTTTGGGAGCCACGTCGCACGACCGCGCAATTGTCAGTTAAAGCGACGCAGTGCCGAATCGCAAAAAGGGGCCTGGTCTTTTGGCTGCAAATTGGTCCGGGGGTGAAGTGGTTAAAAACACATTTGACTGCAGATGGTGTAATTCTAGCATCAAAGAATTTGTCCTTTTTATATGGGCTGCACAGGTGGCGGTGAATTAGCTTACCTAATAGTGTTCCTGAGTTTAGGATGTACAGAACCTTGAGAAAAAGGCTGAGGATTGCAGAATGAAAATAGGTCAGCGCTAGGATTAGTCAGATTCCAGACACAGACTGTTACTTCAGGTAAATTATCTCCTATGGGAATTAGTAACAGCTAAGAAAATGTAACCAAAAAGAAACTGACACATATTCGTTTAGAGAATTATCTGAAAAAGCATATGACATATTGCGCTAGGAGTACCAATTAGTTTGCTTTATCTTTGAAAAGACTGAATTATTTATATTGTCACCCAATGATACAAAATAGCAAATAGGCCCCACTTACTTGCTAGTCTTTAGTTTAATTTGTAACAAACATAAATTATGTATAGTGTTATGGAAATGTAAAACCTAAGAACTCATTTCCTAACCAAGGAGCATTTTGTCACTCAGAGGAACACTTTCTTTCTTTTCGGAGATGAATTTTATAATGAGCTGCACACGGAAAATTTTTACACCGTCTACCCTATCTGTACAAAATAAATGAACTCATGTTAAAATTCCAAGCAGAGTCTGCAGGCAGCTGGACTTATTGGAGTACAATTTCATTCTTTAGACCCTTAGGCATCCCCTGCATGGGGTATACCACCTGAGTCAGTACATATAAATCTTTGGAAAATAACTGGCCTAATTAGTTAATGGCTCTGCTAATGTGCCGGATGAACTAAACCACTAAAATCTGCACGCACATATCAATTTGTACATTTTGAAATGGAATAATTTAGGAAATGCATAATAACCAACATAGCCTGTGTAGAGGACCTTGTAGGCACTAGAAATACAAAAATGAGACTTCCATTTGGTTCATTTACTGTATATACAACCACATGCACTACATGCGTCTACCCTAATATTTTATAGAACAAGTACTTTGGATTTGAGTTTATTTACATAACTAAGTACTACATGTACTTAAAGTGACACTAAAGGTTCGGGTTTTAAAAAATAAAAAATAAACATATCATACTTACCTCCACTGTGCAGCTCGTTTTGCACATAGTGGCCCCGAACCTGCTCTTCTGGGGTCCCTTGGCGGCTCTTGCAGCTCCTACCCAGAAGTGGATGGCTTCCCATGGGTTATAAGTGACACTGCCTTGGACAAGCGAGCCAGGAGACGCACGGTTATAGGACACCCTCCCCATGCTGATTTCATGTAACCTCAATGTGAGTGTTATTATTCATTTGTACTGTAAAGTCTACAGTTCATACTTAGAAGGCACCTCTCTTCCTGTCTTTGTCTTGTTTACATAGGCAGATCGCCATTCTGTCTCTCTGCCTAATGATCGTTAGGTTCCTGGAGGACATTGGGTACTGTGCACCTGCCAATCGGCTTCCACTGTGTGTAATCACAGTAAAAGTGAGCCACCGGTGATGCACATGCACGCCCCCTACCCAAGAGAGTTGAATCACATATATATAATTGATCTGGCACACAGGTGCAGCCCTGTAGCAGTAAAACTGCTATAGGGCGAACCTTAAGTGGTTAAAGAGGCTGTAAACCCTATTTTTTTTTTTTTTAAATAACAAACATATCATACTTACCTCAACTGTGACGTTTGTTTTGCACAGAGTGGCCCTGATCATCATCTTCTGGGGTCCCCCAATGGCGCTTGCGGCTCCTCCCCACATCGGTAAAGCCCCCAGGAAAAGGGCTCCCCCTGGAGGTTCCCGCGTGGGCATGCTCCCGATTCCAGCATTTGCGTCCATAGACACAGAATGCCGGACTTGGCCCTGCCCCCCCGCACCCGCATCATTGGATTTAATTGACAGCAGCGGGAGCCAATGGCTGTGCTGCAATCAATTTATCCAATCAAGTGCCGACCCTGGCCAAAGAGTTAGAGCTTGTCTCCGGCGTGGGAGCGAATGGGCTTAGGTGATTAAAACGGGGGGAGGGGGGTTGCTCAATGACAGGAGTTTTTTCAACTTAACCACTTGCTGACCAGTGCATGTACATTTACGTTGGCAGAATGGCACGGCTGGGCAAATGGGCATACAGGTACGTCCCTTTGAATTTGCCGCCCTGTGGTCACGTGCCCGCTGCTGGTGGGGTGCGCGCGACCCTGCCGGTAGGTCTGTGAGTCAGATCGAGGGTCCCGCGGACTCGATCACCGCGGGGATACCCGCGATCATCTCACAGACCTGAAGAACGGGGAGATGCTAATGTAAACAAGCATCTCCCCGTTCTGCCTCTTGACACTGTCACTGATCACAGCTCCCTGTGATCGGGAGCTAGGATCACTGAAGTGTCATTCATAGCCCATCCCCCTAACAGTTATAAACACTACCCAGAACACACAACCCTTTCCTAGCCCCCTAGTGGTTAACCCCTTCACTGCCAGTGTAATTTTTACAGTAATCAATGCAATTTTATAGCACTGATCGCTGTAAAAATGACAATGGTCCCAAAAATGTGTCAAAATTGTCAGATGTGTCCGCCATAATGTTGCAGTCATGATGAAAATCGCAGATCACCGCCATTACTAGTAAAAAAAAAAATATTAATAAAAATGCCATAAAATGAACCCCTATTTTGTAGACGCTATAACTTTTGCGCAAATCAATCAATAGACGCTTATTGTGATTTTTTTTTACCAAAAATATGTAGAAAAATATGTATCAGCCTAAACTGAGCAAAAAAATATTTTTTTTATATATTTTTTTGGGGATATTTATTATAGCAAAAAGTAAAAAATAATGCGCTTTTTTTTTTAATTTGTCGCTCTATTTTTGTTTATAGCGCAAAAAATAAAAACTGAAGAGGTGATCAAATACCACCAAAAGAAAGCGCTATTTGTGGGAAAAAAAGGACGTCAATTTTGTTTGGGAGCCACAACGCACGACCGCGCAATTGTCAGTTAAAGCGTCGCAGTGCCGAATCGCAAAAAGTGCTCTGGTCTTTGGCCAGCAAAATGGTCCGGGGCTTATGTGGTTAATGCATAGGATGCATTGGTGAAAAAACAAGAGGGTTTACAACCCCTTTAAGGCTACATGCTGAAACGCGTAAGCCCTGTATTATTCCTTATGTATTATACTGTATCTAGCCAAGGCTATGATTAAAGCTACACGTCGAAACTTGTAAGTCCTGTATTAATTTGAACTACACCTGGATTAATAAACTCATTCATTGCGGAAGATCGAGCTGCCAGCTTTCTTTTACCTATATAGATGCATTGTTGTCTATGGAAATGTTTATGTTTGAGTGCAGTAAATTACGTGCATAAACTTGTTTATGCATCTATATGTGTGTACACAAGTATATTACATCACTGGCAATGAAGAAGAACTTTTATGCTTGTATACGTTTAATTGCATTTCCTTTTCCTGTTCCATTGAGGGCCCTGTTGCGCCTAAAACAACATAAGTACCCTGTGTCCATGACAATACTAGAACTGTATTGGGGTCATTGGTAGCAAACATACAATAGTAGGCTGTGTGTTCCATTCTGTTATTGAATTTATTTACCTTTTTATTTAGTTTCAGTGCAAACCAGAGGTCTCAGCTTGGCTTCTTAAGAAAACGTTTTTTCCGTATCACCACATAATGGTATTGTGGATACGATATATAATAAAAAAATGTGCCATGTCCCGAGAATTAGAATTTTATAGAGAAAATCAACTAGTTTGTGTTGAAAAATGATGGACTTTTTAGGCGTACAATCTAAATCAAAAAAGTTTTTTTTAAAAAACATAAATATACAGTTTATTGAAAACCCTAAACAGATCTTGGCTTGGCTTGGCTTCTGTTATAAGCATCCTATAAATAATGGTCCCCCGGCCATTTTTGTAGTATGACCAAATGTCCAAAATCTTAACCATTACCCTTATTACAGGCTTCTCTTTATATAAATTTCATAGAGATGCAGTACGCAGAGGCATAGCCAATACAACGAAGCCTGCTAGGAGAATATAAAAAAATTTCGAGATTTCTACTTGTCATAAATGTGACATTTGCAATGTGTAAACACTGACATCATTCACTTTGTGTCTTCCGCTGATAGATGTGTGGCCAAGGCAATGTTCTTATCTCAAAAGGAACACATGCTTCAGCTTTCAATACAATCTGCATCAATACTTTGAATGGCTGCGTAACACTGAACTTTCACAATCACAGAATTGTGTTAAATGATGTCCATATAATGCTGTACAAAACTATACTACTTAAATATAATAAAATACTAAAAATAAAACAATGGCTGTGGTAATTTTTGTAATTCTATACAACATACTGGTTATAAATGAACTAATGACATAGAATAATGATGTACAGTATATCACCCCTATATAGCTTTTTTACCTGCCAAAGGATTTTTCATTCATAAAATTTGCACAGCCCTATCACACAGCACTACAGTCTAGGGACCTTACTTTTTTCTACTACAGTTAGGTAATACAGATCAGTCTTCTCCCTCCTCCAGCCTGTGACTGGACAGTGAAGGAGAAGCAGCAGACTGATACGTTCATCTCTCTGTCACCCTGCTCTCTCCTCACTGTCCCTTGTTAGCACATGAGTACTGCAGCACAACTGATTCTTACTACTGGAAATAGTAAGATACTGGATATTTTAAAAGAATTATATCAGGTCAAATTAAAAGAGAAGTTTAGGGTTACAAAAAACAAACATACGTGCTCACTAATGTGCAGCATTAGTGTGCTGTCCCATGTCAGCTTTAAGACTGAGAACTGATCAATCACATAATTGCTCAGTTCTCAGTCTGCTCAGAGTGGAGAGCTGTCACTGTCAATCACCACTGTCTGCTCTGCCCCTCCAGTGCTCACTGGAGCCCTGGGCTGGGAAGGGGGCAGGCACAGCTGGCTCTGGCTCTCAGCTGTGCACTGAGAGGCGAAGCCAGTTGTCAGGCACCTGGAACCCATCAGCTGATAGCGGGCCTTAGCCCCCTTTCGGTTAAATCTTGGTCACGGGAGAACAATACTAAATGTATGGCCAAAAAAACTTTGGCAATCTTTCTCTTTAAAGGTATCTACACTATTAAAGAGGGAGCATTTCAAATGCAGTTGGATGTCAAATCTTGTGAATTTTGCAAGCAAAAATTTTAGGTGCATTGCCGGGACAAGGTCATCTAGAGTCCATGGTGAACTTGCCAAATTGCGCCAACTCCAGATGTATGAGCATTATGTGACAGCAAGAAATCCCCTCCCCCCGAAACAAATCAAGCACTAATCTGCATACTTACCGCCTAAGCATAACCACTCCCCCCTCCCAGTACAATTTCCCCCCCAAAAGAAAATTCCCCCTCAGGGGTGCACAAATTCACCTCTCACAATCCCCCCCCCCCCCCCAATTCCCCTCATAGCTCAAATACCCCCTAAACATCCCTGCTAGCACATTTCCCCCTTCCCCACAAAAAATTACCCACCTAGCACCCCCCCCCCCCCAAATTACCTTTTTCTAGCAAAAAAAAAAAAAAAACGAACAAACCCCCCCGCTCCTAAAACACCACCCCTAGAGCACACCTCCCCAAATGTGCCCTCTTAGAACAATTCTTACATCCTGTTTCCCACCAAAGCCCCCCCCATCTCCTTGTGGTGCCCCCCATCTCCTTGTGGTGCCCCCCATCTCACATGATACCACAGTGCGCGGGGCAGCCGCGCCTCCTGCCCACCCCTTTTCCCAGCCCTGGTTAGGAGTATGGGTGTATTTTGTAACAAAAGCGACAGTTTTAATATTGTGTGATGGTGTGTGAAAAAAAAGCACCTATATGTCTATTTGCTCACTTGTGCTACAACTGCAAGCGCTTATTCTGTAATGTAGTGTAACGTCATACCTATCACAGAACTTAGAAGCTGTGCTAGGACTTGTAGTTCTACAGAAACTGGAAAAGTGTCACTGATGTTTAGGGAGACTTGTACTTGCCCACAGATAGGAGAATTAGTAACCTAAAAATAGTAAAATATTAATAATATAATATTATTATTATTATGATTATTAATAATCATAATAAAAATAATTGAAGTTACATATGCGTATGGCTTATTATTATTAGTATTATTAAAAATCATAATAATACTAATTGAAGTTACATATGTATATGGCTTATTATTATGATTATTAATATAATAATAATCATAATAATAATTGAAGTTACATATGCGTATGGCTTATTATTATTAGTATTATTAAAAATCATAATAATACTAATTGAAGTTACATATGCATATGGCTTATTATTATGATTATTAATAATCATAATAATAATCATAATAATAATTGAAGTTACATATGCTTATGGCTTATAAACCTAATGGAACTGCATTTTCTGTTACACTTGTGTGTGTTCACCTTATGTACTGGGACACAAAATATCTCTCTTCTGACACAAGGCGCCTCATGTATACAACACACAGCTCCATTATGATTATGTAATTAGCATGTAGCATGTGAACAATGGCCAAGAGTTAATGATAGACTCTGCAGCCACAGCTTCAGGATAATCATAATTCAGTGCTAATTGCACAACTCAATTCCCTAACGTTCTTAAGCAATGATAAAACGTAGAGATGACTGTCCTATGTGTCACCAGGGATGCTCCACTGCATCCTGCTCCTGTGGCTTCACACACACTCTTGTTTTATTTGCTCTATGGGACTACGAACAAGCTGTTCATTTCCATTGCAGTCGTGCACATTCCCCGGTACATCAACACACATGCACATCTCATAGTATGGGCAACGACGAGTTTAACCTCCTTGACACAGTAATGAAAACCTGAGAGAGGAAGACAGAATGAGAGAGCATGTGGAACAAAGAGCACCGTTCACTGGAGACAAGAAACAATGAACAAGTGCAATGGTCTCAGCCTCATCATGTTATAGATGGGGATATTCCTGATCCACAATGACCTCATTACTGGCAGTGCAGCTAAGCCAGATTTGGTGTCACGTACTTCAACCGAGGCAACGCTGATGCCTTTTTGATGCCTATTTGCAGCATTATTATTTTTTATTAACATTGATTGTTTGTTTTAGATGCATAGTAATAACTGCATATGTTGACTATAACAAAAACATTACTAAACAAGATCTCCACGCAAAACTGAAATTTCTTTAAAGTGTTACTAAACCCTGCATTAACTATATCTGGTCTTCCACAGTGCAGAGAGCATGGAAATGCAATTATTTTAGTAAATATAAACTTCTAAATACCTTTTTCTCATCTGCAGTATATAGCAGTCTTGTGACTTCTATCAATGTCTGGTTAAAGCTTGTAGGAGTTCTCCCCTGATTGTCCTATGAGGCTGCAGGACCCCTGACCCTCTGTCTGGACAATGCTGATTGGCCCTGTGCTGATAACATGCACCCTCCCAAGAAAAAAAAAAAAAATCTCTAGCAATACATACCAAACTGACCATGTGCAGAGTGACTCCAAAGGCTCTGTCTTATTAGGAGATGGATTGAGGTCAGTGGAAGAAGGGGAGGAATAGAGAAGACAGGATCAAACAGCCTTTTTACGCAATGCAGAGGTTTAACTCCTTAGGGTTCACTGTGAGTATAACAAGCATGCTTTACTGCACATACTGACTGATTTTACCTTTGTGGGTTTAGTAACACTTTAAGGCTAGTAGTTAGCATGCTGTTTATATAGACATAGGTACAACAACCATTCTCAAATTTTACACCATTGACTAGTATTTCTGACACTAGTTAGTGAAGTTTATTACTTATAATGTAAAATAATGTCTTCAAACCTGAGCCACTGTCATGGGCAGCAATGCAAAAGTTACCTGTTAATGCAAAGCAAATAAGGATTAAAGCAGCAGATCTCTCAATCTGCTCCAAGTTTGGAAACTTACAGAATTACCTAACAATGGACAATGCAGACAAGCAGTGGGGCCACCTTTTTAAATTGTAACCTTGACGTGTCTATATATAGGAGCTGCTATATCAGTTCTCTGCAGATGTGCAAGTAAACCCCCATAAAGGGACTATACTGCAATTAAAAGAGTCATGCAGTAAATGTGATTGTATCTTAGTACTGTGAAACTATATCCATGATAGTGGGAGATATATGAGAAAACCATTATTAAAAGCAAAGTATGAAGAACTTGAGGGGGAGGCTAGCATGCTGTCTGTGCAGACGTAGGTGCAACAGCTATCCTCATATATTATATGTTGATTAGTAGTTTTGCCACTAGGTGGCGATGTTTAATGCTTGTATAATGCAAAGTAGTAACTTCCTGTCACTGTGCTCCTGTGGTTTTCCAATAAAAAAAGTGGGGTCAGCCAAATGTCCTTAACTGGTAAGAGTCGAATCTGCAGCAAGATGTGCTCTACAATACCCCAATATTTTGGCTACATTATGCAGGAGCTTGACTGTTGATTTTTGGTGCAAACCTTCCAGCACTGAGAGTCGTAAATGTTTACCCCTTACTCTAATGCCGCGTACATACGATCGGAATTCTCGTCGGAAAAAACTCTGGCGGTTTTTCCGACGGAATTTCCGACGGAATTCCGCTCAAGCTGTGTTGCCTACACACAATCACACCAAATTCCGACGGTCAATAACACAGCGGCATAAAACACGCTATAAAAGGGAAGTTTAATGCTTCCCAGCATGCGTCGAATTGTTTCCGAGCATGCGTCGGGATTTTGCGTGTCGGAATTGCATACACACGATCAGAAAATCCGATTTTTCCGTCGGAAAAATTGAGAACAGGTTCTCAATCCAAAGTCCGTCGGAAATTCCGACAGAAAAAGAGCATACACACGGTCGGAAAATCCGATGAAAAGCTCCCATCGGACTGTTTCGGACTGTGTGTACGCCGCATTACACCCCTCCTAAAAAAATAAAATAATTCATATACTGAATACCATAGGTATAGGTGCTTCCTACACATGCATGCACATGAATATCATTATCAGAATATAGTATTTTTCATGATAGTAGTCCTTTAAAATGTACCTTAGAAGACCACTACGAAATGCTATACTTCAACCAAGCACCATCTCCAAAAATATTGGACTTGATCATATTTCCTTCCTTGCGATTATTTATCTTTAGCAGATCAGGGAGCTCCGCATTTGTGCTCAGTGAATTAGATGTTCGAGTCCCTGAACCATAAATGATTGCTATTCCAATGGATAATTGAGGCCCCTTCTGGCTGGCTTTCATATGACAAATAATCAGTAATTGCAGGTACAGACATATAAATTGAATTGCTGTCTATAATTTAATAAAACATCAAAATGTACTGCAACAAAAGCGCTTTAAAATGAGACATATATAATCATATATTATTTTTTTAAATAAATTAGCATGTAAAAAAGTGCATGATTTCATTTATAACATGATCACATCCTGTAAATTTAATTTTATTTCTTGGTATTTTGTATTTACCCAGCTCACACACAGGAGTTCTTCAGAAAAAATAAAATATTCTTTTGTACATAACATGAATATAAATAATTAAAAATAAATAAATATTTCAGATTCTAGCTATACTACTGTCAGACCAGAGAAAAGGTTAGGTTGGTTGTAAAGTGGGAAAGAAATGCATTTATAAGAAACTGTGGACCTATCACTAAAATTCACTTCACTCCAGTCAATCAATATGACATGGGACCAACAAATGTGAATGATCATCTGTGAATATCTTCTCTTTATTTGGGCTCTCGAAAGACTTAGCTTTATTGTGATTGGGAAAGTGCCAAAAGTGCAACTATAGTGCATCATCATGGTCTACACCAGCATTTGTCATCCTGTGCTTAGTAGGTTCTGTTGCTTGGTTCAATGGATATTTTTGGATGGCCAAATTCACTTCATAACTGGTTTTAGCAGATTAAGAACTGTATTTAAAGCATATCTGTGAGAGTAAATTGAATCTATTTTAAGGGTTAGTTCACCTTTTTAGAAAAGGTGAACTAATAAAGTGCACCCTCCCCTGCCCCCTGGTCCCTCCTGTACTTTCCTCCGTTGGTGATGAGCTGTCAGCACCCATGCAGCCGGTGCAGTGGTTCGGGAATTTATTATCCCAGCTGTTCTCCCTCTCTATTCTTCAGCGATTCCAGGAGGAATCAGAGCAATTCTGATTGGTCAACACTGGCACCAAGCATTGCCCTGATCAGTCATGGAAGCCATAGAGAGAAGAGGGAGAAGAGCAGGAATTGCACCAGCTGCATGGGCACTGACAGCTCATCACCCACAGAGGTAAGTACAATGGGGACTAGGGAGTAGTTGTAGGGTGTTAAGGTGACCATAGAAGGATTGAAATTTGTCTGGTTCAGCAGGGACTAGCAGAATTTCGATCCATGTGAGGCCACAGCTGATCTATCGATTGATTTCTGCTGAACAGACCTATTGGAAAAAAAGGCACTTGACCAGTGGCTGCAACCACTGATCTGTGTTTTCTGACAGCGGGGAGGTCTCCATGCTGTCAAAATAAAATAGCGCAGCGGGGAGGAGTCCCCCATCCACCTCAAATGTGTGGATGGGGGAATCGGTTCATTTTTTTCTTGTTCAGCCTACCGGCTGAACCCAAGAACATGCATGGCCAGCTTTAATTTACCTTTTAATTTTTTTCTGAAATGGTGAACATAAGGGAGTGCAATGGAAAAACATTTTGACACAAATAGAGGGTAAAGACAGCCCTTTTCATCCCTGGAGCCTGGAGGCAAACAACGTATGGTTCCCAGAGTAACACCCCTACTTTATCTGCATAGCTGCTCTAAAGTGGTTGTAAACATCAGTCATAAAATCTGAACAAAGCACATATATCTGTAGTGTTTACTTATCTCTCCCCAAAGCTCTAAGTGTTGTTTCTCTCATTCCTCTATTATCAGCATGTCTCACTTCTGAGAAGTTTTCCCAACACATAAATTTGTGATGGGGAAGGGAGCTCAGCACACAGCTTGTCTATTCACAACACAGCTCAGTATCGTTCCTTCACTCCTGTTTGCTGTGTGGAGGGGGGGGGGGGTGTCTTTCCTCCAATCAGCTATCACACAGTGCAACTGCAGCTCTCATACTGATGGAGAAGGATTGGAGAAAGATTTTAACGTGAGTCTGCCCTTTTGAAGGGTTGTAGGGAAGAGGAGACAACAGATGAACAAGTAAAACCTATGTCGGAGGATTTGTTTAATTTATGTGTATCACCTAACGCCAGTCACTTCTCTGGGTATATGGGTGGGTTTACAACCACTTTAAAGCAAAGATGGATGCAAATGCAGTACATAATTGGACTAGGCTGCCGGAAGTTTATATTTAATAAAGGCCAATCATTTTGACTTTTTATTTTATTTTATTTTTATTTTCTTAATTGAACATGACCTGGTCCAGCCTCTACATGGATCTTTACCTTCTATCCAGGCGACTCTGCCTTGTGCAGACTTTGGACCCAAGATCCAATAGCTAAGGTATATTCATTGATCTAAGACAGGTACTGTACAAGAACCTCCTGGAGGCTGTACTTCAACGCTATGGCTACCTTAGGCACTTTTTTGGATTGGTCATGTTCACTTCAAGTGCAAATTAATAAGCCGTCACAAGCACGGTATAGGGGACAGACATAAATAACGTGCTTCCTGTGTATATTCCCTATACGTAACCATCCATAACACTGGTCCAGCTTATCCAAACCCTTTCCTCTAAATTGCTTCAACAAACCTGCCCGTGGGATACTTCCTCTAAAAATGATGGAAAGGATCTGAAAATGAGTTTTATTTGCTACTACCTCTGCTTAAAGAATACATGACTGCCTCATAAATATAGTACTTTGGTAGATTTAGAACTTTTCCAGAAAAGAAGCTGCCACAACCATGGTGTTAAACTGCTATCTGTATGAATGAAATAATGTTATACAATAGGCTGAATAATATGTATGTAAAATGGATCTTGAAGTATGTAACATTTATCTACACTTCCTATAATGCATCTGACAGAAGACATCTTTGGTTGCCTTTATATTTATATTAGAAGGGTCCCAGGATTCTCTGTAGAATGCATTTTCTCTTTTTCAACAAATAAATTGCATGCTGCAGCAGTTTGGATAAATCACTCTTCGTGTGCTTGCTAAACTACACAGTGCTTTCATGTCAGCAGGTCCTATTTTCTATTGTGTTGGAAAGGAGTGATACAAAGATAATATGACGTGCAAAGTTTGGAGACAATAGACAGCTGGGTATATGTCACTAAAAGCTATTGAGCACCCGAATAGCAATTTTTCTCCTATTGTGTGCTACACAGAATGCCTTGTGCGTTAGTCTGGAAATTGCACAGAGTCAGACTTCCTGTTTTACTTAGTGAGACGTTTGCAACAGATAAGCCAGAACACAGCTATATTGCTCACCATGGGAAGCTTCTATTCTCTATTCTCACTGTAGAAAGACGACTTGTTCCATGCTGTATGTGTGGGTGTAAAGGGGTTGGGGGTTTTAAGTCCCCACATCACTTACACCCCCACCTAACTTACACCTCCACATTCTTAGATGAAGTTTTACCCACTAAGAGACTCACTCACATTTTAATCTAAGAGCCCTTTCACACTGCTAGTGCCCGGGAATTGGCGGTAAAGCGTGGCTAGTTTTTATTTGGGGCATCTGTCCCGTAGTTCATAACAAATAATATTTTTTGCAGCCATGTCTTATACATTTTGTAATGTGATACCTAGGATAATTTGTTGTATTTGTGCGTGTGTTACACATACTTCAAATATTTTAAGCTTAAAGCGGGATTCCACCCTAAAGTGGAACTCCCGCTTTTTCGGAACCCTCCCCCCCTCCGGTGTCACATTTGGCACCTTTCAGGGGGGAGGGGGGTGCAGGTACCTGTCTAAGGGCATAAACTCCCATGGGAGTTTACGCAGCTTCCTGTCCCGGCGCGCTGTCTGCCGGACACACACGTGTCCCGACAGACAGCGCTGAAGATTCTCATTGCGCCGCGCGACTCGCTCATGCGCAGTAGGGAACCGGGAAGTGAAGCCACTTCCTGATTCCCTCACTGAGAATGGCGCCGGCAGCAGCAGAGAGACGATCGATTGATCGGCCTCTGCTGCCCACATCGCTGGAACCTGGGACAGGTAAGTGTCCATTTATTAAAAGTCAGCAGCTGCAGTATTTGTAGCTGCTGGCTTTTAATTTTTTTTTTTTTCCCCAGTACCGTCCCGCTTTAACCCTGGGTACAAAAACTTGAATTTACATATATCGCTCAATAGTTACAAAAGGATATAAATCCACTTTGTGTGCACCAAATACCTTAAAAACCCAAAATGACCTCATCACTGGGTTGCACATAGAAAAGCTGTAGGTAGGTGTAGGCAGGACCAAAAGAATGTGGGCATGATGTTTTATTCCTGGGTACAACTAACAGGCCTCTTAATTTCATGTTAGTGTGAGTCCCCGGTCAGAGGAAACCCAATAGCGTACATTCATCAGCACATGGACATTGCTATGCCCGACGCTTCACAGTGCAAATTTCCTGACTGAGCCAGATACCGGTTCAAGGGATAGGTCATTGGTAGCAAGAAAAGGAGAGTCCAATAGATTTTCAAAGCTTTACTTTCACATCTTCACGGTAGACAACTTCAGGACATAACTAATTATGGTAATGGCCATCTGTACTTTCCTAAGTCGGGCATTATATGTCCTGCCCCCAACTCCCTGCTATCTAGGGCACCAGGACCTCTCCATGTATTCCTCAGCCATGGAATACCAATCATTGGAAGCATTGTAGAATAGGGTTTTTCTTTATAGAAAGGGCCCCACCAAGTCCAATGGGGGCCAGCTCTGGTGTACAACTTCTGTCTTCTTGACAACCTGCCTGAGATCCTCCCACTCTCTAATGTAACCTATGGGGAGGGCACCCTTTAGCAGACAAACTGGAAAATGATAACAACACCCCCTTACATGAGACCCAGTAAGTCCTCCTACTACATGCTGCCTGCAGAAAGCTATGGGAGGCAGATACGAGACCAGTTAATCTGTTCAAGGGCAGGGAGCAGCACTGACCAGTCTGTATTACAGGAAATTCCTGCACAATTAAAAAGGCAGAAGTTGTTTTTATGCTGGATTACTGCACACATCCGGAAGAAATACACAAAGGGCACCAAGATTTACCTAAGAATTCACATGGATTCTGTGTTTAAACAATCACTATTTAGCCCAGATTTCAGCGGTTTTGCCCACAGTAGGTGGTGCTGTAGTTTCTTGGTACTGTATGTCCTGTGAGAGGCCAGATTCACTGCACTGATCCTGTTTCTCCCCTTCATACCACTGCCTGTCCCTATCTGTGAACACCAACAATGTCAGGAGAATAACTGACTGGAGCTGACCCATGTCAGTGTCAGTTAGTGCTGCATAAAATGTACATTTGGTATACCATATAAACAGGTTTCTAAACTATATTTTCTAGTTTTTGCTATAATAAATATAAAAAAAATAAAAAAAATGTCTTCCTCAGTTTAGGCCGATAAATATTCTTCTACATATTTTTGGTAAAAAAATTGCAATATACATATATTGATTGGTTTGCGCAAAAGTTTTAGCATCTACAAAATAGGGTATAGATTTAATGGCATTTTTATTTTTTTATTTTTTTTACTAGTAATGGTGGCGATCAGCGATTTTTATCAGAACTGCGACATTGCGGCGGACAGATCGGCCACTTTGAAAAAATGTTTTGGACCATTGACATTTATACAGTGATCAGTGCTATAAAAATGCACTGATTACTGTGTATACGTCACTGGTAGGGAAAGGGTTAACACTAGGGGGCGATCAAGGGGTTTAATGTGTTTCCTCAGTGTTTCTTACTGTGGGGGGATGTGACTTACTAGCAAGATCTTTGTTCCCAGCTAGTAGGAACAGACGATCTGTCTCTCCTCTCCTGACAGAACTGGGATTTGTGTTTACACACACAAATGCCCGTTCTGTCTCTTGTGCCCGCAATCGCGCGTGGCTGGCAGTCATCGCGGCTGGTGGCCACCCGCATCGTCTCCACCTCTGTGTAGCGGGAGCACGCTTCCGCCTGCTCTAGCTGTTTAAGGGCCACCGTACAGCTACACCGATTTGCGGGAGAGAGCAAACCTGCTGCTGTAGAATGACGCCGGCCTGTCGGCTAGTGGTTAAAGCGTAACTAAACCCTCCAATTGTTTTCAGCCAAGGAGCCTGCCATTTTAGCCTCTATTTGATCTAAAACTGCCATGGTGCTGCACATGTGATCAGTTATTTCATGGGTTGACAGTTTGGTTGACAACACAAGCAAATGTGACAGTTATCATTCCTGGCATTTTTTTAAAACTGTTAAATTGATGGGTTTAATTTTGTTTGTAAGTTTTTTTCTAGCACCTATACTGTATACTGACATTTATGTCCTCTCTATTTTTAGGTCAATACACACATAGGGGCACATTTGCTAGGCAGGAGAATTGGAGAATCTAGATTGAACCGAACAAGGAAAATGGATGATAGCAGTCTGAACGTTTAATACTGGGTAATATTAAATGTATTATTTATGACTTGGGCAATTTAACAAATATGTTTATCTCCATAGAAAATCCTTTCTGGGGCCCTGATTAAGAAAGTTAGTATCATTAATTTTACTGAAAATTAGTGCTAATATTAATTATCTTGGTTTGTGAACCAGAGGGATAGAAAACAGGCCAAGGCCAGTTCAATTATGAATTTTATGCATGTTGTCCTTGTTTATATTGCCTTTTCCTGAATAATTTCCCAACAGATCCCAAAAAGATTACCAGATGAATACCATGACAGCTTACGCTTGTCAATTCACTGCAAGTTTAGCTTTGCTGGATTATATGGAGAAATAATTACTAAGGTTATTAAAATCTGCTCTATTTTATGTGCCAAGGACAACCAATTCTACACAGGGCCAGTATGTTCACTCAGTGCGTGTAATTATCACAGCCATGTGAAACACTCAGAGGAGTTATTAAAGATTAGATCTTTTAAGTGTGTCATAATTATATAATGCACAGTACAAGGGCATTGCAAGTGACCCAGCCTTATAGCCTAATGATACATCCCCAGCCTTTAAAACTTCCATAATTATTTAAGACAATTTACAAGGGCAATGACGGCAAAGCATTTGTGATACAATAGAAATATTAAAACAGACATAACTTACACTAAGTTTGGGATCTTTCAATACTGCATGTACTTCTCAAATAAATGATGTTAAGAAAATTAGACTGTGTGTACTTATCCAAAAACATTGCACATTAGCTGAATATCATGTGTAATTGATTTAATTTAACTGTATTGCTAATATGGGCTTGCAGCTCCACCGATTCTAAATCCAGGGCTGCTCAGACAGCCCCCCCCCCTACAAAATTATTAAAATTATATTTTTGCTAAAAATACACTAAAATCATTATTAGCAGACACAAACACAACATAACTTACAAAATTCCTGCTAAATCTAAAAGGGTATTTTATTTTAATTTTTTTGTGGCTGTGTGCAGGCAGCCTATGTTATGTATTGGGGACCAAACAGCTGTATGAACACAGCCATAGGTCCTAATTTGACAGGCATGCGGGTGCAGGTGTGTGGCCCCGAAAACAGACAGTGTGCATTTGGGGCCACTTACACCAGCACACCTTTCAAATAAGCACCTGTGGCTGTGTTCATATAGCCCCCATAGAGAAACAGGTGGCTCCAGCTGCATGATCTAACCGGTCATTCATGCTGTATGGGCCAGAGAACCTGTGTGAATGAGCCCTTCATTTTTTTAATTATTTTTAAAAAAATAATAATTTTACAATGTTTTAATTTTGTTTTACTTTTTTAAATAATTTTTTTTACAATTTTTTTACAATTTTGTCTTCCACAACGTTGTTGTGGGGGCTTGGGTGAAATATCATGGGTCTAAACAAACCCCTGATGTCCTGTTGAGACAAAGAAAGGAATTGAGGACTTAGATCTACGTTCGACGAATAAAAGCAGCCGGCAACTCCATAACTTCAAGCGTTATTTTCAAGCCTTCACAGTGAGTACAGTCAGCAGCAGATTAGTTTCGGCAATAAGCCTTGTTCACAGCACACAGGACTTAGATCTCCAATCCTTTCTCTGCAGCCTCAGTTTCACTGCAGCTTTGTAAAGAGGCTCCTGTTCATTCATAAACTGAAGCATAGTAAACACGGTTTAGCAGCCGATGGGAGGGAGAGCAGGGAAGCCAAAATAGCAGGGAAAAAAGGCACACAAAGGGGACCGGGCAGCCGTGGGAAGGGGATGTGGACAGGAGAGAATATGTGTGGCGGGTGGAGGCATTTACTGGAACAGATCCCCTGTAGTAGCCCCCTGCAGCAGCTGAAAGCCAGCAGGAAGGAGAGGAGGAGAAGCTGGCAGCGCTGCGGGGGACAGGGGCACACAAGAGGCCCAGGCAGCAGGGGATATCAGATTGTGGACGGGAGGAGGTGATCGTTGCAGCAAGTAGGGAATTACTGGTACCGATCATCCTGTGTGGCTCTCCCTACAGCAGATGAAAGCCGGCTTCTCCTGCTCTCCCTCCCATCAGATTTCAACTGTTGCAGGGAGAGCCACACAGGATGATTGGTTCCAGTAATTGCCCCCCCTACACTAATCACCCCCACCTGTCTACGATCGAATTTCTGAAATGAGGGGACCCAGACCTCGTACAGCAGGACTGGCTGTACCCCATTGTCAGAGGTATACAAACAAACAAAAACCCCCAGCACTCAGAGAACTGCCACAAGATCAAGTTACCGTGGGGATGGTAAACTCTTCTCCTGGAATGCTTCAACAGTGCAACCCTCCTCAGATAGGGGAATCCCATAAACAACTGTAAAAGCGTACATGAGGGCACAAACACCTAGTGCATTACTGCACAATATATTAATACAATAAGCAGAAAGCCAAATTGATATCCAAATTTAAATTTGTGTGCATGGGACCCACCCCATTCTTCAGAGCTATGTCTGACAAATAATACCATCCTTATATACCTAGGTACACTACCACTCCACCCCACAAATGGGAGGCATGTCTCAGCATTAGACCTTATCAGTGGCCCTGACTACATCTGACCCAATACAGGGGGAATGCTAGGTGTTACCCTCTTTAGCTAAACACTAGTTCCCTTTATTTTCATTTGGTAACGCTGCACATAACATACTTCCTTTGTGTCTATGCTAACTTCTCTATGGTATCTACAGAAAGAGCCATTGTTGTCACACAGGTAGCCCCAGTCAGCTGCTGTATTTGACTGAGCTCCCTGTAGCTTTATAATACCCAGAGTCCACACCATCATTTTCAAAGCCTGAAGAAGGGAGAGCAGCGGTATAACCCCCAGAATGTGTTGGATTTTGCACTTAATATTTGTTTGGAATAAAATCCTACCCTTAGACTCTAAAATTCCAGTGTGTTGCTTTGATTCTTAGACTCAAATGTTGCCTGGTTGTCAGATGTCTGCCTTTATTCATCTGCATTATGCATCTCCATTACATAGTGGATCAATTAAACTACCCTTCATCTATCCATTAGAATACATGTGCTCTCACTGTGGAGACTATTCAAAGTTAGAGTTAGGGTCTGCAGGATACAGGGTGCCTTGCCGTGTCCTGCAGCTTATGCATGTATTTTCAAATGTGTGCAACTAAACCCCTGTTTTTAACGCATACTGTTAGACAGGTTAATTTGGATGGTCACAGGCTGGTTGGTAAGTTGAGCTTGGAAATTCTTTGGTTTTATTTGATACACTTTAAATCAGCCTTTTTTAAACCAGGGTGCCCAGGCACCCTGTGGTGCCTTCAGGTGTCTATAGGGGTCCCTTGGCAAAATGCCTAAAAATTGCCCAAACACTGCACAGAGTCAAACTGGTGGATCAAGGCTACCTTTTAGTTACACAGAGCCACAAGTTTTTCGTTGTGCACCATTACAACCTTCCAGCCACCGGCATCCAACCGGCAACAACCAATGTTGATAAGGAGGACGTCGGGCACCAGCACAGCCTGCTTGTTTGCCCCTCCCCTGCCTCTCTCCATCAGCACTGGGGTCACATTAGATGAGTAAGGGAGAGAAACTGAGAAAGAAAATGAACATTGTAATACTAGTCAGTACCAGTGTGCTTGCTTTGGAAAAGTAAATCACCTCTAACGGTGGGTGTCCTATGTGTGTGGATGTTGATATGCTGTCTAAAACTAGTAGTTTCGTTTTTTACATTTTAGATTGGGGTGCCTCAAGATTATGCTTTATTTTAAAGCGTGCCTTGACTGAAAAAATGTTGAGAAACACTGCTTTAAATAATATAAATAAGGGTGGTTATCTTAAAAATGTTACGGTTGTGCCTTAAAATAGTGGAATCTTTAGCTCTGGGTATTTTGAAGACCTGTAACTGACATGATGAATCTTTGAGAATTATCAGTCCAGTGGGTCTAGTGGTGTAATTCTGGAAGTATAGGTCTATAGACATAGAAATATAGATCTAGTAATGCTAGTTACACTGCACTACACTTCACTGAACAGTTATATAAGAAAACATCCTTGAAGAGTGACTCTGAGAATGCTGAAAAGACTTCCTCTTTGTGTGAGGTCAAGTGATAATGTAGGGCAAACAGCAATGACCAAGTCATACAGGACACAAGATGGAGTACTTCTATGAAAAAACATTCAGTAGGCTTCTGATGGATGGAGACTTGATGAACTGCTGCTGTCCAAAAGTGAGTGCAACATCTATGTAAGTGGGGATTAATATTCCCTTGGTGAAGATAAATTATTTTTTAAATGTTCTTATAAATGGCCTTTTGGTTGTGCTAGGAAAGGTTCCAATATTTGAAGAATGATCCTCTTATGGGAGTTTTATAGAAAATAAGTCAAGTACGGTATCTATGTGGCTCAAGAGAGTGTCCATGTAGAGATTATACTGTAAATCTTTGTTATACCATTAGCCCTTCCAAATTATCTGAAAGAACAAATAATCCCTAGGAAAATGTACAATGGCCTAATTATTTGAACTATGCTATAAACTGATGCATCTAAAGATTAGCATAGTTATAGTTATTATCTAGAGCAGGAGTAGGCAACCCCCTCAACCCAACTCCCCATCAGCAGAGCAGCTCAGGGAAGGGTCAGTGAGACACTAATGGATTCCAATTTCAGAATTCCCCACTGGGGGGAAGGCACTGCGCCCCCACACATTGTAAAAGATGGGAAACATTGTTTGGTTCTCTAACTTTGCTGTAGCTGCGATTGTCAGCTTTTGTGATGGGGAAGAGATTGGGTGCAGTTCTGCTAGGGGGGGTGGTCCCTGTTTCCAGGAGGAGGAGGACTGTCATTGGCCACTTCTAAAGCCAATCACAGTCCTACTAGCCCAATCCACCATTTGGAGGAAGTTGACTCGCTTGGTTGCCACTATCAATCTCAGAAAGAAGGGATTTCACTGTGATTGAGAAAAACACAATCAGGTTTGACAGTTTGTGGAATTACTGTTGAGCTTCTGGTAACTTTGTTGAAATTATTCCTGAACCTTTGCATCACTTACTACTGAACCCCTCTGCACTCTGTGTCCCTTTAAACCACAGCCAGTATTCAGAGCAATGAAAATCACACCCAGACACTTGTTCTCAGCTGGGGGGGGGGGGGCAAATTATGGCCCACTGCTTTTAGAAAATGCCCCTGACCTGATCTCATCATTGTGCATCCATTCCATATGCTTGGGACATCACATACATCACATACATCACATACAAGCACGTGGGCTGGATGCGAGAGTTGGCTCAGCAGGATGAGTGTGCCAGGACAGGTAGATGTGTCTCATCTCTGCTTCCTTTCACCACTCTGCATATCACCGATATCATAGATAAGAAGAGGGTACAGCGGTGGGAAAAATGAGCAGGTACAGTGGTGGAAGAGATGAGAAGGGGGTTCAGTAGTGGGACAGAAGAGTAGGGGGGTATAGTGTTGGGCCAGATGAGCAGGGGGGTTATGTGTTAGGGCAGAAAAGCAGGGGGTACAGTGATGGGGCAAATGAGAAGGGGGTTACAGTGGTGGGAAAAATGAGCAGGGGGTTACAGTGGTGGGAAAAATGAGCAGGGGGTACAGAGGTGGGGCAGATGAGCGGGGGGTACAGAGGTGGGGCAGATGAGCAGGGGGTTACAGTGGTCGGGCAGATTTGCAGGGGGGACAGTGATCTGAGGTGTGGAGTTGCAGGAATTGGGGCTGATCTGATGCGTGAGAGTGCAGGATGTTAATGTCTCACTATTACTAAAGTAGTTTCAAGCATTTACTTTATAAAAATTCCTTTTCGTGATTGAGAGTGTGAAGTTGAAATTTTTTTGTTATAAAATCGGCACACTCAATTTCTTTGAAGATATTTTTTGCACACCGTGCTCAAAAGGTTGCCTACCCCTGTGCTAGATAATTAGAAGATTTCTGATTTTTGTTTTTGGTTCTTATGTGAATAATGACAGCAGTGTTGACTGTGTGTGTATCTATAGAAGAAAATCCAGCAGCTTGGGTAAACTGGCATATAAATGAAGAACAAGCTCTGAACTTTAAATTATTCTAAAGGCTATTTATAGGTACATGGTAAAACCGTGCAGATGCAATCCCCAGAGCAATCAGATTCCAGCAGACATTTTTCTAGTGTCTGTACAGAATGAAATAGGCATATGACTGATTACTATGATAAGGAACAGTTTTATTTTTTGCTTTCCCACATTTCACTATTTATTAGAATTTTTGAAATAGTAACAATTTAGAAATATATTGAATGTATGTGTTAATGAAGATATCAAGTGAATGTCAGTGACTTGCTATAAAGCTTGCTGTAAAGCAGCAGTCAATACAGTTACCATATATTCTCACCAGCCACAATGTTTTTGGCGAAAAACGGCAGCAGGCTACACAAATATGTCCGCCACCGCCGTGAGTACTGTTTCCCCATGTGTTTTCAATGGAGAGGGGAGGGGCAGCCAATCGGCTTCTCTCTTCAGTGTACAAGTAGACAATTCTCTTGTACACTGAAGCTTATTGGCTGCACGGATTGGAGACCCCTCCCCTCTCCACTGAACACAAGGAAGAGATCAGCCGCCGCATAGGATACATTAAGGTGGAAAAAAAAAAACCTTTACAACCCCTTTAAAGCAGGTGGGCTACAGCAGCAAAAGACCACACTGGGTGCCACTCCTGTCAGATAAGAACAGGAAACTGAGGCTACAATTCTCACAGGCTCACCAAAATTGCACAATAGAAGATTGGAAAAACGTTGCCTGGTCTGATGAGTCTCAATTTCAGCTGCAACATTCAGATAGTAGGGTCAGAATTTGGGGTAAACAACATGAAAGCATGGATCCATCCTGCCTTGTATCAACAGTTCAGACTGGTGGTTGTGGTGTAATGGTGTGGGGGATATCTTCTTGGCAACTTCGGGTCCCTTAGTACCAATTGAGCATTGTTTAGATGCCACGGCCTACCTAAGTATTGTTGCTGACCATGTCCAACCTTTATGACTACAGTGTACCCATCTTCTGATGGCTACTTCCAGCAGGATAATGCACCATGTCACAAAGCTCAACACATCCCAAACTGGTTTCTTGAACATGACAATGAGTTCAACTGTACTCCAAAGGCCTCCACAGTCACCAGATCTCAATCCAATAGAGCACCTTTGGGATGTGGTAGAAATGAAAGATTTGCATCATGGATGTGTAGTTGACAAATCTACAGCATCTGCGTCATGCTATCATGTCACTATGGACAAAAATCTCTGATGAATGTTTCCAACACCCTGTTGAATCTATACCACGAAGAATTATGGCAGTTCTGAATGCAAAAGGAGGTCCAACCTAGTACAGGCATACCCCACTTTTAAGTACACAATGGGGTTTATTTACTAAAGCTGGAAAGTGCAAAATCAGGTTTACTTCTGCATAGAAACTAATGAGCTTCTAACCCCAGTTTGTTCAATTAAGCTTTTGTAATAAAACCTGGAAGCTCATTGGTCTATGCCACGAAAAATGAAGGCAGTTATGAAGGCAAAAGGGTGTCCAACCCTGTACTAGCAAGGTGTACCTAATTAAGTGGCCGGTGAGTGCAGATTACCAACGAGCCTGTATTTGCCATGTGTTAAGGGATATTAGGGCACTTACCTGTCCAGGAATCCGGCGGTGTCCTCAACCGAGCCAATTTTTCAATCGGCTATCGGGTGCTGGCGCCACCATCTTGACTAAGGAAAATGTGGCAGTGGTGGGGGCAGATAAGCGGAGCTTCTCCTTTTGGGTGGAGCTCCGCTTTAGGGTAAAAAGAAAACCTTATTACCTTTAGAACCATTTTTAATCTATGTAAAGGTATTTTTAGAGCATGCACTTTATGTTGATAGGATAAAAAGTAGTGTTTTGTTAAACGGCAAAATTGGAATCCTCCCTTTCAAAAATACCTTGCTTGACCCTAACAAACTGCAGGATTTTATTCAATTCATATTTCTATAGCTTATTTAAAAAAATCTTGATTTGTCCTTTAGAATTTTTTTTTCTTATTCATATGCATTTATAGGCAGTGCTTGGTCTACTACATGGAATAGACTTGCCCTTGTAAGGCTGATAATGATGCACCCATATTATTAGTTGACGCTGTGGTAGGTAATGGTGAATGTACACAGAAAGAATGCACAAATAGATATTTCAGAGGATTTAAGAGACTTCACAGCTGTCTGTGTATATGTGCTGGAGGCTGCATGGCTCCGACACTCAGGAATCATTCAGGCCTGTCTGTCTCTTTGTACCGCTTGCTGACAACAGCAGCTTCTTTATAGCCCCAGAAATAAATGAGATGCAGCGGTGACAACAGATACTACAAAGGGTATAAAAAAAGATATACGAGGACACGGAGTAAAGCCAGCCTATTCCATCAGTAATCTCAGACACACCTGCAGCCAACATAAAGCCAACTGGAGCACAAAAGGTGACCTACCCCAAACTAGAACATGGAAGAGAAGGGCTGTGGAGCTAGGCCAAGTAGTTTATATATGACATGAGTGTCTGTTTCTATAACAACAAGAGGATGCCCTTGTGTACAATGGTTTGAAGACTGTCATATACCGAGCGTGTTATTCCACTTCTGCACTGTGTTGTGACATATACTGACACTATAAAACTACCACAACATTATTATCTTTAAGTAAAAACCAGTACATTATTTTTTCATAGTCAGATTTATTTTTGGGTGTATTTTTGGACATAGGATCTCCCCAACACCAAGGAAATATAGATCCAAAAACACACTAATGCCGCGTACACACGATCGGACATTCCGACAACAAAATCCCATGTTTTTTTCCGACGGATGTTTACTCAAACTTGTCTTGCATACACACGGTCGCACAAAGTTGGTCGGAAATTCTGAACGTCAAGAACGCGGTGACGTACAACACGTACGACGAGCCAAGAAAAAATGAAGTTCAATAGCCAGTGCGGCTCTTCTGCTTAATTCCGAGCATGTGTGGCACTTTGTGCGTCGGAATTGTTTACACACCATCAGAATTTCTGACAACGGATTTTGTTGTCGGAAAATTTGAGAACCAGATCTCAAATTTTGTGCGACAGAAATTCTGATGGAAACTGTCCGATGGAGCCTACACACAGTCGGAATTTCCGACAACAAGCTCCGATCGCACATTTGTCGTCGGAAAGTCCGACAGTGTGTACGCGGCAAAAGAGTTATCAAACCTTTAGATAATCTTTTCAATACAAAAACCTCTTATTGGGATTTTGTAGGCAATCAAAAAAAAAAGGTATACACATTAGGATAAAAGTAGTTTTACATTTTTATTTCCATCGCATATCTTAAAAAAAAACAAAAAACCTCCCTTTGGTGTAGGAGTAAAGAAATAAGAAAATATATCCACACCAAAGGGAGGTTTGTTTTTATGATATGTGATGTAAAACTATTTTTAACCCCTCGGCATCCGGCTGCACGCAAATATGCGGCCTCCCGGCGCCTGGCCCTTGGTGCCGAGAGGCCACATATTTGCGTGAATCGCTGTCAATACAGCTGTGATGAGAGCGTGCGTGCTGCGCTTGCCTAACCGAAATTACAAGCAGCGATTGCGAGTTTCCAGATCACGTTACCGCTGTGACAACCAATTATGGCGGTCACATGATCTTAAGCCCCACCCCGCCTCCCAGTGTCATAAACCTCTTAAAGGGCCGGGAGGCGCAGGCACGAAGAAGTTAACCTAATAGACAAAGACACACAGCCCTATTGCAGGCGTGTGTGCTTTCATGCGCATTTGTTCACACCAAAATGCATAGTAACCATGTGTTTTGGTGTGGCGCAAATTTTAAAAAGCACCATGCCCTTCTTTTGTGTGTTTTTTTTGCACATAGTGGAGTCCATTGACGTTAATGAGCCAACCTAAAGGAAAATTGTGCAAAACTATGAGTGCTCTATCGCACCTGCATAGGTGTGAATGGAGCCTAAAGCATACCTCTAAAGAGAACCTCCCTTTGGCATCCCATCCACCATGTGTGCATTCTGCAAAGCCCTTTAAATATTAGAAAATCTTCTCTGAACTCTGGAGCCTTCTGTGCCTTGTGAATGCTTATTTTTATTATTATTATACAGGATTTATATAGCCTGAGAGTTTACGTAGCACTTTACAACATGCGGGCAGACAGTACAATTACAATATAGTAGGAATCATTAATTAAGTCATGGTTCTTCATGTATGTAAAGCCAAACTTTTTTTTTTATTAGATTTAGAATGTTTGGGTTCTAGGGTAGGGAAGGGTTAAAACCCCTATCAGGTTAATTGATTTTTACTGCCTGTTTCTTCGGGTAAGCAACAGTAAATGAGAGGAAATCTCTTAAAAGGGACTCATGTATACAATAATAGGAGACTATAGAGACAATAGGATGTATTTAGTTGTTTTATTTTTTAAACTAATATATTGATAACTATAAAAGCCTTAGATTGTATATATTATCCCAGAGTGGTACAGGTAAAATCAGTTTTTCTTTCCCTTTCTTTTGTTGTCTTGTTATACTGTGGATGTGGCACCAGATGGACCCATTCTTTCCTACATGTAAGGAAAGATGAACCTGTAGGGGCTATAATTACAGGAGTAGCACACATACTTTCTGCACATTGACTTATGTCTATAGTAATAAATGTGTCCTTTCTTTCTAAGGGGCACGTACTGGCCAAGTGACCATCCAGACAACTTTGAATGTTACTTGTTTTAGAACCTGTTCAATTTGATGGGTGCAAGCCCGACCATTAAAGTGTTATTATGTTATTTTTAAGCTTCCTTTAACAGACCAAGTTGTCCGGCAAAAGTGGTAGTTAGAGGGTTGAGAAAAAATGGTCAGCTTTTATTTATTTATGCAAAATCTTTATCCCAAAAGGAAAAAAAAATAAATGTTGCAACTGCTGAAAGAGCGTTAGCTGGAGCTCAGCTTTAATTTGTTAGCCAAGTGCATCTAAATATACTAGTATTTCTAACACTACTGTCCCCACAAATTTATATTGATGCTGTCCAAAGGTGTTTCCATTGGCCCTCTGTCCAGAGTGGAGATCAGTGGCGGCTGGTGTTTTTTTTCTGGGGGGGGGCAAACACCCCCCCCCCCTCGGCTGCGGCTCCCGCTCAGGGGGGTCACCCACCAAGTGGCAAACACCCCCCCCCCTCGGCTGCGGCTCCCGCTCAGGCGGGTCACCCACAGAGTGACCTGACCTGACACTATAGCTAGGGGGCTAGGGGATGTTCTATGTAGTTAGTCCCCCACTTCTTCATACTTTAGGCTCCATTCACCACATGTACTGTATTCTGCTTGGGCTACACCCTATATGATTTTTTGATATTCATCTGTTGAGATCTTCACATTTTTTTGTAATAAAGCTTACTACGATCTGCAAGATGTCATTTGGATCCAGTCACTATCGGCCAAGCTACTGAGATTGTAAACTAAGCTATCTCACCACAACTTGAACAGTAAATATCACATTTTCAGTGCTTAGATTGCAGAAGCAGAACAAGACCCTTTTTATGTAAAACCCACATACTATAAAAATGTGGCATCACTGAACCATAATTAAACTGTTCAACATGTCTTATTGAGTATAGGTGTTTTTATAGTGGCCAAAGACACAAATATGTTTTATTTGGCAGTTTACTTAATTAACAGGCTAATATAACACCATCATTTTTCAGTACTTCACTAATTACATAGAACCATTTGCATACATCTCCGACTTTGAGAAGCTTATAGTGTATACAAATATACACATACACATTGATAAAAATCACAGATAGAATGTTTTTCATTGTTTCTGGTAAAAAATATTGTCTCATAGGCTTAACATTGCAGTTAACCAGCTATGGTAATCTCATTAGCATGAATTAGAGGGTCTATATTGGCAAATGCTTTGCAGCTCTCCCAAGAGAATTTCGTTTACGTCCCAAAGAAGTAGAAGGGCCCATTGATTCATTTATAATAGCCAAGAAAAGGGTTAAGGAGTCAGAAGTCATTTTCCACTGAGCAGGATAGCTTTCATCACACCTAGCTTCATCCATTACAGATGACACATTCATCAAAGTGCTGTTAGCTGCGGGATTCCTCTGGGCTTTCCAGACACGGGATGCTGTCTCAATGGCTACTGGGATCAGCGACTGCAAATTCTTTGGCTTAGGAGGGAAGCGAAGAGCTTACAAATCTTACAGTAAAATAAAAATGAAATAAGAGGAAGGCTGACTGTCTTCTTTGTTCCATTTTCTTTTGATACAATAGTTCTATTGGAGACATTGGGGTTTATTTACTAAAGCTGGAGAGTGCAAAATCAGTCTCACTTCTGCAGAGAAACCAATTAGCTTCTAGCCTTAGCTTGTTCAATTAGGCTTTGGCAATAAAACCTGGAAGCTTTCTCAGCAGAAGTGAGACTGATTTTGCACTCTCCAGATTTAGTAAATAAACCCCATTGCGATATATGCATATGCATATTGCAGCAAAAAATTAAAAATAATCACAAAGGCTCACTAAATGTCACGACACAAGAAAATAACTACAAAACATTATCTCTGTGGTACCGAACAGTTATAACCCAGAGACATCAGACAAATGTTGGAGATGCTCGAATGAAAAAGGCTCCCTCCTACATATTTGGTTTTCATGGCCAATAATACAGACTTTCTGGACTCAGGTACATGACATCACTTCTCAAGTGACCACCTACCATGTAGAGTATTCTCCAGCTCGGCTTATTCTTCACCACTCCTCTACTTCAGCCCACTCATATAAAAAATCTCTAGGGGTACATATGATTAATGCTGCTAAATTATGCATTCCAGCACACTGGGGATCACCCCATGCCCCAACTATCTCTGAATGGCTTACACGTTTGGGGAGAATAGCCGAGATGGAGGAGCTCATGCGTATAGCCCAAGACTCCCCAGCAAAATTCTACCACACATGGGCCTGCTGGACCCACTTCTGCACCACAGAGAGATATAAATCCCTCATGGGATTAAAACCGCCCTGATCCCTCCAACAGGTGAGCAGGCCACCTCAAACACTCCGCCCTAGAAGACTATCCTGCAAATTTGATCCACATCTTACCATACCCCCTTCGGGAATAGACCCCTTCAGGAATCCCCCCAGACAGGGACTCCTTAGTGAGACCCTCAATATCCTCAATGCTCGGTGGAGCCCGGGGAGGCGACACCCTCGGATTTTCCTCCCCCCTCCCTTTTAGTCCTTGCCACGCCCCTCCTAAGCATTTCCCTCTGCCTCCACCCCCCTACCCGACTACGACTTCCCCACCCACCCCCAAGACTACTTCGGCCCAGGTGTTTGACCACCCTCCTTACTCCCCACATCTTACAAGACAGATGAGAATACCCTTCATTTAGCCTCACCCCACTGTAAAGACTCAACACTCCCCTACTTGAGTTAGCACAAACAGACGGAATGTATGTGTAAATTCATGGCCTCTCCTAGACAGCTACATACAGGAGTTACACCCGAAATAGCTACTTAGCGTTATCTGGTTCTAGTTTTTGTTACACTGCTGAGGCCTCCAGCCTTATGACTAGCTCATCTGCTAAGCTGACATCCTGAGAGTAAGGCAATATCATTGTGTAATTGTTCAGATTGTTTAAACACCTACTGTATGTATCTAACTTTGTATAAACACTTTGTTCATAATAAAAAACTTTTATGGAAAAAAAATAAATAATAATAAAATAAATCACTTCTGGCTGAGTTGAGCAGTAATAAAAAAAAATCTTGTTAAAGTAATTTAAACAATTATTATACAATGCTCTTGGCAATGATAAATGTGAGCAGACAGTGCAATTATACACAATAGCCCCTTAGGAAAGGAAAGATGTTGATATTTACTAATACACACCTGAGAATTAAAGATTGCAAGTGCTAAGTACAATTATTTTATATTTCATGCGATTGTATCTTGTACATTAAGGGTTCAAATTACTAAAGGCAAATAGGCTGTTCAATTTGCAAAGAGATGCAAAGATGTAAAGTAAATGCAGAGAAATTCAACTTTGCAAAGAATATAGAACCATGTTCAAAGATAAAATAGAACATAATTTTTGCTTGCACATGATTGGATGATGGAAGTCATCAGAACTTCACCTAATTTACTAAACCTTGGGGAAAATTCCCATGCAAAGTGAAACTTTTCTTGTAAAGTGAACAGTCTTTTTGCCTTACTAAATTATCCCCCTAAGCTTTAATAGTTATTTTACTGTGGACCATTCTTTCCATTCATTACATTCATGCCACATTACTAAACCCACAACAGTAAAATCAGTCTGTAAATGCAGTAAAGCATGCTTGTTTTGCTCACTCTGGAATCTAAGGGGTTAATCCTCCACATTGTGTAAAAAGGCTGTTTGATCCTGTCTTCTCTGATCCTCCCCTCCTTCCACTGACTCCTAATAATTTCCTGATAACGCAGAGTCCATGGAGTCAGGCTGCACATGCTCAGTTTGGTGTGTATTGCTAGAGAGGTTTTTTTTTTTTTTTTTTTTTTTTTTTAAAGGTGCATGTGATCAGCACAGGGCCAATCAGCACTGTCCAGACAGAGATTCAGGGGTCTTGCAGTCTCATAGCAGAGTCAGAAAACTCCTCCTACAAGCAGGGAAAATCTCCCCCAGTGGGGTTTTTTCGCAGCAGAAATGTAAGCATTGCAAAAATATGATTTAAATTTAGGACTTTTTATTGAAAAAATGGCAACATAGCCTAGGCACATTTAAAATATGAGTTCTGGTCGAAGATATATAACACCATTCAAATTCCTACAAAAAATTTACAAACATACAACAGTATGTGATATTTAATCAAACATCTGGTAGGCAAAATCCCAACGTGTTTCGACATACATGGTCAAAGTCGTCCTCCGGGGATTGTATATATTGTTTATTACATGATTATTATTTACATAATTATATACATGATATATTATATCATGTAATTATATACATGATTATAATTGACATTATTTATTTACATGATTACATAAAATATACACAGACACAATTCCCTTGTATTATAATAATACATGTACCTAGGCTATGTTGCAATTTTTTCAACGCCTACATTCCTGCTGCAAAAACCCCACTGGGCGAGATTTTTCCATATTGTAACTTATTTGGGGCAGCAGCATCTATATCACTCATGTTCATGTGCCTCTCCCATGCTATACTCCTCCTACAAGGTTTAACCAATGCTTAGCTGGACACTGATAGAAGTCATAAGATGGCTATATACTGCTGATGAGAAAAGGTATTTACCAGTTTATAATTACTAAAATGATTGCATTTATATGTTCTGTGTACTGTGGGAGACCAGATATTGTGAATGCAGGTTTAGTATCACTTCAAAATGGTTGTAAACCCACACATATACCCAGTGAAGTGACTGGCCTTGGGTGACACACCGAGATTAAACACATTCTCCTACATCATTTGCACATGTTTATCTACACCCATCTTTCCCCTACATCCAGTCAAATTGCAAAATTTACACAGAATCATTCAGCTCTGAAAAGCGGGGGGGGGGGGGTGAGGTTACACTCAGCGAGGAGAGCTCTGTGAGCTGATTGGAGGGAAGGGACACGCCCCCTTCATACAGCACACAGACAGAGCTGAGGCTGTCACTCACCTCCTTCCCCTGTCACCATTTTTCTCTTGGTGTCAGGAAATCTTGTCCGAAGTGTTTAATGCAGATAGCAGAGGAACGCGACAGTGGACAGAAATGTCACTTAGTGCTCTGGATCAACACAAGCACACACTACGAATGGATATGTGTTGTTCCTATTTCATGTCTGATGTTTACAACCACTTTATTGCATTTACTGCATTAAGGCAAAAACACCCCACCAACTATCCTACCCAGCCACATCCCTAAACATTTACTTGACTCCTGTCACCGCTCTATCCCTATCTCAGCGGTGGTACTGCTCCCCTCACTTCCTGATCCCACAGGAAACACTGAAGGAAGCATGAGCTATAGGCTCTTGTAGTTGTTAGTCAAACTCCGGGAGTGTGGCTTACCAGCACTTTGTGTGTTTATGGATGCACACAGCCTGGCTCAGGAGTGTGTGCGCAGGCCAAGGAGGCATCTGGAGGGGGAAGGAGTGGACACAGCCAGTGTTGGACTTCCAGGAGAGAAGGTAAATGACCTTTCTGTGCAATATTGTTGCACAGGCAGATAAGTATAATGTCTTTTTTTTTATTTTAACCAAAAAAATATGCTTTACTATCACATTAAATAGACAAATTCACCAGTCAACTATCTCAACTATTTAATAAAAGGGAGAAGCCTAGAATAATGCAAAAAATAGCCAATCAAATACCTTTTTCATAAGCTGTCTGCTTATAACTGTGGCATGGTGAACTATTACATTTTTAGCAAATTTACCACCAAACTCTACATTATTACTACTACCTCTTGTACGCCTTTGTTGTAAAAGCAGCTTGTAGATTGCAGCGCTTAGTCTATTTTAATGTGTGAGTTTCCCCCTTTATAAAGCAGCACAGCTCTTTAAACAATGATTGTGTGGAAATTGCTCCAGCACCTTGCAGTTTACGAAGCCTATTATTTTTAATGGGAGAAATGTACCATCACTGTTCAGAAAAACGTTCGCAATCTCTCAGCATCACCTTTTGCCAGATTGCTACTCTTTCCTCGCCATGCACCTGCAATGTTTCCAAATAATCAATTATCCCAAACAGAACACTGTATGATGATAGCAAGATGCCAAGAAACTCTGTTTTGTTGTGTCCCACATTCTCTGAATACAGTATATACTATAGCATGACTTTTCTGGGTGCGCACAATACCCCCTTCTGATAACTTTGCATTAAAGCAATTTTATATCTGCTGCCAAATGTGTTAAAATCCAATGGAATAGGAATGATTTTTTATTCACAATGTCCCACAATGGGGTGGTAAAAATATGTGGTAATTGTATTCATCTGTATAGATGGCCATTGAAAACACTTGTGTGCTCAAAAACAAAAATGAACTTATGTTTATATTTACTGTGATTTTACTGATCTGATCATAGGCAGAAGAATTAGTGAATGATGGTATGTTTTGCAGTAATTGCATTTCAAGTGTCAATAAACCCACATCATTAGAAACTGTCAGTACAGTTTCATGCTGTTCATACTCACTCACTATGGGAGCCGTTTTCTGTATTCTGCAAAAAAAACTGGCTGATCCTGCTGTTCATTATCCCTCTCTCCTTGTCTGTGTCCCCATTGCAGCCCAACATCAGTCGTTGCCTTATCTACTGAGCATGCTCCAGTTTCAGTTCCCTTCTACGCTGTTCATTTCCTTCTTTTTACTATCTGTGCAGCCCACATGACTATTGAGTCAGACATGTGGGCATATACACTAAATAAATGACAGCCTACTTCCTCCCTCCTCCTCCATGCCCACTAAACAGGTAAACAATATGGGGGCGTGATATTACATGTTGATTGATGGAGGTTTCACCTCCCTGTAGTTCTAAGCACATACAAACAATACTATTTTGAGATTTTAGGTCAAATACATATTTGTATGATGATTTAAAACATTTATATGTTATTAATTATGTATTTTTCCTTTGTATTTCTAAGGCTGTTTTTTGTTTAAACATTTAACTGGTAGCAGAGGGCTAGAAGCTCCTCCCACTGATGTTTCCTTGCAAATGGGCTGGGAAAGAGTCACATGACAGCTGTATATCAATTATGAAAAAAGGTACTTTGATTTTTTTTATTAAAATAGATTCAGTGCCATTATCCATATACATAAAGAGACGGGATCATGTTAAATCAAACTGTGTGTGTGTTTAGTATCACTTCAAGTAATTGTTTTACTCTCCAGTCTTATTTATTAAACATGGGGAGACATGTTCAGTTTAATATCATTTTACTGCAAGATTTTAGCATAATATAATATGATAGAATGACTGCTGTATTCACACTTGTAACTGTAGCACTTGAAAATGAAACTTCGCAGAGTGAAAATTACAAGTAGTACTTGACCTTTAGCAGAGTCTACCTTTTATATAATAATATACTAGTACTATAATAATAATATAAAGGTATATACTAAGCTGACAAACGTTGAGCCTAGTTTTTACATAACTGCCAATGAAGAGTTTAAAAGGAATTTCATTTTCCCTTTTGCACTTACTGATCGGGAGGGTAGGGGCAAAATTCACACTATTTTCTGGCACCAACTTTAAAACTGTAGACTGCTGATGATGGGCACTTCTTCATCTTTGAATTGGCAGAAGCCTTATTACTACATATTGCTATATTTTCTACTGAATTAAAGCAGTATTAAACCCCTAAACAAAAATGCATTACATTGCAGCTTACCAATTCTTAGATTGCATTTGTTTTCTTTTTTTTTCTCCTTTATTTTTACCCATTGAGACAGCCAGTAAGTTAACAGACCAAGAAGTCCATCAAAAGTGGCAGTTAGAGGCTTAGGACAAACCATTTAACACTGACAGGGGTTCTTATAATGGTCAGGTTTTGCTTTCTTAAAGTGTTTGTAAAGGAAAAAAATGAAAAACAATTATAAACATGTCATACTTACCTGCTCTGTGCAATGATTTTGCACAGAGCAGCCACAATCCTCCCCTTTTGGATCCCCTGATGACACTTGGGGCCCCTCCCCCTTCCACTCATGCATGCTTGCTCGCTCCTGAGCCGGTGTTCTGTCGGATAGTGTCCGCCTATCGTATATTGTCCTGGCCGTACTGCGCAGGCGCAGCGCTTGAGCAGTACGGAGGACAATTAGATTCGTAAAATCTCTGAAGATGAACGGCGCATGTGCAGTACACAGCGGACAGTATCTGATGGGGACACAATCCGACAGGACACCGGCTCTCTGTGGCCATAAGGCTAAGTTCACACTGGCAATAAAAGTAGGCATTGGAGGGGGGTTAAAAACGCCCCCTCAAATGCCCTTGCAAATGATACGATTGACAGCACACAGTGCTGTTCACATTATTAACACATGAAGCGTTAGCATCACATAGCTTCAAATTGAAGCCTCCTGTCGACTCAGGAGGTGTTTGAAGCCTATGAACGCCTCCCATTTAAGTCTATGATAACGCTTCGCAAACACTAGTGTGGGGCATTAACATTAGTTTATTTCCTGTAATATCACTTCTCATTTAATAATAGGCATTTGTGGAGTGGTTTTAACACACCTTAAGGCCCCTTTCACACTGGGGCGGTGCGGGCTTCGGCGGTAAAGCAGCGCTATATTTAGCGCTGCTTTACCGTTGTTTTAGCAGTGGTATTCGGCCGATAGCGGGGCGGTTTTAACCCCCGCTAGCAGCCAAAAAAGGGTTAAAACCCCCTGCAAAGCACTGTTCCAGTGGCTCTTTGCCGGCGGTATTGCCGCGCTGCCCCATTGATTTCAATGGGTAGGAGTGGTGAATACACCGCTCCTTCACTGCTCCAAAGATGCTGCTAGCAGGACTTTTTTTACCATCCTGCTGGCGCACCGCTCCAGTGTGAAAGCCCTCCGGCTTTCACACTGGGGTGAAAGGACCCGCTTTTTTCAGGCACTATACAGGCACTATTTTTAGCTCTGTGGTGCCTGAAAAACACTTCAGTGTGAAAGGGGCCTAACACTCATCAAACAGTTCAAGTTTGCAAGTTCAACAGAGCGCTTGTAAAATGCCAGTCTAACGTCCATACATAAGCTCATTAACATGAGTCTAATGCCCAGACTAATGCTATAGGAGCGTTGGTTAAACGTTAGAAATTTAGTCAATTGTGAACAAACCCTAAGACACAGACAGAGCAGCTCAGCGCAGCCCCCTATTCCCTCCTCATTGGCTGTGATTAACAGCAGTGGAAACCAATATCTCCTGCATCTCAGCCAATGAGGAGGGAGAGACCCGGGAGAGCTTCTGCTCTTATGCACATCGCTGAAACAAGATCAGGCTTAGGTAGGTATTGGGGGGGCTGAGAAAGAAGCTGCACACTGATGCATGATGGTAAAAAAAAAAAAAACTTCAGCCTATAGAAGCGCTTTATGTACATTTTTTATCCCAAAATGAAAAAAAAAAAAAAAAAAAATGTTTCTGTTACAGCTTACAAAGTGTTAGCTGGAGTTGGGTTTTAATTTGTCAGTAAAGTCCATCTAAATCTAATATTAACCTCTCCCGAGATGGACAATGCTGCTGTTCAAAGGTGTATCCATTACTCCTCCGTCCAGAGTGGAGACCCTAAGGTCACTTGCACACGGGTGTGTCATAATTTACTGATCTTTACAGGAACTGTATAGATGAGTAAAATATTTCTTCATTGCAATATTGTAATACACTCATTTATACTCACGTAAACATGCTTATAAAATAGGTATCGTGACTTCCTCAGGGGGGAAGTCAAGTGATGTGGCAATACGCGTCGGGATTGGAGCAATAGGCGGAAACCAGCAGTGACAGAAGTATACAAGCTTATTATTGACGTTTTTTTTAAACCAAAAAGTGAGTGTATCTATATGTTTGCTCTAATAAATTGACCCATTCAAATGGGATTACGCTAATGGCACCTTTCCTCCATTTTTCACATATCCCCATACCGAGTATACTAGAGAAGAAAGCTTTATTACAATCCATCTCTGTAAACATCAAAGAGGGATTCCCTGAAGACCACTGCATGTGATCCATATATGCAGTAACCTTACAGTAGTAAGGTGAGTGGCTTGTACACACTCAGGTGTTACTACAGAGGATCGGCCTGGCACCAGCTGTTTTGTCTATTCACGGTGAAGGGATATATTACCCGTTTTTAATACCGTTAGACTGTCACAGAATTTTTTGGATTGTATTCACATATTCAAGACACTCTTATCCAGAGTGCACATTGGACTTTACATTTTTTGTATTTGTTATGGATGTTTATTGTTTGTAGAAACTATATTTGTTTCACTTGGCACTTTAGCACCAGCAAGTTGGGTGTAAATGTATACATTTTATGTGTTCATTATTGCACCAGCACTTTATTATCTTTTAAACATGCTTATAGATGAGTAAACGTGTATGTAAACTACTGCACTCACATGTAACATTTTCTATTTTTGTTTTACGGCTCTATACTCAATGCTTTATTACTGATCTTTTCTCAGTTCTGAGCATTGTTCCATACACAACAATGCATCTCATTTCAAATCAGTAAATGCTGCATTTTTTACTCCCATGTGCAAGAGGCCTAAGACAAGGAGTGCGTAACTGGCCAGATAACTAGGTAAAAATAAAGAAAAAAAAGCCTAAAAAGCAAAACAAATGCAGCCACTACATCTAAGGCCGCGTACACACGAAGGGACAATCCCGCGGGATTATCCTCTGGACTGAAGTCCAGAGGATAATCCCCTCGTGTGTGGGCGCCGGCGGACTTTTTGGCGCCAAAGTACGGCGGACTAAAGTTTCAGGTTTTGTTCTCAAATTATCCGCTGGACTTGGAAGTCCAGCGGACAATTCCGCCGTTAGTGGGCAAGTCCGCGGGACTTTTGAAATGAACGGACTTGCCGCTCATCGGCAAGTCCGTTCATTTAGCACGTGACTTCAGGTTACGTAGCTAGCGTAGGCAGTTACTGCCGCCGCGCTAGCTCCGTGACCTGGCATGGATTTAAAGGGAATCCCCACGCCGAAAAAACGGCGTGAGGGTTCCCCCCAAATCCATGTCAGACCCTCATCCGAGCACGCAGCCTGGCAGGCCAGGAAAGGGGTGGGGACGAACGAGCGCCCCCCCCCCTCCTGAGCCGTACCAGGCCGCGTGCCCTCAACATGGGGGGGGTGCCCTGGGGAAAGGGGGGCCGTGCGGCCCCCCCACCCCAAAGCACCTTGTCCCCATGTTGATGAGGACAAGGGCCTCTTCCCGACAACCCTGGCCGTTGGTTGTCGGGGTCTGCGGGCGGGGGCTTATCGGAATCTGGGAACCCCCTTTAATAAGGGGGCCCCCAGATACCGGCCCCCCACCCTATGTGAATGAGTATGGGGTACGATGTACCCCTACCCATTCACCTAAGGTGTAAAATGTAAAGTAAAAAAAAACACCCACACTTTTGAAAAAATAGTTTATTGCACTGCTCCGGGGGTCTTCTTCCGTCTTGGGGGTCTTCTCGCCGGACTCCCCCGCCATTTACCAAGCTCTTTTACCGAGCGAGGGGAGTCCGGCTACCTTCTTCGTCGTCGCCGCCGTCTGGGGGTCTCGATCCGCCTTCGGGGGTCTTCTTCCGTCTTGGGGGTCTTCTCGCCGGACTCCTCCCCTCTCTTCTGCTCTTTTACCTAGCTCTTTCACGAGGGGAGGTGTCCGGCTACCTTCTTCGTCGTCGCCGCCGTCGTCTGGGGGTCTCGATCCGCCTTCGGGGGTCTTCCGGGGGTCTCTTCTGTTCTTGCGGCGGTCGTCGTCTTCCGCGCCGCCGGCGCCTTGTCCTTCTTCTTGTCCTTCTTGTTCTTCTTGTTCTTCTTCTTCTTCCGATGTTGACCCGACGCTCTCTCTGCCCGGAATGCCTGTGCCGCTCTGAGCTCTGACTTATATAGGGACATGGGCGACAGGGTCACATGTTCATGTCACATGGTGACCCCGCCCCCTTGCGATGTCACAGTCCCAGCATCCTCCGGGACTGTGACAACACAAGGGGGCGGGGTCACCATGTGACATGTGCATGTGACCCTGTCGCCCATGTCCCTATATAAGTCCGAGCTCAGAGCGGCACAGGCATTCCGGGCAGAGAGAGCGTCGGGTCAACATCGGAAGAAGAAGAAGAACAAGAAGAACAAGAAGGACAAGAAGAAGGACAAGGCGCCGGCGGCGCGGAAGACGACGACCGCCGCAAGAACAGAAGAGACCCCCGGAAGACCCCCGAAGGCGGATCGAGACCCCCAGACGACGGCGGCGACGACGAAGAAGGTAGCCGGACACCTCCCCTCGTGAAAGAGCTAGGTAAAAGAGCAGAAGAGAGGGGAGGAGTCCGGCGAGAAGACCCCCAAGACGGAAGAAGACCCCCGAAGGCGGATCGAGACCCCCAGACGGCGGGGGCGACGACGAAGAAGGTAGCCGGACTCCCCTCGCTCGGTAAAAGAGCTTGGTAAATGGCGGGGGAGTCCGGCGAGAAGACCCCCAAGACGGAAGAAGACCCCCGGAGCAGTGCAATAAACTATTTTTTCAAAAGTGTGGGTGTTTTTTTTTTACTTTACATTTTACACCTTAGGTGAATGGGTAGGGGTACATCGTACCCCATACTCATTCACATAGGGTGGGGGGCCGGTATCTGGGGGCCCCCTTATTAAAGGGGGTTCCCAGATTCCGATAAGCCCCCGCCCGCAGACCCCGACAACCAACGGCCAGGGTTGTCGGGAAGAGGCCCTTGTCCTCATCAACATGGGGACAAGGTGCTTTGGGGTGGGGGGGCCGCACGGCCCCCCTTTCCCCAGGGCACCCCCCCCAGGTTGAGGGCACGCGGCCTGGTACGGCTCAGGAGGGGGGGGGGGGCGCTCGTTCGTCCCCACCCCTTTCCTGGCCTGCCAGGCTGCGTGCTCGGATGAGGGTCTGACATGGATTTGGGGGGAACCCCCACGCCGTTTTTTCGGCGTGGGGATTCCCTTTAAATCCATGCCAGCTTGCGGAGCTAGCGCGGCGGCATTTACTGCCTACGCTAGCTACGTAACCTGAAGTTACGTTCGAAATGAACGGACTGCTCCGTGTGTGGGCAAGTCCGTTCATTTTCAAAAGTCCCGCGGACTTTTGGCCGGCGGATTATCCGCTGGACAAGTCCGTGCGTGTGTGGGCAAGTCCACACCCTCGGAAAGTCCAGCGGACCTAGCCGGAAAGTCCAGCGGATTGTCCGCTGGACTTAGGTCCGCCGGGAAAAGTCCGTACGTGTGTACGAGGCATTAGAATGAATGAGCTGCAATATATTGTATTTTTGTTTTGGGGTTTAATACCGCTTTAAGAAATTTTCATTCACAGCATGGGAACTGGATTGGATGAGAAGAGAATCTCCAAGAATTCTGTGGTCCAGTTAGTGCAATAAATCTATACTAAGAATCAACTGCTTATAGTTTGTAAGGTTCGTTGTAAATATAGGAGGAGCTTGTGGATTATAGGGAAGGCTTGGCTGAGGACTGGGAATTTTTCTTGCAATGGAGCTGATTCTGCCTTCTTTCCATTAATATGCATGCTTCATGTTAATACACAGAGTAACTGGATTAGACCTGGTGAATAAAAAGACCACTGAAAACAGCAAACCCCTGTCTTGTTCCTATTTATTATTCTGCTCGATAAGCTTTGCAAAGCTGCTCATAGATTAATTAAAATTTGGCTAGTTCTGCAGGGACTGGTGGAGCTTCAATCCATCTATGGCCATTCCTGCTTGACAGAAGTTGAACTAACAATCTACTTTTGTTGAATGGAATGTTGAAAATTTTTTATTCGATCAGTGGTTTGCAGCCAATCAGTGTATTCTGACTGTGGAGAAGTACCGCTGTCAGAGTACAATGGCACACTGGGTAGGATTCCACCATACATCTTGCTTGTGTGGATGGAGGAATCTGGGTTTTTTTTTTTTTTTTTGATTAGCCCTCCAACTGATCAAAAAATGGTACCCATCTATGGCTGACTTCGCCACTCTAAACTCAATGCCGAGTTCTAAGCACAGAGGTTCTTACCTGCTCATGTAGGTCTATGGTCTAACTGTTCAAGCAAACCCATTATGATACCATCAAGATTAAAGCAAACCCATGAAGATGGGGCAGAATTACAAATGCTGACTTGATTTTGAAGGAGCCATGGGCTATCAGAGTTAAAAAAAAGAAAAAGGTCAACAATAGCAGCTTCCATACTTCTATCATGAGAGGCTGATTCATTTTTTTTTTTTTTTTTTTATCAATAACTGTCTGCATTATCTTTTGGTGATATAATAACAATTATACTATTATATTCATTATGTTTTTTAAATAATCCTGCTAAACTGTTTTATTAGGTTTACTGCATATACCTTTGACACAGAAGTCAATTTATCAAGTCAGATTAAAAAACATAGACAGAGTCTCATTTCTACAGAGTAATAATAAGGTTAAGCACATTCCAAAATAAATAAGATTTTAAATTACTTGACCCTAGCATCCCTCCACCTAATGCAAATAATCTCCTATCAATACTCGTAAAAGACAATATTGGAAACTTCGCATTGCCTAAGGGACTGAGACGGAAGGGAGACGTTACAAGATTTAAAATTGTTACCATCTGGAAATAAAAACTGCGACTTCCCTATAAAATAAATAAATAATGCATGCTGGTACTTTAATAAGCCAAGCACCTAATGTAACATTTATATTACAATTTAATGGTACTGTGGAATTTTACATGACTGTATTGTGCATGGGAGGAATTGTAATTACTGCTAGCGAATGGACTCTGAACTGTTGTTTACAAGTTAATTGTACAGAAAATAAAAAGATAAATAATTTGGGCTGATATAAGAAAATGACTTAACGTAGACAAAAGCCATTTGCTTACAAAGAATGATTGTTACAGCTCAGAAGGAACAAAATAGTGGAAAGCCAGCCTAATTAAAATCTGTGATCTTCAGCAGTACCGAGCACAGAAAGTCATCTGTGTTTTTAATGATAAAGTGGAACTATTTTCATATCCATGTTGCTCCTATATTTAACTACTCAGAGAATAACATTTGTAGTGTAGTGTCTGCTGAGGGGGATAATTACCTGATAATGGCACCCAGAAACATTTGCATTATAGACACTCACCAGTGTGTGCAAGTAGCAGACGTTTACTGAGACCAAGGGAGTGAAAGTACATGGCAGGCCTATATCAAGAATTATATTATTGTATTTTATTATTTTTACCTTATTTTTTTTACACTGCCATCGTCAAGCTAGGAGAGGGATTATATTTAAACAGAAAAGTCGCTGTATGGCTTTTCAGAGCATACCATAATTGCAGGTATTGATAGAATAGTTTATTAGACAAATTGTATTTATCTGCTTATTTATTAAATGGTTGTAAGTCCCTGTTGTCAAAAAGCTGATGAACAAGTGTAATGACAACCCTTTTCCATAAACCAAAGTTTTCAAGTTTCAACACCTCATGTAACCGCAGGTTATTCCATATAGGCATATACTGCATATATCCCTCATGGGAAGTAAGTTTTTGGACAGTAGTCTAAACTTTATGAATGAATTCAAATGTAGGAAAACAGCGTTTACTATGGAAATAATGAGCTACTATTAACTGTACCAATGGCTCCAATGGCAATTGAGATAATATAATTTGTTGTATAGGGTCATTGGAATCTACAACATTCCATCCACTTAGATGCTGAAGTTGAGATGCCAGGTAATACAACTTAGTGTTAGGAACTGATAAGCCACCTCCATCCTTAGGCAACTGCAAGACTTCCAATCTAATTCCGGGATATTTTTATCTCCAAATGAGACCCCTAAAAAAGGTATCCACCTGTCGAAAAAATTTCTGAGGTAGCCATATTGGACAATTATGCAGGAGATAAAGCAATTGTGACATCCAAACCATCTTTATCAAATTGAAACACAACACAACCATCTCTAGGCAGGATGAAAATGCCTTGTTGATGTCAGAGGTCAGAGGAGAATGGGTAGACTGGTTTGAGATGATAGAAAGGAACAGCAACTCAAATAACCACTCGTTACAACCAATGTATGCATAATACCATCTCTGAACACACAATACATCGAACCTTGAAGCAGATAGGTACAGCAGCAGAAGACCACACAGGGTGCCACTTCTGTCAGCTAAGAACAGGAAACTGAGGCTACAATTCACCCAGGCTCACCAAAATTGGACAATAGAAGATTGGAAAAATGTTGCCTGGTCTGATGAGTTTTGATGTCAGCTGCGACATTCAGATTGTAGGGTCAGAATATGGCGACAACCACATGAAAGCATGGATCCATCCTGCGTCGTGTCAATGGTTTAGGCTGGTGGTGGTAGTGTAATGGTGTGGGGGATATTTTCTTGGCAAACTTTGGGCCCCTTAGTACCAATTGAACATCGTTCAAATGCCATGGCCTACCTGAGTATTGTTGCTGACCACGTCCTTCCCTTTATGACTACAGTGTACCCATCTTCTGATGGCTACTTTCAGCAGGATAATGCTCCATGTTACAAAGCTCAAATCATCTCAAACTGGTTTCTTGGACATGACAATGAGGTCACTCTACTCCAATGGCCTCCACAGTCACCAGATCTCAATCCAATGGAGCACCTTTGGGATGTGGTGGAATGCGGGGATGCATTCTGTCTATCACAGGCGTGGGGTTAAGAGGGGGCAGGGCTGTGTGAGAGTGAGCCGAGCGGAGACAGTCTCAATGTCAGCTGTTACGGCGTGTTTTACCGCTCAGTGATCCCACGGCTCACCTCTAACGGTGCTCGCCCACTCGCCCACTCCCAGGCAGCCCAGCTCCTCGCCAGCCCTCATTTTCCACTCGCAAAATGTGAGTAGGCGAGTGGAAAATTTGAGGGCTGTATATATATTAGTTCTTGATGTACTTTGATGTACAAATTAGGCAATTTTAATTTTCTGATTTTCAAATTAACTGTCATTTGTAGATTTTCTTTTGCTTACAAAAGTATTTTTTATGTACAAATATATATATATATATATATATATATATATATATATATATATATATATATATTTAAAGTTTAGTTATAAAAGATAAAAAAAAAATCAGCACAAGGGAAATTATTTACAGTTAATGTGTCATGTTCCTTGTACTAATAGTTGCATAATCAGTTGAAATCTTCCATCCTCCGAACCCCCCCCCCCCCCCCATAATCTTCTGGTGCTAAGAAAGTCAAGAGACCTGTCATATGCACTGATCAAGACTATGTCTGCACATTAAACTCCCTTCTTCGGTCATAAAAGCTGTACTATAGCTTCCTAGAATGAGAAATGATCTATGAATGGTGGATGAATGAAAAGTCCCACTCCTCCATTCATAGACTTGATCACATTCTCCTAATCTGAGAAGAATCATTTGATCGGATTGCTACACGCATTTCCCCTCACATTCCGTCCTGGAAACATCCTTTTTACCAGCCATAAAATGGTGGAATCTCTCCAATGGCAGTAAAGCCTGACATGAGTTCCAATCCTTCCTTACGATATCCAAAACTAAAAGAAAGTGTTGGCCATAGAAGCCCTTAATGCCAGACTGTATATATGTTAAAGTGAATCTTCGCACCAAATTAAAACTTTGTTGCAGTCTATAACTCTTGTTCCCTAATCAAAAAAGTGCACTAGTTTAGAATGACATAAAGCCTCCTCCTGCTGCCTCATGGATGATCAAATTCACATATTCCAGAGGGTTGTGGGTTTACAGATATCACTGGAATATGAAGCACCTAGTGCTGCATCATCAAAGGGCTGGTTATAAGAACCTGGAAGAGACAGCTCCCAATGGCGGTGACAATGAAGATAGGGGGACCAGGTATGTATCGGAAGACCAACTGGAGAGAATAGGACCACCTAGGATTCGTAACACTTTGTATTAAAGAAAAAGATAGTATAACACATGACTGGACATTCCGACAACAAAATCCCATGTTTTTTTTCCAACGGATGTTGGCTCAAACTTGTCTTGCATACACACGGTCGCACAAAGTAGGTCGGAAATTCTGAATGTCAAGAACGCAGTGACGTACAACACGTACGACGAGCCAAGAAAAATTAAGTTCAATAGCCAGTGCTGCTCTTCTGCTTGATTCGGAGCATGCGTGGCACTTTGTGCGTCGGAATTGTCTACACACGATCGGAATTTGTCATTGGAAAATTTGAGAACCAGATCTAAAATTTTGTGCTATAGAAATTCCAATGGAAACTGTCCCATGGAGCCTACACACGGTCGGAATTTCCGACAACAAGCTCCGATCGCACATTTGCCGTCGGAAAGTCGGAGCGTGTGTACGTGGCATAACAGCATATACGATGTATAAAAGAAAATCAAAGGAAAGTGGTAACTGGGGATGATTTCATTTCATGCATAGATAAAATTCCTCTTTAACATATACTGGAATAAAAAATGAGGGGGTCACCATGCTGAATCTCTTAAAATTCTATTATTTCCACAATGAGATAAAACAAATGATATATGCATGTAGCATAAAAAAAACTGTCATGTTGTGTTTAGAGATGATAGAATTTCTGCATTTTTAATTTACCTGTCTTTTTGTAACATTTAAATATTGTAACTGATTAATGAGTTCTGCCTCTAAATATGTAGGCATGACAAAGGCTATGTAGACCATCTATGTGCAATTTATAATTGTCAGCTCTTCCCTACAAACAACTTTAATAGCTCTACACATCAAATGCCCTAGACAGTACATTCAGCATACAACAAAATTAAAAAATCCGTAATTAAATGATTCCTGTGATTACCTGCAAGACATTTTTTTTGCAAGAAAAATTACCGCCAAATTCATCTCATGGGCTGATGGAAACAAGGATGTATTGTATGATGTTACAGAATGGAAAGGTCAGCCTGCTTTATACATGATTCTGTTTATTTGTTTCTCAAGCAAAAAAGAATGTCTTGAGAGACAACAATGCATCTGCGTCTTCCATTTACTTCTTACATTTTAGAAAAAGTGGTTCACATCTACATTATTCCCAGACCCAGCGGTGCTCATTGTTTGATCTGATGTGATTATAATGCTGTACATTGTTCTAAGAAAGAACCTTATTCCGCCAAATCTGTTTTCAAGGAAATCTCTTCCAGCATGAAAACATCTTCTGAAGTTGGGTTTCTCTGACACTTTGTGAACCTACATATCCTAACATCACATTGATCCTGTTTCAGCTTCAGAACATTTTTGGAAAAAGCAAATGCTTTGAGGAGCCTAACGTGTTTAGACAGCAACCTGGAAAACATCCAAACACTGATAAACTTTTATTATTTTATGCATGGATATGACATCAACATTTTGAATTGCTTCACCGAAAATACTGAACATCCCCACCTAAAAGGAGCTCACAATCGAATGCCTTGTACATAAACATACACACAAAATACAGTTTTGGAATGGGAACCAGATAACCTGATGGTGTGTTTTTTGGGGTTGTGGAAGGAAAAGTGCAAACACATGGAGAACATACAAAACTGAACCATTTAAATCAGTCCTTGCCCCTCAAGGGAGCTTGCAGCCTAATGCTCCTACCACAATCATACACACTTGGCCAAATGTTGGTATGAAAACTTATCAACCATTTAGCATGTTTTGGAGGAAAGATGCAGACACAGGGAGAACATTCAAACTATATACTGCTATAAAAATGTTCTGCACTAATCCTTATGAAAATCATGCCTGAATGCACCAATCTAATTACCAAACACATTTAAAATTCCCCGCTGTATACTGTTTTCTTTTTTTTTTACTTTTCAAGAACGAAAGGTGTAAACTTAATTGATCTAGCCTCCTCATTAATATTTTACTAAATTACTAAATTGTAAATGTCTGAATTACATGTCTGACACTATTGTCTGCCATCACCTTATTTGTAGGTCAAACCTCAAAAGGAGAAAAGACAGACTGCAGAGAAAATGTGTGTAACAGCTTGGCATGACACAGCAAGCTTTCTGGGATGCCTCAAAATAAAATGGAGAAAATGGAATCACCATGGTAACTGTTCAACACAGGCCGCCTTAATATTTAAGTTTCCACAATCAGAATGAAAAGTCAGAGGACAAGAGTAAGCTAAATTCACTCAAACCCTACACAAAGCCACATTCCTTAAAGTATAGCCAAAATATATATTTTTTTAGTTTTTTGTATACAGTGGCGAAGGATTAGAACACAGATTATTATATTTTTTTTTTTATGTGATGTGACATGGTATGTGATGTGACATGTTACATAGACTGATTGTTGTATGCATTTTCACTAACTATGATTATATCTCTCTATATAGTTGTACTGTTGCACTTTAATACTCCCTGAAGAAGTCAATTTGGCGAAACATGTAGAAGACATAAGTGCGTTTGGGACTCAGTACAATGTAACAAGTTACTGTCCAAACTGTATATATGTATATTATTTATATGTCTATGGATTTTAGCTTTTTTACATATACAGCACACTTGTTCTAATATTTACCTTTTTGGTGGATTTAAATGGCACCTTAAAAATCCCATCTTACCTTTTTCAATATTGTTACCTTAGGGATGTGGTGCAGTTACGGGATACCTGCAACCATACAGTTATCATTATTAAAAACTATTTGTCCTGTTTATCATTGAAAGTGAAAGTAAAAGAAAGAAATCCCAAATTTCGTGTTGTCCCCAGAAAAGTAATAGAGGGTAAATCTTCCAATGGGGGCACTAGTTCTGGTAACCTGGGGGTTCCAAGAGATTCCCCTAATTTGCAGGGATTTCCTCTCACTTCCTGTTTTGGCTATGGGACAGGAAGTGAATGTAAATCTCCCAAATTGGACACAGATGGCAAAAAAAAAATCTGACAGGGGTTATAACCCTCCCTTATTCTATCCAAAATGAAGAGAAAAGCTGTGGCTATAGTTCTACTTTAATTTTCCATACCAAGTCATGTAAGCCCATTATATAAGCCTAACCTCATCTGCCTTGTTTGCAGATTTTGAGGAATGTAAATTACACGATAATACATAGTGGAAACTGTATGGTTTAAAATAAGAAAAAAATATAAGTAAAGTTAATGTTGAATACAAAATGAAATGCAAGTAATTTATACATGCTGATACGTATTGAATAAGGCAATAAGCAATATACCAAGTACAAAATCTTATAAGAACCAAAATGAAATCCTTTTTTAGTGGACTATCTTTTCTACATTGTTCTAATGGAAGTTGAAATCTAGCTACACATTTTTCTTTTCCTTTGAATGTTGGTCAAAGCATGGTACATTTTATGTAAAAGGACTCTTCTCTGGGGCCTCATTAAAAAATCATATGTTGGCGCCAAAGATTTAATTGGTATGTACATATGGCAGATTATTCACACGCTCCTTTTGTGTGTCAATGTGGGATGATGTCCTGCTTCAGCAGCAGATTGCTCTGATAGTATCTCCCAACTTTGATCAAGCATACGAACCACTGCAATACTGAAGTATGAACAGTAACCTCTCCACTGGAAATAGATGGCTTAGTAAGGGCTCGTTCACACTACTGATTGAGGGATGGCCATACCTTGCAATTGAGCCACATTTATACCGCGCCCTAACTACTTCCCCTTTAGCTGCAGAGACGGCAGCTGGAGGTATACCTTGCAATTGAGCCACATTTATACCGCGCCCCAACTACTTCCTTCCTTTCCCAATGGACAATGGCCCAGCAGGAGAGATTCCCACATCAACACTGGAATCAAGCAAAGAAATTTTCTCTGTGTATGGTGGCCTAAGAAAGAGGGACATCTTTTAGAATAACCAATGTAGGCAAAGGACACAGACCAAGTTATGCATACCATGGAGGCTTATTAAGCAAAAGGATAAGTTAAAACGAAAGGATTGGTTAAACCCATACATGCTTTTTTTTTTTTTTTTACTCGTGTAGCGGCCATAACCCTTGATGGGGCGGCCTTGACTTTTGGGCTTACCGGTTACCTCCGCTTCGCTTCCGTCTCCAGGTCTAGGGGTTCCCAGAGTTAGTACCCAACGACTTTGGATGCCGACACCATAAAAGTCCTTTTGAAAGGTTTTTATTTAACAGACACAGTCACATGAGGGAACACAGGGCAAGGATGAAGAAAACTCAGGCACCTTGAACTGCTTAGTATACAAAAGTCTCTTTTTGCCAACCCAGAGAGTAGCCACTCGCAGCTGGGCACTTCCAAGCTGAACAAATCTCTAGCCAGAGATTATGGCAGTCAGCACTTGAATAACAAATTTTGCAGTCTTTAACCTTGACTCAAAGCGGTAATCAGAAACAAAACAGGAACCTTTCCTCAGTACCTGGAACGTTATCCGTCTCCTTGACAGTATTGGGGAAGCGTGGATTCTCTAGTGTCCTTCACAACCCAGCAACCAGGCACTTCTCAGGATGCCAGCTTGTTGGCCCTCCTCCTAAGAGTCCTCCCCCGGTCGCTTGCACGAGCTGCGGTGCCCCTCCAAGTTGAGAGTGCACCCGGACGCCTTGAATCCTCCCTCAGTTACTGCGCCTCGGACCAGCCGGCTCTGAGACTCGGGAACAGATGGATCCTTTGCCCCAGACCAAGCGGGTCTATGGGGCCTGTCAAACCAAACATGTTGCGGGGACACACACACCCCTGGCCGGGACCCCTCGCGGGGCTACCCCGATCCAGATCCAGGAAACAGGCAACTCAGGCCTAACGAACCCCGAACACGTGACTCCAGCATCTTAAGTACCCTTCCCCAGACTCCTCAGCGGGGCCAAATGCACCCACTGGTTGGCTCCGAGGAATGCCGATACTCAAACCGTCCAACCAGGCCTGATTCTGAACCTGTCATGTGTGTCTCACCGAACTGAACATGATCAGGCAGAACCCTAACACAGCCCAATCAAACTGATGACAAGCTTCCCTATCCAAATAACTCTCAGAACCCTGTTACTGCTCTGAGAAACAAAAATAAAAAAATTTACAATAGCGGACACCTAGAAAAGGTATCACCGCTACACTAGTACGATAGTTTTTCTTTGTTTCCTTTAGACTGTTTTTTTTTTAAAATCACAAATGCAATCATTTTACAGTTCAGTAAAAGGTATAATAAAGTATAATACATTGGGAAGTTAAATAGGACATTTATTTGCAGAGATCTGAACGTGAGATCAAAAAAGAGGGACATTGAGAAGGAAAGAGGGGCAGAGGGATTTGGTTTGAAATAAAGGATGGTTGGTAGCTATGCATGTTGTACATTTATTAGCATTAACAGACATGATCGATACAAAAATTGTAAAATGATACTGTAAATAAGATGGAAATGGATATGTATTGCTTGTCATAACTCACGCAATATAATGCCAGACCAGACAATTTCTGTTATAAAGATACTGTATCTGATTTTTGTTCATTTCAGTAAACTGTTACATTTCAGCACACTGAACAGATATGGTACAAACATATTGTCACAATGTCACATTATACAGTACAAGTCCCAGAAGACTTTTGCTGGCTTAGAATAGCCTTGACTATCCTTTAGGCCTTTTCTAGGAATATATTTTAACAAGTTACACCTGCTAGGAGGTCAGTGAAGTGCAATACTTGAATCCAGAAATAGTGTCCCTATAGTATAATTTTATGTCTACATGAATGATTGTCAATACAATACATTTTTCTGGTATACCATTTGTGCTGCTCCTTGTCTATAGCTTTTTTTTTGTGTCTGTGTTCTGGTTCACTATTATTATTATTATTATACAGGATTTATATAGCGCAAGCAGTTTGCGCAGCGCTTTACAACATCAGGGAAGACAGTACAATAACAATACAATTCAATACAGGAGGGATCAGAGGGCCCTGCTCGTTAGAGCTTACAATCTAGAAGGGGGGGTCAAGTGGAAACAAAAAAGGTAATAACTGTGGGGGATGATCAGATGGACAAAATGAAAATACAGTTGTTAGGTGTGGGTAGGATAGGCTTCCCTGAAGAGGAGGGTTTTCAAGGATTGTCTAAAAGCTAATAGAGTAGGAGATAGACGGACAGATTGGGGTAAGGAGTTCCATAGGCTTGGAGAGGCTCTGGAAAAAGTCCTGGAGACGAGCATGGGAGGAGGTGATGAGAGAGCTAGAGAGCAGGAGGTTTTGAGAAGAACAAAGAGAACCATTAGGTTGGTATTTTGAGACTAGGTCAGTGATGTAGCTGGGGGCAGACTTGTGGATTGCTTTGTAGGTAGTTGTTAGTATTTTGAATTTAATTTGTTGGGTGAGCGGAAGCCAGTGGAGGGATTGACAGAGATGAGTAGCAGAGACAGAGCGGTTGGTAAGGTGGATGAATCTGGCAGCAGCATTTATTAAGGAAATGAAGGGGGGTTAGAGTATGCAGAGATAGGCCAATGATGGACAATTCATGACTGACTATCTAGCAGTAATGAGTTCTGTTTACAATACAGCTGATTGATAGAGAAATCCATTCATAAAATAATTTTATCTATGGCCAATTTTATCAATGAGCTGCTTTATAAACACAGCCCATTGAATAAATTGTGAGAAGGTAAAACTTGGACAGTGGTGTTCACTATGTTGTCATTTTACACTAATTACAGTCAATGGGTTTGCTGATAAATACATTCAATTAGTTAAATAAAAGAAAACAACATGTAAAAAATACCACAAGTTTTCACGTTTTGGTATATTTTGCTGTTTTTTAGACAATGTGATGAAAAAAAAACAAAAAGAGACAGCGCACATGATATGTTTTTTGGTATATTTTATTTCCCTACTTTAGAAAAAGTCAAATAATCGTAAAATACACTTTCTGTTGTCTTCAAGAAACTCAAAATAAATAAATGAATAAATAAAAAACAATGAAATACACAGAAAAATGCTCAAAACAATATAAAAAAAAAAAAAAAAATAGCAAAAGCCATTTAAAACCCTTAAAAGTCTTAAGCATGGCCAGACCTACTTTTAAAACAGAACTGCAATCAAAAATAAAATACCGTAATTTTACAATAAAAACTAAAAGTAAAATAAAATAAGCTACTTTTGCTGCAATACTCCCCTGTCCCCAGCACTACTTCTCTGTCACAAAACATCCTCAGTCAGTGGGTCGAATGTTGACAAACATCATTCAATCCACTTCCTGTGAGTCCAGGCTGTCATGAACAGTGAAAGGAAAGCAGCACATCCTTCTTTGTTACGTAGCTTTCTCCTCCCATCAGCATGCTTTTTGTAAGCTGATTTGCTCTTCGTGTTGCTTCTTCTACTCCCACTCTGAGATCTGCTGTAGAGGGGCTGCAAGAAGCTAATTCCAGGTCAAATTAAGGTACCTACGCCGCTATAAATTGGAAGGCCGGGTACCGGCCTGAAGTTATGGGAGGAGCCCGGAGGGTATTTAAGCAGCCCAAAGGCCGCCGGTCTTTGTCGGTTTCCTGTGCGTGATATCTGATACGTCAGACATCTAGGACCGACTCGTTCGTGACAAGCGCTCTTGGTGCCGGCTCGTGAGCTCCGTTTTTCGTCTATCCGTCTTCTCTTGTTGCAGTCCCGTGTTCCGTGTCGTAAGTTGTGTCGCCCCTTCGTGTCGCACTCGTGTCGTCGAGTCGCAGTTTCGTACAAAGAGTCTGGTTCGGCTGTCGCAGGTAGGGCTTCGGCTCCCATGTTTACGTTCTCATACACTGCTTATCATGTCACTAAACTGTGATCTGCGTAGCTCACGAGCCACGCGCTGCTTGTCTCGAAACCTTAAACACTTACTCGCACGTTTTGTTGTACCCGATCGGGAGCCATCTAACGGCACGCACGTTCAGGGCCGCCTGCCACAGACACTCCGACCGATGTCGCATCCGGCACTTAGGGTTCCCTTACACGAGCGGGCTACACAGTCTCCGAATCGTTCAACATAACTCACGCACGGGTGCCGTTCGCACTCACACGTATCGTTCATGTTCTGCCATTATCCGAATTAGTGGCGCTAGCGAGCGTGCCGAATCGCTATTATTCCGAAGCACTGTTGGCATTCTAGTTGTACGAATCACTTCGACCGTGTCGAAACATTTCACGAATTAGCATGACAATCATTTCATCATTTCAAACGTGGCTAACGTACCAGGCCATTCGGTCATGCTAAATCATTTCGCATCAGTTAATCAGGGCGTTCATGCCATCGCTTCGATCCTGGTCCGGTCGCATCCACGCATGCTCCGATCGGGGCGATCCAGATGCACGACTACCCGGCCTCATTTCGATACATGCGCCAAGGGCGGAATCACGTTACTGGCTGCGGGCATTCCTGATTCTTGCCCCTGTCATGGCATATCATTTCTGTCACTTTACCACGCCCGGCATGAATGCAGTCACTTCCCCGCACTAATTCGTGTCGGCGTGCCCTAGGCACGGCCTCATTTCTATACATGCGCCAAGGGCAGAATCGCATCACTGGTTGCGTACATTCCAGATTCTTGCCCCTGTCATGGTATCTCATTTCTGTCACCTTACCACGCCCGGTGTGAATGTAGTCACTTCTTCGCACTAAATTCGTATCGGCGTGCCCTAGGCATGGCCTCATTTCAATACATGCGCCAAGGGCGGAATCGCATCACTGGTTGCGTACATTCCTGATTCTTGCCCCTGTCATGGTATCTCATTTCTGTCACCTTACCACGCCCGGCGTGAATATAGTCACCTCTTCGCACTAAATTCGTGTCGGCGTGCCCTAGGCACGGCCTCATTTCAATACATGCGCCAAGGGCGGAATCGCATCACTGGTTTACGTACATTCCTGATTCTTGACCCTGTCATGGTATCTCATTTCTGTCACCCTACCACGCCCGGCATGAATGGAGTCACTTCTTCGCACTGAATTCATGTCGGCGTGCCCCAGGCACGGCCTCATTTCAATACATGCGCCAAGGGCAGAATCGCGTCACTGGTTTACGTACATTCCTGATTCTTGCCCCTGTCATGGTATCTCATTTCTGTCACCCTACCACGCCCGGCATGAATGGAGTCACTTCTTCGCACTAAATTCGTGTCAGCGTGCCCTAGGCTCGGCCTCATTTCAATACATGCGCCAGGGGCGGAGTCGAAAAAAAAAAAAAAACTTTGATTCTTGCCCTTGTCATGTTATGTCATTTCTGTGTCACCTTACCACGCCCGGTGTTAATTGGTCACCCGCTTGTACGAATTCGCGCCGGCGTGCCCTAGGCCGGCCGCATTTCAAAAAAAAAAAAAAAAAAAAAAAAAAAAAAAAAAGAAAAAAAAAAAAAAAAAAAAAGGGGGGGGGGGAGCTTGGAGTCGGACTCGGTGGCAGCTGGATGTCACAGTTCGGCCTCAGCATACCTAGGCAGTCGGCCTAGTTTCATGGTGGCCTCATTTTGTACGTGCTCCGGAGTCCGGCCCACAGTCACCCCCATACGGTACGAACGGGCCGGGCCCTGTCACGGGAAGTTCATTCAGTAAGGCAACGTGTCAAGTCAGTCGTTCGTGTTGTCATCTGTCAGTTGATCCCACAGCGATCTCGGCAGTCGACTCAAGTCACTATCGCCTGTTGTTATCATCTGCGTTGGGTTCCGTCGCTCTGGACGGCAGCAGTTTTAGGCTCTTAAATAGGTATTTTTTCTCACACTCTCTCAGGTCAGTCGGATTCAGTAGGTCCACCTGCGCCAACTTGATCAGGGTTCCAGCAGGCCCAGCCTGCAGACACGTGACCAGTCTACCAAGTTACAGGTCTTGGTGGCAGCCGCCATGTCGTCAGTTGGCAGCGATGACCTCACCACCCCACTATCTCCGGCGTCAGCCTCCGAGGCTGGCAGTGTCCAGTCTCTTAGGGCATGGACAATTCCCAGGCTGTCCGCCGAGCTGAGACGCAGAGGGATACCCTTCTCGTCCACGGCCAGGAAGGCGGAGCTGTTCAGGCTTCTCTTCCCACCACCGGCCGCAGCAAGCCCCAGCAGCCAGCAGGCGTCTCTGGAATCGATTTCAGCCGCCGTTGCCCAGCTACACACCCTCGTGTCTTCCCTGTCTTCCTCAATCGTGGAGGTCCAGGACAGGGTGTCTCGGCTAGAGGCCAGCCCGGCTGCCACGGTTCCGGACCACGCGGTGGTCCCAGCCATCAGTGCACCGGCCGCAGGTAGTGAGCTTGCCACGCCTACCGTTCACCCTTCCCACCTGGTGCCACCCAGCGTAAGGAAGGACATTCTAGAGGGCAAAGACGTCAATCTGGCCTCACTCTTGATCTCGGTCCATGACTTGGCCGAGAACAAGGCCTACACCTGGGGGGATGTCTCGGTGGTGTTGAAAGCGAAGGATCCGAGGCTCAACAGGAAGCTCACGGTGCCCGAATTCACGCTCGCTTTCGGCATGTTTAGAGACGTGCTGTGCTCAGCCTCCCCCGGCAGACGGGAAGAGCTGGACCTCTACCTCCATTTGGTCGTAGACCTGGGCCACAAATACGGTGGCTCAGCGTTCTACGACTACCATCGGTCCTTCTCGGCCAAAGCCGCAGCCAGATTCACACAGTTCCATTTGCCAACGGACTGGAGCGTAGTGGACACGGAATTGTTCTGCCGCCACTTTGCAGGCCTTCGCTCCCCGCTATGTGCTGTCTGTCAGTCAGCGTCTCACACCACGGTCTGGTGTGCCAACGTAGCCTCTGTCCATCCGATAGCTAGCACGGCCTCTGCCAGCACGAGCCAGGCTCAGCAGGCCCCGGTGCAAGGGCGAAAGATGGACAAATTGGGACGTCCGGTGCGGATGGTTGGGGGAGCCGCCATTTGCAACAATTTTAATTACGGCTCCTGCAATTTCAGCCAGTGCCGGCTCTTGCACATTTGCACCCTGTGCCAGAGGGCGCACCCCAGGATCCTGTGTGAGGTCAAACAGAAGAGACCATGACTAAGCCGGGTCAATGTCCTTTGGCTCGGCGTTTACCTGACCTCACACCCCACTCCGTCACTCGCCAGCTACCTCATCCGAGGCTTCACTGAGGGGTTCCATACCGGGCTCATCACCCTGCCCCACTCCACCCACGAATGTCCGAATTTACGCTCAGCAGCAACAGACGAGCCAGCGATTGATGTCCTTTTGCAGACGGAGTTGGATCGGGACTTCATGATAGGCCCGTTCTGTCAATCCCCCTTCAGCATCTGGAGGGTTAGCCCTATCGGGCTTGTGCAGGGAAAGTTCTCAAATAAAAAACGTCTGGTGTATGATCTGTCAGCGCCTCATTCTTCCGTCGTTCCCAGTCTCAACTCGCTCATCCCCTCCGAGGAGTTCTCGCTGAAGTACGCTTCGGTAGACATGGCTATCCAGGCCATTCTCAGGGCAGGGGTGGGTGCGTGGCTCTCGAAGGCGGACATATCCGACGCCTTCAAGCTGCTGCCCATCCATCCTTCCTTGTGGTGCTGGCACGGCATCAAGTGGAGGGAGCGATATTATTTCGCGACCAAATTGACCTTCGGGTCTAAAAGTAGTCCTTGGCTATTTGACAAGTTCGCCGAGACCCTGGCGTGGATCCTTCTCCATGAGGCACAGTGCCACGAGGTCATCCATTATTTGGATGACTTCCTTTTGATAGAGCCGCCCGGGGCTCCCCCAGGGGACCTTGGAAAGTTGAGGACGGTTTTCGACAATCTGAACGTCCCCATAGCGGAGCACAAGGTTGACGGCCCGGCACACAAGATCACGTTCCTGGGCGTCGACCTTGACACGTTGGCCATGCAGGCCAGCCTTCCAGCAGATAAGTTGGACCGTATCAGGACGGTTCTGCAAGAGTTCACCCGGGGGGGGGGGATGTACTCAGAAACAACTTCAGTCTCTCCTCGGGATGCTGAACTTTGCCGTGAGGATCATCCCCCAGGGCCGCTCCTTTGTGTCCCGGTTGCTGGTCTTCCTGTCCTACACGCAGGACCCAGACCAGGTCATTAGGCTGGATTCTGCAGCCAGGGCAGATCTGGCCATGTGGGAGCACTTTCTTAGTGATTGGAACGGTGTGTCCCTGTTTATCCCAGTCGTGTCCACGCAGTCACCACAGGTGGTGACCGACGCGGCGGCATCCACAGGATGCGCCGCCATTTTTGGCCATTTGTGGTTCGCCGCACCGTGGCCTCCTCAAGCACTAGCCACACCGGGCTTTACTACTACGTCAGCCCTCTTTGAGCTCTTCCCTATTGTAGCAGCCGCCCACCTATGGGGTCACCATTGGTCTGGACAGACGGTGGCTTTCTCGACAGACAATCAAGCCACAGCCGAGATCATCAGCAGGGGCAGGTCTAAGTCCAGGCCCGTCATGTCCTTCCTCCGCAGACTGGTCCAGCTATCCCTACAGCATCAGTTCAATGTGTACTGCTCCTTCATTCCAGGGAAGTTCAACGCAGCAGCGGACGCACTCTCCCGTTTTAACTTTATTTCTTTCTTTGAACAGGTGCCAGGAGCCTGCCGTCATTCAGCCACTATCCCGGATTGGTCACAACTGACCTTGGACTAGCCCCACATCTACACTCAGCTACCGATATCATCAACGCCTCACTCGCCCGCAACACCCGTCGGGCCTACCAGACGGCCTGGAGGGCGTTTAACAAGTTCCTGCCCCAGCGGCCTCGCGAGTCTTCCAGCCTCAAGCAGGTCTTGGCGTTCATCGCCTACTGCCATTCACACCTAGCACTGTCACACAGCACGATACGCCAGTACGTGGCCGGGGTGCAGCACTATTTGTCACTTCAAGACCCCGCAAGGCCTTCGGTGTTCTCCTGCCACGCCGTGAGGGCTCTACTACGTGGAGTTCAGAAACACCAGCCGCCAGTCAGCTCAAAGCGGCTGCCTATCACGGGGGAGATCTTCAAGGGGATGTCTGACATCCTGGATAGGTCCCCTTTCGGTCTCCTCCTCAGTACCGTCCTGCAGGCTGCGATACACATGGCGTTTTACGGGTTTCTGCGGCCCAGCGAGTTCACTCGCAGCCACCCAGCCGGTCCAGTCTTGCGTAGAAATAATCTCTATCGCCACCAGGATCACTACGTCCTTCACTTGACGACCTCCAAAACCCAACAGCGAGGTTCCGGAGTAGATATTCACCTGTACAGGACTCACAACAACTGGTGCCCAGTTGCCGTATTGGACCGCCTGACGGCACTGCTGTCCGACTGCCCAGGGGCCAGTCCACTGCTACCGTTTCCGGTGAAAGCCCTTAACTCTTCGCAGTTCGTGGAACATGTCCGGGTCCTTCTTGGCCATCTTCAGTTGGACCCCAGCCAGTACTCCGGGCATTCGTTCCGGATCGGGGCGGCCACGACGGCCTCAAGACAGGGGGTTCCGGACCACGTAATCAAGAAACTGGGTCGGTGGAAGTCGGCCTGCTTCTCTCGCTACATTCCTAACCCACAGTTAGAGATGGCTCAGGCCTTTGCTCGACTCACTCAGTGACATTACCTCTAATAAATAATTATCCCCTACCTGAAGGTTTTTGCCCCCTTATTTTGGCGTACCATACGGTAGACCAAGGCACACTTTCAGGTCTATTTCATGTTGGTGAGTTTTGTGTTGTCCCTATGTGTCATCGTTACTCATGTCGTCCGTAGGGCTCTAGACCATAAATTGGAAGGCCGGGTACCGGCCTGAAGTTATGGGAGGAGCCCGGAGGGTATTTAAGCAGCCCAAAGGCCGCCGGTCTTTGTCGGTTTCCTGTGCGTGATACCCGCCCACCCTCCCCTTTTAAAAACCTCTTCTAAGTATTCTTACCCCAGACTGAATACTCATTCCACATTCCATAACTACTTCTTATCATTCTTTATCTAGGGTATGCCCCCTTATTTTGGCGTACCATACGGTAGACCAAGGCACACTTTCAGGTCTATTTCATGTTGGTGAGTTTTGTGTTGTCCCTATGTGTCATCGTTACTCATGTCGTCCGTAGGGCTCTAGACCATAAATGTAATTATGTAAAAATGAATAGAGTACTCCAGTAATTTGTGTAATTTATATTTGCCTAGAGCTAACTTAACTAACCATCATTTTGCCTTCTGCACCGTCTTTAGGGCTGATTCACCCCAGATGTAACCCAGTGTGTTTTTATTCTGCATCTAAAACACATGGGCAATGTTTTCCATGTATTACAATAGCCCCAGTTCCCACCAGTGTAGTGCGTTCCAGTGCAGTCAACCAAAGTAGAACATGTTGCATTTTTTCTGGATGTTACCCTGGACCCTGGAACGTGGCAAAGTGCATCAAAAACCCACTGGAACACATATCCTCAATTGAGATGAAGAAAAAAAGGAGGGAAAACAACACATCAAAAACGTGCATGCCGAAATATGCATCCCGGAACTCAGAAATTGTGGTATGAACCAATTTCATTTTGCTAATAAAAACACTGGCAAATTTCAAGAAGACTTGGTGAAGCAGAAAAGGCCAATTTGCCTTTGAACTCCAGTTAGCAAAGGAACCCCAAACAGATTTGTTTTAACGAGACAGGAAAATACAACCTACAGCTTAGAAACCTTTTTTTCTCAATCCATCAGAGTTTTACGTCAGAAATGGCGGCAGGCATATTTACTGGTGTAGTAGTGGGCTTAGAAAACCTGTCTTTTACACAAATACAGCCTGGAATGCCTTAAAATAGAACTAAAGTAATACCTTGGATTGAGAGTAACACGATTAATGAGCGTTTCGCAATACAAGCTAATAAAAATTTTAAAAATCCTGACTCGGTTTGCGAGCGTTGTCACAAAACAAACAGGATTCAAGCCTGTGTGGTGTGCAGTACTGAATTTGGCCAGAGGTGCGGGGGTGTCGGTGACATTCGGAGCCACTCGGATGCACGAAACATGAAAACACCCAGAAACCGAAAACACCCAGAAACCGATTGGATGCACTCAGAAACACTCGGAGAGGCTCGGAAACACTCCGGTACGGAGTGTTTCTGAGCCTCTCTGAGTGTTTTCCGAGTGCATCCAATCGGTTTCTGGGTGTTTTTGGCATCCCCCACCTCTGGCCACATGCGGTACTGCATACAATAGAAGTCACTGTGGAATGAGTTATCTGAGTTCCCATTGACTTCTATAGGGAAACTCGCTTTGATATACGAGTGCTTTGGATTACAAGCATTGTTCTGGAACAAATTATGCTCGTAATCCAAGGTACCACTGTATTGGCAACATTTGGATAGAGTAAGGGAGGGTTATAACCCCTGTAAGGTTGATTTTTGCCATCTTTGTCCCACTGGGGAGATTTAACTTAATTTCCTATCCCATAGACAAAACAGGAAGTGAGAGGAAATCCCTGCTAGTTAAGAAAATCTGTTGGGGACCTCCAAGTCACCAGAACTAGTGTCCAAGTTGCAAGATTTTCCCTCTACTACTTTTCTGGGGACAACCCAAAATTTGTGATTTTCCTTTTACTCTCACTTGATAATGTTAAACAGGACAAAGAGAGATGGAGAATCTCCCTAACAGGGGCACAGACAGCAATAAAAACTGACAGGTGTTGTAATCCCTCTCTCCTCTATACAAAACAAAAAAAAAGGTTTTGCCTTTAGTTAAACTTTAAGCAGGCCAGGTTCTGCAGTGTTTTGGCCAGCATGATAAAGAAGCCCATTAGGGAATGTATTGGTTTGATCTCAAGGCATGGCATGGCTCTAATGCTGCGTACACATGATCGGATTTTCCAAATGTTGGATATGAGCTTGTTGGCGGAAAGTCCAACCATGTGTATGCTCCATCAGACATTTTTTGTTGGACTTTCTGACAACAAATGTTGTCAGACTTTCTAATAGTGTGTACACAAGTCCGTTGAACAAAAGTTCATGCATGCTCGGAATCAAGGACAAGCCGGAAGCGCTCAGTCTTGTAAAACTAGCATTCATAATGGAGCTATCACATGACTATTGAACTTCCATTTTATCGGCTCGCCGTACGTCTTGTACATCACTACGTTCGTAATTGTTGGCCAACATTTGTGTGACTGTGTGTATACAAGACAAGTTGGAGCCAACAACCTTCAAACAAAATTCCAAGGGTTTTGTTGTCGGAAAGTCCGATCGTGTGTACTTGGCATAAGGTTCCACAACATTTTCATTCACAAGACCAATGATGGTGGTGGGAAAAAAGAAATGATTTTTGTCATAAATAAATAAATGTATGTATTGCTCAGAACTTTAGAGCCAATGCCACCCTACGTATTAGCATACAAGGTTTCCATACATCAGAATTTGAGGATATGGCCAAGTGGTTAGATAGTTTTAGGAGATCTTACTGTAATAGAATTGTACATACAATAGGCATTTTCAATTTTATTAAAAATGAAGACTCGAACCTGTCACAAATCATCAAATTCCTTTTGAGGAGCCTTTGCTTCCCCTTCTCAGAAGAAAAGGGGATGGAAATGACAAATTATGAATGAAAGGAATACATGGGGTGCTGGATAATAACGGAGGTAAAGAATAAAAAGGTTAGCTATCTTAATGTACATGTGGCTGGTTTATCTTGTCTGTAATAATATAGTTCTTGAAGCCAAGAAGCAGCTGTTAGACATTACCAGTAATTGCTGTATGCTGTCATCACATTTGCGTACAAGAGTAGAGCAGCAACAAACTATCAATCAGTAACGGGGATATTTCCACTGGCTCAGATCATTGAAAGTGCTTCTTCTCGTTGTCATGGCAACAACCTCAGCAACCACCCAGTTTGATGCTTGATTGCTTTACTCGCTATTCCGGAAAGCAGTTGTATTGCTCCATTAATTTTATTTTTCTAAACCTCATTTATTTTAGATAGTAAATAACCTGGAACTAATTTTGAACCATGAAATGAAACCAGGGCTTAGAACCATAACATGAGAAGGATTCATATTAAAATAATTCTTGATGTACACTACATAAATTTTTCCTAAAGGACCCGTGAGAAGCTATCTATTATAATAATCATCATATATCTCAGAAAAGACCAAACAACTCTATGTTCAGACATTGTTCATTACTGGATGTACTGTTTTCAAAAATAGTCACATAGCTAAATGGAACGAAAGCAGGACAGAAGAATATGATGGTGGTCAATGTATTTATTTACTCCAACATATAATTATAAGCCTACCTATATATTGACAATTCCTACTATCTTCAGTGCCGCATGCAAAGGGATTTTGTTTGGAATTCAGTAATTATTTAACTGGTCACAGAATTGTTGGTGGCCATCTTTAATCACTTCAATACAGGGCACTTACCGTATATACTTGAGTATAGGCCGACAGGAATATAAGCCAAGGCACCTAATTTTGCCACAAAAAACTGGGAAAACGTATTGACTTGAGTATAAGCCGAGGGTGAGAAATGCGCAGCTACTGTAAGTGGAAAAGAGGGTCAACAATGCCCATTTGCATGCCTCACTGTGCCCATTTGCAGCCATAGGTCCCCCGAACTTCAAACTTGGTAGTTAAGGGTTCCTAGATGCCCCCTAGCTGCAGCCAAAGGGTCCCGAAATGACTTTGCTGCAGATGGACACAGTTGACCGACTTTGGGGCCCCAGATATCGGGGTCACTTAGTGCAAGGAACCCCAAATTTGGTATGCGAACTAGCACTACAACATATCCAAATTTGGTGTTCCTATCACCAAGTGGCACCGAGATACGGGGCCCCATAAGCCTACCTATATATTGACAATTCCTACTATCTCCAGTGCCACATGCAAAGGGACTTTGTTTGGAATTCAGTAATTATTTAACTGGTCACAGAATTGTTGGTGGGCATCTTTAATCACTTCAATACAGGGCACTTACCGTATATACTCGAGTATAGGCCAACCCAAATATAAGCCGAGGCACCTAATTTTGCCACAAAAAACTGGGAAAAATATTGACTCGAGTATAAGCCTAGGGTGAGAAATGCGCAGCTACTGTAAGTGGAAAAGAGGGTCAACAATGTCCATTTGCATGCCTCACTGTGCCCATTTGCAGCCATAGGTCCCCCGAACTTTAAACTTGGTAGTTAAGGGTTCCTAGATGCCCCCTAGCTGCAGCCAAAGGGTCCCAAAATGACATTGCTGCAGATGGACACAGATGGATACAGTTGACCGACTTTGGGGCCCCGGATATCGGGGTCACTTAGTGCTAGGAACCCCAAATTTGGTATGCGAACTAGCACTACAACATATCAAAATTTGGTGTTCCTATCACCAAGTGGCCCCGTGATACGGGGCCCCAAAGTCAGGTCAGAAAATGTCATTCTCTGTGCTTGACTCGAGTATAAGCCAAGGGGGGCATTTTCAGCACAAAAAAATGTGCTGAAAAACTCGGCTTATACTCGAGTATATACAGTATACACCTTCCTGCCCAGACCAATTTTCAGCTTTCAACACTGTCGCACTTTGAATGACAATTGCGCGGTCATGCTACACTGTACCCAAACTACATTTTTTATCATTTTGTTCCCACAAATAGAGCTTTCTTTTGGTGGTATTTGATCACCTCTGGGATTTTTATTTTCTGCTAAACAAACAATTTTTTTTGAAAAAATAAGTTTTTATTTGTTACAAAACTTTGTAAATAAGTACGTTTTCTCATTCACTGATGGGCACTGATGGGACTGCACTGATAGTCACTGATAAGGTGGGACTGATGGGCACCGATGAGGTGGCACCAATGAGGTGGCACTGATGGGCACTGATGGGGCACTGATAGGCAGCACTGATGGGCACTGATAGGTGGCACTGATATGCAGCACTGATGGGTACACATAGGTGGCACTGATGGGCACTGAAAGGTGGCACTGATAGGTGGCACGGATGGGTACTGATAGGCAGCACTGATGGGCACTGATAGGTGGCACGGATGGGCATGGATGGGCACTGATATGTGGCACTGATGTACACTGTGATCGATGCCAATCAGTGCCAAACAATAATGCCTGCCAATCAGTGATGCCCATTGTGGGCACTGATTGGCATCCATTGTGGGCACTGATTGGCATCCCTGGTGGCCATGGGTGACATACCTGTTGGTGACTAGGGGGGGGGCTGCCCTGATAATCAATCAGCACAGACCCCCCCTGTCAAAGGAGCAGCCTACTTGCATCTGACAGATGCGATTGAGGAAAAGCCAATCAACGGCTCTTCCTGTTTACACTGTGATCAGCCGTGATTGAACACGGCTGATCACATGGTAAAGAGTCTCCGTCAGAGACTCTTTACCTAGATCAGAGTTGCGGTGTGTCAGACTGACACACCGCAACAACGATCGCCGTGATGTTGTTATGTTATCCTGAAAGATGTCATATGGCGTCCGGTCAGGATAGCACAACCTCTTTGCTGACGTCATTGTGCTATATGGCGGGTGGCAAGTGGTTAAGAAATAATACACAAATACACTATGTTAAGCTGGCCCTACACATCCCTGATGAACCAGATAAAATGTGAGCCATTGGTGGCCCTGTTGGCATCCCCCTGCCTGACATCCTTCTGAAAATTAAAGGAGCAGATTGTGGGGCAAACAGCGGTTACATCCAATCAGATGCAGCCATTGTTCAGGTGTTCTGGTTCTGGCTGTCAGAATGCAATAGCCAGAAGGGAAGATTCATCCATCCATGCTAGTGTGGATGGGTAGATCAATAACAATCTTACAGTGTATGGCCACAACAAGGCTCTGTTCACATTTGTGTGTTGCAGGAATGCACGTGTATTGCAGCATACACGCTACCATGCAATTAGGTGCGCTGCGTTAGAAAAAAATACATGCGCCTTTTTTGGTGTGATTTGGTGGGGTATACCCATTCCAATAAACGCATATAAAAATGCACATCAAAGTGTGTGTTGCTGCAGTGCGTAGGTGTGAATCTAGCCAAAAACTCAGTGCATAAACTGAACTAGGGTATACTTCAATTGCTAATATACCTGGTCATTTCTCATTAGTCAGGTGATAAGTTCTGCTCATGCAAAGCAAAACTTGGTAACTACAATAGGCTAAAACAACTGGATACTCCATCTAGGATTGAGTTTTTGCTTTAAAGGGTTAACATGGCTTTAATACTAGAGAAAGAAGAAGAATCAAATCTCACTCAATCTGCCCCCGATACAAGTTCAGAAAGTTCAGATATGATAAAGGTTACAATGTTCCTTAATGAATGATCTATTGATGGTGCGGCAAATGGGGTGGGGTCATTGCCAAGAATTCCAGGCTTGAGTACTACAATGAATCTCTATGAAATTTTATCACGCTGGGGCTGGACGGTAAGGCATAAAAACCCAGGGGAGCTTTACTACTCCAAAGTGAACCCTAGACTGGAATTTTCAAAGTAACGAAGACCAAACTCTTCATAAAGAACGCACCGATATGGATTATTTTAACCAAGATAGGGATGTACTTGCAGTTCCCTTTTTATGGGCATACCAGCTTGTAGTCCGGTGTAGTGAAGGGGGCACCCGGAAGTGTTTTTTAAAGGATCAACAGAGCACATATTGCACTGCAAAATCACCACTGACCTGGAACAGATTGTGGTTCCTAGCTTATGGGAATTCACAATCTGCATCTCCTCTCCTCACTGAACAGGGATTTGTGTGTTCACACACATACATGTCCCTGTTCTTCCTCTCGTGCCCGTGATTGCACGTGGCCGGCGGTCACGAGCATGGACACCCCCCGCAATGCAGCGTGCGCGCGCCTGCTATCCTGCTTAAAGGAGCCGACGTACAGCTACGATGGTTCGGGGGGTCGTGCCGACGTGCCGCAGTATAATGACAGTGGCTGGTCGGCAAGTAGTTAAATAAAAAATGTAATGATGTATTTATAAATACAGAGCTGAAATAATTTGTGCCATTAATATCTGCCTGGAGTTGAGCTTTAAATAGCAAACAGAAGGCAAGAAGACCAGACTACGGGAATTAACCAACAGCAGGCCAGCCAGGGGGAGAAGATGAATGCCAGAATGAACATCAGGGGCACTTGAGTGCATTTGTGTCTGACTAGAGTAAAAGAGAAAATATAGATTTCTGTATTTTGTGATAAATGTCTGGAATATACACTGGCAGCTTTTCATATGACCAGAGGCAGAGGAAAATGAGACTGCATATACCAACAAGCTATAAAAAAGGTAGTTAACTTTATTTTCTTTTTAAAGTGTTAGTTGACCTTTACAGAAAAAATCTAATGGGGAACTAACACTGGACACCCGCCCCACACCCGGTCCAGTGGTGGCTGGTGCTCCAAATTTTTTGGGGGGTGCAAACAAACTGAAAAATTCTGAAAAAAAAACACCAATCGCAGCCACTGTGCCAATCAAACGCAGCCACGGTGTCATCAAAACGCAGCCACTGCGTCATCAATCGCAGCCTCTGTGTCATCAAACGCAGCCACTGTGTCATCAAAACTTTAATAATTTAAATAAATTCCCAATAAGTGAATCATGTGACATATATAATGTCCTCCAGTGGACAGTGAAACCTTGAAAAATCCTCCAATGGAAAATGAACAAACAGCAAAAGTTGGTGAAAATCCTGTAACTTTTAAGGACGGACAAAGTGAATCCACCACCACAAAGAGTGCACGCTTACCAGCTGCACAAGCAACACTTGGAACGTTATGATGGATAAATAGCCCTTTAAGTAACATTCCCCTTACTATCCAATGTGGAGATTATCGATTGATTTTGATGTAACGTTCCAAAGGTTATACAAATTGGACAAAATAGGACTCACCACTGCTATGCATATTACTCTGATAAAGGTATAACGTTTCTCTATTGTGAGTTGTTATATGATAGATTTCGTTTTGTTTTTCCTCGCTTTTTATCTTAGTTTTTGCATTTTTGGTACAGTACATCAATTTTTTAAGTAATATTGTTATTTAGCACCCATTGTGGAGATTGGCGGTTGATTCTGACGTCACCAGTCGGTTTGTCCACGAGTGGTATGAATGAATGAATGACTTGTATAGCGCTGCAAATGCGAACTGAATCGCCTCCAGGTATACAGTCCCGTTTTGGGTATAACACTTCTTAATGTGAAGTGTTATGTGATAGATATAGTTTTTGTCCTATTTGTATATCCTTTGGAACGTTATGATGGATAAATAGTCCTTTAAGTAACATTCCCTTTACTATCCACTGTGGAGATTATTGATTGATTTTGATGTAGTCGGTTGATTCGCCCACAAGTGTTTTTTGGAAGCCATTCCCTATCCACGGTGGTGACCATATAGCCACCAGTGTGGATGTTGATCCATGATATAGTCACACTATGTATACATGGCGCTTGCGAATTTAGTCGTTTGAAATTATTATTTATCTTATCATCATCTATGTATATTGGGTGTGGTAGCTAACAATTTTGTACTTTTCAGTGGTTTGGTCTATGGTGGGTGCGGTGGTCCATAAGTAGGTGTTTTGGCCGTTGTGCTCACTATTGGCTTTACCACTCATTGTTATCCACAGGATTTTAGTCTCGGTTCTGGATCTTCCCATAATCAAAATGGCGTTTGCAGCATCAGCCGCCTGAGATTCAGACCGGGGCTTGGTTATATGTGTTCATTATATAAAGCGGTGCGTCAGTACGCCGCCCGTGCCCAAGGATAACTTCAGATTTGTGATGAAACGCGTCGGAGGAGCGATGTACTGACATCACCATGCTGTTCATGTCCCGATTGGACGGGTGTTAGTATTGTTGCCGACCGGCTTCATTTTTTAACTTGAATCTTTTATACGTTTTGAAAGCGATAATGCTTTTTATGAATAAACAACCATCTGCTTTTACCTATGGTGACTTCCCATGCTTTTTTTCTGGGATGACATTACCTTTTACATCACGTGTGGGTCTGCAAGCCGTGCCTCTGACCACCTTCAGTATCAACTGTCTACTACGTCATATGGCTCAACCAGATATCTAAAGTCCCTAGAGGAAAAGGCCTGGGCTGGGTATTAGCCACAAGTGTTACAGCTTGTGCAGCTGGTAAGCGTGCACTGTTTGTGGTGGTGGATTCATTTTGTCCGTCCGTAAAAGTCACAGGATTTTCACCAACTTTTGCTGTTCATTTTCCATTGGAGGAATTTTCAAGGTTTCACTGTCCACTGGAGGACTTTATATATGTCACATGATTCACTTATTGGGACTTGTTATTATTTTTATTAATTAATTAATTTATATTTGTTTGTATTCATATTTGGTTAATATGTCACTTTGAGAACACAGCTCCCTTTTTAATTTATCTTTACTTGTGTGTATTTCACTTTGAGTTGCAGCTAGATTTCTTAGGTTTGTATACAGCGCTGTCTTTTTTCTTACGTTTAATAGTTACATACATAGTAGGTGAGGTTGAAAAAAGACACCAAGTCCAACCTATGTGTGTGATTATATGTCAGTATTACATTGTATATCCCTGTATGTTGTGGTCGTTCAGGTGCTTATCTAATAGTTTTTTTTTTATACTATCGATGCTCCCTGCTGAAACCACCACCTGTGGAAGGGAATTCCACATCCTTGCCACTCTTATGCACCATACACACGGTCGGATTTTCAGACGGAAAATGTCCTGTCGGACAATCTTGTCGGAAATTCCGACCATGTGTAGGCTCCATCTGACTTTTTCCGTCGGATTTTCCAACGGACAAAGTTTTATCTCCTGCTCTCAAATTTTCCGACAACAAAGTCCTATCGGACTTTTTCCGATCGTGTGTAGCGAATTCCGACGGACAAAGTGCCACGCAGGCTCAGATCACATTACAAGACCAAAGCTATTGGCTACTAGCCTCTACGTAGTCCCGTCGTACGCAACGAACGTCACCACGTTCAGGATGATCGGATTTTCCGACAACTTTGTCCGACCGTGTGTATGCAACACCAGTGTTGGACAAAATCAGTCGGAAAAAATCTGACGGATTTTGTGGTCGGAATTTCCGACCGTGTGTACGGGGCATTACAGTAAAGAACCATCTACGCAGTTTAAGGTTAAACCTCTTTTCTTCTAATTTTAATGAGTGGCCATATGTCTTATTAAACTCCCTTCTGTGGAAAAGTTTTATCCTTATTGTGGGGTCACCAGTATGGTATTTGTAAATTGAAATCATATCCCCTCTCAAGTGTCTCTTCTCCAGAGAGAATAAGTTCAGTACTCGCAACCTTTCTTCATAACTAATATTCTCCAGTCCCTTTATTAGCTTTGTTGCCCTTCTCTGTACTCGCTCCATTTCCAGTACATCCTTCCTGAGGACTGGTGCCCAGAACTGGACAGCATACTCTAGGTGCGGCCAGACCAGAGTCTTGTAGAGCGGGAGAATTATCACTTTATCTCTTGAGTTAATCCACTTTTTAATGCATGCCAATATTCTGTTTGCTTTGTTAGCAACAGCTTGGCATGTCATGCCATTGCTGAGCCTATCATCTACTAGGACCCCCAAGTCCTTTTCCATCCTAGATTCCCCCAGAGGTTCTCCCCCCAGTGAGTAGATTGCATTCATATTTTTGCCACCCAAATGCATTATTTTACATTTTTCTACATTAAACCTCATTTGCCATGTAGTTGCCCACCCCATTATTTTTTTTCAGATATTCTTGCAAGGTTTCCACATCCTGTGGAGAAGTTATTGCCCTGCTTAGCTTAGTATCTTGCCCTGGCATTGTTGAGCGATTTCTGAAAATGCTTTCCTGGTTGTCATACTAAACCTCCAACTTCAGTATTTTCTGAGACACTGGCCTGCACTTGCATTGCATACTCATTCTGGGTCAGTGGCTCAGCGGGTAGAGAGGCCATTAGATGACCATGCCAACCAGGCAGCTGGCATTTTCAGAGAGAGACATCAGTAGTGAAATCTTCCATATTTCTTTCAGCTTAGTTTTTCTTTATATGTCTACTTTACCCTGAGATGAGCACCACCTCCAGGAGTTAGACAATGGCAGTCTTCAATGCTGGAAGAGAGAAACGTCAGCAGTGAAATCTTCCATATTTCTTTCAGCTTAGTTTTTCTTTATATGTTTGCTTTGCCCTGGGATGAGCACCACCTCCAGGAGTTAGACAATGGCAGTCTTCAATGCTGGAAGAGAGCCACAGCTGTAACACATACCAACCATTCTGACCAGGTCTGTTTAAAGAGCAGTCATTCTGGTTTAGGCAGTGCTCAAACAATGCTAGAACAAAGGAATGTTTACCTCCAGAGCATATTCAGTACGCGGTGTCCAAGAAACCTGAACCAATTCACAAGTGAAAGTGAATGATAATGAAAGAACATAATAAGAACAAGAACACAAAAGGAAACAATACATGGAATGTTTACTGAGGCCAATAAAGGCCTTTGTCAACAATGTGATTTAAAGGGACTGTAAACTCTACTTTAGCCTCTTACAGGCAACCAAAGTAGCAAATATACCTACATGTACTTAAGATGAGTGCAATATATAACCTATGCACAATATAAACAAATATTTGAGAGCCATGCTCAATAATGGAATACAAAATGTCCCTTGCACACTTTACTAGCCAGCAAAACATCTAACTAAACTGTCTCAACTACTCAAATGTTCAATGATGGGAGAAATGTATGAACCAAATACCAAGAAAAGCATGGAAATCAGTAGCATCCCTCACAGAACTCTTTATGTGCATAAAGCAATTGGAGGAAGACAGTGATTATTGCTAGCGGCTATAGCAGCCACTTGCGATAATTGGAAGCAAATCTGTCAGGCTGGTTGTACCCAAGTTGATCGATCGATTAACTTGGTACATTAAGCCTGCCCATTTATGGTTTGAATCTCAGCTGGCTCCTGTTGAATGGCCTGTATGGCCGGCCTAAAGCTGATTTCAATAACAGCCAGTTAATCTGACAATTAGGACTGTAAGGCTGGCCATACACGGTTCAAATCAGCTAGTTCCTCCTGAACCGGCCGAGATTTAAACCTTTAATGAGCAGGCTGAATATACCAAGTTGATCGATCGATCAACTTGGGTAAAACCAGCCTGCCGGATTCTCTTGAGATTATTGCAAGCGGCTGCTATAGTTTCTAGCGATAATCTCTGTCTTCTCCCAGTGGGCAACATCCCTCATCTCCCCCACTGGACGAAGACAATGGCCCAGCAGAAGGGATTCCCGCATCTACTGTCTTGATGGGTGAATCGAGCAAACTTTTGCAGGAAAGAAATTTGCTCCGTGTATGGTGGCCTAAGAAAAAACTCAGTTGACTCCATTGACTACAAAGTAAGTTTGTCCATTCCAGGTCTGCACAAAGTAGGATATTAGCCAAGAAATGAGGGCTCTCAATATTATCAAATATGGACCTAGAAAATATATAATAAAATAAATACCCAAGGGCAGGCACAATGGACCACTTGGTCTTTTTGTGCTGTCATTCTTCTATGTTTCTTTGCTTCTGTGTAGGAATAAACGAAATCTTCCCAACAGCAATTTATTCCTTGTCCCTATTTCTCCAGAATACCTAACAAAGTCCTGTAGACCTCCAAACTCTCATCTTTAAAGCAATGCCACTAGGGCTCCTAAACACAGGGGGCAGTGTCCTGTTCAGTTTTTTCTTCATGGAGCTTAATGAACCCATGTTAGGTCTATGGGCAAGTAAACTTGGAATAGGCAGCCACATACCGCACACAGGATACCATTAAAAACGTCTTTATTGTATTGAAGACAGATGCAGTCACTGGAATGAATGGAAGGTTAACATGTTTCACACATCTTGTGCTTAGTCATAACCTCATCTTAGGTCTATGGGCAGGTGGATGTAAACCATTTATATCCAAAATTCAGAAAAGGGCACAAATCCTTTCTGTTTTTTCTTTTGGTGTACATTCTTTTCCATCAAATACATCCCATTTATATCCAAAATTGGTTTGGCTTGCATACACACGGTCATACAAAATTTGCTGAACTTTTGACCGTCAAGAATGCAGTGACGTACAACACTACGACGAGCCGAGAAAATTAAGTTCAATTCTTTTGAGGATGCGTCGAATTGTTTAGGAGCATGCGTAGGAATTTTGCGCGTCAGAATTGGTACAGACGATCATAATTTTCGATCAAATCTTTTTCCGACTGAAAAATTTAGAACCTGCTCTCAATCTTTTGCTGGTGGGAATTCGGCCAGCAAAAGTCCCATCGGTCTTTTGTTGGACGAATTTCTGATCGTGTGTACGCGGCATAACTTTAAACTTCTGCTCAGAGCTGCTTAAAAAAAACAAGACAGGTGGATCTGATTGGAACGGCTGTGTTAAAAAAAGCCCTATTGCGGCTGGCATTCTAAAATAATAAAAAAAATGAAGCAAAGATATTAATTTACATATAAAAGTATAAATCTGATATATGGTAATGTTTTGTATTATTATTGTACAAATGCTTTGGTCCCCTGTGCTGCTAGGCCTTTTTCAGTTGCATGCTACAGTTACACCCTTGTGTATGTAGTAATATTACTTTTCTCTATCACTGATGGAGAAATACATTTTACTGGAATCATCTGCTCATTAAAATACAACTTAGCTAGACTAACAGGCCTTTTAAAAAAAATTAGAAATGCTATTCTTTTAAAAACCATTACATGGAGAATTCACCATGCAACTAGGTACAAGCAGTAAGGACAAAGAAATGGTTATTATTTGACAACGCTGGAACCTGTAGTAAGACCTACAACACTTAGTAGGTAATTTCCTCACACCTTGTAAATTATTTAGCAATGATTCCTTCCCATCCAAGGAAATCAGTTTATTTCTTGGGCTTATACTTTCCACGAGCTAAATGTTCAAATAATACTATTTGCGAACCTGAAAACACATTTCTAGAAAACAGCCAAATCAATCATTTCCCTCAAGCCAATAAGGCACCTGTACATGATAATGTGTAGCCAAGTCGACACGTTGAGCATTAGGTTGGGTGGGGGTTTAAATTACTAGAATTCCTTTGACATCTTAAAATCCTGCTGGCAACGCTGAGAGGATCCTTGTGAAATATGAAAGGCAGTCAACTACAAATGACACATTAAATAGGAAAATATAATTAGGTACTTCAAAGAAAGAAAAAAAAGAGAGCGAGAAGGAGAAAGAGATACACAAGACAGTTGGGCAAGCATAAAGGAAATGCGGAAGGAGCATTTGTAGGAAGAGTACATCATCAGTCATTATATGGTTTACAACAATAAACTCCACCAAGCATTATTACACAAGAGCATCAATTTCCTTTGACATGTTTATTAGCGACTGTATTTAACTATGGCTTGACCACATAAAAGCAATTCCAGCAACACTAAGTGGCAATATGCATTGACCAGTGTCAGCCAAAACGATTTAATATGGTTTAGCATACAAGAAAGAAATGCTTTTTTTTATATATAATATTACCGATTATTTTGTTTGCAGAGCTTGTACAATCTCATGAATATTTATGTGACTTTTATGCAAATCCCAAAATAGAAATGCATTGAGCGCAATGATTCAGTTGGGTTAAGTATGTGAGATGGAATAAGGTAATTATCATTTTATCTGCAATTTATAGGCACCCTTATTCAGATGAAAAACAAGTTGGTGTCTAAACATGGTTTGATAATGAAGTGTGTTACCATTTAAAAGAAAGACCCCACAGTTCTCCAAGGCTGAAATTATAGAGTACGGCTCTTGCAAACATGAGGCCCATTGAGAAAGATTTCTAAGCTGCCTGCACTGTGATTAAGATTTTTTTTTGTATTTGAACCATCAAAAAATCATAGAGCAATTTTAGACCATAGGCCCCCTTAACTCAGCAATACAATGCAATGCAATCCAGATTTATATAATAAAAATGACCTATCTTCTATTGCTTTGTATAGTGATACTTGAGAAATAAAGTGTTTTTTATTTAAAGTATATGTCCATCATAAACTTTTTTGAGGTTTTGGATTGGTGTGGGGAAGAATTAGAACAACGGTCAGTTTTTACTGCTCTCCGGTGCTCCATGGGAGAGATTTTTTACTGTCTAACTGACAATGGTTTTAACAGACAAGTAGTGAGGGTAAACAGCAACCCAGATAGTAAGCTAAACACTTTTTAAAGAGCAGAAAATCTCATATTGCAAAATCTTACTTGCAGGATTTTTCTTTCCGTTTATATGTTTTATTCATGTGCAATGGGTGTTCATATACTAGGGAGTTTTATTACCCCTAGAAGAATAAATTATACACCATGGCCCCTTCCCTCCTGCCATTTTTTTTAGCCTCCATCTTTTCTGGGAGTGTCTAATGCCCCGTATACACGGTCGGAAAATCCGACCACAAAATCCATAGGATTTTTTCCGACGGATTTTGTCCGACACTGGTGTTGCATACACACGGTCAGACAAAGTTGTCGGAAAATCCGATCATTCTGAACGTGGTGACGTTTGTTGCCTACGACGGGACTACGTAGAGGCTAGTAGCCAATAGCTTTGGTCTTGTAATGTGATCTGAGCATGCGTGGCACTTTGTCCGTCGGAATTCGCTACACACGATCGGAAAAAGTCCGATAGGACTTTGTTGTCAGAAAATTTGAGAGCAGGAGATAAAACTTTGTCCGTCGGAAAATCCGATGGAGCCTACACACGGTCGGAATTTCCGACAACATTGTCCGATAGGACATTTTCCGTCGGAAAATCCGACCGTGTGTATGGGGCATAATACTGTCTGTGCTGGCCCAGCCCCTCTGCCCCTAACCTACTAATGTAAACTTTCTTGTAGCTGCCTGAGGAGCAAAGGGGAATACAATAGAGCAGTGGTCTCCAAACTATGGCCCTTCAGTTGTTCAGTAACTACAATTCCCATCATGCCTCTATAGAGAAACAATGATAATCATGATAAGGAATATACAACACAACATATATAATTTATATGATTGGACATGGAGACTCAGTTATTGGAGATGCATGATAGCTTACCCGTCACCCAAGGAAGTTCACAGCATGTAGCATGCCAAAGGCACACTCCACCTCAAAGTCTTGGTCCTCTAGCTATATGCTCTGGGTTTCTCATTAAAATATCTTATATGTTTAATAGGCAGGATTTATGTGCTCCCCTTTATTTTAGTGCTCCCATGCCCACCGGTGAAGGTGTGTACCTTTGGCATTCTACATGTTGTGAACTTCCTTGGGTGATGGGTAAGCTATCATGCATCTCCAATAACTGTGTCTCCATGTACAAGCATAGAAATTATATATGTTGTGTTGTATATTCCTTATAATGATTATTATCATCGTCTCACATTTTGCTCTCTAAAATACTCCTGAAGAAGTGGATAGTACCGCAAAACATGTGGAGAAAAAACAAATAAGCTCTATGTGATAGACCATGAGATTCAGCTATTGGTATCTCTGGGTATTTACCCACTAAAAAGAGAGCGGTTTTAGTGCCTTTGTAATTGCAGAATACTGTATATATTTTACCTGACTGATGTAATAAAATAATGTTTTTAGACTATTTATGTGTTGTTGTCCATGTGAGTAGCATTAAAGTCCATACAGTCTCCAAATGTAATCTTTCCATATAATAATCCATATAATGATCCTAGGACAAAGGTACTTTTAAGTGATAAATACCTATTGGCACTCAATTATAATATTATTATAGGAATATTTTTGGCAAAAATGAATGGTCTGGTGACAGGGTCACTTTAAGTAGGGCAAAGCTAGAACCCCTGTCAGCTTTTTATTGCTGTTTGTATCCATGTAGCAGATACTGCTTCCTACTTGCTAAAACCATTGTCACCATAACAGTAAGCCCCTTTACACACGGTCGGAAATTCCGATTTTTTTCCAACGGATTTTGTCCAAAACTGGTGTTGCATACACAGGGTCAGACAAAGTTGTCGGAAAATCCGATCGTTCCGAACGAGGTGACGTTTGTTGCGTACTACGGAACTACGTAGCCAAAAGCTTTGGTCTCGTAATTTGATCTGTGTGCATGCATGGCACTTTGTCCGTCGGAATTCCCTACACACGATCGGAAAAAGTCCAATCGGATTTTGTTGTTGGAAAATTTGAGATGCTGCTCTCAAATTTTTTACGCCGGAAATTCCGACAGAAAAAGCCCGCTAGAGCCCACACACGATCGGATTTTCCGACAACATAATCCAATCTGACTTTTTCCATCGGATTATCTGACCATGTGTACGGGGCATAAGTGAGGGTACATCCCTCTAAGGGAAGCCTGACATATGTTTAATAAATGACAAAAAATAAATATACAATTAAGCAGTCAACTAGATCTAACAATGAAAATGTTAGATCTGACCAGATCCTTCCTGCATTTGACTCTGCAGGCAGGACTCAGGGTGTCTCAGAACAACAGTGCATTAAAAGAGAAAGCTTTTTTGCCCATTCTTCTCTCTTGGGTCACAGAAGTTCTCCTGTGACCCAGAGTCAGCAAGTAGCAGGCTATAGCCTGTTATTTGCTGACATGGCAGAGCCACTCCAGGCTCTGAAAGAATCCTGACAATATTGTTGGGATCTACCCAGCTGCAGGGTGGATTTGATTTAAATCAAGTCGCTTTAAATCATTATTTTTAAAGAGCAACTGTCATCTCTGTTCCGTAGGGGACATCTCTGTCCCTCCTCTGACCCGCTATTGACTCAAAGACAGTCCCATTCACTTTAATGGAATGGCTGGTGATGTGGCAGAGACACAACAAGGTGAGGGACATGGCGGCAGCAGGTGAGTGGATGCCCGCTAACAGGCGCTACCATGATGGATCTGAAATGACAGGTGCTCTTTAAATGTAAGGACTCATTCTTGCTGGTAGTTATTGTGAAATTGTGTGAATGCATCAATGCAGTGCATGCTATTTCAGCTTGCAGAGCTTGGATTCATTTAATGAGTTTACCAAAAATGTAAATATTGCAGAATATACAGCCTCATGCTACACAACTAAGCTCTATTTCATGCTGAATAAACTAAATTATTAATTGTATCTTAAATAGAAAACTATCTTTAGATAGATTTTTACTCGAAAAGCATTTTAATAAAATAAATTCGATCAAAATAAAAAAGAAACCAGATTTAAATAAAAAAAAATCTGCATTTTTTTATTCTTTTTTTTTAAATAATAGATTTTTGTCCACCCTGCCTGGCTGCCGTGTCATGTGATTGCTCAGCTCTTGGTCCTAGAGCCAATGTAGGACAGCTGCAGCATCATCCAGATGCTGCAGCATATAGGTGATTATACAGGTTTATTTTTTTCATAAGCCCCTCTTTAAGTGAGCAATATCAAACATCTTTTAAAAAATTGCACATTTTATAAATTATCCAATCAGAACATGGGGGGTCCACCGTCATCATCTGTCTTGGATTTGTTTAGAACTGTTTCTTTTGAGAGATGAACACAGCAACTGCCAAACTGGAGTGGCACAGAGTCATGAAAACTTGGGCAAAGAAATATAAAGCGGCTGCTCCAAGCAACCAAATTTCAAGCTTTATTTCTCAGTGCAATTAGTCAATGAAAGCTAAAATTTGGGTTGTTGGTAGACCCTAGCCTTATGTTTCATTTATACTGTTACTGTAGTCATGCAAAATGCAGCTAAACATAGCGATCTAACTTTGTGGTCATATCATCTTAAAAGATCACTCCACCTGCATTCGGTACATCATCTTAAGCCCCATACACACGGTCGGATTTTCCGATGGATTCTGTCCTATCGGACAATGTTGTCGGAAATTCCGACCGTGTGTAGGCACCATCGGACAGTTTCCATCGGATTGTCCGACGGACAAATTTCTATCTCCTGCTCTATAAATATTCCGACAACAAAGTCTGATCATACCAATTCTGATCGTGTGTAGCGAATTCCGACGGACAAAGTGCCACGCATGCTCAGATCACATTACAAGACCAAAGATATTGGCTACTAGCCTCTACATAGTCCCGTCGAAGGCAACAAACGTCACCACGTTCAGAATGATCGCATTTTCCGACAACTTTGTCCGACCGTGTGTATGCAACACCAGTGTCGGACTAAATCCGTCGGACCAAATCCGATGGATTTGGTGGTCGGATTTTCCGACCGTGTGTATGGGGCTTTACACCGAATTATCACTGAATTATAGCACATTTTATTTTATTTGCATATGTCATCTCTGTATTTGAGTTTACAATCTTGCCCCCCCCCCCCCCTAATTAGACTTGTAATAGAGTTTATATTGTGGATAGTGCAGCAACTCTGAAGGGGGAATCCCTAAATTATATAAAAAGCCAGAGGGTGCTTCAGTCCAACATGATGCATCTATAACTGAAGTACAATTTCTGGGTTGACTGATTTTTTAATGGGGACCTAACATGAGAAAAAACATTGGGGCATTAAGGTTTTTCCTTCTGAAGATGCTAGTTGGCTACCCTGGCCTGTAGCATACTTCTATACTTTCCAAAATGATAAAGAGGTAGCATGTATGCAAAGGGCATGTCCCTGTCACCTCCCCGGTTACACAGACCACAAAGACCTGATATGTAGAAAATGATTGGCTAAACCACACAAGTGATTTTTTGACCTCTATTTTCCCTTTATATTGGCTTTTCAAAATAACAAATGGAGTAATATAGAGGTTGAATAAAAAAATGCAGTACAAACTAAAATTTCTGGTAGTAAAATAGTACATTTTTATAGAGCTGTACACATCAGACCAAAGAGAGGGGCAACTGAAGCTGCATGAGGGACAGAGGGATTTGGTCTCAAAAGAGGGACAGCCCCTACAAATGAAGAACAGTTTAGAGCTTTGGCATCAGTATAGCGAATCAATGACCTGGAAAAGTATGCAAACAAGCATTTTTCACTTTTCTCTGACTTTTCCGATCTGCCTACTTGTTCTGGGTCAATGGCTAAGAAAGTAAGCCAAAGCCAAGGACGACAACTGCTAAGCCACTAGCATTTTTAGAAAGAGGCCAGCATTGGTAACCCCCCCATTTCTCTAAAATGACAGGTTCACTATCTAGTACAGTAATACCTTGGATTGCGAGTATAATTTGTTTTCAGAAACATGCTTGTAATCCAAAGCACTTTTTATCAAAGCAAATTTCCCCATAAGAAATAATAGAAACTCAGATGATTCGTTCCACAACTATTTATTGATAAGTCCTTCAGTCTATAGTCCATATAAAAACAATATTGTAATGTAACCAGGTTGTATAACCATAAAATGTCCATCCACAAATGAAAGCCTCCACAAGGGGATTAGAAACAAAATCCAGCAGGAGCTACAGAGTATAAAAGAGAAGAGAGGCGCCTCTAAGTGTAGCAATATAGTTACATTCAATGAAGGTACAACATTTAGCAACTCACATGGTTGATGACTAAAACTGGCACATCTACTGTAAGTATGCAGGTATCCGGGGTAAAGCTGTCCACATAGACCAGCGATGGAGAACTTTGGCACCCCAGATGTTTTGGAACTACATTTCCCATGATTCTCATGCACTGCAGCTGAGCATCATGGGAACTGTAGTTCAAAAACATCTGGGGTGCCAAGGTTCGCCATCACTGACATAGACCATCCTCCGCACCACCGGCTCTCAGCGCTGTTAGTCTGCTATTGTGAAGACTACTCTGCAGTAGAGCGATCTGAAAGGGAGGCCTGAAGTGCTCGTGGAGCGAAGCGCGGAAGGGATGACGTTGATGGCACCGTCTATGTGGACAGCTTATCCCCCAAGTGCCTACATACTTAGATGTGCCTCTTTTAATCATCAACCTTATGAGTTGCTAAATGTTGTACCTTCATTAAATGTAACCATGTTGCTACACTTAGAGGCACCTCTCTTCTCTGTTGTACTCAGTTGTGACATGATGCTACTCTTATATCAAGACATTGCTTGTTTATCAAGTCAATATTTATAAAAAAAAGTTTTTCTTGTCTTGCAAAACGCTCTCCAGCCAAGTTACTCTCAAACCAAGCTTTTACTGTATATGTTTTCACTGGTTTGACTAGCACTGCTTGTGTCAGTTTGTAAGGTATACATGTATCTGTTGGTTTTGTACACCTCTTTTACTTGTAATATTTGACCTAGGAAAGTCCACTGTGTCAACTTCCATCACCTTTATCAGTTCAGAACAAAGATAGTGACAAGCATGTCTATGGTATTCATTATGGACTCCCGGTCCTCCTACCCATGAAATTGAAGCGTTACACATTCAGATCTTAGTGACAGTCACAATCTGTGAACTGCCATGAACAGAAAGATAAGCTGATGACAGTTAGATGAAACATAATGATTGATTACAGTATTTGAATGTTAAACCAGGAGCTAGATTCTTAAAAATAATTCAGGAACTCAGTGAGCTGAAAAGACTACAATAAGACAATGTACGTTCAATAAAATTATATTTTTTTCACACACAAGCTTTGAAAAATACAGGATTGACTATCTGTAGCGTAGGTTACATCATAGATTCTTACACTTCGGCACATCGCTCTGATCTGATAAGAGACTGTAAAAGAGAAATTGACCAGCTGCCCTAGGTTACAGAAAACGTATTTAATATCATCGTGACTGACAGGAGGAAACCACCATCAGTCGTGTCAGCAAAAAGATAGAACTAGGTCAGTTCTTATTAGGTAGGAATCTTCACATAATTTAACCTACATGATAACAATATCAGCCTAGCATCTGGTCTGCTCGGGTAACTTAGCACCGTCTTGTACTCTGCAAAAGTTTAAGATCCACACATATCAAGTGACAATGGGGGTTATTTACGAAAGGCAAATCCACTTTGCACTACAAGTGCAAACTACAAGTGCAAAGTGCACTTGAAATTGCACTGAAAGTGCACTTGGAAGTGCAGTCGCTGTAGATCCGAGAGGGACATGCAAGGAAAATATAAAACAGCATTTTAGCTTGCACATGATTGGATGATAAAATCAGCAGAGCTTCCCCTCATTTCAGATCTTCCCCTCAGATCTACAGCGACTGCACTTCCAAGTGCACTTTCAGTGCAATTTCAAGTGCACTTTGCACTTGTAGTTTGCACTTGTAGTACAAAGTGGATTTGCCTTTCGTAAATAACCCCCCATGTATGCTAATGCTGTGTACACACGAGCGGACTTTTCTACGGATTAGGTCGGATGGTCTTTCCGACGGACTTTCAACGGAGTTCCGACGAACTTTCCGAATGAACGGACTTGGCCACACACAATCACACTAAAGTCTGACGGAATCGAACATGATGACGTACGACTGGACTAGAAGATGGAAGTTTATAGCCAGTAGCAAATAGCTGCCCTAGCGTCGTTATTTGTCCATTGGACTAGCACACAGACGAGCGGATTTTTCATTAGGAACTTGGTCCTGCGGAGTTCCGTCGGAAACATTTGAAGCATGTTCTATTTCTAAAGTCTGTCGAATTGTCCGACGGATTCTTTCCGTCGAATTGTCCGACGGATTCGTTCCGTCGGACATTTGCTGACGAAAAGTCCGGTCGTGTGTACGCGGCATTAGATGTAGCTTAGTCCTTAAAGTACACCAGCCAATATTAGCTTGGATGAGGGAGCTGTCCAACACTCAGTGAACGTATAAAGGGTCTTATTGGTGACAAATGATCTACAGTGTGAACAAATGTTACTCTGTAACTTACAACTTGTAAGAAAGCACTATAGCTTTATGATAGCCATTAGGTTCACACATGCATTTTCTTTTTATGTGAAGTGTATATAGCACCAACAACACGCATTGTTTCCCAAAATAGGCACATGTACTTTTTTCCAAGAAAAGAAAATGTACAGATGTGAATGTGCCCCATAGAAAATAATCGTAATCCTCTTGTCATTCATTGGCGTGCAAAACACGTGTAAAATCACACCGGTGCAAATGTGGACTAATATATTCTGTGAACAAAACAATTGCTGCCACCCAAGTGTTTTTTTTTTGTCATCCATATAAGCAATACAATGTAAGACCAAGGTACCAAGTTCAATAAAGCTATCAATAGCTCATCTACAATAGGCTTTTAATAGCGGAGCTAAATAAAAACCCCAAAACTCCTTATAAAATCCTTGTTCATTTGGTCACACTGGAATACTATTCATGCTCCTGGCTTGATCCATAAACCCTCATCAGGTTCACTCCAGTAAAAAGAATTCCAATTACTCTATGGCAAAAACCAATACTTGCTTTCCGAAAGGAACACAGTCACAATCACTGGTTTGTAGAAGCATTTCACATTATTGATTTCTTGTTGTAACAATTACATTCTGTTTAAATGAAAACAGCTTCCTTTAAATTAACACTAGCAATGCATAGCGTAATTATGTGTTAGAACAGAAAATCCTTCCTATGCTGTTCAGTTTTCTTATCATCACACAGCAGCATGTAACATCAGGCTAGTAAAATGGGATGAACAAGATGACAAAGATACAATTCTAGCTGTGCCTTAAGGTTGCATTCAGAGTGCCCTTTCCAAACTTCAGGCTACAAAGCAGGAGCGCTGCTAGACCCTGGCACCCAGAGCATGTGCTCCAGGTCTTCCACTGAATGCCTTGGGCCTTTTACTGATTCCCCCAGTATGTTACCAAGTGCCTTGGGTCTTTTACTGAGTGCCCCAGGTCTTTTACTGAGTGCCCCAGTATGTTACCAAGTGCCTTGGGTCTTTTACTGAGTGCCCCAGGTCTTTTACTGAGTGCCCCAGTCAGTGCCGGGACAAGGTCATCTAGAGCCCAGAGCAAACATGCCAAACTGCACTACCCAAGATATATAAGCACTATGTGTCAGCAAAATTCTCCCCACAAAACCACTGAGCTCTAATCTGCATGCTTAGCCCATAAGCATACATTCCCCTTCCTCCCAGTACAAATACGCCCCCCTGCTGAAATCCCCCCTCTCAGCACAAATTTTTGTCCCCCCGATGTCTTAAATCCCCTCAGCTCAAATGCCCCCCCCCAAAAAAAAATTCAACCCTCCTAGCACAAATCCTCTTCTCCTAATACATATCTTCTCCCCCCACTTCAAACCCCCCCTTTCAGCACAAATCATCTTCCCCTATCCCCCCTTCCCCTATCCCCCTATTCTCCTTATACAACTCTCCCTAGATCACCACTCTTAACACCCCCCCCCCCTTAGATTTCCTTTCTTCGAACAATACTTACCCCCTGCCGCCCCCTAAATTTGTCCTTCCAACACAAATCCCCTCCCCCAAATCTCCTTGTGGCACCCCCCCCCCCCCCTTACATGATACCACAGTGCACAGGGCACCCTCCCTTTCTGCCCACCCCTTGTGCCGGCCCTACCCCTGGTCTTTTACTGAGTACTCCAGTCCTTTACCAAGTGCTTGGGTCATCTACTGAGCATCTTCTGAGTGCCTTGGGTCTTTTACTGAGTTCCCCAGGTCTCCTTTGAAATATGGAGATGATACAGTCTATGCATTTTACAGTATAGGAACATGGTATAATTTATTTACTTTTCAATTATTCTAATATTCATGTTATCATCATAATGTCCCATTACAGATTTTAGACCAATTTATTTTTGTTCATTAAACAAAAAAAATAAAATAATATTATATCCTGCCAGCCATTCAACATTTTAAGCTGGTGCCCTAATCTGGTCTAGTAGGATCCTAGAAATTTCCGTGCTACAGAATTCCTCTGTATAGCTAAGGGTACTTTCACATGGGCTTTCCAATCAGATCCACCTATCAGTTTTTCAGGCAGACCAGATCAGATGCTCCATGTAACTCCATGGGCAGGCGGAAGTAAGTGGACATATGTCCATCTACATACGCTTACCTCCGCGCCTGTCCGGAAACAGAAAAAAAAAAAACAACGCAACTGCATCCTTTTCTTTTTTCTGAACCTAAACGTGATAGATCAGGGGAAGCCTGATGTAAACAGATGCAAGTCCATTTTCATCTGCCCACCACAGATCCAGAAAGGTCAAAAGGCAAGGAGTATAGATGTCACAAAAGTGACACTGTCCCACTCTGCTATGATTCATCAGAGATCTGTTCCTAGCTCTCCTGCTCAATGGACCATATAGAGACCCTTAGCCTTAGAGTTGATTCAAAGTGGTCATCATGGTGTCCTACTAGCCCCTCAGCATTTTAATCTGTGTGCCCAGAGTTACCCTTGGTCTTTTGGGATACTAGAAACACCTCTGCCACAGAGCACCACTGTACACCTAATACATCCATCAAGACTTTATAGGCTGGAGAATGCTAGAACTACATCACACACCTGTGCAGCATCAGGACCACTCTTACACACAGTCATTAATCCAAAATCCACTATCCTTCAGAAACAAGTCATTCTTGAAATAAGAGATCATTGGATTCAAAGGAGTCTTACCTTAGCTCTCATTGGAGATAGTAGTCCTTCCATTTTAAACTAATCCTCATACCAATCCTATTCCTTTCAGTTGGGTCAGCTTTGTTCCTTATTGAACCATCCCAGGAGCACAGATACAAGCCAAGAGCCCAAGTAGATGGAGCAGCAGACGAGGAGTGAGTGTCAGCTTAGAGACTCCAGCGCTGGGCTTCCCAGTCATTAGCCTCCTGCACAGCCAGCCTGCCTCTCACTCTCTGCTCCAGCTGCCTGCAGCTATGCTGCTTCCACTGACAAACGATCCCAGCCTTACGTAATGCACAGAGAAGAAGGAAAGTGATCCCAGCACTGGGATCAGGTCACACAGGACGACAAGGGAGGAAGGTGTGCTCATTGTCCTATGCAAGGCACAGCTCAGGATAGGAAGAGCCCCACCTTCTACAGGCTTCCCTCTCATACATGCAGAACAACACTATATATACACAACTACCAACACTATATATACACAACTACCAACACTATATATACACAACTACCAACACTATATATACACAACTACCAACACTATATATACACAACTACCAACACTATATATACACAACTACCAACACTATATATACAACTACCAACATTATATATACACAACTACCAACACTATATATACACAACTACCAACACTATATATACAACTACCAACACTATATATACACAACTACCAACACTATATATACACAACTACCAACACTATATATACACACAACTACCAACACTATATATACAACTACCAACACTATATATACACACGACTACCAACATTATATATACACAACTACCAACACTATATATACACAACTACCACCATTATATATACACAACTACCAACACTATATATACACAACTACCAACATTATATATACAACTACCAACACTATATATACACAACTACCAACACTATATATACACAACTACCAACATTATATATACAACTATCAACACTATATATACACAACTACCAACATTATATATACAACTACCAACACTATATATACACACAACTACCAACACTATATATACAACTACCAACATTATATATACACACAACTACCAACATTATATATACACACAACTACCAACACTATATACACAACTACCAACACTATATATACACAACTACCAACACTATATATACACAACTACCAACATTATATATACACAACTACCAACACTATATATACAACTACCAACATTATATATACACACAACTACCAACACTATATACACAACTACCAACACTATATATACACAACTACCAACACTATATATACACAACTACCAACATTATATATACACAACTACCAACAATATATATATATATACAACTACCAACACTATATATACACAACTACCAACCCTATATATACACAACTACCCACACTATATATACACACAACTACCAACATTATATATACACAACTACCAACATTATATATACACAACTACCAACACTATATATACACAACTACCAACATTATATATATACAACTACCAACACTATATATACACAACTACCAACACTATATATACACAACTACCAACACTATATATACACAACTACCAACCAGTATTTACTAACAGCCCCACCTTCTACAGGCTTCCCTCTCATACATGCAGAACAACACTATATATACAACTACCAACACTATATATACACAACTACCAACACTATATATACACAACTACCAACACTATATATACACAACTACCAACATTATATATACAACTATCAACACTATATATACACAACTACCAACATTATATATACAACTACCAGCACTATATATACACAACTACCAACACTATATATACACAACTACCAACATTATATATACACACAACTACCAACAATATATACACAACTACCAGCACTATATATACACAACTACCAACACTATATGTACACAACTACCAACATTATATATACACAACTACCAACATTATATATACACAACTACCAACAATATATATATATATACAACTACCAACACTATATATACACAACTACCAACCCTATATATACACAACTACCCACACTATATATACACACAACTACCAACATTATATATACACAACTACCAACATTATATATACACAACTACCAACACTATATATACACAACTACCAACACTATATATACACAACTACCAACACTATATATACACAACTACCAACCAGTATTTACTAACAGCCCCACCTTCTACAGGCTTCCCTCTCATACATGCAGAACAACACTATATATACAACTACCAGCACTATATATACACAACTACCAACACTATATATACACAACTACCAACATTATATATACAACTACCAACACTATATATACACAACTGCCAACATTATATATACACAACTACCAACAATATATATACACAACTACCAACACTATATATACACAACTACCAACCCTATATATACACAACTACCAACACTATATATACACACAACTACCAACATTATATATACACAACTACCAACATTATATATACACAACTACCAACACTATATATACACAACTACCAACCAGTATTTACTAACAGCCCCACCTTCTACAGGCTTCCCTCTCATACATGCAGAACAACACTATATATACAACTACCAGCACTATATATACACAACTACCAACACTATATATACACAACTACCAACATTATATATACAACTACCAACACTATATATACACAACTGCCAACATTATATATACACAACTACCAACAATATATATACACAACTACCAACACTATATATACACAACTACCAACCCTATATATACACAACTACCAACACTATATATACACACAACTACCAACATTATATATACACAACTACCAACATTATATATACACAACTACCAACACTATATATACACAACTACCAACACTATATATACACAACTACCAACACTATATATACACAACTACCAACACTATATATACACAACTACCAACCAGTATTTACTAACATGACACTTAGAAGTGTGTGACCTGTGTCTGTGTTTACATATATATTATATATTGTTCAATCAAAATATCTATAGTAGATGTAAACCGATCTGAACAACATTTCATTTGTTAAAGGCATATTCCACCTTTTTAAAAGAAATTAAAAAATGCTTATTTATTTGGTATTTTTTGCATTTGAGCCTGCAAAGCATTGCAACCACAATCAATGAATTGTGGCTGGCTGGCCATGCACTGTTAGATTTTTGCTCAATCTACAGTATACTGTATATTCAATGCACAGTGTACAACCATATACCGTATATGTATACTACTGAACCAATATACCCAATATCCAATGCACAGTGTACAACCATATACCGTATATGTATACTACTGTAATAATATACCGTATATCCAATGCACAGTGTACAACTATATACCATATATGTAAACCAGTGTACCAATATACCGTATATCCAATGCACAGTATACAACCATTTACAGTATCTGTATCCTACTGTACCAATATACCATATATCCAATACACAGTGTACAACCATATACCATATACGTAAAGCAGTATACCAATATACCATATATTCAATAGACAGTGTACAACTATATACTGTATATGTAAAGCAGTGTGCTAATATACCATATATCCAATGCACAGTGTACAACCATATACCGTATCTGTATCCTACTGTACCAATATACCATATATCCAATACACAGTGTACAGCCATATACCGTATATGTAAAGCAGTATACCAATATACCATATATCCAATAGACAGTGTACAACTATAAACTGTATATGTAAAGTAGTGTACCAATATACTGTATATCCAATGTAGAGTGTACAACCATATACTGTATATGCAAAGCATTGTACTAATATACCATATATCCAATGCACAAATACATATAAGGTATATGGTTCTATTATGTGCATTGGATATATGGTATATTGGTACACTGGTATACATATATGGTATATGATTGTACGCTGTGCAATGGATATATGGTATATTGGTACACTGGTATACATATACAGTATATGGTTGTACTACCAGTGTACCAATATACCATACAGTATATCCATTGCACAGCATACAATCATATGCCATATATGTATACCAGTGTACTAATATACCATATATCCAATGCACATAGTACAACAATATACTGTATATGTATACCAGTGTACCAATATACCATATATCCATTGCACAGAGTACACAGAGTACAACCACATACGATATACAGTGTACCAATATACCATTTATCCAATGCACAATGAACAACAGTGCAGCATAATACACAGTTAGATACATAAACAAAGTATACCTACATCCATTAATGTATGCAGGAACAAGAACAGAATTTCAGGAATGTCCCATTCTTGGGGTTTTACCTGAGTAATGGGACATCCGTTAAATGGTGTTTGAGACCTCGCTCCCTCCTGCTTTTTTGTCATTTTATGAGATATCTGTATAATTTAATGTATGTACTGTATGTATACTTTATTTATGTACCTAACTGTGTATTGTGCTGCATTATTGTACTTTGTGCATTGGATATGCTTGCTGCTCTGTGTTAGATACTGTGTACATATCCACTTTAATTAATTAATGTGCATAGGTGTGGTAGTCCTGTTTCCCCTTATGCAAAAACATCCACTTGTAGTCTCCATCAGAAGTCAAGTCAACAGACTGACAACACAGGTGAACAATTGGGGGACAGGGACATAGCATTGTCATCAGGGCTGCTGTTAGAAATCACGGGGCCCCATATAGCCTACCTGACAGGGCTCCCCCCAACCAAAAGAGGACATAGGTTTATCATTCCCTTTCCCTACAGCCTCAGCTGCACAGATGAATGATATGGAAGCACACTGAGACTTCCCGCTCATTCACAAACGGAAAACACAGCTTACTATGCTTCAGTGATGAATGGACCCAGGAGTTATTGGTACTGATCGCTCACTGTGTTCATTCAGGAAAGGAAGGGGTCAGCATATGACATCCCCTTGTGTTCCCGCAGCAGGTGCTGGCAGGAAAGGAGGGAAGCTGGCAATGCTGCGGGGGAAAGGGGCACCCAGGGTGTCCGGACAGCAGATGGAAGGGGCACATGCGCTAGAACCACTCTCCCTGTAGTGCAGCCAGAGGGAGAGGGGGAGAATCTGGTAGTGCTGCAGGGGGAGACAGAAGAGGATCGGTGTCTGCAATAAGACAGCACAGCCAACCCTCTTGCTCAGCAGGTGCTCGGACCCCCCTTTTGAACTGATGGGGCCCAGGTCCAGTACAGGATTGCTGGCCTGGCTGTACTGCCTTATCATTGGCCCTGATTGTCACACTATGGTTGTTGGGACAGTGTATTCTGTCAGTCTTCCTAGTATACTTGGGGGTGTTTAGGGACTGGAGGTTGGAGTCAGATGGGTCAGTTGGTTGGTTCTGCATGGAAGTTAAATTAGGGAGGAACTCCACTTGTTACAAGCACATCAGAATTTGAATATCTAAGGTAGTGGGCTGTACGCTCCCCTTTAAGGGAGCAATAGAACTGCTCCCTTAAAGCATAACCCCTTTCTTTGGATTTGTCATGTGTCCATTTGGAGCCACATTGTTAGAGAATTTACAAAGTGTTGTCTGTGAAGAAACTTTAACTTGACTATTAATGTAACCTTGCAATGCTCCTTTATTAAAAGATCTAGATAGAAAAACTTGTGAATAGAGAAAAGAGGACATTCACTTTTAAAGCATTTTTGGGCTCTGTAGTGTTTCTGAATAATCTGGTTCTGCCAGGCTGAATGCCACCCAGTGTTCCTAAAAGGGCGATAGTGTGGCTGATGTTCTGCACACCCACTGATACCTGTTAAAACTTTTGGGAGTTTAGATCTCTGTGATGAGGACTTGGGGAGCCCTAGCAAGATTAACACAAAGCTTTAGTTCTACTTTAGTCTTCTGAAACTACTTTTCAGAGGGCAACCCTGTGTTCCAAGCATTATCTCATTTTCATTTTGGTGTGATGGGGGATAGTGATCCACAGCCATCTTTTGATAAGTGCATGCATGGAGGTAGACACCCTGTGATTTTCTATTATGAAAAACAAAAGTTCAGACTGGAGGTGCCATCAGCCTAGGACTGGCCATAGACAAGCAAATATATCCTTGAAAACATTGGACAAGGGGACATCTGCTGCCTATCCCTTAGCTAATTACTGTATCTTGTGCTTCCCCAATGAGAAGAAGCCATGCAAACACCTTTAGTAATGCAACCTTTCTCAGCCTTTTTCAGGCACCTGAGGCACCCCAGTCTAAAAAATAAAAAAAATAAACCTGAACAAATTGTACACAACTGCATGATGAACTTAAGTTGACATCAGAGGCTCCCTATTATGTTAGCAGTCCTCCATCACATCAGCGCCCGCCTGCACAATGGCAACTCATCATGACGCTGATCCAGGGCAAACTGGTTCTCGTGGCACCCCAGGGTGTCAAGGCACCATGGGTGAGAAACACTGCCCTAAGGATTAGCCAAGTGGAGCTCGAAAGTCTCTACTGGCATATGCAACCACATCCAGGGTTGAAGTAGCTTACTATCAGCCAAATAAAGCAATAGTTAGCTTTCTAATGTGCAAAAAATTTGTCACTGGTGCAAAAATATATAAATCTATAATAATATGTGACTTTACCTTTTGATTTAAATAGCAGATCTGCTGCAGTTAGAGATCCCCCAACAATAGTGTGGGGTACGCAATGTTACAGAAAAAGGTGTAACTGTGCGGACTCTAAATAGTATATTTATCAGTGATTTATCATTATCAATTCAAATAAAGTGCATATTTAGTGAACTGCAATATTATAAAGAAAATTATCCTTCTTAATCAAGAAAAAAACATCAAAATAAAACAGTCCCAATAATTCTCTTCAAAAGATGGTTATCCGAATCCCACATGCACAAATCCACATCCATGATTGGAAAACTTTCACCAATTTGTGAAACACCACCACCTTCTAAAATGGACATCAGAAACAAGGTAAAAAGACGCCTTTGGTTTATGTTGGGATAACCACTCCACTCATATAAGCATGCCTGAAGATTTCCCAATTGAATGCCAGTAATCACTCCTTGTATCTCCACATTAATCTCAAGATCTCATAAAAACCAAACAGCCATCATTGCGCAACATATTATAATTTATTCAATCATTAAAATAAGTATAGGGAATTTTCACTCACAAGTGTGGTGCCTATAGACCGGCACTAATTCTTTCCAGCAATGCTCTTAGGGCTAGCAGGTGTTGCAAGGCTGACGTCACTTCCTGCCCCAACCCACCAAATCGAGGCATGCTTCAGGCATGCTTATATGAGTGGAGTGATTAACCAAACATAGACCAAAGGCGTCTTTTTACCTTGTTTCTGGTGAGTGTCCATTTTAGAAGGTGGTGGTGTTTCACGAATTGGTGAAAGTTTTCCAATCACGGATATGGATTTGTGCATGTGGGATTCGGATAACCATCTTTTGAAGAGGATTATTGGGACTTTTTTTTTGTTTAACACATGATTTTTAGGGCTGTGGGAATTAAAGATTAATTCCTCGATTAATCGATTCATTTTTTTGATCGATCAACATTTGTTTGATCGGTACTAACCTCTCCGCCGGCTTCCGGGTCTTCAGGGAGTTCCGTCGGAGATCCGGTGACGTCACAGACATTGACATCACCAGACTCCTCCCCCTTCCCCAAGTGCCTCCATCTGCTAACAAAGGGAAGGGGCAGGAGTCCGGTGACGTTGAAGTTCTGATTGAACGTAACGCGTACGGGGGAGGGGCTACGCATGACATCACCCGCTGCTGCCCTACGGAACTAACACGATTGTCGGCTTTACATGCTGTGTTTTTTATCATCTTTATGTGAGTAGTTTGTGTTTGAACACAAAAATGAAATCTTATACTTAAGCAGTGAGCACTTAGATCTTTTCTTTCTTCCCATGACCTGGCATCCTTGTTGAGATCTAAGGAGACGTGAGAGAAGTTTATAGTCCGTGTTAGCCCTTTTGATACCCACTTGCATGACCACCTGTTTGCACAGGAGTCCATGCCATAAGGTGAGAGTGATTAGTTACATCGGAGGTGGAGGGATTGTCACGCTACTGTGGAAAAAAAAAATACTTACGTCAGTGCTACAGTTTGAATTTAAAATGTATTTGTGAACTGTGAAGTTAAGTCATGGATTGTTGAAACTAACTAGTGTCGGGTGATTGTATATAGTGTATACCACATTTACCACTGACTAATGCAGAGTTGCAATGCAAAGAGATCTGCTAAAAGTAGTTAGATCTTTTTGTGCGTTATAATTAATCAAAATTAGTCGATTAATCGAAAAATCGATTAATCGAACACGAAAATCTTAATCAGTAACAGCCCTAATGATTTTATTATTTTTTTCTTGATTAAGAAGGATCATTTTCTTTATAATATTGCAGTTCACTAAATATGCACTTTATTTGAATTCACAATGTTGAATCACTGATAAAGATTGTTTTTGAATATGTGGTAAGATAAATATACTATTTAGGGGCAGCGTAGTTGCACCTTTTTCTGTAGGTTAGCTTGCTAAGGCCAGCTCGTATATAATCTAAATGCATATATACATTCACAGACATACACATTATTGGCACTATGATTCCTTTGTCACTTGGATCTTCCTATAGCAAGTGTGTTTCCTAACAGCCCACGGGTGAGATAATGACCAAGTCATTCTCTGCTCAGACTAATAAAGCAGACCTCATTGGCCTGCCTCCAATCGATGGTAAAGGTCCCCTTTTTTCTTCTGCATTATTAACTCATTCTCCTGCCCTCCAGCACACAACACACGTCTATGTAACATGCCTCTCTTCCCCCACATGCTCTTTTTTTTTCACACTCACGGGAATACAGCTCCTTACTGATCTCAGTGCCATTAATATTCATCTCAAAACAGTAACAGTGCTCGCAATGGTTTCATAAAGAGCATTTTTCATTAGTGTGAGTAAAGAAAAATAGCATAGACATGATAAATAAATGACTTCCTAGGAAAGATAAACTGGAATATTTGAACACATTTCTAACATACTTTCCATTTTTATATAACACTTCACATGAGACATTATCTATTCTGGGTCAGATATTTAGGCATGTATTTTCTACAGAATCAGTGCACATATAAACGTTCTCCTAAGGGACACATAAGATGAATATGTGAACATAAATAAGGATAAAGTACAATAACCAAAATAATAAAAAGCCATATGAAAACAAAGCCTTAGGCCCCTTTCAGACGAGGCGGACTCCGCTTGCACGGAGCCCGCCTCTGTCCGCCGGCTCAGCGGGAGATCTGTCCGTTGATCTCCGCTGAGCCGGCGGATGACAAGCCTCTCTCCGCTCACTGAGCGGGGAGGGGCTTGCGAGCGCCGCTGATCTCTATGGAGAGATCGGATGAAAACGGACAGTGTGTCCGTTTTCACCCGATCTCACCCGATCCGACGGATCTGGACGTGTGGTCCATACGTCTGGATTTGGCGGATCGGACCGGATCGGATGTCAGCGGACATGTCTCCGCTGACATCCGACGCTCCATAGAGTAACATGGAGCGCCCGTTCAGATCCGCCGTCAAAACTGACAGGCGGATCTGAACGGGCCTTCCGTGTGAAAGGGGCCTTACACTCAGATTACATAACTGATAATTGGATTGTTAGAGCTTATTCCCTCATGGACCGATTATTCTCATAAATGGTATTTTTTTTATCTGAAACCTTTCCTGGGACAAACACAAAAGGTGAATTCTCATTCTGCAAATGCTAGCTGCCTGGCTGTAATACCGGCCTTCTGGCTTTAAAACTTTGAGCTTCTAACCAAGAACAAAGATGCACTCATTTTTATGATGAGTTTCTTGACCTGCATACCTGTTCAGAGTTAGTGATTTAAAAAGCACTGAGGCCAGATTGTCAGCATAACAGCCAGGCAATTAGCGTTTCCATACTTCTTTTAGGAAAGGTTAACTTTAAAGCTTAACTCCAGGTATGTTTTTTATTGGATACTTAGATTGGTCAAGCTTGGCACAATTTAAGTATGCATATCTCATACCTGGGAAGTGACAATCATGTAGCAGTTGGCTTGGCCAAGGTGGAACACAGGAATGATGACTTAACTTTCTCCACCTCCTCTAATCAGAGAACCACTTATTTTAATTTAAGAAAATACAAGGTAATCTTGGCAGCAGTGCCAAGCCATCAACAACCTGTGGTCAGTGTGAAGTATTTAAACTGTTTGACACAGGACCCAGAAGTTACTATCACTGTAGTAGTGCTGACTACTACAGTGATTGTCAGCTTCCCCAGCAAACCCTCAGGTATTAAATATGTACACTATATTGTTAAACATATTGGGTCACCTGCCTTAACACGCACATGAACTTTAATGGCAACCCAGTCTTAGTCCGTAGGGTTCAATATTGAGTTGACCCACCCTTTGCAGCTATAACAGGGAAGCCTCTTCTGGGAAGGCTGTCTACAAGGTTTAGGAGTATTTCTATGGGAATGCTTGAGCGTTCTTCCAGAAGGTGTTCTATCCGGTGGAGGTCAGGACAGTCAAGTTCCTCCACCCCAAACTCGCTCATCCATGTCTTTATGAACTTTGATTTTTGCACTGGTGTGCAGTCATGTTGGAACAGGAAGGCGCCATTCCCAAACTGTTCCCACAAAGTTGGGAGCATGAAATTGTCCAAAATATCTTGGTATGCTGACACTTTAAGAGTTCCCTTCACTGGAACTAAGGGGCCAAGCCCAACCCCTAAAAAACATCCCCACACCATAATCTTCCATCCATGAAATTATTAGGACCAGTGCACAAAGCAAGGTCCATAAAGACATGCATGCTTCAAGGGCTGTGGCTATTTTACCTCCCTCTGTTTTATGGAACTCTGTGGATAGTTCTATAATCTAGTGGGTGGATGAGCAGAGACTGCAGCCTGAATATTTATGGAGTTTCCACCAATCCCTGAGGAGGCAAGGCTCAATAGGTGGGGGAATAACCCATACATACTCAGGAGCCTGGCAGCCAGGGGAGAAGAGTCCAGGGTCCAGTTGCCTGGCGGGGACTCCTGTGCTTGGGGGATTTGCCCCGGGGCAGAAGGAAGGCCAGAAGAGGGAGAGAGAAGGAAAAACTGGAAGCCTCACACCCTTTTTTTTTTTTTTTTTTAAATCTTTATTTAGAAAAAAAAAAATTTCTTTAGCAAATAACATTTCAAAATACAAAGTGTATTCCCATTTCACATCATTTACATAAACTTTTAGTTACCCCACCCACACCCCCCTCCCTACCTTGCGTACCAACCATAGAGGTAACTTAACACAATACCAATTTCCACTGTTGTCTCCCCCATACAATGTATACAAAGTATTATCTGGTAATCTCTAATACATACCTCCAAGACTTTTTAAACTCGTTCCAGTCTATCCACTTATCCTTCCGTTCTGTTTCTTCCTCCCCTTCCTCGTCCTTCATTTCTATGCTTTCCAATTTTTGTAATAAGTTTACACAAGCTATCCAATCCCGAATCTTCGGGCTCTCAGTATCCTGCCATTGTTTCGGAATTACATTTTTAGCTTCGTTTAAAAGGATAGGGATTAATGATGCCTTATATTGTCTCACCGGGATCTCAGTCCCGTGGAACAAACACGTCCATGGGTCCCCTGGAATTACTTTCTTAGTAATTTTTTTAACTAAATCAAGTACCTCTTTCCAAAATTTTCGGATTATGGGACAATCCCACCATATATGGGCCATCGTACCTAGGGCTTTACATCCTCGCCAGCACTCGGGGGATTTTCCTTTTTGATACCTACTTATTTTATCGGGTGTTATATACCACCTAGAAAGGCATTTAAAGTTTGTTTAGACCGTTTTAATATCTAACGCCGAACCGTGTATAAAATTTAGAATTTTTTCAAACTTGTGTCTACTACACTGTGACCCTAATTCCTCTTCCCATCTCTCGACATATGGAGGGACACCCATTCCCTCCTCATATAATAATATTTTTTAAATTCGTGAGATATTATTTCTAGTTGATGCTCGCATGCAGATTCTCTCCATTTGCGTGTAATTATCGCCACAACAAATTGGTTGAGGCAGATTCTCAACGAAATGTTTTAACTGGGTGTACCTCCATGCGTCAATCGACATTAATTCTGTGTCCGAGCTTAACTCGTGAAAAGTGCATATTTTCCCTTCTTTAATTATATCCCTCAGTTGTGCATTCCCTTTTTTAATCCAGTTTCCCCCTACTTCCCTCCTACCTGGCTCGAAAAAAATATTTTCTTTTAAATATATTAGAGGGGAGTTATACTTCCATTTATTTCTTCTAAATAACCTATCCCATATATCAAGTGTAACCCGTGTTATTTCATGTGCATTCAACCCCAGTGCCCTAAATTTTGGTGGGTTCCATATTCCATGCCCTAGGTGCCTATTACTCACTATATTTTCAATACTAATCCATCTCTTGTCATTTTCTTCCTTTACCCACTCCATTACCCGTGATAGTGCAACTGCGCTAAAATACTTTCCGAAATCCGGTATGGCTAGTCCCCCTTGTTTTTTCTCCCTACTCAATATCGTGGCAGCAATACGAGGCTTCTTGTTATACCATATAAACTTGGAAATAATTCCCTTCAGAATTTTAAAGAAAGCTTGAGGGATCGCTATTGGCAACATCTGGAACTTATAGTTAATTTTTGGGGCCACTATCATTTTCACTGCATTGATCCATAAGAGCGTTCGTGTTGACATTTTTTGTGTTTCCTTTTTAATCTCTTCCAATAAGGGGAGATAGTTTATTAAGTATATTTTCCTTAAGGTGTCTGCCAGTCTCACCCCTAAATATTTTATATTCTCTCTCCATGGAAAATGAAATTCTTTTGAGAGCCGCTCCGCCTCCCCCTGTTTATATTAATATTTAACATTTCCGATTTACTAAGGTTGATTTTCAGGTTTGAAATATTACCATATGTCTTTAACACACCCAGTAAATTTGGTAAAGTAATCCTGGGGTTAGAAATAAAGAAGAGGACATTGTCAGCGAAAGCTGCTAACTTATGTTCCTCTCTCCTCACCCTTATCCCCATTATATCCACATTGTTACGTACCGTGGACAGCAGAGGCTCCAGAGACAGAACAAACAATAGAGGTGACAACGGGCAGCCCTGCCGGGTACCGTTTCTCATTACAAACAGAGAGGAGGACATTCCATTAACTTTTACCGAGGCCTGGGGCTGATTGTATAAAATTGTTATCCATTGGATTATTCTGGGGCCTACTCCCATCACTTCCAATGTTTCTATCATATGTCCCCAGTCTACCCTGTCGAAGGCTTGGAAGCCTCACACCCTTAATCAGCCTCAGCTAGGCTTAGCTAAAGACATCCTGTCAAAACCAAGCCTGTATAGCAATGTGCCCATACAGCAGCCTCTTGGATTACAGGAACCACTTAAAGGGACTGAGAGAGTAACTTACATTTCAACTTACCCCAAGCCTGAACAGAGAAGACAGTAAGGCACAATACTTTACAGGTCTGGGACCAGGGGACAGATTAGAGCCAGCGCAAAACCTTTGGGGTCCCCTTAGTCTGCCTGTAAAGTGGTTCATCTGTAGCTTGCATGCATAGATCATGTAGCAAAAATACAATTTCTAAAGAAAATAAATAAGTCTAATCACATTTAAATTGACTCGCAGTTGCAACTGCCATCACCCGTCTATTGAAAAAAAAAGAAAGAAAAAAATGGCGTGGGGCTCCCCCCAAAATCCTGTATCTGGGCATGCAGCCTGGCAGGTCAGGAAAGGGGGCAGCTGAGTGAGTGGACCCCCCTCCTGAATCATACCAGTGTGAGCCCACTCTGTCACTCCAGTATGAGCCCGTCCTGTCACTCCAGTGTGGGCCCGCTCTGTTACTTCAATGTGGGCCCGCTCTGTCACTCCAGTGTGAGCCCGCTCTCTCAATCCAGTGTGAGCCCACTCTGTCTCTCCAGTGTGGGCCCGCTCTGTCTCTCAAGTGTGAGCCCGCTCTGTCACTCCAGTATGAGCCCGCTCTGTCACTCCAGTGTGAGCCCGCTCTCTCAGTCCAGTGTGAGCCTGCTCTCTCAGTCCAGTGTGAGCCCACCCTTTCACTCCATTGTGAGCCCGCTATGTCACTCTAGTATGCGCCCGCTTTTCCAAAAATTGCCGAGCATGTACGGACTTCGGAACAGCACTGGCTCCTGCACAGTTGCATGTCGGCCCGGCCGCCAAATTTTTTTTAGGCGCTGCTGCACGGCGGTGGCCCCAAGGGCAGCCAGGCAGCCAGTTTTCGGCAAGACACCGGCCCTGAGCAGAGCCGATCTGCCCTTAGGGGCCCCCCCTGTAGCGGCGGGGCCCTACGCAGCTTGCGTAATCAGCGTGTAGGGTGGATCGGCTCTGGGTGTACTCACTTTTGTTGCCAGCGGTTTAGACATTAATGGGTGTGTGTTGAGTTATTTTGAGGGAACAGCACATTTACACTGTTATACAAGCCGTACACTCACTTCTTTACATTGTAGCAAAGTGTAATTTCTTCAGTGTTGTCATATAAATATAATAAAATATTTACAAAAATGTGAGGGGTGTACTCACTTTTGTGAGATACTGTAGTTTCAATAATTCGATTGGGAACTCATGATTTTTACATTTTTGTAATTTGATATAGGGAATATAACCAAAAATCAGTTAACTAACTATTATACTAGTACTTTACGTCCTTATTCTTCCTAGAATTCACATGACACCCATCATTCAATCAGGATTTCCAAGTTATGCTTCCATAATAGAGTTAGGAGACCACATTTATTTGAGTTGCTGCATCCTAAGTATGTATGTACATAGGGCAGTTGCTGTCACAGTTATACAAGACCTTCCTCAACTAGATTTAAAAGAAATGGTTTCTGGCCCCAAATGGTATGTTCGTTTGGTAAGCATTTGGAATATATGTCATATGCTTCTGTCTTCTGCTCCAGTTTAAAAAAACAAAATGGAAACATTAATAATTCAATTCATTATTAACAATAAAAATTAAATGGCAAAGTAAAATTTAACCAAAATTTGATTTTTACATTCCCATAATCAAACTTACTGCACTTATGTAAATATATATCAGTGCAATAAACGTATTACAGATATTTTAAAACGATCTCTTTCTAGAGGTTGCCACAAAGGCTCTTTAGCACCTGTTCAATGAACCTGTTTATTTCCTAACTAATACCCCCAATGGTAAAGTCTGCTATATTTTAGATCTAAATTAGGGAAATCTAAGAAATACAAATATGTTGTTATTCTCCTTTGTACCTTTACAAGCTGTTTGTCAATCTGTTTTATTTAGACTGGAGGGAGATTGCATAGAGAAAGCTACAGGTAATATCTTTCTGGTGTTTTGAGGAAGAAAAGTTGACATATTGATATGCCCACACAGGGGCAAATTTGCACAACATTGTGTAACACAGCGAAAAAGAAAGTTACAAAAGAGCTCCACGAGGCACATCTGTTTTTCAGGTCTTGCGTGATTTGCTGCACCAGCCTGTAACCCAGCAAAAAAATTCCTAGTGGCAGATGACTTGAGTTTAGTGCAACATCAAGTAGGTTTGGGGCTTGACACTTTCCAAATATGCTAAAAGGTTGTTACGAATTTGGTATTTTTTTTGCTAAAAAGGTAATTTTGCTGTCTTGGAAAGGTTCAATCTTGTCTACACTGGCTTTTTGGCTTAAACTCATTAATGACCCCTTGCCCTTATACAGACTTAAACTATGTTAGCAAAAGTATTGGGACACCCGCCTTTACACACACATGAACTTTAAGGGCATTCCAGTCTAAGTCCGTGGGGTTCAATATTGTGTTGGCCCACCATTTGCAGCAATAACAGCTTTAACTATTCTGGGAAGGCTGTCCACAAGGTTTAGGAGTGTGTCTGTGGAAATGTTTGACCATTATTCCAGAAATGCATTTGTGAGGTCAGGCACTGATGTGGATGAGAAGGCCTGGCTTGCAGTTTCTGCTCTAGTTGAAGGTGTTCTATCGGGTTGAGGTCAGTTCTGTGCAGGCCAGTAAAGTTCCTTTAAACTTGCTCATTCATGTCTTTATGGACCTTGCTTTGTGCACTGGTCCAAATCATTTGGTAGAGGGGGGATTGTGAGGTTGTTTTTCAGGGGTTGGGCTTGGCCCCTTAGTTCCAGTGAAGGGAACTCTTAAGGCGTCAGCATACCATGACATTTTGGACAATTTTATATGCCCCAACTTTTTGGGAAAAGTTTGGGGATGGCCCCTTCCTGTTACAACATGACTGTGCACCAGGGCACATACAAGGTCCATAAAGACATGGATAAGAGAGTTTGGGGTTCAAGAACTTGACTGGCCTGCACAGAGTCCTGACCTGAACCCGATAGAACACAATTTTATACTCCCTAACTTTTTGGGAACAGTTTGGGGATGGCCCCATACCTGGGGGTGGTTGGGGTTGTAATAGGTGTAGCGCCATAACCACTTGGGGCGGCTGGATTTTTCTGGGCTTACCAATTACCTCCTCCGCCTTGTAGCTCGTCGTTCTTGTCTAGGGGTTCCCAGGGTTAATACCCAGTAACTGCAGAGACTGACACTTAAATTCCTTTTTAGGATTTTTATTTGCTTAAAACGTTGAACAAAAACACAGTCTCTCAGTTGGGAATAGAGGGTAAGGGTATAGAAGCTCAGGCACTTTGGAACTGATGACACTTAATAAGTTTTTCTCTCTAGATCCAGGGAGTAGCCACTCGCAACTGGATAACTCAACTGTTGGATAAATCCTTGTTTGTAGATCTAGCAGTCAACAAGTGATTTCAGCTTAGCAAAGTCTCTGCCACAGACCTGGTTGTGAAACTTTAGATGAACACAAAGTCTCTCACAAGAACTTGGTTGCAACTGAAGGATAGGTTAGGAACTTTTCTTACAGTACCAGTATCTCGCAGCCGATCCGGCGATACCATAAGAAATGCGGATTCAATTAGTGTCCATACAGCTCAGATTCCAGGCTCTTACCGAGCAGCCAGCCTCCTGCGTGGCCCTCCTCCGAAGAGTCCTCCCCTGGTTGCATGTAGAGTTGCTGGGCCTCTCCAATCCTGAGACGGCACCGGAACACCTTAGAATCCTCCTTCAGTTACTGCGCCTCGAACTAGCCAGTTTCGAGGCTTGGAAACAGATGGATCCACACCCCAGACCATGAGGGCCCCTGGGGCTGGTCAGGAGGACCAGGACCATGGAATCAGCAGACACTCCTGGACCGGAACAGGAACCAACACTAACCATGTGACTTCAGCATCTTAAGTACCCTCTCCCGGAATACACAGCGGGACAAACGCGCCCACTGATTTTTAATTTCAGGTTGAGTTATTAATATCTGGATAATCAGCCATTCTTTTGTATTTTTGGCCAAGCATAGAGCTGACCGTAGGAACTATGGTTCTAATCTGAGTATGGCATTTGACTCATCTAAAGTTCATTGGTTTGGAAGAAAAGGAATGCAATGGAAAATGCCTTACGACACCTTGTCTCGCTTACATGAGAGGTGGGCGGTGCCTAATGTTCTTATTTTACATTTGTCAGGAAATGATATCGATAAATGTAATACATTGAAGTTGATTGCTAAAATTAAATTGGATTTGCAATGCATACTTCCTGTTTTACCTAATACGATTTTTTTTTTTTTCCGAAATAGTCCCTCGTTTGGCTTGGCTTATTTCTTTGGAGTTTCGTTGCTTCGAAAAAATTTGCGGGTAAATAGAGCAATGGCTAAATGTATGCCTTCTGTGGCTGGTTTCTCTTTCCGGCATGTTAACTTGGAAGGAGGACTGTCAGGCTTCTACAGATATGATAATGTCCATTTATCTGACATTGCTCTGGACATTTTCAACCTTGATATGCAGACCTGTGTTGAATCTGCTTTCGCCCAGAGGATATGCCAGGCTCTTTAATTATTCCTGGCGTATGGGATGTTGTTTTAATTGAGTTATATAATAGCTCGAGCTTATATATAGCTGAGCTATATTTAGTATTATATATATAATAAATATATTATAAGTTGTAATTAATAAAGTTAAGTGAATTAAATATTTGAAGTAAAAGATGTAAATAATAATTTTAAATATATTATACTTATAATAAAGGGCCATGGCCTATTACATCACAGGTGCTGTAGTAATGTGTTTCATTAGTATGAATGTTCAGTCTATGATCCCATAAAGGTGAAAGGTGGGGCAGAATGTCCCCATCCCAACACCTATGGGATCATGAAAGACAGATAATAAGTTATATTAAAGTTTATACAAAAAAAAAAAAAAAAAAAATAAATACTTACCTCATTGACAGTTGATTGTCAGTTAACCAATTAAAGACTGGCTGTCACGAGCAGGTATCTTTATAAAAGAAAGAGATGTGTCACTAGCAGGCAGACGGAGAGAAGAAGACAGAAGAAATTCATCCCGACCTAACCCCCCCCCCCCCCCCATTTTGTCGTGGCCCTAGTTATGTGGTTTTGTCCCTTTCCCTGAAAGGGTATGTTCATTTTAATATTGCTACTTGGTATGTTGGAGGATGTTGTTTTAAATTGAGTTATGTAATAGCTCAAGCTTATATATAGCTGAGCTATATTTAGTATTACCGGTATATATATATATATATATATATATATATATATATATAATAAATATATTATAAGTTGTAATTAATAAAGTGAATTAAATATTTGACGTAAAAGATATTAATAATAATTTTTAATATAGTATACCTATAATAAAGGGCCACGGCCTATTACACCACAGGTGCTGCAGTAATGTGTTTCATTAGTATGAATGTTCTCTCTATGATCCCAATATTTCCACTCTTTTTGATGTAAACTATAAAAAATATTTCCCTAACAACTAAAACAATTAGCAAAACAGTCAGTGTTGTGGATGACTGTACATTTTACAGTGGTAGATTTTTTTCCATAAAATATATTATTTTCATCCTAGAGTTTTTGCCTATAAATTACTGAAGGATCCTTGAAATACCCTCTTAGATACTGGAGAAAAAAAAATAATAATTGAAGTGAACTTGGGTTTGTATACAGTTCTTTTCTATGTGAACAGCAATGTCCTGGGGCTGAACAAAAAAATAGGTCCACGCTGTTACCATGGCAGTAACTTAGATATCTAAATTACCAAGACGGTATAACAAAAGTCAACCAATCATTCTTGTTTCACAGCGCTGCTTGAAATGTGTCCCCTACTGGAAAATGGCAAAGGCTTGAGATAAATAAGGCCATATTTTAGTAGCAACTATTACGTACGCGCTGCCTCATAATTTCATTCCCTTTGTCTCTAGTATACAAACACATGAATCAGAAATAATAACATTTTTCTTGCCAGTTAGCAATTTTTACTGCTACAAAAATTTAGCTGTGAGTCATGGGACTGTCATATTAGAAATGAAATAAAGATATTTTAATGCTAGTGTTTTGGATCAAAGCTGACTTCCCAGCCTGTGCTGTGCCACAGCGTGAAGATTTATGCAACTGTTATTAGCCTAGGCCACATAAAAGGCTTATGTCTGAATGAATTGATTGGATGGATTCTTTTTGGGGTATTGAGAAGGTGTCCTCAGCTCCCACTGCATAACTCTTTGTTAAACAAAAGGAGAATTAATACCAATGCAATGTTTTATCTTTATATCTGCTTCCTTTTAAAATCTACAATACAGCAGTGTTGGTCATCTTACTTTAAAAAAGTAATTTAGTTAAGTTACAAATTACTTCTCCCAAAAAGTAATTGCGTTAGTAACTCAGTTACTACATTGGAAAAGTAATTAGTTACGTAGCAAAGTAACTGACTTTTTTTTTTTTATATTTTATACGTGTAACTAAGGGGCGGGTCTAGTATCACTGTAACCAAGGGGCGCATTTATTATTGTTATATATCGTGTAACCAAGGGGCTGCTCTATTATTACTCTAACCAAGGGGCAGTTCTGTTATAGCGTGTAAGCAAGGGGCGGGTCTATTATTATTATATCGTGTAAGGGGTGGATTTCTACAGAAGAGGGCGAATGTTAAATTAATGGGCAGAGCTCGATATATAACAATACTAATAAATGCGCCCCTTGGTTACAGTAATACTAGACCCGCCCCTTAGTTACACGATAGACGCCCCTTGCAGAGCAGCACGAGCATCATGAGGGTGCGGCATCGCCTCGTACAATTACATGTTAACTGCGCCTGCGCTGTGTAGAGTTCACTAAGCTGTTTAGGTTCGGCAATTTTCGGAAGCTCCGTAGTCCTTCGTACTGCGCAAGCGCTGCGCCTGCGCAGTACAGGGGGTCCTTATCTGGCGGGGGAACTTTTTTGGCAGGACACCGGAATTACACTACTGCCATCTAGTGACGGTAGATGTAATTGGGGTAACTAAGCCAAAGTAATGGGAACTGAGTTACCATGAGGGGAAAAGTAATCAGTTAGATTACTAGTTACCCTCTAAAGTAGCTGAGTTACGTAACTCAGTTTATTTTAACTCAGCTACTTACATCACTGCAATACAGTATTATTGTAGTTACTTTATGTTGGTCTATACAGGTACATTATATAATACTGTATTTTATAAGTATTTTAAGTAAACATGTAACATACAGGGGTAATTAAGTTTTTGTTAAAAATATGCATAGTATTTGCTTACATTTAGTAAAAAGATTATCACTTTATATAGGTCAGTTGAACTTATATAATCAAATCTCAAGTTCTCTTCTATAAAAAATTACCCTGGTTCCACTCCTTTCCATTTCGTAAGCCTCCCTAAGGGTCTTTCTATAGGATAAGCCCTGAAAGACCAATAGATATGAACAAGGATTTGGGGCTAAGCTTGACTTAAAAAAAAAAAAAAAAGCATTTGAATTTAGTAAGATCGGAGTGATTAGACTAAAGTGGTGCATACGTTTTTCGAGACGTTGCGCAACTCCAAAACTGCATTTTTAAGGGCATGGCAGCCCACTTTTATTTAAAAGAATGGAAAATTCACAAAAGACAACAATTTTCCCATGCAGGGGTTCCACCATTACTGTAACTTGCACAATACTTCAGCCTCCTGGCTTACTCACTTGCCACACGGCTGCATCAGGCCTCAAGCCTTCTTGCTGCTCTGTCACAGACTACATCTGCCTCCTGCAGACATGTGCGCTCTGGCTGCCCCATGCAGCCTCTCTGACTACTAGAGAGGATGGGAGTCCTCCTGACTCCCATGCACAGACCCCCTGTCTGTTGTGTGAAGCCAGCAAAAAAACAAGCACTTTTCTTGTGCCAGTAAATGCCAGTGCCAGGAAAAGGTTGCCAATCATAAATATGTATGTGACCATCCTGAGTGCCTGCTACCAGTGTGTTTGGGGTGGGGGGAACGGTCTTGCGGAGGCAGCACCTGAGGGTGTTGTGTGATGTCATGGAGCGGTTGGAGCCTCATGTGGGGGTCTGCCGGACGGGAGCAAGGCAAGCCGGGAGCGCAACTGTCGGTGCTGTTTGGACTTGAGTGGAGACAGATTCATTAGGGGATGTTTCATGTCGGTGAGGTGACATCCTCATCTGTACTGCTGTCAGTGTCACTGTGAGAGTCAATTTCATGTGTGTGTGCCTGACTATTCTAATTTCTTGCACTTCTGAGTCCTGTCCCTGAGCTACTTGCTTACTATATGGAAAATAAAATAAGAAATATGTCTTTTGCACATTGCTAATTACATATTGTACTTGTTTGTAGATTAAATACTGATATTTAAACTTAAAACTGTAATTTTGTAACTTTTGGTAATGCCAGTAAAAACGTGGCTGTGTCAGTAAATTTTGGGTGTCATGTCAGTAAATTTTATTCTGGTAGGTTTGCAACACTTGAAACACAAAACCAGAGAAAAAAACCCAGCTCAACTCACCAACCAGCCTGCTTACCAACCAAATTAACCTGTCCAACAGTATGCATTAACAACAGGGGTTTAGTTAGCACACATTTGCAAACGCATGCGTAAGCTGCAAGGCCCCTTCATGGCACCCTGTATTACTTGCAGTCTTAGCCCTTGTAAATTCCTGAGAGTATCCACAATGGGAGCACATGCATTCTAATGGATAGTTAAGGGGCAGGTGGGCCTGGAGGTAGCCCAATCCTCCTCAAAGGCACAGGGACACTGTGGACACCCAGCACAGAGCACAATGGCAGCAAAGGTGCCCAGTGTGTCCCCTCACCAAATTTACACCAGTAACAGATAGCCCCTGAACCTGCACCTTACATTGTAGCAAAGTGTAATTTCTTCAGTGTTGTCACATGAAAAAATATAATAAAATATTTACAAAAATGTGAGGGGTGTACTCGCTTTTGTGAAATACTGTGCGTTTGTGTGTGTGTATATATATATATATATATATATATATATATATATATATATACATATATTATAAAATATATATTACATTTATAATAGCGAGTCCGACACTGCACCCCCCCCCCCCCCCCCCCCCCCCCATTTGGAAAGAGATGTTATAGCTCTGCGGAAAGAGAAACCTTCAGAGAGCAATGTCCAAGGAAGAGGACTCCGCTTAATGCTGCAGAAGAAGTCTTGGCAGTGTTACAGAAATTGCTATCCATAGAGCTAGAGGGAAACTTCACTAATTCCAATCCCAGAGGAAAGAGGAAACAGCAGGAGAGGCCTAAAACCCACCTAGGGTCACAGCTGTTATTTTTGAGAGACTGTCCCACTCACTTCCCTTGGGCTTGGGTACTCCATCCATGGAAAACAATACAAACCAACCTGCTAAAACTTAGTTGAGATGTCGACGAATGCATCCTTGGACTGAGAGGGGGAGCTCAAGTACAAATTGTTGGTTCTGCGGTCCCAGCTTCTTTAGAAAAGAACACTAACAAGCTAATCTGTCCTTTTCCCATTCTGCAGGTCCAGGTAGAAGGTATCTTCAAAAAGGCCCTCCTTGATTCAGGAGTGCAAGTGACTGTTGTATCAGGACTTCAATGATAAACATCTAAAGCACCTACCCCAATGAAAGTTGGAAGATCTGGAAATATGGGGTATAGGAAGCTGAAAAGATCCCATATGATGAGTATCTGATGGACAAATTGGCATTTGAACCCACTGTAGTTGTGCAGTCAGAGACATAACTCTTTGGAGTTTGCTCCATGGGAGTGCATCAGGACACAAGTGAAGCAGGAGAAAAGTGCATAGTTTGAACAGAACTTTGGTAGTGTGGCTGTGTTGCTATTGGTTTTTGCTTACTAGGTACTAGGGATGGTCCCGATGTTCGAGTCAAGAACATCTGGTGTTTGTTTGTCCACAGAACAAATGACCATATGGGGCATTCGCGGCAAATTCGAGAGCCACGGAGTGCCCAATAATGCAATGCGAGTTCGAACGAAATGAAAATGTGAGGGAGAGACGTTTACCCTTGTGAACTTTCGGTTTCCATGGAGCCCCGCCTGTATAAAGCCTGTGAGTGCTTCTGCTCCCAGCAAGCAAGAAAGTCTGTGGCATGGGATTGTATGTCGCACACTTAAACTTAAATAATAATAATACACCTTTATTGGTATTAAATTAATTAACTTTATTGACAATAAGTAATGAATGTATAATAAGATTTTATTTAAAATCAAACTCTAACATTAGCTCAGTCATAGAACTCCAGCTTTAAATTAATAAATTTCAAACAACCAAGTCCCCCCTTGATTCAAGGGTGACAGACCACATAATGATGCCTGCGACATAAGGGGTGGGAGGGAGGGGAAGCTCAGCCAAGCCGATCCAGGACAACTGTGATCGGACCCTGCGCCACAGGGGGCTTATATAGCCCCCCAACATTTGAAAAAACGTGTTTCCCGCCTGAAAACACGTGCAAAGCCCGCTCTTTTTCTTTTTTTTTTTTTTTTAAATTGATAAAGGCCATCTTTATTCATAAACGTGGCGGCCACAATCCCATGCAGCGGGCTCTTGATTGAGCCCACTTAACATTCTTACTACTTAGCATTTAGCACTGTGTGGCCTTACAGGCCTCCTCAGATGACCATCCAGAGCAGCACTGTGCATTACAGGCCTCTCAAAGAGTGTCCCAATTCACACCATCCAGAGCAGAGCACTGTGAGTGTGTACATTACAGACCTCCCCTCAGACCTCTATCCGGAGCACTGTGCAGCATTACAGGCCTCCCCTCAGACCACTATCCAGAGCACTGTGCAGCCTTATAGGACTCCTCAGACAGACCACCTTCCAGAGCACTGTGCAGCATTACAGGCCTACTCAGACCGTCCAGAGTGGCTAAATCAAACTCATCTGCAGATAACGCCCTAATCATCCCCTCCGATCCTCCCAGGACCTCCTGCTCTCTAGGTCCCTTGTTACCTCCTCTCAGGCTCACCTTCAGGACTTCTCCAGAGCCTCTACCATCCTCTGGAACTCCCTTCAGCCCCTAACCTGTCCACCTTTAGGAGATCCCTGAAAACTCACTTATTCAGGGAAGCCTATCCCACACCCACTTAACAACTGTCCCTGAGCCACCCCCATCAAATCATTTCCTACATCTATTACCTTTTGCACCACCACCCCCTCCCTTTAGAATGTAAGCTCTACGAGCAGGGCCCTCCTGTCCCTTCTGTATTGAACTGTACTGTAATTGTGCTGTCCCCCCTCTACATTGTAAAGCGCTGCGTAAACTGTTGGCGCTGTATAAATCGTGTATAATAATAATAATAATAATCTGTATCTGTGAGTTTGTTCAAACCTTAATACCATAAATAATAACATGACAATAGATGTTTTTACTCCAGGACTAAATGAGGTTGGAAATTCTATAGAAATGCTTAAATAATGCATCACAATTTAACTAAACACATTAGATTTTAGTTGACTAAAATGTTTTATTCAAATAAAATGTACTGGATATTTTAGTCGACTAAAGTATGGCTCAAGCTAAAACAATTGCAGATGACTAAAATGGGACTAGAACTAAAATGGCATTTTAGTCAAAAGACCATAATTAAAACTAAATCAAAATTTGATGCAAAAATAACACTGATCTTGGCTGGTTCAGCAGGGACTGGCCCATCTATGGGCAAGTTAGTTTTACTGAAGCAAATCTATTGTGGAAGTGATCATTGTGTTCTGCCTGCAAGGAACACAGTAGCCCTGCCAGCTCTGCCATCAGAATACAATTGCTCTGTGGGAGATATTCCCCCATCAACACTGACTACATCATCTATGGCTTGACTTAATCTGTTGTTTTTCAAAAGAACAAGCTCTCTTGCAGATCTGCAGTTCGAGGGATGAAACAAACCATTTACTACTGACAGAGGTGCTTACAATAATTAGCTTTATTTATTTACTGTATGTAAAACCCTTATCCCAAAATGAAAAAAATCTATCTGTATCTGCTTAAAAAGTGTGAGTTGGAGTATGGCTTCAATTTGTTAGTGTATTTAAATCTACCAGTACTTCTAACACTCCCCTCCCCCCCAGATTAACACGGTGTCCAAAGGTGCCCATGTGCTCCTTCATCCAGAGTAGGGGCATTGTTATACTGGAGGTGTGTTACTGGCCAGATCATCTGGTGAAAACAGAGGGAAAAAGACAAAAAAAACTAATGCAGTCACCACATCTAATGACTGGTAAGCTGCAATATGTTACATTTTTGGTTTTGGGTTTAATACCACTTTAAATTACACCAAGTATTATATACATGGATAAATGTGTGTACTGCCTATGCTTCCTTAACTGGCATCCAAATGGCTATATGAATTCATTACCAGAGCATCTTTACTGGCCACTTGGGTAAGTCCCATTGGACAGCAAAATAATGGTTGGCTTAAAGTGGTTGTAAACCCTTACAATCCACTTTTTACTACATGTGAGCCTATAATAAGGCTTACCTGTAGCTACCCCGGATATCTCCTAAACCTGCACGGTTTAGGAGATATCCCCTGTATCAGCATGTGCCGACACATGAGATACATTTGTGATGGGGAGGGAGCTTGGCACACAGCTTGTCTATTCTGGACACAGCTCTGTATCCTTCCTTCAGTCCTGTGCCGTGTGTGGAGGGAGGGTGTGTCACTTTCCTCCAATCAGCTCTCACACAGTGTATAAGAGCTCTAACTGCAGCTCTCCACCCCCTTCTCTGTGATACTAACAGAAGCAGAAGGATTTTATCACAATTGTACACTTTTGAAGAGATGTAGAGAAGAGATGGCTACAGATAAACAAGTAAAACTTGTATAGGAGGATTTGTTTCATCTCTGTGTATCACGTGAGGCTATTCACTTCACTGGGTATTTGAGAGGGTTTACAACCACTTTTAGGTTTGCTGACTTTAAGGGGTTGATTTACTAAAATTGGAAAGGGCAAAATCTGGTGCAGCTATGTACAGAAACCAATAAGCTTTTTTTTTGCCAAAGCTTAATTGAACAAGCTGAAGTTAGAAGCTGATTGGCTACCATGCACAGCTGCACCAAATTTTGCACTCTCCAGTTTTAGCACATTAACCCCTAATGCCGCGTACACACGACCGGACTTTTCGGCAGACTAGGTCTGACGGTCTTCCCGGCGGACTTTCGGCAGAATTCCAACAGACTTTCCGAATGAACGGACTTGGCCACACACAATCACACCAAAGTCCGACAGATTTGAACGTGATGACGTACGACCAGACTAGAATAAGGAAGTTCATAGCCAGTAGCCAATAGCTGCCCTAGCATCAGTTTTCGTCCGTCGGACTAGCATACCGAAGAGCGGATTTCTCCATAGGAACTGGGTCCGGTGAAGTTCCAGCGGAAAATTTTTAAACATGTTCTATTTCTAAAGTCCACCAGCAAAGTTCTGATGAAGCCCACACAATCAAATTTTCGGACGGATTTGTTCCATCGGACCATTTTCTGTCCAAAAGTTTGGTCGTGTGTACGCGGCATAAGAATGCAATAGCCTTTAGTTTGCTCCTAAAGGTTATGGAAGCTTCCTTCAACCAACTTGGACCTGCTAGTTTGCCATAAAAGCAGCCCCTCAGAAAGGAAAAAGTACACAAATAATTATCAAATATACAAAAATTCAAATACAATAATATAAACTACTTAAAATTATAGCCCCAATAAACAACCTCTAAATAAAAGTAGACCTTTTTAAAGCAAATTTCACCTAAGAAACTTAATGAAACTGAGAGACTTTTGCTTCAGCAAAATTTTGCAGATGATGAAAGTGGTAATTTCACAGCAAAATTAATTTAGCCAAAATCACGCTGCATCATTGAAATGTCCTATCTAACTACAAATTTCAGCCTGCTTGCCAGCAGTTTTCTGCTGAAACAAAATGTATTAGTCAGGTGCTAGATGTCTTTCCTTCTGTTTTATAAGGAAATTATGCTTTCTGCTTTGAAGTCTAAATTATTCAGGACAGTATTCAAGTCTGAGGAAAGAGTGAACATGATGGCCTCAGTCTGACATTTTACAGATATGTGACAATAAAGAATAAGGTCAAATTTAGGACACAGCTTCCAGTTTAATGGTCAATTTTTGATCTTGATCATGGGCAATGGATTATAACTGAATATAGAAGATCACACGTTCAAGCTGTACAATGAGTTTTGGGTGTGATCTCAGTGGTAAGATGAACAATTCAGTAATCGGAATGCACCTTGGAGCAGATTAGCTGCTTAAAATCAAGAGAAAGCAGTGGAGATACAGTAGGCATTTATGTGGGTGTTCTCTGGGAGATTGCACTGGAGACGCTAGATCATGTCGATTTTAACACAGTTCCTAAAACCAGAACCTACCATAGGTGGTCTGAGAAAACCTTGTTATCCCTCAGGAAGAAATTGATTGTCTGGTTATACTCAGGGAAGTATGGGCTGACAAGATTAGCAGACCGCCTCAGGAGTATGATTTGGATAAACAGATTAAAAATGATAGTAACTATGAGCTATACTATCCTTGTGGCAGTATTGCAAAGTGCAGCACACTTAAATAACTGTCAGCACAAAATTGTAATAAGGTCCACCTACACATGTGAGCTAATTGTTACCACGATCTCTTAATTTTACTGCATATTAAAGTAGTATATTTTTGTATTATCATGAAAACATACTAATAAAGATGTCTTACTGACTTACGAAGAGCACACAACAAAATATAAGCTTTCAGTTATCAGTAAATTTTTTCAGCTAAAGAAAATAGCAGCTTGATAAATATTCAAACAACCTTATAAACCAGATATGTTCCGGGAGTACTGCATGCACTGAGATTTACATAATCCAAGCTCTCTGGAAAAACGCTGAAATAAAAGGGCTTTGAAAATAAAATAACGTAGAAGATTTCCTCTTATTTATGATCATCAATGGAAATTGAATATATTTATGGATATCCTCAATAACCCCAGACATTTAAGGGACTCTTCCACACTTGTGTCATTAAGCTGTAATAGAAGACACCACCTCCTAATGTGTCTGGGGGAATAGGCACTTTGCAAGGTAAATTGGGTTAACCTGTTTTTACTTTGAGCTTCTGTCAGAGCCTAAGCATTCAGGTAGTTTGCTTTGCAACTTATTCCAATGAATTCCTTAAAATATATCTAAGCCAAATTATTTTGTAGATTTGGACAGTGTAGGGAATCATTTAATTCCCTGTCAGTTTTTTTCTGTCTGTTTTGATCATCCAAAAGTGTTGAAAATGTATATACAGTATCTCACAAAAGTGAGTACACCCCTCACATTTTTGTAAATATTTTATTATATCTTTTCATGTGACAACACTGAAGAAATGACACTTTGCTACAATGTAAAGTAGGGAGTGTACAGCTTGTATAACAGTGTAAATTTGCTGTCCCCTCAAAATTTGTCAACACACAGCGATTAATGTCTAAACCGTTGGCAACAAAAGTGAGTAGACCCCTAATTGAAAAAGTGTCCAAATTGGGCCCAAAGTGTCAATATTTTGTGTGGCCACCATTATTTTCCAGCACTGCCTTAACCCTCTTGGGCATGGAATTCACTAGAGCTTCACAGGTTGCAACTGGAGTCCATTTCCACTCCTCCATGATGAAATCACGATGCTGGTGGCTGTTAGAGACCTTGCGCTCCTCCACCTTCCATTTGAGGATGCCTCACAGAGGCTCAATACGGTTTAGATCTGGAGACATGCTTGGCCAGTCCATCACCTTTACCCTCAGCTTCTTTAGCCAGGCAGTGGTCATCTTGGAGGTGTGTTTGAGGTCGTTATCATGTCGGAATACTGCCCTGCGGCCCAGTCTCCAAAGGGAGGGGATCATGCTCTGCTTCAGTATGTCACAGTACATGTTGGCATCCATGGTTCCCTCAATGAACTATAGCTCCCCAGTGCCGGAAGCACTCATGCAGCCCCAGACCATGACACTCCCACCATTATGCTTGACTGTAGGCAAGACACACTTGTCTTTGTATTCCTCACCTGGTTGCCGCCACACACGTTTGACACCATCTGAACCAAATAAGTTTCCAGTAACCCATGTCCTTAGTCTGCTTGTCTTCAGCAAACAGTTTGCAGGCTTTCTTGTGTATCATCTTTAGAATAGGCTTCCTTCTGGGACAACAGCCATGCAGACCAGTTTGATGCAGTGTGCGGCGTATGGTCTGAGCACTGACAGGCTGACCCCCCCCCCCCCCCCGCCCATTCAACCTCTGCAGCAATTCTGGCAGCACTCATATGTCTATTTTGCAAAGACAACCTCTGGATATGATGCTGAGCACGTGCACTCAACTTCCCAGCTCTGAGTGGAACCTGTCCTGTTAAACAGCGGTATGTTCTTGACTACCGTGCTGCAGCTCAGTTTCAGGGTCATGGCAATCTTCTTATAGCCTAAGCCATCTTTATGTAGAGCAACAATTCTTTTTTTCAGATCCTCAGAGAGTTCTTTGCTATGAGGTGCCATGTTGAACTTCCAGTGACCAGTATGAGAGAGTGAGAGCGATAACGCCAAATTTAACACACCTGAGACCTTGTAACACTAACGAGTCACATGACACCAGGAAGGGAAAATGGTTAATTGGGCCCAATTTGGACATTTTCACTTAGGGGTGTACTCACTTTTGTTGCCAGCAGTTTAGACATTAATGGCTGTGTGTTGAGTTATTTTGAGGGGACAGCAAATTTACGCTGTTTTACTAGCTGTACACTCACTACTTTACATTGAAGCAAAGTATCATTTCTTCAGTGTTGTCACATGAAAAGATATAATAAAATATTTACAAAAATGTGAGGGGTGTACTCACTGAGATACTGTAATTTGGAAAATCCATTATATGTATCAGCGAAATAAGGTAAGAGACAAAAATTATGAAAAAAAAGAGATTTAAACAAGTGAAAGGAAATAATCTAAAGATTAATTTACATGTTTACAGAAAAATACATAAACAGATAATAACAGATAAAAATATATTAAACAAAAAAAAGTACAATAGGCTATTTAACTTTGATTTAACCCTAATGGAGCTACGTAGAGGCCCATTTTATACAATCACTTTGGTTTCCTCCCTGCACATCAACTCAATGTGGTTGATTTTCTAAATGAGCAGATAATTTGTAGTTGCCAAAGTGAATGTTTCCCACCTTACAAGTTTGAATTTACTGTTACATATTGGTAATGTTTAAAGATTTTCCAATGGTTTGTCACAGACTATTCAGCCTTTGGTTTGTGAGAAATCATCAATTCCAATGTTAAATACAGCTAACTAAACTATAAAGTTCTTTGTTGCTTAATCTAATACCTCAGCTAATATTAATTCCATGAATATATTGTAAGGGAGCAATTTAGGATGGCAACTCCATTGAAATTCCCACCTCTACAAAGTTTTTAAATATATTCTCAAAGTATTAGGGAGTTTACCCATTTAAATTACAATGATGAAAATGTATATACAAGTTTGTATAGTGGATGTATTTTCAAAACCTTAAAGGGGGATTCCACCCTAAAGTGGAACTCCCGCTTTTCGGAACCCTCCCCCCCTCCGGTGTCACATTTGGCACCTTTCAGGGGGGAGGGGGGTGCAGATACCTGTCTAAGACAGGTATCTGCACCCACTTCCGGGCATAAACTCCCACGGGAGTTTACGTCACCTCCTGTCCCGGCGCGCTGTCTGCCGGGACACACACGTGACCCGGCAGACGGCGCTGAAGATTCTCATTGCGCCGCGCGACTCGCGCATGCGCAGTAGGGAATCGGGAAGTGAAGCCACTTCCTGATTCCCTCACCGAGAATGGCGCCGGCTACAGCAGGGAGCCGAGTGATCGATCGGCCTCTGCTGCCGACACCGCTGGACCCTGGAACAGGTAAGTGTCCATTTTTTAAAAGTCAGCAGCTGCAGTATTTGTAGCTGCTGGCTTTTAAATTTTTTTTTTTTTTCAGTACAATCCCGCTTTAAAGTGACCCTGCTAGGAAAATAAAAATGTGTCCAACATTCTCTCAGTCCACTCTACTACTGTAATCGCTGTTGCATTGAAGAAGGGTTTTCTTTGAAGTATTTAAAAAAAGACCCCGAGAGTATGTATCTCCTGGCCCCCCATTGCGCTCAGTAGCTCCTCCTACCAATCTCCATGTCACTACAGGACACAGTAGTGATGTGGAGATCAGCAGGAGAATCCACAGAGTGCAGCAGGGGTCCAAGACCTCAACACCCCTGAAAGTGTCAGTTTATGAACATACTTTACAGGAAGATTTCTCTTAAACAGGGGAATGTCCAGAGGAAGTGGTAAGTATTAACTTTTTTTATTTTTTATTTTTTACAATTTTAGTCTATCAAACACACTGTTTCCTCCAAGGATACTAGATATTATTAATATCCTTCATGCAGCAAATCGATAACTAAATTTTAGGGACATTTTTTATTTTTTAAAAGGGTATATAAACAAAACTAATATTATTGTTATGTGTACAATAATTAGAACTTGCCTATAGTGCACCTCCTTAATCCTATAACACCTTTCATTAAATAAATTAACTAATAGTGGGGACTATCTACTGTAGAGTCCCATTTTTTTCAACTTCTAAATAAAAAGTGGCCCGCACGGTGGTTGGGGACCAACAAGTTTAATTTAAAACACTTTTTTTAAGTGTGCAAATCTTGGCACTGACCCAAAATGCCCTGCACGGCCTTTAAACCTGGTTAGAGCGTCACAGCGGCCAGAAAGGTATGGAAACCAGACCCAAACCCATCATAGGAAGGGAGGTGGAGAACAGCCATAGTGTCAGTTTGTGGGAGTTGTTAATAGGGACTGAATCAGTGAGAACCACATGATTCTGGAGGGTGATAAGAAGAAATATAAAAATTATTAGGTTTTGAAAAATATGTAAAACTTGCATAATTAACCACTTGACCTCAAGAAGATTTACCCCCCTTCATGACCAGGCCACTTTTTGCGATAAGGCACTGTAATACTTTAACTGACAATTGCACAGTGACAATTTTAAATATAAAAAAAATGTATTTTTTTACTTTCTGCTATAAAACATATCCCTTAAAAAAAAATAAAAAAATCTAATTTCTTCCTAGATTTTGACCAATATATATTCTGCTATAGGTTTTTGGTAAAAAAAAAATCTTAATAAGCATGTATTGATTGGTTTATGCAAATGTTATAGCATCTACCATCTATGGGATATTTTTATTGAATTTTGATTTATTTATTTTTTTAATACTAGTAATGCGATCAGCGACTTATAGCGGGACTGCGATATTGCAGTGGACTTTCGGCCATTAATTTGCAGTTTTGACATGCTAATACAATGATCAGTGCTAAAAATATGCACTGTCACTATTCTAATGACAATAGTTGGCAAGGGGTTAAACATCTAGGGCGAATAATGGATTAACTGTGTGCCTAGGCAGTGTTTTTGTGTTTACTGTGTGCTGATCTAACTAGGGGAATAGAGCGTTCCTTATCTCTACTTTGCAGAGAAGCAGGATCGCCCCCCTTCACAACTGAGCTATGCCTTGTTTACATCGTTTACATACATCATTTCACTGATGATTGGTGAGAGCCGGAGGAAATCGGGTCCTCAGGACTTGCAGATTAGCTTCTGCTGTGTGTTAGCACAGCAGAAGTGGACCACCGGTGGTGCACCTGCGCCCCACTGCAGGCAGAAATGCAGAATCACGTATATTTACTTAACTCTGCCCACAGCTGCCACCCTGTAGTAGTAAAAGTACTATAGGGTGGTCAGCAAGTGGTTATATTTTATCATCATTTTTAATTGAAAAAATATTGGTGACGAGACTGCCTTGGAAAGGATCCTGGCCGGCTATCAAAATGTACACTCTGCCACCACTGGTGTGCTTCCCTCCGACCCATCTTATTTCACAGATTATGGGACTGCTCATCAACCTCCACGTTCTGGGATCAATTCTTCTTCTATGTTGGACAAGTCTATTGGATTAACATCCCCAAAGACCCCATGCTGTGCATTTTCAGCTGAGAACCGACGACAGCTTTGTCGCAACCCTTTATAAGCAGAAGCACTGCCTCAATAGATCCATATCTGTCTCTTAGTGGCTGGCAGGGCTCTCATTCAGGCTTGGCTCCACCCCACGCCAGTGGAAACAGGCTCTGTTCCTTCTCTTCAACCTTGAGAAATTGGGCACCATCATTCAGAACTTTAAATCTACTCAACGCCTAATTACTAGATGGCATAGTTTCATGGACTATTTCTTCTCTCCTGAAGAACTCTTCTCTCATATGCAACCTTTCTGCTACACGGACTGGTACTTGCGAGCTGAGATTACCAACACCCTGGGCAGACTCAAAGTGATCGAGCCATCTGCCTCTGTGTCACATTCCATACCCTTCTCACCACTACCTCAGGGACCTCTTGATCTGTATAACACACCTCGTAGCCTATAGTCATCTTTGTGCTATGTTTTTTTCTTAGCAGCCTAGGTTCTGCACCTGGCCCACAAACGCACTGCTTTCACACCTGAGGTCTTCATGGTGGAGCCCGACCCCTTTTCTTTCTTTTTGTACATGTCTACTAAATGCTTCAATGCTTTTCTATTTTACATTATGCATTGATTGAATACAGCTCTCTAGCTCATCTAATGTTGATTATTTTTATGCCTTGCTCTGTGGAGGCGTTGTTGCCTATTCCCTCTGTTTTCACAGGCTCTTTATATTCCTATTCTTTGGAATATTCTTAGTGTAACAGTTGTGGCTGGAGATGGTGGGGTGGGTATTTGCAAAGACCAAGGGTTTTTGCCCATGCATTACAGTCTTTGGTCTGGCCCTTTTACCCTCTGCACAGTTAAATGTATAAAGAGACAGATCTAGGGGATTCAGCTGTATAGGAGATGGGGTTAGGTGGTTCAGGATGCTCAAATACAACAACAAAATATTCCTCCACTCCATAGTACCTTTAACCTCTGTCTCAGGCTAATGCAGATGCAATGAGCCATATGAACAGTTACCTTCAAGTAACCTTTGCCCCTCCCACAGACCACTTGTGGACCTTTAAGCCCTGACAGGCAATTTACTGTCAGGCCATTAAAGCCCAGACTAGCAATTGTATAATCATGACTCTCCTTCAGCTTCACCTCCTCCCCCCCAGGCAAGGGTCCTGTGAGCAAATGATCCTTCCAGCAGCTATACCCTGCCAAGGCAGTAGGCCTGGGAGGCAAATAAACTTCTACCATTACATCCTCTCCAGGTAAAGCCTAAAAGCAAAAGAACCTTTCTGGAAGATCTCCCCAAATATGTATCTCCTTCCCCAGCCCACAACAGTGGCATAACCCTTGAGTTATTGATCAGGGTAAATTAAATAGTCATAACCCCAAATATTGCATTTTCTTGCTCTACCTTTGGGAGAACACTCAAAGTTAGCAGGCAGAAGCAAATAATGTAATTAGGCTTAGGGGAAAATCAGCAAACCCAGAAAACAAAAGCAAACAGAGCTCAGGCTTGCTAAAGCCTAGCTTCCAACACTAAATTTGGAATAGGGACACTCCAGCGTAAGGCAGGTTCCTTAAGATATTCCCCAAATTTGTAATTAAAAGGATCTGTACATTCCATGTTTCCCTTGAAGGTATATGAAAGACCCCTCAACCTACTGTTTTCCGAAATTTTTTTTTTTTCCATGGGCAAAACGTCCCTTAAATAATTAGTGTTCTTCACTAATTATAAGGGTTTTCTCCCCTGTAACCATCTTCTTGCGCAGCTGCATAAAGTGGAGGGAGAACAAAGGCAATATGAATATGTGCTGCTGCAAAATGCAATATATTGCAGCATATTAATCCTTAGATGTGGTAGTTGCTTTAGTTTCAGTTTTTAGGCTTTTTTTCCCCCTCTTTATTTTCATCCAGTGGTACAGCCAATAACAAACGTAATGTCCTAGGTTGACAATGCTGATTCACTGCACTTATAGCTCTGGAGCAGCATTGTCAACCTAGGTTGCTTTCCCTATTTGTACTACAAACACCGTCAGCTCTCCTGATCTCCACTACATAGGGGAAGTAGTTTATAGTTCACAGAAGACAGCTGGAAAAGCTGATAACACTGTTTAAGATTTCAGTGCGCACGAAGGGACAAAGACACAGGATTTGTAGAAAATGTTCTTAGCTTGGAAAAAAATTGCAGCCATCACATCCAAGGATTGCTGTATATACATTTTTTGTTCCTCGGTATAGATATACTTTAAAGGAAATGTTTTGTTTGCCCTGCATGTAAAAAGCACAGGTTTTCTTGAAATAAGCATAGTGCCTTCACCTTTCTTGTCAACAGCATTTATTTATATTACTTAGCTCCAATGCCCAGTCATCAATTCCTTTGGAGAGGATGCAAAATACAGTTCAATAAAGATAAGACCTGTGCCTGCATCATGGTGCCGTTGTAAATGTCCAGTTAAAAGAGCACAGAGCCCAGTGATTGCACTTTGACTGGTTTCTATTCTTCATAATAAGTATACCTAACAGCTGGTACTACAAGGAGATAGAGAACTCTAATTTCCCTATTGCCAGAAATAATTGTGCAGGAGAAATACAATGATTTCAATTACATACCATTATCAAGACCTATACAATTCAGCTAACTCAATAGTTTGTCACAGCATTAAATTTTTTTCAACCTGTAGGAATTCCAGAAAATCACTTGAGGCTCTTGTACTTAACACCTTTCCTTACATCCCAGGATTAAGACATTTGTCTGCAGTGAGGACAGTCCATTACAAATCATAGTTTAATCCAGGTATTGCTTGAGAGAAGACATAAAAAAAATTCAATACCGACAATACTCGCAATGCTGTCACATTTCTCAGTAGGTGACTAAACTTCAACGTTGTCCCCATAAGGGTTTCAAAAGCAGTTGAAACTAAAAAAATTATACTAACCCTAAGTTTCTTCTTTCACATTTCTCAGAAACCGTTCCTTCATTTTTCATAATTGTTCATTGTAAATTAGTAAATAGCCATTTGATTTTCTCTTAAATAGGATTTATTCCACATTTGTACTGCTTAAATCTGAACTCTCTGCTCCGGGCCCACCCCCTCCCCTTCTTGTCCCCCCCCAGTGTGTTTTTATCGCAATTTTTTTCATGTTCACCTTTTTGAGATCTCTTTAGGCTGGTCGTGTAATGCCACAGGGTGCTCTTCCCCTACAACTTCTCTCCAGGCTGGACTGTCCTCTCTTATACAGGGGTGGCTCTCATGTGCTATTGTCAGCACCTCTTTCTCCCATTACACAGGGGTCAGGCTCATGATGCTGCGCACTTATAGTATGCTCTCAATCTTACTGGTTGAGTGACACTGGTCAGAGGTCCTTTTATGGCTGAGAAGAGGTACTGTGGGGCATATCTGCAGACTGAAGTTGAATATTTCAGCCATCAAATTTTTTCATAACACTGCCTGGTGAACACTGCAGAGGGTTTGTGAACCTTCAATCATGAGTAAAAGGGCAAATGGACATTCAACTGACGCATAAGGTTATCAGTGACCGTCATGTTTAAAACAAATAGCCCTTATTAGGACAATACAAAGTCCATGGGATTTATTATGGTCCAAAAGGTGCATTTACATGATGATGTGCACCAATAATCTTATACATTAGGCAAATGCCCATTGTCCATCCTATAAAGTCAAAGAATTACCATTGCCATATTCACTCTCTGACCATAAATCAGTGACTGGAGTGGGAGGAAACACATTCCAGTGCAGAAGTGAATAGGAATGTTGTCCACATATTAATCTATTTCCCTTTTTTTTGTTAACAACATGATGCAGAAGAGATGGGACCAGATATACTTTTGAGTGTATAATTTTGCACTGCAATATTTTGTATAATTTTGCACTGCAATATTTCTAATGGTACTAAAAATCATTGTCAAGAAAAATGTATTTTTTTTCTGTTGCAAATCAAACCCCTAATTATTATTATCTTCTATATTATTTTGTGCAACCAGCATTCCAAATATTTAGAATACTAAACCCCAGTCCCACTAAAGAGTGATAGTCAATAAAATGTGTGTGATTAAGCAACTCCTGATCTCATCAGTGCTTACGGTGAGTACTGAAATCAGAACAATGCATTAACATGGGCACCGTCTCGGGAGGAGGGGGGTTGGGATCGCCAAATTCCCGGTCGTCTCCCATGGTGGGGGGGGGATTGGATTTGGTGTTAGTTTGCGACCCCCCTCCCCAATATTTTAAGCACGTGCCGCCACTGATGAGCACCTCTTGTCCCACCCACAAAAGCAGATTGACAACTTAACGACTTATCAACCAGCTGCCATCATTATACTGCGGCAGGTTGGCATGGCTGTGCAAATCAATGTAGCTGTACATCAGCCGCTTTAAGAGCAATAAGGCCCGCGGCGCAAAACCAGAGCCGATGCGCATGGCCACCCATGATCGCTCCACAGAGATCCCCATTCTGTCAGGGAAGTAGAGAGAGATCTGCTGTTCCTAGTGATCAGAAACAGCGATCTCTCTCCTTCTCCAGTCATAGCCCATATATATATAGCCCACCAATGGGATATTACCAATCCAAGCCATGGCAAACACCTCCCCCATGTACATACTGTTTGATCATAGCATTTCTCGCCTCTCAATGTTCAGACAGTTTTATAACAGGTTTTATAACAATAAACAGGCCATCACATCACTTTGATCCAGTCATTAGTTTTGTGGTTAGGACAAAACGAAACCAAGACTTCTTCTCTATAGAAACATTTCTCTTACTTCTAACTTCAGACTTCAGAGCAACAATATATTTAAAGAAGTAATAACCCAAAACAAGAAATATATATTAAGGGGGCTCTAAACCACCTCTTTCACCACGGTTCAGTGTTGGGACCCTTACTTTTTAATATCTTTATAAATGATAAAGGGTCTGGGATTAAAATTACCATTTCTGTCTTTGCAGATCACACCAAGCTATGGAATAACATCTTTAGAATAACAGTGGAATAACATCTTTACAGGATGTCTCCAATTTACAAGCTGACCTCAATGCTATGTCTAATTGGGCAACTAAATGCCAAATGAGGTTTAATGTTGATAAATGTAAAGTTGTGCACTTGGGGGCTAAGAATATACATGCATCATACATACTAGAGAGAGTATAACTGGGGGAATCAATGGTGAAGAAGGATCTGGGGGTTTTAGTAAATCATAAGCTCAATATTAACATGCCATGCCAAGCTGCGGTTTCCAAAGTGAGAAAAGTATTTTCTTGTATTAAGAGAGGTATGGACTCCAGAGAGCGAGATATCATTCTGCCCCAGTACAAATCATTCGTAAGACCTCATCTGGAATATGTAGTTCAGTTTTGGGCACCGGTTCTCAAAAAGGATTTTGGGGAACTGGAGAAAGTGCATCGAAAGGCAACCAAACTGATAAGAGTCATGGAGGAGCTCAGCTATGAGGAAAGATTAGAGGAACTGAATTTATTCGCTCTTGAGAAGAGGACATTTAGGGGGGATATGATCAACATGTTCAAATACATAAATGGTCCATATAGTGAACTTGGTGTTGAGTTATTGACTTTAAGGTCATCACGGAGGACAAGGGGGCACTTTTTACGTCTAGAGGAAAAAAGATTTCATCTCCAAATGCGGAAGAGCTGTGAAAATGTGGAAAAGACTCCCTCCAGAGGGGGTTCTGGCAAGCTCAGTAGATTGCGTTAAAAAAGGCCAGGTTTCTTTCCTAAATGTACATAATATAACAGGGTACTGACATTTATAGGTAAAGCTGATCCTGTAAAAATCTGATTGCCTCTTGGGGGAACAGGAAGGATTTTTTTCCTCTGTTGTAGCAAATTGGAGCATGCTTTTCTGGGGTTTTTCACCTTCCTCTGGATCAACTGTGGGTGAAGGATAGTGTATATGGGATTGTATGATAGCCCCCCGCCCTTGTCAAAGGGTGGGGGGCTATGGGCAGAGTTTAGATTTAAACAACATGCCTAAAAATGTGTATTACTTCTGAAAAAGGCGGTTTATTCAAGCCAAATTTTATCCTTACATTTTTTTTTACAATAACGCTTTAAAAGACATAAAAATATATTACTTAGTTGATGTTGTTGTTGCACTAGAAGACCAAGATACTAAGAAATGGCAGCAGAGCTTCTGCTGCTGAAGTGTTACCTCTGGCTAATAAGATGCAAGCACTGTTAAAGACTTTTGCAATTGTAATTCACAGTATGTTATAAACTGACATTTTTTGAAATTATTCATTTAGCCAATGTCATGTTTCTTCAACATTAATAAATCAACTTGAGTTCAAGTAATGTTAGTTTTGATTATATTTACAAATGAAACTACATTAGATTAATTTAATAGAATTTCCCTTAGAGACACCTTGCTATTAAAAATAAATTGCTGGTCAATAAGAAAGCCAGTAATATCTAACTAATAGATATAAACATGTATGCTTCCAGGATCACTCAGGCCCTTTAATTAAACCAGGGCTAACTATAGTTTTATGAGGTTTTATTAGGAAAAGATTGAATCTGTACGGGGAGCGGGTATGAAGAAGGACAGGAATCAAATGGGAGCATTTCAAAATTACATCATGAAAATTCCTTTTTTCTTTAATCCATCACCAAGTTTGTTGTAAACCCTGTGTGCACCCCCATCACTTCCACCATGTATGATCTACCCAAAACTAGTATTTCAGGTGTTTCAGGCTGAAACACCATTTGACTTCATATATGTGCAGAGAATAAACCTCTACTCATTGGCATATGGGTGGACCCCGGAATACAGGGTGAAAATGTTTCTGCTGCAGTCTGCAAAATATATAATGTGCCTAACTTTTTTTAGCTAGAAATATTCCTTTCGGGTGAATTTACTCTTTACAACCTATGGCTAATCTGCTCCAATATATAGAAAAACAGGGAGGGCGCACCGACCTTGTGCATTACCAAAGATAAAATGTATTTAAATAATAAAAGCAAGAATCATACTAAAAAAAAGTTTTAAAAACTGTGTTTTTCTCAGGAGCAGTTATTTTAATAATGCTTAAAGTGAGACAATAAAAATGAAATATTCCTTTAAATATCGTGCCTGGGGGTCTCCTTAGTCTGCCTGTAAAGTAGCGCATCTTTCCCATGTTTATAACAGTACCACAGCAAAATTACATTTCTAAATGACATTTCTGTCAATAAAACTGCTTGGGGCTGTAATGTATTATCGGATCCCGGCAATATAGATAAAAATCATTGGGATAAAACGGCGCCCAAAAATACAAAAAAATTGCGTAGATGTGCCCCCCCCCCAAAAAAATTCATACCAGGCCCTTCAGGTCTGGTATGGATATTAAGGGGAACCCTGCCCCCTATGCATGTACTCTAAACAGCAGTATTAATACTATATGGCCTGCCCTACATACTCTGCAGAAAAATTGGGCCTTAAGTGTTGGTGGTGCCAGAACACTGTAACCCCTCACAGTTACTCTTGTTGGGTGCAGGAACTGGCCCTGCTGTGAAATATTATATCAAAAATTGTAATTACATGGCCCTGTTAAACAGACGCAGAAAAATTTGGCCTTGGGTGGTGGTGCCCTAAATTAAAAATATTGTTGGATGCTACCATCATCAAGATTGAGGAGGAAAAGGATAGTCAGCATAGGCAGTCTTCAAGGGATCCCAGATCTATAGCAAATTCAATCAGTTACATAAGCATCAGGTGCTTGATAGCTGCTTATCCAAGACTGATTCATTTTTATGAATGTGAGCCTATCAACTGAGTCTGTGGATAGGCACACTCTTTGATCCATTACAAACCCTCCAGCAGCACTGAATGTGCATTCAGAAAGCACGCTGGATGCAGGACAGGCCAATAGCTTGATTGCATATTAAGCAAGTTCTGGCCAGTGGTCCATCCTCAAGACCCAGTAACCCAGTGGATGCTCTGTTGGAAACGTCTCCAAGTCTGCTCTTGCCCCTAGATATTCCTGCACCATATAATGCAGACACTGGCGATGATTGCTTGAACCGATCAGATCTTGGCACTGAGGACTGAAATCTTTTTAAAGGCATCAACACAAACCATACACCACAAATGCACTGTATATATAGGCTACACTGAATGCAGAGCATATATATATATATATATATATATATATATATATATATATATATACTAGACTTTATACGTGTGTGTGTGTGTATATATATATATATATATATATATATATATATATATATACATATATATTTTATATATATATACATGTACTAGACTGTAGATTACATTAATACACCGCCTGAAGTATATTAGAAACAGCACTCCACCGAATGCACTGTAGATATAGGCTACACTGGAAGCAGAGTATATATATATCTATATATATATATATATATCTATATATATATATATATATATATATATATATATATATATATATATATATATATATATATATAAAATATACTGCCTGCACTGACTGAATATAGAGTAAACACTGAATATATAGTCTATGCTAAATGCAGAGTATATATATATATATATATATATACGAGACTGACTGTGTATATATATCAAATACACTGCCACTAACTGAATAACCTGCCTGCTTAATCTAACTCAAACTATCTCTCTGCCCACGGCAACAACACTACACGCCCGCTATGTGAGCAGCCTTATATAGTGTGGGGTGTGGACTTAGTCCCCCTGAGCCATGATTGCCAATTATGGTTTTCTCAGCAGAGCGCTCTGTTATTGGCCAAAGCATGCAGGTCAGGTGCATTCTTTGGCCTATCATCATACAGCAATGCACTGCAATCTCGCAGTGCATTATGGGGCATTCCACGGCGCTCAAATTTCCCGCGAATGCCCCACAATGTTTGACCCGAACATCAAGCTCATCCCTTCCAACGATGAAGAAAAAATAAATCTGTCCTTGGTAACACACATTTTACGATAAGATGAATCAGGTCACAAGAACACCAGGTGACTTTGTTAGTATTCCTGGTCTGTCACACCTGACTAAAAACTTTGATATAATAAAAATGTATTCACTTACAGAACACCTGTTACAAACTTGAACAACTTAACCCCTCCCCTGGGCAAATCGATGTTACCCTACGTTGGTTCGCATTTTGACCACTAGGGAGACCGTGTTGCCACCGGAGGCGCACGCACGTGCCCATGGCTCCACGACAGAGCTGATGCGTGTGCCCAGTGGTCGCAATGACCGCCAGGCACCCACGATTGCAATGACCCGTGATTGCTCTACACAGAGACAGAACGCAGATCTGTCAATGTAAACATAAGTATGGACAACGATCGGTCTCCTCACTCAGGCAGTCCCATTCTCCCACAGTTAGAATCACTCCCTAGGGAACACAGTTAACCCCTTGATCACCCCCTACTGTTAACCCCTTAGATGCCAGTGACATTTACACAGTGATCAGTGCATTTTTATAGCACTGATTGCTGTATAAATGCCAATGCTCCCAAAAATGTTCAAAAAGTGTCCAATTTGTCCACCATAATGTCGCAGTCCCGATAAAAATTGCTGATTACTGTTATTACTAGTAAAAAAAAATATATAATAATAAAAATGCCATATATATCTTTCCCCTATTTTGCAGATGCTATAACTTTTGCGCAAACCAATCAATATATGCTTATTGCGATTTTTTGTGATATCGGCCTAAACTGAGGAATAAATTAGCTTTTTAGAAAAAAATTTAATTGGGGATAATTATTATAGCAAAAAGTACAAAATATTGTGTTTTTTTCAAAATTGTCACTCTTTTTTTGTTTATAGCGCAAAAAATAAAAACCGCAGAGATGATCAAATACCACCAAAAGAAGGCTCTATTTGTGGGAAAAAAAGGATATCAATTTTGTTTGGGTACAGCGTCGCATGACCGCGCAATTGTCAGTTAAAGTGACGCAGTGCCCTATCGCAAAAAATGGCCTGGTCATTGAGTAGTCAAATCTTCCGGGGCTGAAGTAGTTAAACTGATGAGAAATGCAGAGGCTTACAAGCAAGGTTACATTTAGAGAAACTTGCAAATTGCATGTTAAAATATACAGAAATATACACAGCTGAAGTTTAATGCCAATGCCAACTTTTCCTGTAAAAGTTGAGCTTAATCCCACCACCTCTGTCACCTGCACCCCTATTGGTCACTGTAATCATCCATCTCATTAAAGAAGCCTTGGAAGGTGGGATGAAAGGGGCAAGTTCAACTTTTACAGGTAAATTTGAGATTTGCAAACTTCAGCTTCCATATCTTGGAATTTACTGACCATTTTGACGTTTTATATCACCCTTCAAATTCGGAATGTTTCAAGTAATGTGCATTCCCCACCTGTCACATCTTCACTGTACACAATAGCAGGTCCTTGTTGTAGTGCTGTTTACTGCTCTTGGCAGACTTAAGTCTTTGAATACCAAATACGATCTGTGACCACTGTGTTGTCAGTGCATTACAGGGTAATGCTATTAGTATTGATTTAACATTATTTCATGACATATTCATGGTGTTCATTATAACATATTGCATAAGACACGTATATTAATCGTCTATAAAAGCACTGGCTTTTCTGACCTTGTTGTTGCCGCAAATTGTAACTCAGAATTATATGGTGTCAGCCAGGTGTTTAATGCCTATGATTTTGTCAAGTGTATATTTCTGATTAGTGGTGAAAGATATCATTAGAAACAAGAGACTGTCAAAACAGAAGAGCAAATGTAGTTGTGACACTAATTCTCAGTTCATGGAAAAATAATGTATTTAAAGTGGATGTACCCGGAAAAAAAAAAATGATGTCATAATGTAGAGTAGAAGATTTCCTATCATTTGAGCCCAGTCTCGCCACAAAGAGTTAATTCAGCTCTGAGCAATCCTCTTTAATTGTTCAGTGAGATAAATCTTGACAAACAGAGAAAAACTTTGTCAAATCCTCCCCCTTGCTGTGAGTGACAGGGGATTTACATATCTCGTGCACTAGCCTAAGAGACATGCTTTATGTTTTAATTCCCTTTCACTCCTTTCTTCTGCTGCTCTGCCAGGATTGGATGTTCCACACCTCAGCATGATTTGGCATGCTGAAGTCATGTGGTTACTTTCCTGTCTTTTCACTGGATGTTAGAGATCATAGCAGAAGTTCAGTGTATAAAATACACAGGAGAAAATGCATATTGACAAGGGGAGTGTAGAGGTGGGCGGGGAGTCTACTGACATCACGACTCCACCCACCGAGCTCCAGACAACAGACGCACCCACAGAATCTGCAGTTTTTCGGGTCTCATAGCAGACATTTGAAAGGTAAAGATACATGCAGGAGGCATGTATATGCTTATAGATAACCCCCATGGCAGTAGTTTAGAAAGGATGACATTGGGTTTACATCCACTTTAATTATATTTGTTGGTATATTGTTATATAACACAGTACAAACAAGTGCTCTTTTCATTTATTCAATTTATGGCAAAGTTTTACATGTACAACTTTTTACTATATTAACCACTTGCTTACTGTGCACTTAAACACCCTTCCTGCCCAGACCAATTTTCAGCTTTCAGTGCTCTCGCATTTCAGTGACAATTGCGCGGTCATGCAATGCTGTAACCAAATGAATTTTTTATCATTTTGTTCGCACAAATAGAGCTTTAGTTTGGTGGTATTTATTCGCGACTCCTTTTTTTTTTTATTGCGATATAAGCGAAAACATAGCGGAAATTTTGAAAAAAAACAATATTTTCTCCTTTCTTTTTTAAAAGAAATCCAATAAAATCTAATTTTGTCATAAATTTAAGCCAAAATGTATTCTGCTACATGTTTTTTGTAAAAAAAATTCCGTTAAGTGTATAATAATTGGTTCGCGTGATCACGGACATATGTACGCAAATGATCATGTACAGGTGTGTGCAGGTGATCACGGACATATGTGTGCAGATAATCATTGGCACATGTTATTTTACTGGGACATATGTGAGGGACATGTGTTTTTATTATTTGGGGACATGTGTGTTTTTGGGGACATGTGTGTTTTACTGTGGGGACATGTGTGTTTTACTGTGGGGACATGTGTGTTTTACTGTGGGGACACTACACTGGTGATCAGTGAGTAAAAAGCTGTAAAAAAACAGCTAATACTCACTGATCACCAGCCGGCTGCAGCGATCCGCTCTCCTCTCCTCACCAACGACTTCCGTGTGAGGAGAGGAGCGCCGATTGCCTAGCAACCGGCTGTTTGTTTACATCACATGATGGCTGTGATTCGACACGGCCTTCATGTGATCAGGAGGGCCAATTACCGAGCCCTCCTGCCGATCCGAGATGCGCCGTGTCCGGGTGACACGGCCGCATCGGGATCGCGCCGCTGCGCAGGCACGCGCGCGCGATCCCTCTACTTCTGAAGGACGTTCCGGAACGTCCATTCAGAAGTAGACAGCTCCCACCCGGCCGTATATGTACAGTGGCCGGGTGGGAAGTGGTTAAAACAAATCCACAGCAATTTTTTTTTTTTTACTAGCAATTCCATAACAGGGCATTGTAGGTAATAATAGAAGTGCCATTTTTCACTTTCAAAGATTTTCCTCATACACATTGGTAAAGGTCTGTTAACAACACAGGAACGCTTCCGTTTGCCCATAGAAAAGTGAAACCTTTTGAATGTGTATTTGCTCATTGCTAGCATTTAGCGTCATAGGATGGAGGTCAGTCAGATTGGGTCAGCAGTGGAGTAATGATATCCAAAGGACCAACTAAATCAGAGTTCAGGGGTATAAGCAGCTGGAGCAACAGCAGAGGTGAGCCACATACAGCTGAAAAAAGACTTAGCATTGTGTTTGTAGCACCCTGATGTTTAGGCAGGGTTGCTATTACATTTATTTGCCAAGTGATAGTTGCCTTGGCCAATTGATGGGAGGTCAATTGATTTTTAGCCTAATTCTGGAATTGCTGCACTTCTCCCTTCTGTCACTAGATGGCCGGGTATCTGGTGGCACTGGGTAAGACAAGAGCATTGTAAGGACAGATTAGGAATGAATGGGGAGTCAGGTGATCAAGGGTTCTGTGCCACCTGGATGGCTGTCTGGTTGGATGTGTGTTGTAATGACCCGGCTTGCTAGGCCATAAGCCCTGGGCCTATCCCGGGGGGATATCTGGCTGCTAGGCTATCTGAGCACCTATCAAGAAGCAAGAGAGCAGCGTAGGGTTGGGACTGCGGCTTGCAGTCCAACAAAAGCAACAGTTCTGCTGGCTGGAGAACCAGCTGTAGTAGAAGGGGAAGCTGTCTCCACTAAGGCACCATCCACATTACTACCTGAGACCATTGTGAGTAGCTGTAGCAAGTACCTGACCAGTATTCTCACCAGCCGGGGACTATGAAAAATTGGGAAAACTTCAGCGGGTGCCAAGCCAAGGACCCAGCCAGTAGAGGTGACGCTTGCGGAGGATTATTGTGTGTCAATCCAGGGACCAAGCAGGACACGGGGTGATGCTTGAGGAGTATCTGTGAGTGCCAAGCTAGGGACCCAGCAGGGACGTGGGGGTGACGCTTGAGGAAGATACTGAGCGAGAAGATTGGAAGAGCTCAGAAGATCCAGTGGTGAGTGGATCTGTTAGTCTAGTGAATGACTGGGATCTCAGTTGAGTGAAGTTCTACAATAGGAGATTGTAGAAGAAGTGAAGGAGTTTGTTGCAACCGTTGTTAGAAACTGTTACAAGATTGTTGCCATATGTGACAGCGGTTCTAATCATGCAGATGTGGTATCTAGCTTGATGCCTTTCCCTGCATGTCTGTCTGCCTAAGGGTGTCCTGGCCCTAAGCCTCTCTCACAGTTCTTTTTAAGAGACAATAAATAATTTTGCATTCAAGAAGTGTATGGCGCCCATCAATCTACCTTGCATTACACCCACCATGCCTTGTAACCCACTCTACAAAGAAGGATGTCAGCTGTCCCTAACTCTGGAGGTCACCACTGGGCCACAGGGGGCCTGGGCCTTGGCTACATGTTTATTTCCAGGAGGAAAACAGTTCTGGTCCACCGTCAATGTAAAAGTGATGCATATTCACACCTGTTCAGAAGTACTGGACTCTCAGCATTGCAGCCATGCTGAAGCACATGGATATTAGGATCCTTGACAAAGTTTTCACACCTTCCTGTTCCATCATGTACCATGTACATAAGCCCTTTACAGATACTAGAGGAAAGGGTTGAATTGGAAAATAGTCATCTCTTTCTTATGTCCATTTTACAGTTAACCTGTGGCCAGGCTAAAGACATTCAATTTGCAAGCAGTACATGAGCTTTAAAGCAAGCCCTCACTGACTTGTGAAGTTGCAGGTACTGTGGGGCAATTAATCCCCAAAATTCATAGCAGAAATACTGAAGTCAATCAAGTTATTCTTTCAGCAGCTCAATTCACCCTGCTGTATTCTCCCAGCAGTGTTCCAGCCTTTAAATCTAAAAGTAGGATGAGCTGAACTTCAGAGGAAATTACTTGAATTACTTCATAGCTTCTGCTGTGAAATTTAACCACTTAAAGCGGAGTTCCACCCTAAAGTGGAACTTCCGCTTATCGGATTCCCCCCCCCTCCGGTGCCACAATTGGCACCTTTCAGGGGGGAGGGGGGTGCAGATACCTGTATAATACAGGTATCTGCACCCACTTCCGGGACGCATTATCCGAGCTGCCCCGCCTCTATCCGAGAATGCCCTGTTGTGTCTTGGGAAACACAGTTCCCAGGACACAGCGGGGACCAATAGGGGCACGCAGCGAGACTCGCGCATGCGCAGTAGGGACCGGGCAGTGAAGACGTTGCGTCTTCACTTCCTGATTCCCTGACGGCGGGGCAGCGAGAGACAAGCGGTCTCTCGTCACATTCTGCCTACACCGCTGGAACCAGGAACAGGTAAGTGTCCATTTATTAAAAGTCAGTAGCTGCACTATTTGTAGCTGCTGAGTTTTAATATTTTTTGTGCAGGTGCAGCTCCGCTTTAAGCCCCAGACCATTTGGCTGGCAAAAGTCCAGAGCATTTTTTGCGATTCGGCACTGTGTCGATTTAACTGACAATTGCGCGGTCGTGCGACATGGCCCAAACAAAATTGACATCCTTTTTTCCCCACAAATAGAGATTTCTTTTGGTGCTATTTGATCACCTCTGCGGTTTTTATTTTTTGCGCAATAAACAAAAAAATAGCGACAATTTTGAAAAAAAAACATTATTTTTTACTTTTTGCTATAATAAATATCCCCCAAAAATATATATATAAAAAAAAAAAAACATTTTTTGTTCCTCTTTGTATTCTTTTACATATTTTTGGTTAAAAAAATTGCAAAAAGCGTTTATTGATTGGTTTACGCAAACGTTATAGTGTCTACAAAATAGGGGATAGTTTTATGGCATTTTTCTTAATAATACATTTTTTACTAGTAATGTCGGCGATCATCGATTTTTATCGCGACTGTGACATTATGGCTGACAGATCGGACACTTTTGGTGCTATTTTTCACATTTATACAGCGATCAGTGCGATTAAAAATGCATTGATTACTGTGTAAATGTGACTGGCAGTGAAGGTGTTAACACTAGGGGGCGCTGTAGGGGTTAAGTGTGTCCTAGGGAGTGATTCTAACTGTGGGGGGAGGGGCTATGTGTGACACGACACTGATCACCGCTCCCAATTACAGGGAGCTGTGATCAGTGTCCTGTCACTAGGCAGAACGGGGAAATGCTTGTTTACATCAGCATTTCCCCATTCTTCCTCTCTGTGAGACGATTGCGGGTATCCTCGCAGACACTGAGTCGGCAAGCATGAATGGTAATAAGCTGCCCATTCCTAAAAGCATCTCTATGGTGCCACAGTCTTACATTATGCCTATTGAAGTATATTGATGCAAAAGTAGAAAGGGAACCAGTAAGTATGCATTTACACAGACATTTTGCTACAAATTATAGAATACCCTGTGTGATGATGAGCTTTAAAATTACACAGTAGAAAAGCCCTAGACCACCCATTCCTTACCTGACTATTTTAGCTCCAAGTTGTGCTGGAATTGGTCACATCGCTTATAGAAATTAAGTAGTGTGTATGATTGCATGGCATTATGTTGTATAACTTCAGTTGTTATGACAGACCAAATGTATTATGTTACCTATGTTGAGGAAAAGTATAAAATGTGTCTATATTCATATTTTATGTTTAAGTAATTTACTCAACAAAAATAGAACACAAACCATGCATCCTGGTTTGCTTAAATGCTGCACATTTCAAATTGTATTTTCCGAATTTCTGCAATTTGTTTGGTATGATTGAAAAGTTTAAATCAGATTTTATTTAACATACACTGTTAATGACATAAAGGGTTCCACAATAGATTGCTAAATATTGCTTTAATAAGTTATCATTTAATTTAATTTACGATTATTTTAGTACATGTCGGTTGCCATGGCCACAAAGTAGACAATTAATAATGGCATCAATTGTTATGAAAATCTGTAATAATGTTTAGCATTTTATTAGATGTGAGATAGAGGCTGTCAGCAACATGTTCTTTTCCCAGCTATACATTAGCTTATTACAGCTGTGGAAGTCTTATATTTTCTTTTTTACAAAACAAGTATCATTGTAAGTTGGAATATAACCATTTATTATAGTAACAGAATAATAATGTAGTGACATACATTAGGGAGTTATTAAAGTGGATCTAAAGTTACATATTTACCAATTGGTAGCTGGTAGCAATTTACTGCAGAAGAGATGTAAGGGATAGGTGCTGAGACAATAGGGGGTTATTTACGAAAGGAAAATCCACGTTGCACTGAAAGTGCACTTGGAAGTGCAGTCGCTCTAAATCTAAGGGATAGATCTGAAATGAGTGGAAGCTCTGCTGATTTTATCATCCAATCATGTGCAAGCTAAAATGCTGTTTTTTATTTTCCTTGCATGTCCCCCTCGGATCTACAGCGACTTAAATTCCAAGTGCACTTTCAGTGCAAAGTGGATTTTCCTAAATAAGTAAGTAAAAAAAAGTAAATAACCCCCAATACAACTTCAGTGAGCATGCACATGAATTATGTCATCAGTGACTGAGAAAAGAAGACGCTTGGCCAATAGATCAAAAGTAGATGGCAATGATGGTGACAGAGTGATGAGGGAAGCATGGACCCTGCCTCGCTGGAGGAGGGCAGATTAGATGGTAAGTCATTGGACCTGCAGCCGATTTTTTTCTTTTCAATCAAGCAGCTTCAGTTCAGATAAAGGGAAGAAAAACCTGGGGAATTTTGAACAATTTGCCCTTATAGGGAAAAGAAAACTCCCTGACCTTCAGTTGGATTACTTACCTAGGTCAATAAAAATACCATGCTATTCCTAATAACTATAACTTTCAAAACCACTAGTTTTAACAAAATCAGCATCCTTTTTTTTGTAATGACACTATTGAATTTACCGTTACCTTATCGCATGGTAGATAATTCCACAGTTTTACCACTTCTACAATGAAAAACATATTCCTTTATTGGTGGTCCGAACACAGTTTTCAAGATATATACCGCTTCTTAACAAAAGAGGCACTGCGTCTTTTCAACAACTATGTACATCTAATGACATACCTTTGCATGAACATTTCTGTTATATTCAATTAAGGTACTTTATCCACTCTGTTTTACACTATTATTCCCCTCCATTCTTATTGATGGCATTTGAATGGAGGTTAAGTGTGGGTGTCCTTCGCGCTGTTTAGTGAACTAGAAACTATGTTTAAATAGAATAAATGAGTGAGTGAGCAAAAAACAAAATAAGTGTCAGCCCTGATGCTGTGTGTGGAAAAAATTCCTAAACCAAGCTGCAAAATCTAAGAGTAAACACAAACCCGTAAAAGAAAAATGAAAGATGATGATTTTGCGCTAAAGTGCATCAGACAATAAAAGTGTATATGTAATCGTGTATAAAAAACAAATGTGTATGATAAGTTAATGGTCACAATGTGACTCAAAAAGTAAATCTACACTAAGCGTAATAATTATAAATCACATAAAAATGAATATATATCATATACTAAACGTAATAATTATCAATCACATAAAAATCATATAAATGTGACTAAAAAGTGCAACAAGTGCTAAAACTCGCAACAGTGGATAAAACAAATACAATCCAAAATGCATAAATATGTGAAAATATTGTAAAAATAAACACATGCAAAATATGAACCACAGTCTGGTGAAATAAATAATTAAATAACTAAAATTGAGTCCACCAGAGGAATTAAAACTGAAGGAAAATGATGGTGGTGACCCCCTTAGCATAAAACTCTCATAGTCTCTTAAATCCTTAAAAGTGGTAGTTATGCCTCTCTCCAAAAGTGGGGGGTGTTGGGTGGTGAGGACCTAATCCTAGATGGTGCTCCCTAGCCTCTCACCTCTCAAACGATAAAAATGCACATCAAGCCAGTATGGATAATCAGCTCCAATTCCGGATTCCTCCTTAAGTGCCTCCCGATCAGGTTTATGTGTATTCAATCAATTCCATACACAGAGTTTCCACTTCCTCAGAGTTGTGGACCCAGGGATAGCCCTCCACTTGTTAATTTGCAGTACTAGCTGCGGTCCCGCAGCAATGACCCGCTCCCGATAACAATAGGGGTGAGGGCAGAGACAAAAAGAAAGAAGGGGGACCCGATCGTGAAGTATGCCAAAAATCAAATAATTTTAATCAAAAAATAAATGCTTACATTAAAATATAGTACAAGCAGCCAGAGAGATATTGTTGTGGTGTCCGTTTAACAGCACTTCCGGTATCCTACGTCCGGCCAATCCCTACGCGTTGCGTCACGTGACCTCGTGACTTCATCAGGGGATGCTGATTGGCTGTGTGGGATTGTCTTTTATATGTATAAAACGGAAGTGAGGTGGCGGCCATTTTGCCGCGGTCCGTCAAGGTAAACAAAGCGCGGCCATTTTCTAGTGGTCTTATAGCGCTCTGTATAGCGGACATGTTTAATATCGAATATTGTTATTAACGGAATTTAGTCAGTAACATAGTGATGTTTAAATAGCTAAGTATTTATCTGTGTATTCTATCCTATTCCGTCCGCTGGGTGTGCCTGGGTCAAATGAACATTGTCCCTTCTTATAAATCCAGCAGATGGGTTGTGTGGTGGATAGTGTGAAACCAGTCCCGCCATAGCCATTCATAGGTGGCCCGGAGTGGTAGTGGTTTACGGCCATTGGAACATCGCTTGCTGACAATTAGCTGGTTGTCTTAGTGATGTTCTCCTCTCGCCTATACAAACAGTCCTTTGGCTTACCACGATCTATATGTATATGATCGGGGTGGTAATATAGATGCATCAAATATGTGGAGAGAAGTTAGACCTGAATAATAAATGGTGCTGGAAAAAAGGCATTTAAACCGTTCCGGTTATCAGCGATGTGCACAAAAATAAATATAGCAAGACAATTGATAAACAAATGAATGAAATTTAAAATACAGGATGACTATGGAACAAAATTGTTCTCGTCAATCCTCCAATATAGACAAAATTAATTAAAAAGGAAAAATGTATTTAAAATATATTTAAAATGTTTAAAAATATTCAGAAATATTATATTAATAATTAATAATTAATTCCACTTCATGGCTATAAATTCTTAAAAATCCTATCTTTTATTGAGAAATTTAAAATATCAATAAATGGATAAAGTGTATGGTCATGAGTATTCTCATAGTGAACCCTATTGAGTAATTTATTCCAGATCCTGACAAGTGGTAAGGCATATAGTTTAAGAGTTAGAACTATGAGTTTTTTGGGGTGATGAGCCTACATCTAGATAGATATCATATGCGTCCACCCTCTTCCCTCATCTAGGACTGGTTACCGGAAATGCCATGCCGGATTATTTCATTTTGGACACAATATAAAAACACAGTTTGATTGTATAAAACTGATAATGATGATTAAATGTCATAATCAATATGTCATTGTGCTTGAAGCCTTAAGAAATGAAGTGGTATCTGTGAGTAATCAATAAAATGACGTATATATATATATATGAATGTGTTAAAAAATTGGTTAAGAATTACTTACAATTGAGATCAAACTCCACATTCAACCCTTCTGGAACTAATGTCCGCATGGAATAGATCCACATCGATTCCTTCTGGCTGATTACCCTTACTCTGTGGCTACCTCGCCAAGATGGATTATATCGTTCTACACCCCAAAAACGCAACTGATTTGGGTCTTTGTTGTGTACCAAGGCAAAGTGTCGTGAGACATTGTGTTTGGGACAGCCTTTAATGATCTTCTGGATGTGTTCTTTAATGCGTACTTTCAACTCCCTTTTTGTTCTCCCTATATATTGGAGATTGCAGCTACATTGCAGACAGTAAACGACTCCCTCAGTGCGACAGCTAATGAAATCTTTAATAATATACTTTTCTCCTGTTGCCGTGGCTATAAATTCGGATCTTTTGCCCTGAAATTTCTGAGCCTTACGACAGGCGTAGCAATTTCTGCAGGGATAGAAACCCTTTCCAGAAAAAAAGGAGAAACCTTTTTTAGGGGGTGGTTCCACTACATTTTTGACTACCAAGTCTCTCACTGTAGGTGCCCGTTTATAAATAATTTTTGGTTTCTCTGGGAGGATGGTTTTGAGGTCTTTGTCGCTCTTCAGTATATGCCAATGTTTCTGGATAATTTTGGCAACATCTTTATATTGTGCATTATAATCCAGTATCAGACATGGGGCTTCGCTCCAGGTGATTGACTTATTTTTAGGTTTGTCCTTTAGCATGCTTGGTCTATTCATATTTTCTACTTGCATGATTTGTTTTTTTATCCAGGATTCTTCGTAGCCTTTTTCTTGGAACCTGGTACAGATTAAATTAGCTTGGATTTTGAAATCTTCATCTCTGGTGTGTACCAATTGTCCCTTCGAGATGTTAAATAACCAGGGTTTGAAATGGCAGCTGTGGAGTGATATGTAGCTATTTGTGTCCAGTGATGTAAGTAACTGAGTTAAAATAAACTGAGTTACGTAACTCAGTTACTTTAGAGGGTAACTAGTAATCTAACTGATTACTTTTCCCCTCATGGTAACTCAGTTCCCATTACTTTGGCTTAGTTACCCCAATTACATCTACCGTCACTAGATGGCAGTAGTGTAATTCCGGTGTCCTGCCACAAAAGTTCCCCCGCAGGATAAGGACCCCCTGTACTGCGCAGGCGCAGGGCTTGCACAGTACGAAGGACTACGGAGCTTCCGAAAATTGCCGAACCTAAACAGCTCTGAGTGAACTCTACACAGCGCAGGCGCAGTTAACATGTAATTGTACGAGGCGATGCCGCACCCTCATGATGCTCGTGCTACTCTGCAAGGGGCGTCTATCGTGTAACTAAGGGGCGAGTCTAGTATTACTGTAACCAAGGGGCGCATTTATTATTATTGTTATATATCGAGCTCTGCCCATTAATTTAACATTCGCCCTCTTCTGTAGCCATCCGCCCCTTACACGATATAATATTAATAATAGTCCCGCCCCTTGCTTACACGATATAACAGATCTGCCCCTTGGTTAGAGTAATAATAGAGCAGCTCCTTGGTTACACGATATATAACAATAATAAATGCGCCCCTTGGTTACAGTAATACTAGACCCGCCCCTTAGTTACACGTATAGAATATTTAAAAAAAAAGTCAGTTACTTTGCTGAGTAACTAATTACTTTTCCAATGTAGTAACTGAGTTACTAACGCAATTACTTTTTGGGAGAAGTAATTTGTAACTTAACTAAATTACTTTTTAAAAGTAAGATGACCAACACTGTTTGTGTCTGATCGGATCATCACAAAAACGCATTTCAAAAATGTTGACACAAATAGCTACATATCACTCCACAGCTGCCATTTCAAACCCTGGTTATTTAACATCCCGAAGGGACAATTGGTACGCATTCGACGAAACTGCACCAGAGATGATGATTTCAAAATCCAAACTAATTTAATCGGTGCCAGGTTCCAAGAAAAAGGCTACGAAGAATCCTAGATAAAAAAACAAATCATGCAAGTAGAAAATATGAATAGACCAAGCATGCTAAAGGACAAACCTAAAAATAAGTCGATCACCTGGAGCGAAGCCCCATGTCTGATACTGGATTATAATGCACAATATAAAGATGTTGCCAAAATTATCCAGAAACATTGGCATATACTGAAGAGCGACAAAGACCTCAAAACCATCCTCCCAGAGAAACCAAAAATTATTTATAAACGGGCACCTACAGTGAGAGACTTGGTAGTCAAAAATGTAGTGGAACCACCCCCTAAAAAAGGTTTCTCCTTTTTTTCTGGAAAGGGTTTCTATCCCTGCAGAAATTGCTACGCCTGTCGTAAGGCTCAGCAATTTCAGGGCAAAAGATCCGAATTTATAGCCACGGCAACAGGAGAAAAGTATATTATTAAAGATTTCATTAGCTGTCGCACTGAGGGAGTCGTTTACTGTCTGCAATGTAGCTGCAATCTCCAATATATAGGGAGAACAAAAAGGGAGTTGAAAGTACGCATTAAAGAACACATCCAGAAGATCATTAAAGGCTGTCCCAAACACAATGTCTCACGACACTTTGCCTTGGTACACAACAAAGACCCAAATCAGTTGCGTTTTTGGGGTGTAGAACGATATAATCCATCTTGGCGAGGTAGCCACAGAGTAAGGGTAATCAGCCAGAAGGAATCGATGTGGATCTATTCCATGCGGACACTAGTTCCAGAAGGGTTGAATGTGGAGTTTGATCTCAATTGTTTTTTAAGCAATTTTTAAGTAATTCTTAACCAATTTTTTAACACATTCATATATATATATATATATACGTCATTTTATTGATTACTCACAGATACCACTTCATTTCTTAAGGCTTCAAGCACAATGACATATTGATTATGACATTTAATCATCATTATCAGTTTTATACAATCGAACTGTGTTTTTATATTGTGTCCAAAATGAAATAATCCGGCATGGCATTTCCGGTAACCAGTCCTAGATGAGGGAAGAGGGTGGACGCATATGATATCTATCTAGATGTAGGCTCATCACCCCAAAAAACTCATAGTTCTAACTCTTAAACTATATGCCTTACCACTTGTCAGGATCTGGAATAAATTACTCAATAGGGTTCACTATGAGAATACTCATGACCATACACTTTATCCATTTATTGATATTTTAAATTTCTCAATAAAAGATAGGATTTTTAAGAATTTATAGCCATGAAGTGGAATTAATTATTAATTATTAATATAATATTTCTGAATATTTTTAAACATTTTAAATATATTTTAAATACATTTTTCCTTTTTAATTAATTTTGTCTATATTGGAGGATTGACGAGAACAATTTTGTTCCATAGTCATCCTGTATTTTAAATTTCATTCATTTGTTTATCAATTGTCTTGCTATATTTATTTTTGTGCACATCGCTAATAACCGAAACGGTTTAAATGCCTTTTTTCCAGCACCATTTATTATTCAGGTCTAACTTCTCTCCACATATTTGATGCATCTATATTACCACCCCGATCATATACATATAGATCCTGGATTTATAAGAAGGGACAATGTTCATTTGACCCAGGCACACCCAGCGGACGGAATAGGATAGAATACACAGATAAATACTTAGCTATTTAAACATCACTATGTTACTGACTAAATTCCGTTAATAACAATATTCGATATTAAACATGTCCGCTATACAGAGCGCTATAAGACCACTAGAAAATGGCCGCGCTTTGTTTACCTTGACGGACCGCGGCAAAATGGCCGCCACCTCACTTCCGTTTTATACATATAAAAGACAATCCCACACAGCCAATCAGCATCCCCTGATGAAGTCACGAGGTCACGTGACGCAACGCGTAGGGATTGGCCGGACGTAGGATACCGGAAGTGCTGTTAAACGGACACCACAACAATATCTCTCTGGCTGCTTGTACTATATTTTAATGTAAGCATTTATTTTTTGATTAAAATTATTTGATTTTTGGCATACTTCACGATCGGGTCCCCCTTCTTTCTTTTTGTCTCTGCCCTCACCCCTATTGTTATCGGGAGCGAGTCATTGCTGCGGGACCGCAGCTAGTGCTGCAAATTAACAAGTGGAGGGCTATCCCTGGGTCCACAACTCTGAGGAAGTGGAAACTCTGTGTATGGAATTGATTGAATACACATAAACCTGATCGGGAGGCACTTAAGGAGGAATCCGGAATTGGAGCTGATTATCCATACTGGCCTTGATGTGCATTTTTATCGTTTGAGAGGTGAGAGGCTAGGGAGCACCATCTAGGATTAGGTCCTCACCACCCAACACCCCCCACTTTTGGAGAGAGGCATAACTACCACTTTTAAGGATTTAAGAGACTATGAGAGTTTTATGCTAAGGGGGTCACCACCATCATTTTCCTTCAGTTTTAATTCCTCTGGTGGACTCAATTTTAATTATTTAATTATTTATTTCACCAGACTGTGGTTCATATTGTGCATGTGTTTATTTTTACAATATTTTCACATATTTATGCATTTTGGATTGTATTTGTTTTATCCACTGTTGCAAGTTTTAGCACTTGTTGCACTTTTTAGTCACATTTATATGATTTTTATGTGATTGATAATTATTACGTTTAGTATATGATATATATTCATTTTTATGTGATTTATAATTATTACGCTTAGTGTAGATTTACTTTTTGAGTCACATTGTGACCATTAACTTATCATACACATTTGTTTTTTATACACGATTACATATACACTTTTATTGTCTGATGCACTTTACCGCAAAATCATCATCTTTCATTTGAATGGAGGTGCCGCTCAAATCCCCTTTCTAAAGGTTTTATATATTTAATTTACTTATTAAACAGAGTGTATTGAATGGCCTATTAACACTACTCAGCGCTATGTTACCCAAAGATTTAAAATTGTGAACAGTCAATCTGTGATGATAGACTAAATATAGAGGTACACTCTACTCACAGCAATTACACATCAATTGTAAACATTAGCAGCTGCTATAAAAAAAATTAGATAGTGGTCCTAGTAGATGTATATTGTCCATGCACCAGGATTGGCAGAGGATATGGCAGGTGGTGTCTATAAGTTCAAAGAATGTCCTCATTGTGGAAAATTCATATAAGGTCTTATACAGGTGGTCTTATACTCCAGCACGACTCGCATAAATTCTGCCTGATTACCGCCATACCCGTTTTTGCAGCTGCCTTGTGGAAGGCACCATGGTCCATATATGGTGGAAATGTCTGGTAGGGTCTAGATTATGGAGTTGGGTTTACAACCTTATTTACTCCTTGATACACACAAGCGTTCACAAAAATCCCTTTAAAGCCCTCCTGAATAAGCCCATCTCAGACATTTTTAGATCAGAACGGACTTAGCTTTCCATATCTTTGTGGCAAATTGGCTGATTATAACTAAAGCATGGAATACCCCAACCCTAAGCTTTAAAGCAGTGAAAAACAAGGTGACAGACACTATGATTTATGAAAAGCTCACTGCCATCTTGACAGATACGCAAACTACATTTTCCCTTATCTAGCAACTTTGGATCTCCTATTCTCAACCACCATCCGTTGACCAATCACTTTTATCCATCTGACGTTAATGAGAGCATGCACCCCCCTGGGACTCATTAGAACCCCTTCTTTTCTCTATTCCCTCCTTCCAACCTTAATTCCCCCACCTCATACTTCTTAGTGCCTTTTAATTTCTAGATACTTTTTTCATTCTGTTCTTGTCTTACACAATTGCATTACTTTATCTGTGTTATAGGAATGCCTACAAGTGGATTGGCTTGTTTTTTGTCCTTGTTGGATAAACCTTACTGGATATTTTATATATGTAACAGTTTTCTTGCATTCGCTTTGTGGCTCTTCGACTAGCTATTAAACATAGCAACCCAACTATGTATGAGCCTTATGTTTTTTTCTTAAAAGAAAAACGTTTTTTATTGGGATGAAACGTTCTTCTACAAAGTCTTTATGCTGACATTAAATTAATTTATCTATATTAAATAGATATCTCTAATCTCATTATTTTGACAAACTAAACAAAGTCAGTGTTTTCAACCTTTGACTATAAGTTAGACGTACCATCCCTTTTAATAATTTAGCTGCCTGACTTTGTACGCTCTCCAAATCCTCAATGTTATTTTTACAGTATGGTGCCTAAAATTGTACTCCATATTCAAGATGTGGCATTACATGTTATTTTTACAGGGGCAATACTATGCTTGACTCTTTTCATAGCCCTTTTCTTACAGCTTACTGCTAAGCAATAGTCCTAAATTCTTCTCCAGGTATAAATTCTCTTTATTTTATAGGGGACAATGCAGTTAGCACAGCTGAGGGGCATAACCTTACATTTATCAATATTATATTCCATTAACAATCCCTGATGCCATTCTGTTAAAGCTCATCTTTAATGTATTACTTTCCTTTTGAGGTTTAATGTCCCTACACAATTTTGTGTCATCAATAAAAAGATCCATGATGTTCTTGGTTCCATCCACCAGGTATTAATAGAAATATTGAAATGGACTGGCACAAATAAGGATTCTTATGGAACAGCTCTTCAAATGTTACATTTACAAGCACCCTTTTGTTGTTGAGAGATTGTTGGTGTGTTTTGGTTTATATTATGGAGAGGAAGGTAGGGGATATTATAGTAGAGAAATGTATTATGGTGAGGGTGTTGTTTATTAAGGTACTGGTAGATAATATAATTGTGTAAGCCAATCACATATAGAATACTATTGCAGTGGCTGAAAAAGAGGAGACATTTTAATTTCCTGGCAGAAAGTGAACCTGCAGCTTATAGGACATTAAAAAAGCATTACATTTAAAAATGGCAAAAGCAATCCAACAGTGAAAATAAACCCAAAATTTACACTGAGAAATAATAACAGACACTTATAGCTGCCTGCACATGCCTTTATCCATCTAAAGTGCAACCAAAGCCCCTAAACCAGGGGTACTCAAAGAGATTGATTTACTAAACACAAATTCATTGTGCACTTTCAAAGTGCAGTTGCTCTAGGGGTTTAATAAATGAGGCAAAGCTTCATTTTACAAAGAAAAAAAAAAAAATTTTTAGTTGCACATAATTGGATGGTGGAAGTCGGCAGAGCTCCCCCTCATTTACTAATGCCCCGCACACATGGTCGGAATTTCCAAAGGAAAATGTCCTTTTGGACCATGTTGTCGGAAAATCCGAGCGTGTGTGGGCGCCATCGGACTTTTTCCATCAGAAAAAAATTGAGATCCTGCTCTCAAATTTTCCGACAACAAAGTCCGATCTGACTTTTTCTGATCGTGTGTAGCGAATTCCGACGGACAAAGTGCCACGCATGCTCAGATCAAATTACAAGACCAAAGCTATTGGCTACTAGCCTCTACGTAGTTCTGTCGTACGCAACAAACGTCACCACGTTCAGAATGATCGGATTTTCCGACAACTTTGTCTGACCGTGTGTATGCAACACCAGTGTCGGACAAAATCCTTCGGAAAAAATCCGACGTATTTTGTGGTCAGAATTTCCGACCTTGTGTATGGGGCATAAGAGTGCAACCGCACTTGCAGAGTGCACAGTCTATTTGCCTTTAGAAAATCAACCCTATTGTGTCATGGATGCTTCATACGTTAACTAGAGCTCTGTCACCCCCTTATCCTTCATTGTATCAAATGAAAAGGTTCATATTGTATGTCAGTAGATTTTTGTTATTATATTACCTAAAGGACAACTGTGCCTTTGTTTAAAATAATATTAAAGTCTTGTTTCTTTTTTAGTTTAAAAATAACAAACATGTTATACTTACCTGCTCTGTGCACTTCAACCGAGTGCCCCCATAGCAAGCAGCTTGCTATATGGGTACCTGAGCCAAGCCACTGATCTATGTGTCCATTCAGACACAGAGCCATGGCACATCTCCGTCCACTCTCTCTCCTCATTGGCTCACTGACTTTTACAGCACAGGGAACCAATGTCCAATAGGGAGGGAGAGTCCCTGACAGCCGAGGCTCTGGTGCAACATTGCTGGATCGAGATGGGGCTCGGGTAAGTATTAGGGGGTGCTGGGGAGACTGCTGCACACAGAAGGGTTTTTATCTTAATGCATAGAATGCATTAAGATAAAAGAACCTTCTGCCTTTAGAACCACTTTAAATAAATCAATAGCGTAATGAGTCTCATACACCTATAAAATTAGCTCATCAATTTAACAGTTCCTCAAAATTTATCAAAAAGTTATTAAGTAAATTTATCAAAATTTACTCCTCAAAAAGTTATGTTTAATCCTTTTTAAAAAGTATTTGCAGAAAATACAAGTGGCTGAGCATATACAAATTATAATTGAACAAATACAACCAGATTTATACTTCCTCTGTATGATGAGCAACAAACACCATAAAACAAAAACATTTGCAGGTGAGTACATTAACGAGTGTCTGAGGTAAACCTCCATTTCAGCTGGAAACATAACAAGGAGTACAATACCTGAAGCATCAAACAACTCAAAAATGCTAGCTTTCTAATTCAATATATAGGAAAAGTAAAAATAAATGTAATAAGAAAGGAAGAGAAAAGAGAAGCAGAAGGGGGAGAGACGAAGAAGAATGAAGGAGAGAAGGGGGTAAAAAAAAAGGGGGGGCGTACCATGGCATAATCCCAGAGCAACTAGGAACAATATTGGAAATAAAGGAGTCAAAGTTAGAAGAATATCTGAAATGAGACCAAACTGTCCACATAAGTTTGTGTGATTCCAATTTGTCCTCATCTCATGCGATCATACGCTCCATGAGCTCAATCTTGTCCAACTCACAAGCCCACTCAGCCATTGATGGAGCCTCAACTTTGTACCATCTTCTGGCTATCACAGTACGAGCTGCTGTGATGAAGTGCCTAACTAGGTTTCTTTTAATTTGTCTGTAAGAGCCTGGCAACATGAACAGTACTGTAATTTGAGGTTTACTTGGGATTTTATCTCCCACCAATTTATCAAACAATTGAAGTATGTTATCCCAAAACGGTACAATTTTCAGACAGGTGCCCCAAATATAGGTCATGGTGCCAATCTCCCACAAACATCGCCAACAAGTATCAGTGATAGAAGGATCAATTTTATATAAAAGTGCAGGGCAGCAGTACCATCTGGATAAGATTCGATAATTGTGCTCTTGCGAGTGAGAGGATGTAGATAGTTTATATGTAACAGCCAGTATTTTGTCCCACTCCATATCAACCGCCGATACTTGCAATTCTTGCTCCCATTTTAAAAAGAAATGGTGGTGAGTTTGGGTAGGATTCCCTCAATAAGATCTGGTATATCTGCGAAAGTGTGTGGTCCGGTACAGTAATTCAAAAGCAGTGCAAGGTCGCGCCAGTAGGTCCGTAGAGGACCGTTTGCCTAAATAATGTTTTAACTCTGTATATTCCAACCATGCACGCGATGAGCTATGGCAGGGGGGGGGGTATCTGGGAAAGGGGAGTAAGAGTCAAAAGAGGATTGTCTCTGCGAAGCCACTGGATAGTCACTGGATAAACATAGTACTTATCACAGTAGGGGGAAAAGATGCTAAGAAAAGCCTTTTCATAAATAGGTATCCCATAACTGCAGTGTAGTGCCCACTGTGAGGGGTAATACGTCTCTTTGGGTTCTCTGATCAGGTTCTAACCAGGGTAAGGATGTAAGATCCAAGGTAAGATCATTCTCCAAGCGAGTCCACAACTTGGTAAAATGGCCATGAAACCAGTCAACCACTCTGAGCAAATATGCTGCATGAGAATAAATGGACAAACGGGGAAGAGCCACACCCCCTCTACACTTAGGCAAGGAGAGGATGGTTTGTCGAATTCTGGACCTTTTATGTTGCCATATAAAAGTATGGATAGCCCTGTTGAGAGATAAGAAGGGGGAACAGGAATGGCCTAAAAAGTGTACAATAATTTTGGTAAGATGTCCATTTTGATGGTATTGATGCGACCAAATCACAAGATATGTTGTTTATCATAGGATTTAAGACAAGTACACACCAGTTGGAGAAGTGGTGTAAAGTCAAAGGTGAGCTACAGAAGATCGAGTTAGGGAGATATTAAGGGCTTCCTTCTTATCATAGTTTACCTTAAAATTACGCACTGCGACATATTCCGCCAATGTCTGGATAAGAGATGGAATAGAGACAAGGGGATTGGTAATGTACATCAATAGGTCATCAGCATAAAGGGAAAGTTTGTATTGCTGCTGACCTACTGTAATGCCTTGAATATCAGGGTGTTCCTCAAAACAGTTATATTAAAGGCATGCCATGAATGATAACAGTCACAGTTGCTTGTGCTCTCAACTGAACTGTCAAACCTGTCAAAAAAGGCTTCTCGGATAAATGCTGCATCCACATAGGTAAGTAGGATTCTAAAAAAAAAATAATAATCGCATACATCTCTCGCCTTCAGTTAGCAAAGAGTGGTGACTGTCAGTCCTTGGCCCTGCCCCACCTCCCGAAGCTCACTGGAATTCCAGGCTGTGGAGGGGGCAGGAGTGGCTGGCTCAAGGTCTCTGTGGCTCACTGAGAGGCTGAGCAAGCTACTGGTCCAGGCATCTGGGTGAGTCCTGACTTTAAAGTTAGGATCTTTCCACAGACTGGACCTGTTGAGCGATATCGGCTAAAAATGGGTCACAAAAGTGCAGAACGAACTGCACTCCTCCCCAGGAGAGGTACAACCAAGTGGTATGCCATCTCTTCAGAGCGCATGCACTGGTGACATCATCGGCTGCTTTCCATGTGAATATCTCCTAAACACCATATGTTTAGGAGATATTCACTGTACCTACAGGTAAGCGTTATTATAGGCTTACTTGTAGGTACAAGTTCAAAAGCTGGGTTTACTACAGTTTAAGACTGAATAAAAGCAAACCATATTGACCAGGTGCAAAGGGCACCATCCTGTGGTAGGCAGTGCACAATATTACTTTTTTTTTTCATCTCTTAAAACATTTCATAATATTTCTTAGGACACAGTTTTTTAAGGTTTAAATAAATCACTGAATTTACTGCCTACCACAATATGTTGCCCCTTGCATCTGCTCAACTTGCACAATAAGGTTAGCTAAAATCCAGTCTTGGGTCTCATTCATACATCCTACATGCAAATCCTATTCTGCAAATACCTGCACCCGGAATCTCAGATGTTCCAATATCTGCTCAGCCTGTACACCTGAGTGATGGGCTGAAAAGAGCCAAGGCTGTCTGCTGCTGTAAACATGTATCTGCACAGCCAGTGGTTACCTGCAGGTAGGGATACATTTTTGCCCTTGGATAAAATCTCTCTGCATCCTGGGTCAGAAATTTATCCCACTGTTTGTTAGTGTCGCTCAGGCTCAATCGATGTGGGGAGTAATGTAGATGATACTGAATGTGCTGCAGGAGTGTCGGCAAGGGATGGAGCTCATCCCAGCTCCTGTAGTCACTGAAGGGAAGAGAGAGAAAAAAATCCCCGGTGCCACACATCCACAGAGTCCTATGGTAATGTAATAGTGATGGGAGTGACTACCTCCGCCCTGGGTTCCCACCAGGCCACACCCCAATGTGTTTTGCTTTGTCCCCTGGAGCTTAAACATGGGGACCACTGGATGTTCAGATACATGTTACATAGTTAGTAAGGTTGAATAAAGACACCAGTCCAACAATTGTCCCTATCCCTGCACATTGTGTCTCATCAAGATGCTCCTCCATTATATATATTATTTTATTTAAGGTACCTATATAGTGCCATCAATTTACACAGTCCTCCACACACACATCACACACTCACATCGGTCCCTACCCTCAAGGAGCCCACAATCCAAGGTCCCCAACTCACATTCATATACTAGGGCCAATTTTGGACAGAAGCCAATTAACCTACCAGTATGTCTTTGGAGTGTGGGAGGAAACCAGAGTACCTGGAGGAAACCCACGCAGGCACAGGGAGAACATGCAAACTCCAGGCAGGTAGTGTCAGTGGTTGGGATTTGAACCAGCGACTCTTTTTACTGCTAGGCGAGAGTGCAACCCACTACACCACTGTGCCGCCTATGTTAACAGCAGTGGCTCTTTTCAGCCCATCACTTAGGTGAACATGCTGAGCAGCTGACAAAAATTGGTACATCTGGGATCCTGGCTGTAGGAATTCATGGTATATTTGCCATTACATGGCCATTTAGAACATATGAATGAGATCTAAAGCCTGGTTCACACAGTAAGGTTTTTTTAGTTCAACCCAGTGGGCTGAACAAAAAAAACAACTAGGGAGCTTAGGAGGAGCTTGCTGTACTAATGAGTACACTACCGCATCACAACTGCGTGCATTGCATTCTATTCAGTTGAATGGGGATCATTCTTGCTACGCTGCATTGCAAAGCCTCATGGCCCCACTCTGCTGTCACATGATTTAACTATACCTCCCCCAACATAAAAGTGTAAATGATGCCTTTAAGTTTGAAAGATCTAAACCCCCCCCAGGGAAAAAAAATATCTACGGCCCTGATTTCATGATATAGCTTGATACATTTAATATTATGCATGTTCTATTAGTACATTTGTAGAATAAGAAGCTTAACATCCATACCTAAGTTAGGAATCTTAGCTGCAAACTAAAGTCCTTTGTTTCTGGCATATAAAATGTAATTCTTGTGAATTCAGGATTGTAAAGCCTGTCAGGGTTCTTTATCAGCAAAGCAGAATAATTATAAGGATAATAATCTGTGCAAGTTTCACTTAAAATGCTTCATTACTGATGAGGAATTGAGTTTTGCACATCAAAGGATCTCTTGCTCCCTGGAGTACCTAAAGAATTGGAGAGCCTACATGCAGTATCAGAGCAAGTCTTATCATGTGAACCTTTTTCCAAAGTGGCCTGCGAGGCATCACTGTGTAGCACATCACCCTCCTTTACAAATGCAAAGGGATTAATATAAATATGTTTATATTCACAAGAAACTTGCATGACCTAGAAAAAAGTTAACTAATTTCTATTTGTTAAACCCAAACTTTTAAGCAAATAAATTACACTAATTACACTAGCCATAAACAAGCATATATTTAATCTTGATTTACATATTCACTAATCTGCTTGTCAAAGTAAACTATGTAATATTCACAGTCAGTAATAGAGGATACATTGGTTTCAACACATCGTATCAAACGGCTGGAGAAGGAACAATTCAAAACTTAATGTAAAAGTTATATAAGGCATATTATGCTAAGTGACCCTATAATAAAACCCCATATTATGCCTTAGATAGTAAGACAGTCCTTGAAATGGTATTTTAGTTTTTGGGTGATTCCAAAGTAAACACAATAAAATAACCATTCTTCAGTAGACTAGTGGTTACAATTTTTACCACAACACTTGCAGTTTACAACTTTCAATGCTGCTAGAACCTGCCCTCTCAGAGCTGCTTCCTTGAATCTTTGGTCTCCAAGGGTTAGCAGTGGACAGTGCAGCTCTGTTAGCTTGGAGAACCGATTAGGGAGAAAGAGGGAGGAGCAGGAGAGTACCTTGCCATCCTATGCTATAGGGATGTATAATTATATTGATACACACAGCATAAGGAGATGCAAATCTGGTCCCTGCATGCAAGGTTGATTTCATAGGGTGCTGCAGAAAAAAGATGTGACCCTGAAACATGAAACCTGGGGCAGCAACCATGGCACCAGCTTAAACAGGAACATACACAAGGATTAAAAGATAAAGGCGCTGCATACTCACTAAAGTGTTTCTAAATCCACGACAGTAAAATCAGTCTGTATATGCAGTAAGGCATGCTGTGGAACCTAAGGGGTAACTCCTCTGCATTGTGTAAAAAGGCTGTTTGATTCTGTCTTCTCTGATCCTCTTCTACTTTAACTCTCCCCAATCAATCTGCTGGTAGCACAGAGCCTTGTGGGAACTCTGCACATACTCAGTTTGGTGTGTATTGCTAGAGAGATTTTGTTTTCATTTTGGGAGGGTGCCTGTGATCATCACATGGCCAATCAGTGCTGTCCAGACAGAAGGTCAGAAGTCATGCAGCCTCATAGGACAGTCAAAGGAGAATTAAAACTCCTCCTATAAGCTTTAACCAGTGCTCGATCAGTCATTGAAAGAAGTCACAAGATTGCTGTATACTGCTGATGAGAAAAGGTATTTAGCAGTTTAAATTTACTTAAATACTGTAGTTATCGGCGTATAACACGCATGTTTTCCCCTGAAAATAGCAGGTGCATGTTATACGCCAACAGCATACCTCGGAGGGGAAGGAGGGGGACGAGTGCCGCCGGAAATCACCAAGCTGTCATCTCCTCTCCACTCGACTCTCCACTCGGCTCTCACACGGCTCTAACTCGGCTTGCACGTCACACACAGTCCCGCCTCCGCCACCAGCATTGGGCCAGTGTTCTGTCTATCACAAGAGCTGGTCCAATGCCGATGGTGGAGGCGGGACTGTGTGTGTCACTGCCGACTGAGAGACCCGAGGTAACAGATGACGGCTCTGTGATTTCATATGAGATGGTGAGCTGCATTGATGAGGGAGATGGGCACAGAACAGGCTGCAGATGGGGACAGAACAGGCTGCAGATGTGCACAGAACAGGCTGCAGATGGGGACAGAACAGGCTGCAGATGGGCACAGAACAGGCTGCAGATGGGCACAGAACAGGCTGCACTGAAGCTGCAGATGGACACATATTAGTCTGCATTGAGGCTGCAGATGGGCACTAATCAGGGTGCGTTGATTCTCACTGACCATTATTTTGCTTCAAAGTGGTTTATTTAAAAAAAACTTTTTTTTTCCTGAAACGCGCTCTTAAATTGGGGTGTTATATGCCGATAAATACGGTAATTGCATTTCTATGTTCTGTGTACTGTGGAAGACCAGATATAATGAATGCAGGGTCCTAGGTTTAGTAACACTTAAGTGATTATATAAATTAGCTATTGAAAGGGGCTAGGGGTGGAATTTGGGGCGGTGCAGGGTAGGGATTGGTGGGGCAGCTGGTGGCGAGTAACCCTTAAGGCATGGCTGGTGGATCAGGACTTGAAATTTTGAGCCCTGATATAAATAATATAAAACTATATATAATATGGTTTTATATTATATTTTTATGTATGTGAGATTATGTATAATGTATATTTTACGATGTTTGAAAATAAGTTTGTTACATATATGTTGGGTTTAGATATTATGTAAGATGTTTGTTTTTTTATGTGAACATGGATTATGTATCAAAAGGGATAACTTTTAAACCGTTCTAGGGAAGTAGTCCTTTAGCCAGCAATACGCCTCCGATGAAATCAAATAGAAAAAGAAATTTGGATGTATTTTTGGTTATTTGGAGATTCGGATGTGACCGAATCTCTAATTGAAATAGTAACAAATTTTTGGAACAATTTGACCAATTATAATTCTGTGTGAAGAATAGCTGGTTGTTAAGGAGTGGGTTGGGAAGCCGGCCACTGCATCCTTAACAACTGATGACTCATCAGCTGTCAGCAGGCTACCCAACTGATGGATGAATGTAAACAAGAGAATGCCGGCATGAAAAATGCAGAAAAAAAACAGAGTGGGGTCTCCCCAAATCTGGGTCTGGTATGTATTTTACGGGGAACCCCATGCCAAAATTTAAAAAAATGGAGTGGGATCCCCCCAAAATCCATACCAGACCCTTATCTGTGTATGCAGTCCAGCAGGCCAGGAATGGGGGGGACGAGCGACCGCCCCCCCTCCTGAACCATACCATGCTCTCAACATAGGGGGGTGCTTTGGGGCAGGGGGGCTTTGCCCCCCCCGAAGCAACTTGTCCCCATGTTAATGGGGCTGGTGGTTGTGGGAGTCTGCAGGCAGGGGGCTTATCGGAGTCTAGGAGCCCCTTTTAATAAGGGGGCCCCCAGATCCCACCTCCCCATGTTAATGAGTATGGGGTACATTGTACCACTACTCATTCACTAAAAAAAAGTGAAAAAAGTTCTTTATTAACCTCCCTGGTGCTCTGATTATGTCAGGATTATGTCAGTATTTTTGAATGTCAAAGCGGTAAATTGTTTAGCATGGAAATTTGTTGTTTTATATTGTAGACCTTAGGAATAACTCACTTAAATCTGTCCAAACAAGAGTCTAGTAGACATGATGATAAAGTTTGAAACCTTAAAATCATAAATTATAATATAGTAAATAATTATAGATAATTATAAAAAATAATAATATAAAAATAAATTTTATTCAATAATGTAATCAATCCAAAAACACAGAAATTTGTCCAAAAAAGGGTGCAATATTACTAGTCACTGTAATACTAGATACTGCATATTGGTTTAGTAAACATCCTGGGTATGAAAAATTTTGACACATGGGACAGCACAAAGTCCAAAGTCACAATCAGGACAATGGAACCTTGTTTCCTTTCTGATTTTCTTTCCACTGTCATCTCGCTTCGAGGAACAAACCATGTAAATCCTTGTAGTTGCTAACTTTTTCTCGGTTGGGGAGATGTAGTCAATGAAGTGACGACCAGTCAGGCATTCTGGGTTGACAACGCTAACAGCACGATGTCCAGCTCTATTCACAGCCATTGATATTGTTTGGTGGTTCACAAAGATACGTTCTGCAACTTTCCAAATTAAGTCAGAATGAATCACAGGCTTTTTGCTCTTTTTTTTTTTTAGCAGAATGTAGGCATTCCACAAGCATTGCTCTAGAAGATGTCTGAAGATCTTCTTGTAGTACTTCTTTTACTGTTTCTTTCCTCATTGCTGGGTAGAATGTAATTTCTTGGTCGGCTCTGTCGACACCTCCCATGGTGTTATTGTAGTCTATCATTACTTGTGGCTTCATGATTTCTTTTCCACTTTTCGTGCGTACCATAACAGTAGAGGTATTATGAACTGTACTCATTAGGCACACATCTTTCTTGTCACGCCATCGCAGTGCCATCATTTTGCCTTTCTGCCCGGCAACCATTTCTCCAGTCTTCAGCTTCTTTTTGCCAAACATTGGCGGCATGTCTCGCCGGTTAGCCCTAATGGTTCCATAGGCATCTGTTTTGTTTTTCAGAAGAAACTCATAAAGTTCAAACGTATAAAAGTTGTCGGTTTTTATGCAATAGCCCTGATTTAGCAATGGCTCAATGAGTGAAAGAATGGAAGATGTTGCCATTCCATAGTTGCTGTATTTTGGATTGAATTTTGTTCCTTTTCCAGTGTATATGACTGAATTCAAAATGTAGCCAGTTGACAATTTGCATAGTATGTAGGATTTTACGCCAAATTGTGCTCTCTTTGATGCAATGTGTTGTACCCATCTGAGTCTTCCCTTGTAGGCCATTAGACTTTCATCTATGCTGATATCTCTTTCTGGCACATAGCTCCATTGGAAATTCTTTAGCATCATTTGAGATACTTCCCAAATTTTCTTTAGTTTTGGTGCAGGATGAGTAGTTTCATCAAATTCTTTGTTGTTTTCAAAGTGTAAATATTTAATGAACAGGGAAAATCTGAACCCTGACATGACCGTGCTAAAGAATGGAATCCAATACCACTTCTGCAGGGGTTTCCCCACCACTCCCTTAAGTATTATTAGGCCCAGAAATTTCCAAATGTCATCTTTGGTCACTGGTTCCCACTTTCTGCTTCTGCTTCTTGGAAACTTCCGATGCCTAGTAGCTAATTGTTGCTCTTTGTACCGGTTTGTCTCAGTAACAATTTTTTCAATAACCTCATTGGTCAGAAAATAATTGTAAGTATGCCAAGGGGTTGTCATGTTCAATTTCTACTTTCATAGCAGATGCTTCAGTAAATGGGAATCTTGGGGGGGCTGCCTGATCCATACCACAGTCAATAGAGCACCAAGTTTGCACATCACTGAGCTCAGTCGCAGAATCGTCGTTGTCGTCACTTTCGGTGTCTGATGATGAATTTCCCCACTAATCACTATGGCTCAATTCTGCAAGTGATTCTAATTCACTATAGTTGTTTTCTAGCTGGTCTGAAACCACTTTTGACCTAAAGGGATGCTTTTTGGATGCCATGGACGTTCTCAGTCAGAAAGAATGGAGAAAGTACAGGCAGGGCACTGGACAAAGCACTAGGGACAAAACTGAGGTGAAATGATTTGATACAGTAATGTAATCCTAACAGATTACAATGTATTGTGTGTATGTTATGTTTTTAACTTTTTGAATTTCCCACCTGGTTCCTCTCCCTTGCATTGCGGCACTCACAGGGAAGGGAACCCGGAAGACAGATGCTGGCATCTGCCGGAGGACACAGCGGGAGGACATCGGGGGATTCTAGGGACAAGCTAAGTAACAGTACATGGATACTACGGTGTAATCCCGAGTGTGGCTCAGGGTTACCGCTTTTGGTACTGAAAATTAACCCTGAGCCACACTCAGGATTACCGCCAGGGCATTTCTAAAAAGATTTTTTTTTAAATGTTCCCCGGTGTATATCCATCATCAATTGCGATGCCCGTTGCCACTGCCGACCAAAAGAAGAAAAAAAAACCTTTGATCTCATCGAAGGCTCCCACCACCTGCCTGCTTCGCCATCTGATATTTCTTAAATAGCTTAGGGGTAGAGTCACCGGATGACATCAGCGGGTGACCCCGCCCACATTGACCAGGGCATGCTGGGTCGATGATGCTACAAGGACATCATCTGGTGACTCCGAGCTTTAGCCATCTAAGATGGCAGAGCAGGCAGCCTGCGGGAGCATTCAAAGAGACCTTAGGTCTTTTTTTCTGTTTTTGGGTCCTGCGATGTGGTGGGCATCGTGATTGAAGATGGATCTACACCAGGGGACATTCTTTTTTTATTTTTAATAGAGGAATTGTCAAAAACTTGTGTTGTGTCTTTACTCACTTTTTTACACTTACTCCAAACTCTGATAAGCCCCCCACCCGCAGACCCACACAACCACCACTCCCCCATTGTGAGGAAGGGGCCCTTGTCCCCATCACCTGTCCTTGACCTTGACCTGTCCCAATGCACCCCCTCATGTTGAGGGCATGTGCCCTGGTATGGTTCAGGAGGGGGGGTGCTCCCTTTCCAGGTCTGCCCCCCTTCCCCCCCGATTCCAGGTCTGCCGAGCTGCATGCCCGGATAAGGGTCTTATATGAATTTTGGGGGACCCCAGGCTGTTTTTTTTTATCTTGGTGTGGATTGGGGGACCCAGTGCTTTTTTTCTTAATTATCCTTTTGCCGGCAGAATTCTTTTGTTTACATTTCAGCTCTAAGAGGGGAAGCCCGCTGACAGCTGATGAGTCATCGTTGTTAAGGACGGAGTGGGCGGCTTCCCAGCCAACTCCTTAACAACCAACCAGCTATTATTGTAAATGAGTGGTGTTTTGAGATTTCCGCCCTCCTATGCTCAACACCTCTCTGCGCTACTAGGGTGCGTGTACTTACAATATTTGGGGTGGTGGGTAATGTAGACCCCAAATAGTAGTGTGATAGACAAATATATAAATAAATAAATAGATATAAATTGTGTGAGTGAATAAATAAATGAATAAATATTCAATATAAAACTGTGTATACAAAATAAATAAATAGATATAAATTGTATGTAGATGTAATATAATGTGATTGCAAAAATTAATTTCAGTGATGTGCTAAATATATTTTGTGTAGCAGCTGCTTAAAATTGACAGTAAGATTGGAGTGATATAAATAAAGGGTTAAACATCAGAATGCTCTATGGCTGTGTCTATCCGATACTTATAGCAGCGCTCAGCGATGATTTTTCAACTAGATTTGAAAAATTGTGCATATATATATAAACGTAGGTGTATATATAAAAAAAAGGGGGTAAACAAAGGTAAGGAAAGTGCACCTTTAAATACACCTTACAGAGTGAAAAATACCTTTAAATTAGGCCTTAAATACAATGTGCATGAATTGATAAATCAAACGTGCACGTAAACAAATAAATAAATGAATGAATAAACAAATAGATTGCACTGCGTGTCTTCATACACAAAGAGTCCGCGTGATAAACAAATGATCCTCCAATCTGATGGATCGACAATATGGCAATAGTGACAGTTCAAATAAACATGCGACAGTCTGATTCTGCGTGGATATTCCGTGAGTGATCCCAAACCTTCCACCTTAGATATCACCGTGTTTAGAGGGTTTTATCCCCTTTTGGGGGTACACTCACCAGAAGTATACTTAAATAACGCCTGTAGTATTTAGACCATGAGGACCTTCTCCACCAGCATCAGCTACGGATTTCGCCAGCGCGTACAATACAACCAGAACATCAACCTCCTTCTCCAGTATTATTCAGTCGTATCTCCCTCAGCGCAGTTATTAAAGTTGTGCATGAAAATAAACATGGGGCCACATAGCGTAATATTGCTAAAAATTCATTTATTGAAACAATTTCCCCTAAAACATGAAAATTCCCCCTAGTGGGTTCAGGGTACCAGAAATGATTAAAATTGCAGCATTTGGTTAAATGTAGGAGCGATACTATGCCTGCTCTATAGCGCCGGATATGGAGCCTTTCCGATTCTCTGAGAGAGATAGAGTGGCGTCCTTCCTGTCCGGACCCGCTGGAGCGCACCGTGGACCGCAAACGCGTGACGTCACTTCCTGTTGGCCTACGCACTGGCGCGTTTCGTCATTTCCGACTTCTTCTCGAGGGCGTAGGTCACCAGGCAGGAAGTGAGGTATAAATACACTAAAGGGTGAGACGCACATCCAATCAGGAGGCCGATCTACACCGCAATGGGCGCCGACATAATGGAGTAATGTGGTCAGCGCTAGAGGCCCACTGCAGACAGTATCAGCGCGATGTAGCATCAACACCCGTGTAATCTGAATAACAATCTTACGTTCTAATACCAAAATAAATACATATCCATGACAGCCCTCTCATACAGCATAAAGAATGAATGACATCGGTGCTAGGTATTGCATCCTGTGGACCGGGTCATATGGGTGACTCATGAGCGCCAATCATCCCTGATTAGTAGTGTGCTGTGGGGGCATGTATCTAGATACATATCCAATTGGCTGACAATACTTATATGTATTCATACATTCATCATATTGATGGTCACCTGTATGTATTTTGGAATGCAATTTAATGTGAATATGCCTGAGTCCCATAATAGAGACCAGAGTCACCCAGATTACCCTGTTCTGCATAGCTTATGGGATGTCATAATAGTATGAATACATTGTGCAGCTGGGCTATTCGGAAAATGGTGGGTAATCACATATATATATATATAGAAAATAGCGCACCGTAATGGCGCAATATAAAATGTCATATTTGATATACTGCCAATATAAATATGTAGATTAATAAAACACCGTAAAAAAAGGGTGAGTGTATTAAAAATATATTAGAAATATATTTAAAAATTGTATATTAAAAAGTGGGCAAGGACATACTGTTGTGTAATAAATATGCATAAAATTGGGACAACCATATATTTATATATAATATATTTAAAAATTATATATTAAAAAATAAAAAGTGGGCAAGGCCATGTGGTTGTGTAATAAATATGCATAAAAATGGGACAATACATTGGGCCATAAGTTAAGACATGGCACTGTGTATGTATGTGGTAAATCTATATTTTGTGGTATATGCCGGGATAGTTCTATATTAAAATCACATATAAAAATAGAAATCCCAACTATGGCAGTGAGATATCACATAATAAAAAGGGCACCCCTTATGTCGGTGGGATGCATGATGTCTGATTCCCATTGATGGTTTCTAATACTGTATGGCTTGTATTAATATTCCTTTGACATCCAGATATAGTAAGGTCAAGGGTCTGGCATACAATCTGAAATATACCTCATGGGAGCTATACAATATGCGACATGGGAGATGTGCTGGAACTTCTAGGTGCATTTGTTGTATGGTGGATGCGTGTAGTTTGATATAAAGTTACGTGTCGCTTATAAAGCAGTTTATATCTAATTCTATGTTTAGACCTTTTGGAGAAAGTACATCCACCAAATAAATCCACTGGGTCTCCCGTTTTGACAATTCTCTCACCATATGCATGCCCCTCCAATGGGGTAATACTTGCTCAATGCCCCAGAATTGTAACCCTTTGGGGTCCATGTCGTGTTTCATTTTAAAATGTAATGAAACGTTGTGGTCCCTAAAGCCAATTTTTATATTATGAATATGTTCCGCTATGCGTACTCTTAACCCGCCCGCAAGACCTATCGTCAATAGCATTGAATCTGTGTCGTCCAGATTAGGCCAATATCTTGACACCTACCTACAAAAAAGCGTAAGAGAAACAAAATCGTATCTAAGGGATACAAAAAACTTCCTGAACACCCTACAGGAAGTAAACTTGGAAAATACGGAACAAATCATTCTCGTAACGGCAGATGTCTCCTCATTATACTCCATTATACAACACGATGACGCTCTGTTAGCCCTTAATTGGGCATTGAGTAAACGAGAGGATTTAGTTTTTAATCAAAAAGTATTTTTAAGAAATGCCCTGGATTTCTGCTTATCGCACAACTACTTTTGGTATGGAGGTAATTTTTACACCCAACAGAGAGGAGTGGCCATGGGGGCCAAATTTGCCCCAAGTATCGCAAATTTATTCATGGCCGAATGGGAGGACAAGATTATTTTTAACAACCGGCGACCAGAACTATTATTTTATAAACGTTTTATCGACGATCTGTTTTTTATCTGGGCAGGATCCCATTTTAGCTTGGAGAGATTTTTAGAAGATTTGAACAATAACAATAATAACATCAAACTAACATCTGTTTGGGATTTTAACGAAATTAATTTTTTAGATGTCACGGTCTATCGAAAAAATAACACATTGGAAACGAAAGTATATTTTAAGAAAACTGACCGCAACAGTTACTTACCAACAACAAGCGCACATCACCCACTTTGGCTAAAAAATATTCCCAAGGGCCAAATAATGCGGGTAAGAAGAAACTGCTCTGAGGACACACAATATATCGAGCAATCAAAAATCCTAACAGAGTGGTTTGAAGCGAGAGGCTACAACCCCAAAAAACTACAGAAAATTGTTGAAGAAGTCAATCAAATACCAAGACCCTCAATAATGGAAGAAAAGAATAAGGAATTGGCACTCCCAAAAAAACATAATCCAGAGTGGTCGTTCATATCGGGCTTTCATGGCCAATATGAGGAAATTGAACGGATTTTTAAAAAACATTGGCACATTTTACTCTTGGATAAAAGACTGACGACGGCCTTACCCCCAACCCCTCAATTTATTTACAGAAAAGCACCCAACTTTGGAGACAAAATAGTGAAAAGGGTTATCGATCCTCCAAAAAAACCGCCCACACTTTGGGATCAAAATGTTTTTTTCTCGTGTAGGAAATGCAAGGCTTGTCGAGAGGTGTCCTGCCCAATTAGAAAATTGGAAAACTTCACATCCACATCAAACAATAACAGTTTTGCAATTAAACAGTTCATCACGTGCAACAGCACTCACGTTGTGTATGCTCTAAAATGCCCATGCGGACTCATCTATATAGGCCGTACAAAGAGGCTATTAAGAGTACGCATAGCGGAACATATTCATAATATAAAAATTGGCTTTAGGGACCACAACGTTTCATTACATTTTAAAATGAAACACGACATGGACCCCAAAGGGTTACAATTCTGGGGCATTGAGCAAGTATTACCCCATTGGAGGGGCATGCATATGGTGAGAGAATTGTCAAAACGGGAGACCCAGTGGATTTATTTGGTGGATGTACTTTCTCCAAAAGGTCTAAACATAGAATTAGATATAAACTGCTTTATAAGCGACACGTAACTTTATATCAAACTACACGCATCCACCATACAACAAATGCACCTAGAAGTTCCAGCACATCTCCCATGTCACATATTGTATAGCTCCCATGAGGTATATTTCAGATTGTATGCCAGACCCTTGACCTTACTATATCTGGATGTCAAAGGAATATTAATACAAGCCATACAGTATTAGAAACCATCAATGGGAATCAGACATCATGCATCCCACCGACATAAGGGGTGCCCTTTTTATTATGTGATATCTCACTGCCATAGTTGGGATTTCTATTTTTATATGTGATTTTAATATAGAACTATCCCGGCATATACCACAAAATATAGATTTACCACATACATACACAGTGCCATTTCTTAACTTATGGCCCAATGTATTGTCCCATTTTTATGCATATTTATTACACAACCACATGGCCTTGCCCACTTTTTAATTTTTAATATATAATTTTTAAATATATTATATATAAATATATGGTTGTCCCAATTTTATGCATATTTATTACACAACAGTATGTCCTTGCCCACTTTTTAATATACAATTTTTAAATATATTTCTAATATATTTTTAATACACTCACCCTTTTTTTACGGTGTTTTATTAATCTACATATTTATATTGGCAGTATATCAAATATGACATTTTATATTGCGCCATTACGGTGCGCTATTTTCTATATATATATATATATGTGATTGCCCACCATTTTCCGAATAGCCCAGCTGCACAATGTATTCATACTCTTATGACATCCCATAAGCTATGCAGAACAGGGTAATCTGGGTGACTCTGGTCTCTATTATGGGACTCAGGCATATTCACATTAAATTGCATTCCAAAATACATACAGGTGACCATCAATATGATGAATGTATGAATACATATAAGTATTGTCAGCCGATTGGATATGTATCTAGATACATGCCCCCACAGCACACTACTAATCAGGGATGATTGGCGCTCATGAGTCACCCATATGACCCGGTCCACAGGATGCAATACCTAGCACCGATGTCATTCATTCTTTATGCTGTATGAGAGGGCTGTCATGGATATGTATTTATTTTGGTATTAGAACGTAAGATTGTTATTAAGATTACACGGGTGTTGATGCTACATCGCGCTGATACTGTCTGCAGTGGGCCTCTAGCGCTGACCACATTACTCCATTATGTCGGCGCCCATTGCGGTGTAGATCGGCCTCCTGATTGGATGTGCGTCTCACCCTTTAGTGTATTTATACCTCACTTCCTGCCTGGTGACCTACGCCCTCGAGAAGAAGTCGGAAATGACGAAACGCGTCAGGGCGTAGGTCAACAGGAAGTGACGTCACGCGTTTGCGGTCCACGGTGCGCTCCAGCGGGTCCGGACAGGAAGGACGCCACTCTCTCTCTCTCAGAGAATCGGAAAGACTCCATATCCGGCGCTATAGAGCAGGCACAGTATCGCTCCTACATTTAACCAAATGCTGCAATTTTAACCATTTCTGGTACGCTTAACCCACTAGAGGGAATTTTCATGTTTTAGGGGAAATTGTTTCAATAAATGAATTTTTAGCAATATTACGCTATGTGGCCCCATGTTTATTTTCATGCACAACTTTAATAACTGCGCTGAGGGAGATACGACTGAATAATACTGGAGAAGGAGGTTGATGTTCTGGTTGTATTGTACGCGCTGGCGAAATCCGTAGCTGATGCTGGTGGAGAAGGTCCTCATGGTCTAAATACTACAGGCGTTATTTAAGTATACTTCTGGTGAGTGTACCCCCAAAAGGGGATAAAACCCTCTAAACACGGTGATATCTAAGGTGGAAGGTTTGGGATCACTCACGGAATATCCACGCAGAATCAGACTGTCGCATGTTTATTTGAACTGTCACTATTGCCATATTGTCGATCCATCAGATTGGAGGATCATTTGTTTATCACGCGGACTCTTTGTGTATGAAGACACGCAGTGCAATCTATTTGTTTATTCATTCATTTATTTATTTGTTCACGTGCACGTTTGATTTATCAATTCATGCACATTGTATTTAAGGCCTAATTTAAAGGTATTTTTCACTCTGTAAGGTGTATTTAAAGGTGCACTTTCCTTACCTTTGTTTACCCCCTTTTTTTTATATATACACCTACGTTTATATATATATGCACAATTTTTCAAATCTAGTTGAAAAATCATCGCTGAGCGCTGCTATAAGTATCGGATAGACACAGCCATAGAGCATTCTGATGTTTAACCCTTTATTTATATCACTCCAACCAGCTATTATTGTCACAGAATTTGAATCGGTCGATCATTTTTCAACCGATCCAAATTCAAATCGTTCCAAAAATGTGGAATTCGTTAGAAAATTTAAAAATTTTATGAAATGAAATAAAACAAAACAAATTCCAAAACGAACCAACAAAACCAAATTAGTAGCATAACCAATCTATCCGAAACAAAACAAATTTTTCCATTCTACACATGTCTAAAACCAATAGACGAACCCTGTTAGGCATGTCAGAGTGGATGTTTGTGAATGTTTTTAGTTTGTTTTAAACAAATCAGAGTTATGGCGGTATTCAGAGGCGGTTCTAGGCTTTGTGAGGCCTTAGGCAAATCTTAAACATGAGGCCCCACTCACACCCAAAATCGGAAAAATAAATCAAGCGATAAAAAAAACTGTACAAATTGCATATATTAAGAGCCTTAAATCCTATGAACTATGAATTCACAGTTTCTAGAATTTTGGTGATGACAGGGGGTCAGTAGGTGCCCATATGGCATATATATCATCAGGGCTGTGTGTGGGGCGGCTGGCAGTAGTGATTATCGGAGCCCCCTATTGGGCAGGACCGTCATCATTCTGTACCTGGAAGCTCCGGCGGCAGACAGTCTCCCCGAGTACCGCCGGGCGCCTGGTCTGGCATTGGCATGTCCTCCATTACAGACATTCATCCTGGAGAGTGGAGCAGAGTGAGAGCTGCTCGGCCGCTGCTGGTATTAGCTGGGCTCTGCACATGGCAGGAGATCCACAGAGCCTGGCAGAAGGGGAGGAGTCGGGAAAGGGGAGTACATGGAGCCACCCACTGACCCTGGGCGTCACCCCTGGCAGTGCTGAATTGAACAGTCCACCCCTAGCAGGGGTAAAAGTAGTAGCGTGCAGAGAGACGGCCATGGGGACACCGACTGGGGGACATTCCCTCCAACTCCCATACACGTCAGGCAAATAAGGCGGCCGCAAGGCCCCTGGGAGTGCAAGGCCTAAGGCGACCGCCTAATTTGCCTAATTAGAGAGCCGCCTCTGGCGGTATTATTTTTTTTCTTTAAAAAAATGTTTATTGAAAGAAAAAAGAAATACACTTAACATAAACGTTTAACATAAACTATGCAATTTTACATGTATGATGTGATCATGTACCAGAACAAAGTGCATCAACTAAAAACCCAGATATACATTAAGATAAGTTCTATGCTTATTCGAATATAGATGCCAAAATGTATGACAATTGGTCAGGGAAATGAATATTTCAATGCTTACATTCAAGGTGGATAAAGTGCATAGAGTTTGTCAGAAGAAACTAGAAAGAGTGCGAAGAGAGAAAAGAAAAGGTAGGGGAGTAAGGGGGAAGGGAGGGGGGGGGGGGGGGGGTGGCATGCATGGCAACATATATTATTTTTGTTTTAAACTTTTTGACTGTGTATCAAATTCATGCCCAATATATTGAAGGAGAAGTGTAAAGTCCATGGTGATTTGAAGCTGCAATCCCATATAGCTGTGCTGCTGTGGAGCTAGAGAGTGACCAAAGAGCTAAGAGGAGAAAGAACAGCACAGAGTGATTTCTGTTTTAATGGGCAAATACCTGGAGAACTGATGATTAGAAGGCTGTAACACAAGCCCTTATAGAACCTCTGAAATGCAGGTCTGATGTTTCCAGTGAGTGGTGAATCTGAGAGGCATTTGTGTGTAATTAAAAACATGGTTGTTAGAGTAGTAACTTTGTAAGTGTCCTCAGGGAAAACGAAGGGCTGGAAACTTAAGCTGCCCATACACTACCTGTGACTGTTTTAAGAACATTCATTCGATTTTCTAATGGGGTCAAATTGACATTCTTTCTTTGTAAATACAGAAAAAATACTGCGCTAGTGTCCTAGAGATGTAAAAGCAGCCAGCACAGCAATAGACAAAAATGCGTAGTAAATAACAAAATAAGTGCAGTGCTATACTTAGGCAAGTATATAGTACGTGCAACTGAACGTCCAGCTGGCTGTATAAAAATTCTCCATTACTTTCTCGACCTTGAGATGTCTGTCTAGGAAGTAATGGAGATTTTTTTTATACAGCCAGCTGGACAGTGAGCTCTACCATCAACCACAAAATCCCTTTGGGCAGGGAATTCCGGTTACTGCAACTTCCGCCAGTTGGAACGCACACTGGCTCCTAGACTGATCAGAGCAGCGGCAGATCCTTTACAGTAATCGGAAAATCATCCAGGTGCCGGGGGGCACCATCCTTTTTGCCTCTTTGGTGTATCACTGTTGAAGCAATCATCCCAAGACCGATGCGTAACAAAGAGAAAGGTATCACCTTCCATTGTGGTCATGAAAGAGTGATGTGGATGCTCCTCCCTTTTGGTGTGGTTACACCCCCTGCCTGGTTGACTCATCGGGCGTAAGCCTTATTGGGTCCACTAGTTCTGGTAAGCCTCTTCCATATTGGTGGTGGATCTCTTTTCACGTATGGGATCAGTGTTGCTGGCATTGGGACTTCATTTCCTTTCCTTGGACTATGCATAGGAACATCGTTTTTGTCTTTGGTATTTCAGGAATGAATCCATTGGACATTTTTTCTTTTGAACTTTAGTATCCTATTGGGTATTTTTTGAGCAATAATACAATTGTAATTTCTGTGTCCACATTCTTTCTTTGACTGAAGAAAAATTTGAAGGAGCAGGATGAAAGATATGTACAAACATCTAACAGTGTATGTGGTTTTCATTCAGGAAAGTCCATTTAAAGCAAACCAAAGTTTAAAGTACTTTCAAAAGATAATCATACGTCATCGACTGGGAATATTCATAAGAATATTTGTGCAAATGTTTGTTAGAACATCTACTAGTATCTGCCCAGCTTTGTGTGAATGAACCCTATTTGCTTCTTTAAGAGAAGCTTAAATGCTTGGTTTGCCATTGTTGGGGATTGAATCAAGGACACAAATTTTCATTCTTTATGATGTCATGGTTTTCTACAGTATATAATATGGGCATTGGTTACATTTAGAGGTTTAGATGTATTTTTAGAGCAATAAAGGATACACATTTTAGGTTTACTTCCACTTTATACATTGCAGCTTTTGTTTTAAAGGTCAAACTCCTTCACACTGGAAAAAGATAAACTTGTTGTCCAGTTACTTATTGGGAATCTTGTGTTGGCAGGTTTTAAGAAAAGTGCAAAGTTCCTAATACAGCGTTGTGATACAAACTTTATAGAATAATAATGTATTTATTCAGGCATATTACAAGCCTTTTTTGACCCATTTTAGAAGTACTGGTTCTTTAAACTGGCAAGTACTCATTACTTGCTTAGTTTAACTATAGATCTGATTAATGCACTCATCTCTTTAAGAGCTATTATAGTGAAACAGATATTGAATATATTACTGAAGTGTTTTACTATGCAACTTTGCTACTGTATCAGACACATCCACTTTAACTCAAATTATAACGGCTATAAACTAAATTTATTGCCATATGCAATTAATACATACTCTTCCTAGAGATGCACACATTGTGAGAAGGGATATTAAAGGGATTCAATCATACATCTTAGACACAACAGAGATAATCTTTTACAGAAGCAATCAAATTATAAACCATCTGCCGAAAGAATAACGATAAATGTTGTTTCCTGCCCAAAAGCTAAAATACATCAAAATCATTTTATATTTGTATTATTCTCATATTGTTGGCCTGTCAGAATTATATTTTGTAGAACATTATGTATTGAGTTTCATTGATATAAACATATTACAAGTAGGTATTATTAATAAAAGGGCTGTACTGTGGAAACAGATATACTGTAGGTTCCAGAGATTCTCTGTGCCTTTAATAGCCATATTTTATGACCTGACATTTAAACGGGTCAACTTGTTTTAGCTTCAGGAAAAACCTGAGAAAGAGCTTAGAAAAAATAAGCCTATAGGGTCCTGCAGTCATGGTTTACCCTACTTTGGATAAGGGTCAGGTGTTTTCTTTAGCTGGGTCTACAAATGATATATGTAATAACAGCACAAGTGCCAAAAACAGTCCCTAACCATTTACTGCTACCAGCGCTTATAATAAAGTGGATAATCACTGTTAAAGTTATAGCTGTTCTAAACAAACATGAACAACTATCCTGGGCCATAGCAAACCAACACCCTGCAGCTGTGAGAAGGAAGGCTAGTCTGCTTTTTAAAGTGGAACTAAACCCTCCTATCTTTTCCAGCTAAGAAGCTGCCATCTTAGCCTCTGTTTGATCTGCAGTTGCCATGGTGCTGCACATGGGACCAGTTATGACACCAGCCATTTGATAGTTTGACCGCTCAGTTGAGAGCACATGCAACCGTGATAGTTATCATTCATGACATGCCTTGAATGTAAACAGTTACATCAATTGGTTTAGTACTTGTATTGTCTTGTTGTGTGATTATCAAATATATATTATCACATACCGGTAAACATAAAACTGCTTGTTGTCATTTTGTAGTGTTCTCTTATGGAAAAAGAAAATAGGTTCTACTTGACTATCATTAGTCTTTACTGTTATATTAGTTGTTGTGTAAATGTGATTTATAAAAAAATATATAGTTATTGCATATCAGTTAGATACTCACTTGTACTAAATGTAAGCAGTGTGTGCCATATTTGCCCAAGATAACTATAGAGTATATACTGTATATCCCTTATAGAAGATATAGAGCAGGGTTTCTCAACCAAGGCTCCGTGGAACCCTAGAGTCCCTCCAATGGTTGCTAGGGTTTCCTTGAGCAATGAACAATTTTTTCCCCTCAGATAAATTCTGACACCACTGATCTTTTTAACAATCTTTAAGGGGGAAGTTCTTCCAAATGACCACAAATGTAAGGAGCATTCTTCCCATTGACCATCACACTAATGTATCATGAGTTGTAGATATAGTAATTTTTAACAGGTTCTCTGAGACTCGGAAGTTATTTCAAGGGTTTCTCTGTGTTGAAAAGGTTGAGAAAGTCTGATATAGGGGTTGTATTTACTAAAACTGGAATACTTTTAATAAATCAACTCCATAAGGGTTATATCTTTTGAACATGCTCCAACCACATTCCATTTCTTGGAACACTGACCTTTTAAATACATTTTATTTGATTCATTTTCAAAACAAACTCATCAAGAGCAGTGCTGCAAAGATATGCATTAAACAACATCTTGGCGCCTTAAGCTCAAACATCCAATGTCTTGTTTTTTGAAGCAGTTTGTATTTTATGCAATAGTGGAGGTATGTACATTTTACTGATTCCTACTAATCAGCCAGGTAACTTGACCTCTAGCTGACCAGCTTCCAACACTAAGGCTGGGTTCAAACTATTGCAAATTGGATGCTGGTTTCTCTGCATCCAATTCGCATGTCAGGAGATTTTGACCGGTTCTCTATGCACGAGAGTCCTGTCAGTCTTCTGGTCAGTTTCAGGTCCGAATCCAGCCACAAATTTGAAATGAAACCGGACCCGAAACGGTGAACAGGGACGCACCGGACCCTTGCTGTGAGCCGATCTGTGCTGCAGTGTGAACCCAGCCTGAGGGCTTGTTTAAACTTGCATCAAGGACTGCAGCTCATCTGAAAAGCAATACATGCATTGATTGCCTTTCAGAGACATTTTATAGGCAGTGAAGAGACAATATGTCACCTCCTCACTGCCTGTTTTAACCCCCCCCCCCCCCTAAATGCCAAATTTCCATTAAGCAACTTCATGCATTAAATGGACTGCGTTTGGTGGCCATCGAGTGCAAAAGAAGGTATAATATTTCCGAACATGTGTATGCAATACCGACATGCAAAATTCCGACGCATGCTCGGAAACAATTTGACGCATGCTCGGAAGCAATAAACTTCCCTTTTATAGTGCTGTCGAACGTGTTTTATGCCGCTGTGTTATTGACCGTCGGAATTTGGTGTGATCGTGTGTAGGCAACACAGCTTGAGTGCAATTCCGTCGGAAAAACCGCCAGAGTTTTTTCCGACGAGAATTCCGATCGCGTGTACGCGGCATAACTCTTATATTGAGAGCATTGTAGGATGTAATAGAGCCTGACTGGCTCACACAACTTATCCAGCCTCTTATATTTTGAGTCTTTCTGGGCAGGATTAGATAAGATAACAACATAATCAGTTACTTATACTAGGTTTATCTTAAAGTCTATTTGGTAAATGTTTTTTCTAATCCCTGTTAGAGAGACAGTGATCCCCACCTCCTATCTTACTGACGTTTTATCACCCATAAAGTGAGGGTAACTCCCCAACTGCAACACAGATAGAAATATTTTTTTTTTTAGTAGAGAAGGTGAAGGTTAGAACCTCTGTCAGATTTTTATTTATGTCTGTTGCTAATTTTTCCTTCACTTCCATTGTGGTAAAGTCATTGCCAGCAGGGCAGACAGTGAGGTCAATCTCTCTAACGGAGCCCTGGACAGCAGTAATGATCCAACAGGAGTTCTAATTGTTTCCTACTCTGTAAGAAACTGGAATAAAAAGTTTTTGGCTTGACATTTTCTTTACATCTTAGACACAACAGAGATAATCCTTTACAGAAGCAATCAAATTATAAACCATCTGCCGAAAGGATGATGATAAATGTTGTTTCCTGCCCAGAAGCTAAAATACATCAAAATCCTTTTCTATTTTTATTATTTTCATATTGTCAGCATGTCAGCTTTACATTTTGTGGTTTGAGTTTCATTGATATAAACTGAATACAAATCGGTCTTATTAATAAAAGCCCCCCTTATAAAATGTTTTTTTCGAACCTCTGTTAGGCTGGTTTTACACCTATGCAGTTTTAGTGCTTTTTGCATTTTGCAGATTTGCACTGCAGTCCATTTAACATGGTTTCCTATGGAACACGTTCTGAAGAGAAAATATGCAAAATGCAAAAAGCAAAAAAAATGCATAGATGTGAATCCAGCCTTAGAGAGAGTGACTCCCAATTCCTGTCTTACTGACAAGGTTTTACCAGCCACAAAGTATGTGTAATATCCCAACACAGATAGAAAAATTTTTTTTCATAGGTCAATCTCACGTCTAGTTCTATCGTAAGTCTATGTGTCCCGGGAGCTGATTGTACTTCCTTGACTATGATGATCTGTACATTAATTGAAGGATTATTCCCCGTGTACTTTCATGTATATTCTCTGTTATACTCCATGGCAATTAAGTTTAATCTCTGTTTATTTCTCATGTTATTCATTACATTGTAACCACTATATGCTGTATTCCAGTGGCACATTGTTCTCCTATTTAAAATGCGTAAAAAAATTATTGAAAAATAAATAAAAAAAAGAAGATTTTTATTTCTGCCTGTTGCAAATTTTTCTTCACTTCCGGTGTGGTAAAGTCATTGTCGGAAAGACAGAAAATTAAGTAAATCTCTCTAACAGAGCCCTGGATAGCAATAAAGACCCAGCAAGAGTTCTAATTTTTTCCTACTCTTTTGGATTAAAATGTTTTTGACTTGACAAACACTCTAAATTCCATTAACAGATACGTTTTTTTTTTACAGTCTTTCTTTCAATCAGCCATATTTAGGGTGTAACATGAACCATTGTCAGAATGCACAGTGCCCTACCCCCAAACTGCACCCCCCCCCCCTTTCACAGGATCGCAGGCTTCTTTTTCCTGCAACATCCTTTCAAATTTAAAATTAGCGCCATTCAATTGTATTTGATGTTCTTAATAATACTACCGCAAGACCCATTCGCCAATGTGGCAGTGGAAGTTGTAATTTTCAATGAAGCACAAGTGCAGGGACTGGCTAAAGGTCCATACCAAGGGGTTGGAGAAAAAGCCTGCAAGAACCAGAGCTTTGCTCATGTGATCCACTGATTGCAGGTTGCAAAAAAATAAATGTACTTTTTTTTTTCTTTTGATAAATACATTTATTTATTTATTTTTGCAAAATTAAGAATTTTCCTTTAAGAATTTTAATATCTACATAACTAAATAGTAGTCTTTTATTTCTGCTTGGAGTTCAGCTAAAAACCACTTTGCTATATTTTAATGTTCACCTCTGCTTAACAAAATGTTTTTCACCACTTTGTGACTTTGATATTTATGATTTTTCCCCTCCCAGAGTGTAATGGGAAAACTGAAATGAATTAGCTTTTTCCATAATAATGTGATGTGTTCCATAGAAAATTTGAAAGTGAAGTGCATAAACAGCTTCCAGCAGTAAATAACCTTTTCTTCTGGCGTGCTTAGAGTAAAAAAGCAGAATTCCCCAGTGACATGATCTCATTGCAATCCAAATAGAATTCATCAATAAAATTTACAAATGTTATCATATTATTTATTTAATTACAAGCATGTTAAATTACGCAGCAAAGCTCTCGGTTTTGGAACATCTTAATGACACATTCACACACTCAGATCATAAGAGGTGAACTCCAGGGAGAGAAGCACTGAAACAGCGTAGTAGTTCACCTGATTTCATCTTCACTTAAGAATATATTAAACATAATCAAATTAATGCCCTAATAAACACATTCTCATTCTATGGTTACACTTGTGTCTCAAAAGTGATATACAGAAAGACATGGAAAACATGGAAAAATTCTGTAAACTATCTGTAAAAGTCTGTACAAATTATGTTTTCCATTATTTCTTTTATATCTGTTTTAGTTAAAATTCCATACCAAAAATGAATATTTACATTTTATTTTATATCCAGACTCCTAAAAAAGCTGCCACCTTTTTGAGCCAAACAAAGAATTTCAGTGTAAAATAAACCTACCTTGCACCCAATGGGTTCCATACATAACACAATCACTTTTCAATATTAGTCACAAGTTTTAAATAACCCTCAGCTATTTAAAGTTTATTTTTCAAAAAATGCAGAAAGTTGCAAACGTATATGGATTTAATTTTCGACCCCATGTGGGAAGACTTAAAGTGATTGTAAACGATCACCTTGTGAAAACAACCAATTCAGTTTAAAATTGAAATGAAAGGCAAAACCTCTGTGCATAGATAGAAAAAAAAACATTATAAACGCCCCCCCCTTTTTTTTTTATAAGTGATCGCATTCCTTCTATTCCTTCTGTTCTCACCTGCATAAGAGCTGGGGAAGGAGAAACAGCAGCACACTGAGCTTCCCACTGAATGGCTGTGCAGCGGGGGCATGTCAGGACAAGTCTGGTCATTGGAGGAGCAGGCATAGCTAGCAAACTGACCACGGTGTGTTCTCCTGCTTAGTGTGGTCAGTTTTTATTAGGAAAGCCAAGGGACTAGCAGGAACACCAGGAATTTCACACAAAGGAAGCAATACAAAGAGAACAGGATACTTTTTCATGCAAGTACATGGTACGGCAGTCACATATCAGGAATATGAAATGCTGGGGTAACAAACACTTTAAAAAGACTCCGATCTAATTGCACTCTATGGTTTCCTAACTGGATTTTCATACTGAAGTAACAGGCAAGCACTCCAAGCACGAACTGTTGGGTTTATTACAGATCCATTTAAACCCACGTAGATGCATTCATTTAGACGAGATGCCCTAAAATACAAAAGTCATCAGATGTGTTTTTTTGTGAATTTACGATTTATTTCTTTGGGCCTGTTTATTGAGCATTGAAGTATACCTGTGTATAGAAAAATATGGAGGCTGTCATGGTTGACCTGTTTATGGAAATGCTAACTGTGTGCCTGTAACAAGGCAGATCAGGAAAGTAGGAGTAACGTAAAAAAAAACATTTAATGTATATTGTGGTTCCAGGTAAGTAACTAAAGCAAAAGAGCCAGCATGGCAGCCAGGCAACTAACAGGTGTCTCCTGTATGGTAGGTACTACAATCAACAATGCACAAGTTCCCTGAGCAGCATACACTACTGAGTACAGTACAGGGGCATGTGGTGGTGGACTTTGGAGGCACGTATAACAATAGAGTAGGTAGAGAGCAATTTTATTTATTCATTGAATAAGTATAAAATCATATCTTAGAAAAGTAATATGAACAGTATGATAGTCACCAAGACATGATACAATTAGCTAATAAGCTTATCACCTATACATGATACGTTGGGCTATAGAGCTTGTAACCCTACGCGTTTCGGAGTGCTTAAAGTCTCCTTCCTCAGGGGTGGATATATAGCATAAAGCATAATTATATCAAAGTATAGTATTGTAAAGGTGTAGCATGATATTCATTAAAAACAACAGGACAGGTCTGGCAATGTGGATGGCTTCCCAATATCCAAGGCTCCCATAGATGGATGGTATTGAGTATAATTCTAGGATATATCTTTTTACTGCCAATAGGCAGAGGGGTCCTTAATATACCCAGAAAAGTTCCACTGAGTGAATCTGGGAGAAACACTGGGGCGAAAGAGCACTCGGCCCTGAAACAGTAATGCAGGTAAGGTACGTGGATTGGTGTAGATTCCAAGCCCGCAAGATATAGTGATAACTGGTTGAATGGATTGGGAAGAGATTTCAGACCGTCCGCTCTGCATTCCACAGACCCAATTGAGCTTTAAGCACATGTTGTCATTACTACCTCCCATCAAATACAATAGTTCATAAACTACAACTTATGTTGACAGAATCTAACTTTTGCTTTTTATATTTCCAAACATATTGTAAATCGAAAGAGAAGATGACTGGTTATGACAGGTTTTTCTTTCAATATCTTTTAATGAGCCCTGATACATTATTTTAAGACATAGGAACTTTTGATCAAAGTGGAACAGTAGCCAAAATATATTTTTTATTTTGAAATAGTGGAGTAGAGGTAAAGTGTAACTAAAGGCAAAACTTTTTATTTTTTTTAGTTATGGATATAGTGGAGAAGGATTAGAACATCTGTACATTTGTACAGGGGCTGTCTGTGCCCCTGTTAAGGAGATTCACTCTATATCCTATTTGTCCTGTTTATCATTATCATAAACAAAGTAAAATAAAATCCCACATTTTGGGTTGTCCCCAGAAATTGTAATGGTGGGGGGAGTCTTCCTATGGGGACACTAGTTCTGGTGACCTGGGGATCCCCAAGGAATTGCCTTAATTTGCAGTGATTTCCCAGCACTTCCTGTTTGGCTATGGGACAGGAAGTGAAGGGAAATATCTGCAATGAGACACAAATGGCGAAAAAAAATCTGACAGAAGTTATAACTTTCCTTTGCTCTTTCGAAAATGAAAAAGAAAATTGCCTATAGTTCTACTTTAAATCCTCTGTCCTCGTTGAGAGACTTCCTCTCATATCACGTGCTAGCACAGGACAAAAAACTGAAAAAAAACCCTTTACCCCCTATTAGAAAAGAAGTCAGTTTGGTTGAACTGGACTTGAGTTACTCATTAAATGGCAGACAGAGACAGAGCTTTGCCATTTGCAAATTTAAAAATATGAAATTGCATTAACAAGTTAAATCTTTTATTATATTTTAGCGATCAGGTTTATTTAAACTTTAAGGTGGTGACCTTATTTGTTCCCAAAATTTTTAGAAATGTCCTTTACTCTCGGCAGCGATATAAGATTTCACAGTAGCAACTGGAAGCAATTGAAGCCTTGGCAGATGGTTAGTGATACTCATGAACCAGATAAAACCACTCTAGCAATAGTTTGATTTTTAGTTCACTGTCAATGTCCCTATCCAAACATTTAATAGGTGCCAGCTTTGTTTACACAATGCCTCCCATTCAAAGGACTGAATAGCTTTCCTAAATACAGCATTTGGTTTTCGTTATCACTTTTCCATTTTACAAGGAAGTCTGAATCGCACTTTTGGGGTAGAAATATGACCATCTGTCCTGCAGTCAGCCTTGATATTATTATTTTTTTTTACCAGAAATCATTTCAAGTTGTAAAATATGAATCCATTCCAAGATGGGTAAATTAAAAGCTTATTTTTATGAACTGTGAAAGGAGAGTTCCACTTATTCCTGCTAGTTAGAGCCAAGCATAATTAATCTGCTATTACACAGAAATTAAATGCTCATTTAATGTTGTGAGATTGTGCTGCAGTAGTACGTTTTTAAAATATTACAACATTTACTTGAAGTTATTCATCAACAAAATAAATGAAAATATATTTAGAACGGCAAAATTCTGCAATGCTGTTGTGCCACATCCAATATTGAAGAGTGAAAAGCAAAAAACCCCTAATGGTGGACTTTTCAGGCACGTACACAGGTGAAATAGGTAAAAGTAATTTGTTTAATTAAAGAGTAAATAAAAAATGTGTCATGAAAAACACAATACATGTATTGGTTAATAACATCATAACAGAGCATCATACAATCGATAAATTAGCTGACATTCATGTAGAGTACATAAAACTAATACAGTTAGTAGACTGTCACCCATGGAGGGTATATAGAGCTAATAAAGCTGGTCACCCTGGGTGATGCACGAGTACAAAAAAAAACAATAATGAAGTACAGATATTTAGCTGCAGTACAGTATCAAAATATTAAAATTTTCATATTCACTTTCCTGTTTTTGATTTGGCTTGTTCCTCGTGCATTTTAAATATCCATTGTACCCTCTGAAAACTGTTAAATAAATCCTGCTGCTATGGAGGAACAGATTCTACATGCAATTATGTGTCTGCTGTACCTACAGTTTCCCCTGTGGATGCTCTTTCTTACAATACACAAAAAATAAAGGTAGTGATGAGCAAGTCTTTAAAAAACTCTCCCTGACAACTGCAAAAACACTCAAGAATAGTTAAACAATTTGAGCAGATTTGATTTTAAAGTGTACTCCAGTCAAATGGACTATTGGGCTCTTTTCACAAAGCAGTATTTTCCTTTTTAAAATTTGCGGTAAAATACCTCATAGCGTTTTTCAAAAATTGTTTGCAATTCACAAAAAAAGCTTCTAAAATACTGCATGCGGTATTTCATCGAAATACAGTGCCTTGAAAAAGTATTCACACCCCTTAAAATTTTCCACATTTTGTCATGTTACAACCAAAAACGTAAATGTATTTCATTGGGATTTTATGTAATAGTACAACACAAAGTGGCACATAAAGTGAAAGGAAAATGATAAATGTTTTTCAAAATGTTTTACAAATAAATATGTGTAAAGTGTGGCGTGCATTTGTATTCAGCCTCCTTTACTCTGATACCCCTAACTAAAATCTAGTGGAACCAATTGCCTTCAGAAGCCACCTAATTAGTAAATAGAGTCCACCTGTGTGTAATTTAATCTCAGTATATATATACAGCTGTTCTGTGAAGCCCTCAGAGGTTTGTTAGAGAACCTTAGTGAACAAACAGCATCATGAAAACCAAGGAACACACCAGACAGGTCAGGGTTAAAGTTGTGAAGAAGTTTAAAGCAGGGTTTGGTTATAAAAAAAATATCCCAAGCTTTGAACATCTGACAGAGCACTGTTCAATCCATCATCCGAAAATGGAAAGCGTATGGTACAACTGCAAACTTACCAAGACATGGCCATCCACCTAAACTGACAGGACGGGCAAGGAGAGCATTAATCAGAGAAGCAGCCAAGAGGCCCATGGTAACTCTGGAGGAGCTGCAGAGATCCACAGCTCAGGTGGGAGAATCTGTCCACAGGACAACTATTAGTCGTGCACTCCACAAATCTGGCCTTTATGGTAGAATGGCAAGAAGAAAGCAATTGTTGAAAGAAAGCCATAAGAAGTCCTGTTTGCAGTTTGCAAGAAGCCATGTGGGGGACACAGCAAACATGTGGAAGAAGGTGCTCTGGTCAGATGAGACCAAAATTTTACTTTTTGTCCTAAAAGCAAAAGCTATGTGTGGCAGACCTAACACCGCACCTAACCCTAAAGACACAATCCCCACCGTAAAACATGGTGGTGGCAGCATCATGTTGTGGGGATGCTTTTCATCAGCAGGGACAGGGAAGCTGGTCAGAGATGGATGGAGCCAAATACAGGGCAGTCTTAGAAGAAAACCTGCTAGAGTCTGCAAAAGACTTGAGACTGGGGCAGGGGATTGTCTTCCAGCAGAACAATGACCCTAAACATACAGCCAGAGCTACAATAGAATGGTTTAGTTCAAAGCATATTCATGTGTAATGCCGCGTACACACAACCAGACTTTTCGACGGACTAGGTCCGACGGTCTTTCTGACGGACTTTCGGCAGAGTTCCGACGGACTATTCTAATGAACGGACTTGGCCACACACAATCACACCAAAGTCCAATGGATTTGAACGTGATGACATACGACTGGACTAGAATAAGGAAGTTCATAGCCAATAGTTGCCCTAGCGTCAGTTTTTGTCCTTCGGACTAGCATACACACGAACGGATTTCTCTATAGGAACTGGGTCTGGCGGAGTTCTGGCAGAAAAATTTGAAACCTCCGGGACTGTGACCTCATAAGGGGATGTGACATGAGCCGGTGACCCCGCCTCTTGTCCCTATATAAGTGGCCGCGCAACACATCTCGGCCATTGCAAGCGGAGACAGCGTTGTATCAACATCGGATGAAGAAAGAAGAAGAAGGATAAGAAGAAGAAGCAAAAGGCGGCGGCGACAGCGATGGTGACAGAAGACCGGCCAATGCTAGTTAAAGAGCTGCAAGAAGAAAGCGGCGGCAAGAAGAACAGAAGAGCGGGACAAGGCCCCTGAAGTCGGAACAAGACCCCCAGACGGTGGCGGCGACGAAGGAGAAAGCCGGGCTCCTCCGCTAGTAAAAGAGCTAGCAGAAGATAGCGGAGGAGTCTGGCAAGAACACCACCGAAGACAGAAGAAGAGAAGACCCCCGGAGCTGTCTAATAAAGTATTTTAAAAACCTGTGTTGTGTTTTTTTAGGTACACGTATTTTTCCCCGGTAAATGGGTAGGGGTACATGGTACGCCATACTCATTCACATAGGGTGGGGGGCCGGGATCTGGGGGCCCCCTTATTGAAGGGGGCTCCCGGAATCTGATAAGCCCCCCATCCGCAGACCCCGTCAACCAACGGCCAGGGTTGTCGGGAAGAGGCCCTTGTCCTTATGAACATGGGGACAAGGTGCTTTGGGGTGGGGGGGCCGCAGGGCCCCCCTTTCCCCAAGGCACCCCCCCATGTTGAGGGCACGCGGCCTGGTACGGCTCAAGAGAGGAGGGCGCTCGCTCGTCCCCACCACCTTTCCTGACCGTCTGGGCTGCGTGCTCGGATAAGGGTCTGATATTGATTTGGGGGGACTTCCTTCGCTAGTCCCGTCTACCTGGAGTCACGTTATAAATGAACAGACTTTTCTCCGTGTGTTGGCAAGTACATTCATTTCAAAAGTCCGGTGGACATGCGCCAAAATCTGGCGGTTTGTCCGCCGGAAAAGTCCGGGCGTGTGTGGGCAAGTCCGCACGTTCGGAAAGTCCGGCGGACCTCCCTTTTACTTTCAATGATAATGGAAAACAGGACACATAGAAAGGGTGAATTCCCCTAATAGTGGCACAGGCAACAATAAAAGCCTTACAGGTGTTATAATCCATCTCCCCTCTATCCAAAACTAAAAAAAGTTTTTCCTTTAGTTATACTTTAAGAAAAAATTAATCTTAATGATTTCCAAATTTCCATATGTAGGTTTTTATGCATTACTGTTGATTACAGTTTAATTATTTATTTTCTTCTGTGAATTGACTTCAATCCCTTTTCATGCAGTATTTACTGACAGTTTGCGATAAATACCGCAAAACGGTATAGTGAATTGACAGTTTCAGGGTATTTAGGGAAAATGTGTCCAGACAACTACATCCGATCTGGTTTTGTGAATGAAGCCCATTGTCTTTCTGTAAATCTTTTTCAGGCTGACAGCTGATCACACGGTGGAGGACGTCATATGACGCCGTGCTGTGGCCGTCATTCGGCCATAGCACGGATGTAAAGTGGTTAAGGAACACAACAAGGTATTGACATGGTCTTGAAATTTTGCAGATCTCAATTGGACATCTATAGATGTGCTGGGAAGTCAAGTCTGATTAATGGGGGCCTTAACTCACAACTTACAGGACCTAAAGGATCAGATACTGACAGCTTGGTGCCAGATACCACAGCACACTTTCAGAGGTCTTGTGTTACCCATGCCTTGACAGGTTAGGGCTGTTTATGGAGAAAATGGGGGACCTACTCAATATTTGGAGGGTGGTCATAAAGTTATGACTGATTGGTATATGTTTGAATTAAGGTTTTTGTGCCCGGAGTTCAAATTTAAGTCCTTATTTAATTTCTAATAATTGTGTGTCATCTAACAAAACATAATGCTGGACAACATTTGTTCTGATGTAAACCACTACAGCTAAAAGGCATACAGGTGTGCAGGCTGACTGCTAAACCAATATCAGAACATATTCCACTTCTTAAGAACTTATGTGCAATATATTCATTCACCTGGGTGCCCAACAGCAATCCTAAGGTTGATCATTCATCTGGGGCACTTTTACTTTTAGAAAGTTGGTGGGTTGTTCATCGGTAATGCATCTTCCTCCTTGGGAGTAAAATGTCACAGCTTTCCTATACTCTGATTGGTTAGTTATCAAAACAAGCTCTTGTTACTTTACAGCAGCCATAACACAAGAGGTAAGAAATTGAACTTAGTTCTTCTTCATAATGCTGCATTATATTTTCATTACTTTGTTATGATAACCAAGTGGAAATTAGGCTGTGCAACTATGTCTATTGATAGGTTCATGCAAGCTCTGTGTACTTTGCCCATCATTTTCTCTTTGCCTCATAGTATTGCCCATATTGTTAAAAGTATAACTGCTTTACCTATGGAGCATTACCATAATTCCCATTACACGTGACATAAATCAATAGCTTTATTGCAATGACTTGCTATGCTGCATTTGGAAGTTAGCATATTTGCTTGCACATCTGCCATGTTAAAGAAATCTATATCTGTCATGTTGTATTACAAGGTTCCAGTCCAACAGATAGTACTGTAATGCTCTGTGCATACGAAAACTGCTGCCTCTCAGAGATAAGAGCGTGAGTAATAGCATTTACAAGGGTTGCTATAGCAACTGCATACATTTTCTTGCTGCCACTGAATGCCTTTGAATAAAAAGAGATATTTACAAGAGATGACGGAGAATTTAATCAAGTAGAGCTAATCTTGAGAAACCTTACCTGGAAGCTACTGGCATATGAGATGGTCAAGAATGTGATCAAACTGCTTGTGGCCTGATAATAAACGCAATCAATCTCATTTATCTTAAGTAAGTTATGTAGCCTCATAGTCAATCCAATGCGAATGTACACTGAACATGAAAATTAAAATTGGAGAGCAAACTCGTCATATAAGTGACTATAAGGCCAAAGCAAAGTTCTTCTGTGAAGTGAAATGCTGGATTTGGTGGGGAAAAACACACTCCCCCTTAGATCAACAATATACATTCCAATTATTTAACTAGCTTTATTGAAAATTCTAACCAAAACCTGTGCTTTACATAATAATAAATTCCATACCTGTGCACTGAGTATGAATTCTAAATGGGTGACCTATCTTCTGTAATCACATGAAAAATGCCAGGGTTTTATTAAGAAACACTGCATTCTATAGGCATCTCTTTAGACATGATGCAAGTATCTCTAGGCATTCTATAGGCATCTCTTTAGACATGCTGCAAGTATCTCACCAAAGATGATAGAGGTGTTTGTGGTTTCACATCATTGGGGATAAAGCACTGATACTAGATAAGTTAAAAAAACAACCAGGTTCCATCAATTCTGATTGGTCACAACAACTCAAATTTTGTACTCACTATGTTCTTCGCCGTGTTAATGCACCAGCCCTAATCTGTGTGTAGAATTGCTGGAAAAACAGCCTATTACAACAGCAGGAAGGTGAGAATGCTGGGAAATGCCATGTGCAAAGTGTATATTACTTGCCATGGCTGTAGAGAAAGAGAAATTTTGGAGCGGTTTATGAAATTCATGAGTGTTTTGGGGATGTTTTATGGTACATTATGGATAGGTGTATTGGTTAGATTGGTGCTAAATGAAAAGTACATAAACACCTTCTATTGCCTTAATCTGGAATGTGTAATTACTTTGCAGTTTTTCCCATAAATGTCAATAAACTGAAAGGACAGACTTGACTTAATTCCATTCACTTTTTGGGAGTCACTGCTTGGCACAACAAAGAAAAAATGTTCAACTATGTACACTAGACCTGTACTGCTTGCCACAACCAGAATACATTTCAATATATTTCTGTCATATAATGCACATAGAATACAAAAATGTATATAACAGAAAATGATGTGAACAACATTTTATTTCTGCTTTACATATTGAATTCATGCAAAATTAGCTAATGTTTTAGGTAGTCTAAAGATGCTAGCATTATAATATTATTCCAAGAGCCCTTAAGCATCTTAATAAATTAGCAGATACAAACAAGCAATATGAAAGGAGTATATTCTATAGGGAGTAGGACAGTGTAAGTGTAGAATTCCTGACATGACAATGCTGACAGGCAAAAAGCAAGTTAGACACCAGAGAGATCTTTCTTCACATATCAGGCATAAATTTAGTGATCACCTTTGACATAACATCTATAATCCCATGAGTACTAGACCTGTTAACCAGGATGTCCACTACACTTATATTTATATGATAGTCTGCAGCTATGCTTATTAGAAATGACATTCGGTTTAATAAGCATACAGGTTACAACCTCTAGCCATCAATGTCCTTTTACTAAAGAGTGGACATCAAACAGCTGCAGAGCTTTCTGCCCAGGCATTCCATTCAAAACAGTTTACGAACATGAATAATTTTTATGGTTGGGTAAAGTTATAAACAGCATTGCTAAAACGTTGTGAGCATTGCAAAATGATTGTAATGTGTCTATGATAATAAAAATGACGCTAAAGAATAAGCCTGAAAACAGTGTTAACCTATTATCCATAATCAGGCATTTGACAGAGTGAATTTAAACTGTATGTTCTCTGTGCTTAAATATATTAGCTTAGGTAAGAATATGTTAGCTTGGATTAAGGCCATATATTCCTCACCTACTGCCTAAGTCAAAATCAATGGAGTTTTGTCTGAACCTTTCAAAATTTCAAATGGAACCAGACAAGGCTGCCACTTTTCACCACTTCTTTTTGCCATCTCACTAGAACCCTTTCTTGATAAAGTCAGACATAATACCGACATCTCTGACAATTGGGACCCACAGAATTTAAAGCATCTGCTTAAGCAGATGACATGTTATTCTCCCTTTTTTTATCCCTTTCAAGCTCTTCCGATACACATTGCTGCCTCCTTTTTTTTTTTTTTAAACATAAAATTTTTATTGAATATAAAAATAGAAAACATAGCAATACAGATAGCATCAGGAAAATAGAATAGAGATATATGGCACATTGGTACATCTTAGTAAAATACGGATCATAAAAGGCATGTATAGACTACAGAGTTTCAATATAAGGATTACAGAACATTCACATTTGTGAAGGCATCAAGGAGAAAAATAATCTAAATTATCATATCATGAGGGGTGTAGTCAGACCCAAGGATTCCATGCTTTGATAAATTTACAATAGGAATTGTATCTAAGAGCAAAATTGCATTCATACTCAAATATCAGGTGTATATGGTTAACCAGGTCTGAAACATTAGGAGCTTGATCTGATCTCCAAAGTTTGGTGAGGAGAGATTTTGCACCCAATAGTACAATAGCAATTATAGTGCAAAATTCTATAGGGAAACAATCAATTCCTAGGTAAAGTAGGACAAGATCTGGCTCTGGTTTGGTGATAACCCCAGTGAGTTGTGAGATGAGCTGCATCCTTTTTTTAAACATTTTTTTTTTTTTTTTTCAAAATGTTTTTATTGAGAAAACAAAATAGAAAGACATATGTACAGAGTATCGTAAGTCATTTTTACAGAAACTACACAAGATCCAATAGATAAGAGATCTAGAGGTAACACATATGTCAGCAAGAAGAACATTTGATGAATAACAGTTGGGTAAAATCTCTACTTGCTAGGAAATGTGAAGAAGTGTAGACAGAAAGTATCTGTCCGATGTATGCTGTCAAATAACCATTCAATATAGAGCAATAGACTGGATGGATCTGAGTATTAAACCCTGATCAATAATAACTGATGGAGGGGGGGAATTACCAGGAAGGTGTAAGGGGGGGGGGGGGGGAGTTGCAGGCTTCAGAGGGAGCAACATCATAAGGGGGGGGGGGCTCCAAGAATGACCACCTATCATAATGGTATTTTGCGAGATAGTAACGACGAAGGCTGCATGGGTTACGGATCCTCCGGGATTGGCTCATCATAGGAGAAAGAAAGCGTGTGAAGATCCAGTTGGTCGTTTGAGGAGAGAGTTGAGGAGATGAACAGTTGCCATCTGTTGAGGAAACGGGATCTGGAATTGGGGTTTTTGAAATCCGTGAGGAGTCGTTCTCTGTAGAGGAGGCTGACACAGTCCTTTTTGAGTTGGGTGATGGGTGGACTTTGAGGTGAAATCCAATGTCTGAGGATGAGTCTCCTTGCGATGAGTAAGCATAGCAGGATCCAATCTTTGGAGGGTAGTTTGGGGGCCGTCCCCTGAAGGGATGCGGCATTAGAAGAGGAAGATGACCAAGGTAGCAGTAAGGGGTCCCAGAAACCAAAAATCAAGAGGAGAGGGTCTTTGGGGAGTTTCAATAGCGTTACTTCAAATATGAAGGAGATAACTTGATCCCAAAATGAGGAGATGAAGGAACAGGACCAGAATCGATGTGCGAGTGAAGGTTTGGTAGCTGAGCAAAGGGGACATGAAACTCCATCCTTCTTGGATTTGGGTGAGAGGAAGGGAATATATGCTCGGTGTGTTATTTTTAGCTGAGTTTCCCTCCATGTTTCATTGGGAGTGAGATGGAGAACCCTTCGAAGTCCAGACAGTATCTTTTCGACAAGATTAGGATCGGGGAAGTCTTTGTCCCAGTTGGCAATGGAAGTAGAGGTAGGAGGCAGTGAGGATTCAAGTAAAAGAGGCTTGTTTTTAAACATTTTAATTCTCTTTTTGCGCAGTTCGTTTGGGCTGGTAAGAAACCTAGAATCTCCCGATACCTACTGACCTTACCCAAGTGAAATGGCGGACTGGCTCTACCAGACCCTATGAAATATTACCAAGCTGCTCACCTTGTTAGATTAATTGATTGGTGCCGACATACAGATCTTAAACTTTGGCCACACATCGAACAAGTACAATTAAACATTCCTCTTCACAGTGCACCTTGGTGTTTCACCCATCTCCCATCATCACATCCTATAATAGGCCCTAGTTTAAAAATCAGAGGCAAAATCAGCGCCCATCATAAGAAACCCCCGTTTCCACAAGGTTTACTAGATGGCCCATTTTGTAGTTTGCTTCAATCCCGTTGCTTCCAAACCTCTAATTTCCTTAATTCCTTTCATTGGCCTTCCATCTCTTCCCTAACAGAAGCTTCTGGCCCATTTCATTTGGACTTCTGAGAAGCACTTCAAAGTAAACAGTCTGCATTTTCCCTGTCTCCTGACAACTCCCCTCTTTACCCCATCTTAAGAAACCTAATTTTCCACCATGTTTACTACATGGCCCATTTTGTAGTTTGCTTCAATCCCGTTGCTTCCAAACCTCTCATTTCCTTGATTCCTCTCATTGGCCTTCCATCTCTTCCCTAACAGAAGCTTATGGCCCATTTCATTTGGACTTCTGGGAAGCACTTAAAATTTAAGTTTCTTTATTCACTTTCTCCTTCTCATGTTTTCCAATGACCTCTATCTCCCCTGGAAAAATTATGCTCTGTTACAGGCCATATAAAACACCCTCTCTCCTTGACTTACTCCATTTTTAATACTCCATCTGATGGCTATAAACCAAATTATATCCAGGAATGGGAGAGTGACTTAACCATAACCTTTGACAATGATCAGTGCAGACGTATCATCCTACTTTCCCTTAAATCTTCTATATCTACCAAAATACAGCAATCCAATTTTAAACTCTTAGCAAGATGGTACCGGACTCCATCAATTCTTCATACTTTCTTTCCTTCCACTTCAGATTGATGTTGGAGGTGCCAGGAGAACAGGGGAGACCTTTTACATATATTTTGGGCTTGTCCGAAACTCACTCAATTCTGGAGAGAAATACGGAGGATTTCCCAACAAATTATATCCTCCCCGAAGACCCCTAATTTTTTCTCCTAGATAATTCAGAATAACCAATTACAACTTACAAAAATTAGATCCTACGACATTTGATCAATGCTGCTAAATCTTGTATCTCCTTGAAGTGGAGAGACCTGCATCCACCACACTATCACTATGGTTTTCCAAAGTTGAAAACGTTAATGAAATGGAAAACCTAGTCCTCTCCTCACACATGGCTCATATGGAATGCTTTTAAATATTCAGATGAGGGAAAAACATTACTTGTAACTGGCAGTTGATTTATGACATTCTGGTTGCTCACTAATTTCTTGTCCCTTACCCCCTATTCTCTAACCCACATCCCCCTTTTCCCCTTGTTTTTTTATTTACACATTTTAGGAATAAATGCAAAGGAAGTGAATTTGGTTTTTCCTTTCTATTTCATCTAACTTATTACTGATTTTATACGTTATTTTTATTTGTTTATTTATTATTTGTGACATTTGAACTATATTGTTCATTATTTAGATATGTATTACATTAACTGATACATGGTACATTCCAGTCATATATGTACTTTATTTTCAAACCTGAATTCTTTACTTAAATAATGAATATACAAAAAAAAAAAGAAACAAAAAACAAATAAACATAAAAAAATCAATAAAACCAGACATGGCGCCATGGCAATGAAGCCTCCCTAAAATTATATATATGCCTCCCTACAGATCTTTCATATTTGTATGTATGTGTACATAGATATTATGTCACAAAAGTGACTACACCCCTCACATTTTTGTAAATATTTTATATCTTTTCATGTGACAACACTGAAGAAATGACACTTTGCTACAATGTAAAGTAGTGAGTGTACAGCTTGTATAACAGTGTAAATTTGCTGTCCCCTCAAAATAACTCAACACACAGCCATTAATGTCTAAACCACTGGCAACAAAAGTGAGTACACCCCTAAGTGAAAATCTCCAATTAGCCTTTTTCCCTCCCTGGTGTCATGTGACTCGTTAGTGTTACAAGGTCTCAGGTGTAAATAGGGGGCAGGTGTGTTAAATTTGGTGTCATCGCTCTCACTCTCTCATACTGCTCACTGGAAGTTCAACATGGCACCTCATGGCAAAGAACTCTCTGAGGATCTGAAAAAAAGAAATGTTGCTCTACATAAATATGGCCTAGGCCATAAGAAGATTGCCAAGACCCTGAAACTGAGCTGCAGCACGGTGGCCAAGACCATACAGCGGTTTAACAGAACAGGTCACACTCAGAACAGGCCTCGCCATAGTCAACCAAAGAAGTTGAGTGCACATGCTCAGCATCATATCCAGAGGTTGTCTTTTGGAAATAGATGTATGAGTGCTGCCAGCATTGCTGCAGAGGTTGAAGGGGTAGGGGGGTCAGCCTGTTAGTGCTCAGACCATATGCCGCACACTGCATCAAATTGGTCATCCCAGAAGGAAGCCTCTTCTAAAGATGATGCACAAGAAAGCTCACAAAGTTTGCTGAAGACAAGCAGACTAAGGGTATGGTTTACTGAAACCATGTCCTTTGGTCTGGTGAGACCAGGATAAACTTATTTGGTTTAGATAGTGTCAATGGTGGTGGGAATGTCATGATCTGGGGCTGCATGAGTGCTGCCGACACTGGGGAGCTACAGTTCATTGAGGGAACCATGAATGCCAACATGTCCTGTGACATACTGAAGCAGAGCATGATCCCCTCCCTTCAGAGACTGGGCCGCAGGGCAGTATTCCAACATGATAACGACCCCAAACACACCTCAAAGACGAAAACTGCCTTGCTAAAGAAGCTCAAGGTAAAGATTATGAACTGGCCAAGCATGTCTTCAGACCTAAACCCTATTGAGCATCTGTGGGGCATCCTCAAATGGAAGGTATAGGAGCGCAAGGTATCTAACATCCACCAGCTCCGTGATGTCGTTATGGAGGAGTGGAAGAGGACTCCAGTGGCAACCTGTGAAGCTCTGGTATACTCCATGCCCATAAGGACAACTCCATGGCCACACAAAATATTGACAATTTGGGCCCAATTTGGACATTTACACTTAGGGATGTACTCACTTTTGTTGCCAGCGGTTTAGACATTAATGGCTGCGTGTTGAGTTATTTTGAGGGGACTGCAAATTTGCACTGTTATACAAGCTGTACACTCACTACTTTACATTGTAGCTAAGTGTAATTTCTTCAGTGTTGTCACATGAAAATATATAATAAAATATTTACAAAAATGTTAGGGGTGTACTCACTTTTGTGAGAAACTGTATGTATGAAGCTGGGAAAAATGCATTGCAAAGGAAGGTGGCTATGTAGAAAAGTGATGTAATCTGTTTTTGAAATTATTAATAAAAAGAGTTAAAAAAAAGTGCGGAAACTTTTTGAAGAACCCTTATATATAAATATATATATATATATATTTCATATATATATATATATATATATATATATACACTATAAATGTATCTATATACTTTAATCATCGAGGATACTGGATAGTTTCTCAATAACCAGCATTGTTTTCATATGTTCCTTAAAAAAGTTTTTTTCTTTTTAAGGATCATACTTACCTAGGATGCTGCATCTGTCCCCCGGTGCCTCTGACACTGAGAACCAAGCTATTGAACACCACCGATCACTCGGTTCTCACAGCTTCCCGAGCATAGAGCTGGTGACTGTCAGTCAGCATCTCTCTGCTCTGCCCCCCCACACTCACTGGAGCGCTGGGCTGTGGAGGGGTCAGAAGCGGCAGGCTTAGGCTCTCATCGGCCTGCATGTGGGCAGATTCTAACTTCATTGTGGCAATCTTGCTTAAGCCTGGACCAGCTCTGTGATGTCATCAGACAGAGGACTTCAGCCCGCTGTCTGCTGAAAACAGGTCACAGGAGTGCAGAACGAACTGCACTCCTGTGATCCACAGGAGAAGTACAGCCAAACAAGCTTTGCTGTACCCCTTTGACCTCTTGAAGATAACTGTAGGTTTCTTCCAGGCTTTAATTATTGTCTGTTTGGCAGCCAAAAACAACTAAATAGCAATTCCTGTTGAAAGAAAAAGAAACCTGGAATCGTATGGTGGAGGAGGTCCACCTATGGGTACTTTGGTACTTTTAGGTGAAACAAGGATTGAAGGCGCTAAACATTTTGGGCCCAATGCAATTGGTTTCAGGCAGGACCACCAAATGTTTAGTATGTCATCCCATTGACCAAACCTTTTGAAGCAACTGTCACTGTTATTTGGAACACCAGATTTTGACAAAAGCCTTTTGGAACCCTAGACATTCAAGCTGTTGCCACATATGCCTAGGACTATGATCTACTCCTAGCGACAACTCCTGCGCTCCCCACACCAGAACGCCGCCTCATTACTCTTTTCCTGCTTTCTCTAGATTTTACCTGGATTTACATACAAATATGCATGACTCATATGGAGCTTTTATCTGCTGCAATACTTGTTCATTTTCATTCTCATTATATTATCTGTATCTATGCCATGTTTTTCCACGCAACTGTTTATTACTAGTTACTTAAAAAAAATATTTTCTTCTACTTGAAACTAAATAAAAACATTAAAAATACCCTGGAGACAGGGCCTCTTTAGATAAACTTTTACATTTCAGGAGCTACAACAAGATGAATTAAAAATTCAACAGAATCTCAGCTGCACAAAGTGAAGCTTCAATTAACATATAGGAATTATGAACTGTGTACTGATGAAAAGAATAAGTAATTTAATCAGTAAACTAGCTGAATTTCAAGAATTTGGATAGAAATGTGGAAATATGTTTGCTTTTATAGCTTGGAGAACCAAAGCGCTGTTGGTAGTTATTCAGCTCGGGTACTTCTGGCCCTAAATCAGTGGTCTCCAAATTGTGGCCCGGGGGGGGGGTGGATGTGGCCCTCTACTTGCTTTTCTCCGGCCGTTGGGGCATTACTCCCCCCACTGCTGCTGACATAGTTCCTGCCACTGACACCAACCATTGAGCCCTATTCCTCCCATTGACACCAATGATGGTGCACTGTTTTTCCCATTGACACCAATGATGAGGCACTAATCCTCCCATTGACACCAATGATGGGGCACTATTCCTCCCCTTTGGCAGCGCCAAATATCCAATGAAATGCCGCTGTCAACACAACTATTTCAGAGCGATTTTGATTCTGGTATTATATCTGTGTGAGGTTTTCCCTGTTCACCATCTACAAATAGTAGCAGCCCTGTCCCAGAAATGCATTGGCTTGACCATCTTTTGCTACTTTCAATAAACAACTATAATGTACACTCTTTTTTTGCATTTCATTGGATATTGGGCACTCCATCCTCTCCTACCTCTTTTAGTACATGCGGAAATGACCTCAAGGCCATACACATAGGCTAGGGGCCTGGGCTGCTAGGGCTCACCATCTCCTTCCAGGTGTAGTGGGGCAGAAAGCATTGGAGGAGAACTCTTCTGTCCTACCTCCTCTATCATCTAACCAGCGACTTACAACCGACTGAGTCAGTCAAGCGCGGTCTCCAACCCTAAAAAAGCCCCCCTAATAACAATCATGGAGCACTGTTTACTTCCACTGATGCCAGGATATTTTCTTTTCACACTGGCCACAGTGCGATCCCCCTAAAGTTTGAAGGACAACTGACCCTTTGTTTAGAAAGTTTGGAGACCCCTGCCCTAAATCAACACTTCTAAATCATATTATATTGACTTATATGCATCCCAAGCCAACTAAAACAAAATAGGGTTTATCCACATTTTGACTATCAGAGGGGTTGTTTTTAATCAAATCTAATGCAAATAAGGAAATGATTTAATTCAACTTTCCACCAAATCATAAAGCATGTGATGCACTCTCATTAAACTTTTAAAAGCATTGTTATAATATATTAGAGCATTTATTGGCAGTTTAAAATGATGGTTTTCGAGCAGTTATTCTACCTGCAAAATATACTCATAATCACAATCCCTAAAATAAATAAGATCCTAAATTTATCAGACTGGTAAAGACTAATGATTGTGCTTTGTTTGGGTGTAAAAACCTCAAGTAGCAATTGTAGTTACTACATTTTAACCTCAATTAAAACAGTTTTAATTCAACTGAATCAAACAGAGTTTATGCTTTGTAAAGAAAATGATTTAAAGGTGAACTCCAGCCTTACCTTCAGTCTTGCACAGTTACACAAGCTCCTCTTCGGTAAAGAAATAGCTTACTCTTACAGTGTGCAGCTCATTTCCTGGCTGGAAGCCATCTAGAATGTTTTAGATAATTCCTCCCCAGCTTTGCCATTCCTGGCCCACCTCTTTCATTTGTTGGATTTTAGTTCTTTCAATCATGGAAGCTTAGCATCAAGTGTAACTGTTAACACAGCTCCAGGAAACTGTGTATAGCATACTACTGATCCCTCCCACTATCCATGATCTGCCTAGCTTTTCTGTCTCATTGGATACAGGTAAACCATTTATTTCAGTGGAGGAGCCATATTTTTTTGGGCCACCCTTCGTAAATTTTAATTTGGACAGCCAAAGAAAGTTACCCTGTTTCCCCGAAAATAAGACCTAGCGTGATTGTCGGCGATGGCTGCAATATAAGCCCTACCCCCCCAAATAAGCACTATTTAAAGTCCTTGTAGGTCTTGTTTTCAGGGTAGGGCTTATTTTCGTGGAAACATGGTAGGGCTTATTTGGGGTGTAGGGCTTATATTGCAGCCATCACCGACAATCACGCTAGGTCTTATTTTCGGGGAAACAGGGAATTAGCTTGTAAAAGTAGCAATCATCATAACTGTACTGCACATGGAGAGTGAAAAGCTGAATTGGACCCAGCAGGTCCTCCCAACATAGGCTGTCTGCAAAAGACCACAGGAGGCTCAGATACAAGATAGTCATCCCGCACAAGGAGAGAGAGCAGTATTAACTGCCTCATACACAGAGGCAATGATTTACGCTGGATTACTGCACAGGTATGAAAAATACACAAAGCACACCAAGATCCAAGTAAGAGTATACGTGTCCATTGTATTTAGACAATATTTAATTATCCTCAGCTTTACTGTTCTTTACATTTCTACTTTTGCATTCAAAGTTTTGTGTTTCCAAAAAGAAATTGGTTTTGGATACAAAATAAACCGAAAAATAAATAAGAACACACTTTGAAATCTCTAGTTTTTAAATGATTTTACATGTACATTTTGCACGTAAAAATAATATATTTGCCCCAGCTCTATCTCCAGAAGTGTTACAATTTTAAAAGCATCATGATTTCTCGAAAGGCACTCTTCATTCCTGAACTTAAATATGCCGTAAAGACAGTACTTGACTTTATTCCAACCTTTTCATATGGATGCTGTCTTCTTCCAGTTTTTCTTTTTCTCCAGTTTGCAATATGTTATTACTAATAGATCTATCTGTTAATTTAGCATATACATTAAACGAATACACAAAAGAAAAGCATACCAAATATGACATTCAGAAAATGACATATATATATAACTATCATAACAAAATAAACTAATAACATTGTTCATCCCGTTTTCATCCATTGCTTCTGAGTGATAGTAGATAAGCTCTGCTGAATAAAGAAGATTGCTGTACACATGGAGGGGTGCATAGTAATCATTGCAGAGTCAGGGGTCAGTGAACTATGGATTGCAATATTTTGCAGTTATTGCACTTATTGTGAAAGCACAGGCATGTCCTGATTACTCTGTCTGCATCTAGCTGTGGGCACAGTTGAAGAATGCTTACCCTGTCTTTGTTTTCTTGACCTTTTTTCATTATCAACCCCAAACTGTTTGGTTTTACACTTGTCACCAGACACCATATACCATTATTGATTTTTTTTAATCAGAAAGTTCCAAATTTGCTTTTCTACCAGCTATTTTTTTAATGAATGACAACATTCTACAACACCTCCCTCAAAATTAGAAATATTTTAAAATATTCTGTAGTTACATGTAATTATAAATATTATATAGAAAAAAGAACCTTCATGCCTGTTCTACCTAATGAAAACCTTTTATCAAATTATAAATAAAAAGGTACTATTAGCCTAATAGGCAGGGCTGTTGCAAGGATTTTTGACACCCTAGGCGAAACCTAATTTTGACGCCCCCCTTCACTCCACCCCTGACCCCACCCCCTTTTCCCTGCCCATGTAAACCCCACCATTTTAACGAAGCGCCCATAAAATGCAGCCCACCATCGCTAATCAATGCAACCTACCAGCACCCATCAAATGCAGCCTACCAGTGCCCATCAAATGCAGGCTCACCAGCGCCCATCACATTTAGCCTCACCAGGACCCATCAAATGCAGCCTACCAGTGCCCATCAATGAATGTTTGCTTGCTTCCATTCATTCAGGAGTCGGGACACAGACACAGTCCTTCACCACCGCTACGCCTCTGACACTATTTGCGAACGGAAGGACGGCTGCCTGCTGATGCTGAGACTTAAGCCCCATACACACGGTCGGACTTTTTCATCAATTTGGTCCGATCGGACAAGGTTGTTGAAAAATCAGACCGTGTGTATGCACCATCGGACAGTGTTCGTCGGTTTGTCCGTCGGACAAAGTCTTATCTCCTGCTGGAAAGATTTGCCGTCAACCCGGTCCGATCACACCAAATCCGATCGTGTGTACGGTTGTCCGACCGGACAAAGTGCTACGCATGCTCAGATCACATTACAAGACCAAAGCTATTGGCTACTAGCCTCTACGTAGTCCCGTCGTAGGCAACAAACGTCACCACGTTCAGAATGATCGGATTTTCCGACAACTTTGTCCGACCGTGTGTACGCAAAACCAACATCGGACAAAGTATGACGGACATGGTCCGACGGACCTGGTCCGCGGATTGTCCGACCGTGTGTATGGGGCTTTAGTTGCTTGCTGCAGAGAGAAGAGAGTAGAAAAACCAGTGGCCGGGCGCCCCCTAGGCATCATGGCGCCCTAGGCGGCTGCCTAGTTTGCCTAGTGGTAGCACCGGCCCTGCTATTAGGGTATACTTCCATACATTTCACTGTGCTAATATGGTAGGAACAAACCAGAGTAGTGTTATTAAATATACCTCCGCTCTTAAATACTATTTAAAGATTGTCATTCCTAAAGCTGGCTATACACTAGTAAATTTTCTTCTGATTCTTTTCATTTATAAACCATTAATTTGCTTATATAATCATTAGTGGGGTCAAAATCAAAAATTATTATTTTTTTGATCACAGTGATGAGAAAATTCAAAGTAACATGATGGCAATTTGTGAGTTGAGCCTCTTTTGGGGATGCAATTATATTTATGCTGTGAAACCACTATTAAACCTAATTACCATATATACTCGCGTATAGGCCGACCCGAATATAAGCCGAGGCACCAAATTTTACCACAAAAAAATGGAAAAACTTATTGACTCGAGTATAAGCCTAGGGTGAGAAATGCTCAGCTACTGTAAGTGGAAAAGAGGATCAACAATGCCCATTTGCAGCCTCACTGTGCCCATTTGCAGCTCACTGTGTCCATTTGCAGCCATAGGTCCCCCAAACGTCAAACTTGGTAGTTAAGGGTTCCTAGATGCCCCCTAGCTGCAGCCAAAGAGTCCTAAAATAACATTGCTGCACGTGGACACAGTTGACCGACTTTGGTTCCCCGTATCTTGGGGCCACTTGGTGCTAGGAACCCCAAATTTGGTATGCAAACTCAGCACTATAACATATCCAAAGATGGGGTTCCTATTACCAAGTGGCCCCGTGATACGTGGCCCCAAAGTCGGTTCAGAAAAATGTCAAGCACTTTTCTGCAGCAGAGAATGACATTTTCCGAACCGACTTTGGGGGTCCGTATCTCGGGGCCACTTAGAGCTAGGAACCCCATATTTGGATATGTTATAATGCTAGTTCAACTGAGTTTGCATACCAAATTCCTAGCACCAAGATACGGGGCCCCAAAGTCGGGTCGGAAAATGTCATTTTCTGCTGCAGAAAAGTGCCTGACTCGAGTATAAGCCGAGGGGGGCACTTTCAGCACAATAAAATGTGCTGAAAAACTCGGCTTATACTCGAGTATATACGGTATTTGTTGAGCTAGTCATAATAAGGGGACATTGATTATCTTAGAAGATCCATGTTTGGTCCCTTTTTCACCTGACAGGCACATTGAATATGCAATGTAAGTTGGATGCATTTCTGTTAGTATTCCTGAGCACAGCAATTGAAATATATAGGTTTCTGTAAGATTTCTGCCTGTGTAATAATCAGGCCTTTTCAAGGCAAACCTGTTAGTATGGGGGAAATGCATGCTGATAGAATTGTACTATTACACATGTGGGTTTAGAGCCCCTTCATGGTTAATGACTTTTGCCAGTGACACCTGGCCCAGCACTTCACAAGGCCTTGCACACACTGTGGATACAAGCCAGGTCCCTAGGAGGATTCTATTCCCCAGACAACCCTAAACTAGGGACCCAGCCTTTTTGGTAGGGTGCATCATGTGCCAGACCACCCTACCTGTGAAACCGCAGCCACTAGCCACCACTGCTTCCTCTCCTGAGCTGACTGCTACTCCTTTCCATCTCTACTTTTTAGACTTCATCACCTAGAGGGTTAACTTTGAGATTGACCTCTGTTCCCCAGTTCACATATACCACCATTGAAGCACACCTTCTGTTTACCACTGTTTCTTTGTAGTTAAATTGATTTTAAATTCTCATTTTTTTCCCTCTAAAAATAACACGCATGTTATACTTTTCTGCAGTGGATTTGCACAGGGCAGCCCAGACCCTCATCTTCTCTGGTCCCTCTTTGGCTCTCTTTGGCCCTCCCTCCTGTTGGGGTGCCCCCACAGCAAGCAGCTTGCTATGGGGGCACCCAAGCAGAGTCACAGCTCTGTGTGTTCATTCAGACACAACCCCCCAGTTCGTCCCTATCCCCTCTCTCTCCTGATTGGCTAACTGACTTTGATTGACAGCAGTGGGAGCCAATGGCGCTGCTGCTGTGCCTCAGCCAACCCTCCTGAACCATACCAGGCCATTTGCCCTCAACATGGGGAGGGTGCCCCCAAAGCACCTTGTCCCCATGTTGATGGGGACAAGAGCCTCATCCCCACAACCCTGGCCAGGTGGTTGTGGGGGTTGTGGGGGGTGGGGAGCTTACATTGTACCCCTACCCCTTCACCAAAAAAAGTGTCAAAAAGTAAAAACCACAATAGACAGTTTTTGACAAAAAATCACGCTGCCCGACGGACCCAAAAAATTCACATAGGGGGGCAGGATCTGGGGGCCCCCTTTTTTTTAAAGGGGGCTTCCAGATTCCGATAAGCCCTCCACCTACAAACCCCCCACAACCACTGGGCCAGGGTTGTGGGGACGAGGCCCTTGTCCCCATCAACATGGGGACAAGGTGCTTAGGGGGGGACCCCAAAGCACCCTCTCCATGTTGAGGGCAAGCGGCCTGCTAGGGTTCAGGAGGAGGGTAGCGCTCGATCCGCCCCCTTTTGCTCAGATAAGGGTCTGGTCTGTATTTTGGGAGGGACCCTACACCAATTTTTTTTACATTTTGCGTGGAGTTCCCCTTAAAATCTATGCCCGACCCAAAGGGCCTGGCATGGATTTTTGGGGGGGACCCCACACTGTTTGTTTTTTTTTTAATTGGTGTGGAGTTCCCCTTAAAATCCATACAAGACCCGAAGGGCCTGGTATGGACTGGGGGAACCCATGCTGATTTTTTCCTAGATTTTTCATCTATATTGCCAGAAGCCGGCAATACATTACAGTCGCAAGCAAGTTTAAATGAAATTTTTTCCTATAGAAATGTAATTTTGCTGCTGCACTGTTCTATACATTTCACAGATGCGCCAATTTACAGGCAGACTAAGGGGACCAGGCACGATATTAAAAGGAATATTTAATTTTTATCGTTTCACTTTAAGCATTATTAAAATCACTGCTCCTGAAAAAACGGTTGTTTTAAAAACGTTGTTTTGCATTAATACATGTCACCGGGGCAGTACCCGGGTCCCCATACACTTTTTATGGAAATAACTTGCATAAAAGCCTTTAAAATTAGCACTTTTGATTTTTCATGTTCGTGTCCCATAGACTTTAATAGGGTTTGCACGTTCACGCAAACTTTTTGCCTGTTTGCATGTTCAGGTGCGAACCGAACCGAGGGGGTGTTCAGCTCATCCCTAGTCCTAAAGTTCCATCTCGAGGGCCTGCAGGAACCTTCTAGTTGTGCTTGTTTCTCAAAAAGTTGATAGCAAAGATTTAATCCTTTTCCTATATCAGGGTTTCACTTAAAGGGGAATTCCCACTTTTGGTGCAGCAAATACATCTCCATGTGTATGGTCTCACTTCCGACTCCCAAAAGACCCGGAGTCCCACCTCCAATTGTATATATCTTTTCACAACAGGAAGTGACACAAGCAGGGGAAGGGACACTGCAGCATACCATTAACTTCAGAGTTACCAAACATTAATCCAATAAGTGCAAATATACCATAATATGTAGGCACCTGCCTACAAACCACTTCTAAAATCCTGAGATGAAATGTTATTATATATTATATATTTTCTTTTACTTTTAAATTAATACTTCATACTGTTGGTAAAAAATATTAAATATACGACCTGCCCTCTATGTTTTTTACCCCCACCGTGCCACCTAATAGTGAAAATTTAAATATTAAATATATCGGTGAAAATAAATAAATAAATACATTTGTGTAAATAGCTGCTACTTAAATTAATATAAAAATGTAAAGTCTGCAATTTGACCTAAAAATATATAAATATATCTAGGAGAAAATTAGTAGCGCTTATATGAAAAAACTCATACAAATTTCAAAGTACAATTAAGTGATATACAAATAGTTTCATATAAACCATAAAACTATTAAAATCAAAAATACAAATATAAATATAAATCACCCTAGTGAAAAAGTGATAATATATATATATATATATATATAGTGATACAAAATATACAGTGGTGTGAAAAAGTGTTTGCCCCCTTCCTCATTTCCTGTTCCTTTGCATGTTTGTCACACTTAAGTGTTTCGGAACATCAAACCAATTTAAACAATAGTCAAGGACAACACAAGTAAACACAAAATGCAATTTGTAAATGAAGGTGTTTATTATTAAAGGTGACAAAAAATCCAAACCATCATGGCCCTGTGTGAAAAAGTGATTGCCCCCCTTGTTAAAACATACTATAACTGTGGTTGTCCACACCTGAGTTCAATTTCTTTAGCCACACCCAGGCCTGATTATTGCCACACCTGTTCACAATCAAGGCATCACTTAAATAGGAGCTGCTTGACACAGTAAGGTCCACCAGAAGATCCTTAAAAGCTACACATCATGCCGAGACCCAAAGAAATTCAGGAACAATTGAGAAAGAAAGTAATTGAGATCTATCAGTCTGGAAAGGGTTATAAAGCCATTTCCAAAGCTTTGGGAATCCAGCGAAACACAGTGAGAGCCATTATCCACAAATGGCGAAGACATGGAACAGTGGTGAACCTTCCCAGGAGTGGCCGGCCGCCCAAAATTACCCCAAGAGCGCAGCGACGACTCATCCAAGAGGTCACAAAAGACCCCACAACAACGTCCAAGGAACTGCAGGCCTCACTTGCCTCAGTTAAGGTCAGCGTTCATGCCTCCACCATCAGGAAAAGACTGGGCAAAAATGGCCTGCATGGCAGAGTTCCAAGGAGAAAACCACTGCTGAGCAAAAAGAACATCAAAGCTTGTCTCAATTTCTCCACAACACATCTTGATGATCCCCAAGACTTTTGGGACAACATTCTGTGGACCGATGAGACAAAAGTGGAACTCTTTGGAAGGTGTGTGTCCAAGTATATCTGGCGTAGAAGGAACACTGCATTTCAGAAAAAGAACATTATACCAACAGTAAAATATGGTGGTGGTAGTGTGATGGTCTGGGGCTGTTTTGCTGCTTCAGGACCTGGAAGACTTGCCGTGATAAAAGGAACTATGAATTCTGCTGTCTACCAAGAGATCCTGAAGGAGAATGTCCGACCATCTGTTCGTGTACTCAAGCTGAAACAAACTTGGGTTCTGCAGCAGGACAATGATCCTAAACACACCAGCAAGTCCACCACCGAATGGCTGAAGAAAAACAAAATGAAGACTTTGGAGTGGCCTAGCCAAAGTCCAGACCTGAATCCTATTGAGATGTTGTGGTATGACCTTAAAAAGGCCGTTCATGCTCGAAAACCCTCTAATGTAACTGAATTAGGACAATTCTGCAAAGATGAGTGGGCCAAAATTCCTCCAGGACGCTGTAAAAGCCTCATTGCATGTTATCGCAAACGCTTGGTTGCAGTTGTTGCTGCTAAGGGTGGCCCAACCAGTTATTAGGTTTAGGGGGCAATCACTTTTTCACACAGGGCCATGATGGTTTGGATTTTTTTTCACCTTTAATAATAAACACCTTCATTTACAAATTGCATTTTGTGTTTACTTGTGTTGTCCTTGACTATTGTTTAAATTGGTTTGATGTTCCGAAACACTTAAGTGTCACAAACATGCAAAGGAACAGGAAATGAGGAAGGGGGCAAACACTTTTTCACACCACTGTATAGTCCAAACTTGTAAAAAGTAATGTGAAAAAAAGAAGCAAAGTATCTTTTCAAAGTGTATTTTCAGTTCAAAAATCTTCAAAAAGTCTTGAAGCATCCACCACACCACGTGCTCTGTGACACCTCTCCCTCTGAAGAGCAAACTCACCAGATCACAATGCCTCTCACTCTCGTGTTTGGCTAAAGCGCTTTTTTCCCACTCCAGGGGTTAATAGTACCCGTCCACTCGTTCTGTTTGTTGCATGTTAGTGTGACTCCATATGTAAGAAAAATAAGTGCTCCACATAGTGTAATAAAATTCAATCAGTTTAATATATCACACTAAAACTTCCAATGGTAAAACTCACATTTCTCCAAATAAAATCACGCCTTCAAATAAAATCACAACAAACGAACTCTAGTGGACCAATAGTTTACTGCGGCCACGGCGGACCAGAGGTGTGCGCTCAACCATCGTTGATATATTATATATTTTTAGGTCAAATTGCAAATTAATACTTTAGGCTGAAAGCAGGTAAGGGGAAAAATACAGGGTGGGTGGGATATAGCAGTGCTTGCTAATGCTACATTCCCCCCCATCAGACTTGAGTAGTGAACTCAAAATTCTTCTCTTCTAAAATGTTTTATTTAATCCCTTTGCAACAATTCATGCTAAATTCTTGTTTTTAATTACTCACCATGATCGTTGGGATGAAGTTGACTGAAAATGAGTGTGGCATATCTGTCAGCAAAGCACTAAGTAATGTTTACAGTACTAGTTTTAGTAAAACAGCTTATGGGAGGAGAGAGCTATCAGCAGTTATAATATTGATAGCCCTACTCTCTACATCCATAGGCAACACAGTAGCCTAAGCAGCTACAATGGCAGCAAAAGGTATCAACACTGCAATGATTTCATTGCAGAACCTTCAGTGTTTCCACCTTTTGTCTATTGTTTATTATTTTAAATTGGTCAAGACGGCCAACCCTTCAGTATCCCTTCTACACAGACACTTATTTCCCAATATCCTGCCCTGCACTGTACACCTTCCCATGTCAAAGACACTATCAGGAGAATTCAATAAAGCCCTAATAACACTTTTATGGTGGTATGGCCCTCTAAAATGGCCTGCGCCAGATTAAAGAAATCCCTGATACCTATTTCGGTGACTTTGCCAACATATGCAGCAGATATAGGTAGTGGCACTGCTACTGCACCAAATTAAAAAACAATTACTCACAGTTTGTAGATAACGAAACTAGAGGTTAGTAAAACAAACTCTAATTTGGCGTACAGAGACGTACAGAGTGCCTGTCCCTATATGTTGTTTAGCAAGTGGCATATTTGTTGCTGCTACTTACTTTCTCCCCTCCCTACCTGCCATTGTTTTTTAAGGACGCTGTCAGTTTCACTCCTGACAGCCTCTTAGCATTAGTGATGCTGGCAGTGGATGGAGCTTGATGGGAAATCTGAGACACTAGTTCCCCATCATTACTTACACAGACAATGCAGCAGTCAAGAATTTTGAAGCTTGGTAGGCAGAGCCTGGTGGGTATTTGCAGACACTAGTTCTCTATCAGGTCCGGTTTCTCCTTGTGTTTGACAGCAGACAGTGGGTGGATTCTGTAGCCAATAGCAAGCTGTCTATTGGCTATGGATCTTCTCACTGCCTGCTGTCAACCACAAGAGGGGCAGACCTGATGGAGAATTTGTGTCTGTGAATCCCCATCAGACTGCACAAACCCTGCTTCAAAATTCTACAAAATATTTTCTGTGTGATAGCTGCAGTGGCAGGAGGAAGCTTAGCTGCACTGAGGGTGGAGTGTCTGTATAGACACCCCACTTCAGTGTGCCTCTGCACGCTGTGCATGTCCAAGATTATTGTAAACATACTTGATTTTGACTCTGGCATGTATATTTGTTGTGTGGAGACACATAATTGCCTTAAAGAGTGTCAAAAAGAGTATCTTAGACACCATATATGTTACTGTATATAGTCCCCATGATTAAGCTCAGAGGGGTGGAGCGAAACAGGTTGGGGGCATGGCCTGGTGGGAGCTCAGGCTAAGATTGTCATTTTCCTACTGAACACCTATGTGGATTTGCGGCATCTGGAATTTCCTCCTCTCTCTCTATACTGTATATAGTCACTGAAACAAAATGGATTTGGCAATTATCTACCAGGTTACATACATCAATCTCCTACAAATGAAAGTATAGTGTAATTATAAATTAAAATTTAACAAATACATTTTTACATTCCTATATAAATATTGTGCAATTATTTAGTAAAACACAGAATCATTATTTCATTTAATAAACTAAACTGAAAGTATGTAAACTCTCACCCTGTACATTCGTGTATACATATAAAAAACACTGTAAAAACGTTTCTTTCTTTTTTTTGCAAAAGAGATGCAGAGAGTTGGGTGGGGGGCAATTAGCAGTACACGAGTCTTCCCATTGAATAGCTGTGCAGGGGGGGCATGTCAGCACAAGCCTAATCATTGGAGGAGAGAAGGCTGAATTCTGAGCACAACCAGAACACTGGCCATGCTGTGCTCCCATGCCTAGTGTGGGTCAGTTTTTAATAGGAAAGCAGAGGGACTGGCAGTTATTTTCACAAAAACGAAGCAATAAAAAGAGAACAGGATACTTTTCATACAAGTACATGGTACAGCAGACACATATCAGAAATATGAAATGTTGGGTTTACATATTCTTTAACTGCTTCCCGACCGCCCACTGACTATATACGTCAGCAGAATGGCACGGGCAGGCAAAAGCACGTACCTGTACGTCCCTTTAATTGCCTGCCCGTGGGTCGCCCGTGGGCAGGCAATGCCCGTGGGAGCTCCGTGACCGCGGCCGCGGGACCAGCGGACCCGATCGCCGCTGGTGTCCCGCGATTGGGTCATGGAGCTGAAGAACGGGGAGAGGTATGTGTAAACAAACCTCTCCCCGCGCTTTCTACTCTGCCTGTCATTGATTGGCTGTTCCCGGTCATCGGGAAAGCCAATCAATGACGTCAGACGTCAGCCCTGCCCCCTAATGTAAAAAAACACACACACGTTACAGCCCATAACCCCTACCCTCCCCCTAGTGGTTAACTCTTTCACTACAACTGTCATTTATACAGGAATCAATGCATTTAAATAGCATTGATTGCTGTATAAATGACAATGGTCCCAAAAATGTGTCAAAAATGTCCGATGTGTCCGCCATAATGTCGCAGTCACAATAAAAATCGCTGATCGCCGCCATTACTAGTAAAAAAATTAATATTAATAAAAATGCTATAAAACTATCCCCTATTTTGTAAACGCTATAACTTTTGCGCAAACCAATCAATAATCGCTAATTGCGATTTTTTTTACCAAAAATATGTAGAAGAATACGTATCGGCCTAAACTGAGAAAAAAAAATGTTTTTCTATATATTTTTGGGGGTATTTCTTATAGCAAAAAGCAAAAAATATTGCATTTTTTTTCAAAATTGTCTCTCTATTTTTGTTTATAGAGCAAAAAATAAAAACCGCAGGGGCGATCAAATACCACCAAAAGAAAGGTCTATTTGTGGGAATAAAAAGGACGCCAATTTTCTTTGGGAGCCACGTCGCACGACCGCGCAATTGTCAGTTAAATCAACGCAGTGCCAAATCGCAAAAAGGGGCCTGGTCTTTTGGCTGCCAATTGGTCCGGGGCTGAAGTGGTTAAAAATATAACTACACAGCTTTTATGGTCCTTTATAGATATATCGTAAACTAATGCTATAAATTTATATTATGTACTATAAGACAATAAGTGAACTATACTGCTCATATGTAAAAGTATCTTAAAGGTCAAAGGTGCTTTCATGTGGATTCTCATGTGCAGTGTCAGATTTATTCGTATATAATTCTTTTTCAATGGCCCAATAAAATGTGCCATTATGGAAATATAAACCTATAAATCTGACATTTATAGTGTCAAAGTAAATGTTGCAGCCTATTTCTGCCAGCAAAATGCCAAGGAGACTTAGCTTGCATAATCTAAAATAACACAGAGCTATTCAGGTACATTGTATTAAAAGTGAAAATGTCATGATTCACATGTGAATACTAAAATGCAATAATTTACTGAGTGATTTGCAGGAAACAAGCCCAATAATTTAATCCATTATCTTTCTTAATGACAATGTTTGGTGCTGTAATAAAGACATGATAAGTAAGAGTGACGTAGATGAGATTTAACATACTGACCTTATATAGAGACATGCTGAGTACATACTTGCAATTATAAAGATTCTAAATTTAAAATTGTATGTGGTAATGGAGCTACAATACTATAGCAAGGAAGGAAAAGAAGTGTTTTAGAGAACAGGTTCAAGAATTATTAATAACCATTAACTGGATAATATATTTTCCAATCCATAAAATAGATTGCTTAAAAGATAACTGTACATTTAATAGTTATGCCTCCCACATTTTATATTTACCTGTCCACTCCTCCTTTGAAACCTTGAGTGTGTGGCCTACTAAAGGGCTGGGACTAGTGTATGGTCATGTCCTCTCCAGGCATGCGTGGCACTTAGTGGTCCTGTTCTATCTACATAAAATCAGGGTGAATAAACAGTTATGAAGAGAGGACAGAGCGGGAGCATGCCCCCTTTTGAGGGAGGAGATACCACTAGGCCCAAGGCCTAAAGAGAAAAACATTGAATACTATGCTGAAAATAGGTGAGCACTGCAGCAACACCTTATGAGCAGTTTAGTAGGGCTCCTGCACAGCCCTGTCAGAATTGTCACACTGCGTGTGCTGGAATTTGTTGCCAATCACATGAAACTAAATCAATTACTGCTATTTATTATGCTATTTTGATGCTGTAGTAGAGTTCACATAAGTCACCGCAATGCCTCTTGATTGACTAAATATGTATTTGGAGTCAAGTGATGCATGCAGGAAACCCTGCAATGCACCTCTAAGGCAAAGGTAAGTAAGTGTACAGTCACAAAAATCTATTTTCATGTGAAGTGGAGGTGGTTGAAGAAAGTGGTCGCCATCCTGGTGGTGTGAGTATAACTCCCCCTCAGTATGCCATGCATCAATTGGTCTAGGCCCCAATGTTCTATGGGCCTTAGGTGTTCAGTTCAGTTCTAAACTGCAACCACAGTAAATTACAAGGCCTTGCACAAGAGTGAGCTCTGGGCACTTAGGGGTTTGTTTAGATCAAGGGATGGAGAGAACATGGTCTTGGTCTCGAACTGCGCACAGTTAGAGCTGCTCTAGGGGTCTGTGCTGTGCATCTGAAATGGCACAGATTTTACATTTTGTGTTGGGTGCCTTGGTTTACTGTAGGGTTGCATGGGCTGCATGGTATGGCCACAACTGGCAGTTAGGGGGCACCTACTTTATCTTCCGCACATATCTATTCATTCCTATAAAAGCTCATCTATAATTTTTGGGTGGATAGCTTTTCCATATGCATGATTAGAGACTGAGGCACTCATGTCCTGAAAAAGCTGAGTCCGGCTTGGAGATCTTTAAAGAAGAAAATGTTTAGCAACCATTAGGCCACACAGATAAGATCAAGGACAGATAAGAGTAAGACTTGGGATGAGGGTGGAGGTTGGTGGGGAGGTGAGGAGGTGGACTTAGAAAGGATAACTCATTTATATTTTAATATACTGTAAGTCATTGGCTACCAAGGTAATCCTCTTTCTGATGCACTAAAGACAGAGCAAAACAGCCACATAACATAATTTCTAACTGACAAACTATGCATGCCAATATCCTTTTCAGTAAAAATCAAGGACTGTGTGAAAAAAAACTCAATGAATCATCATTGACAAGATACTTTTCATTAAACTCTAAAGATTCCCTAAAACGAATCCATGGAATAGGCTAAATTACCTTCCATTGGAAAGAAAGTGTGGACAATGCAACATTTATCAGTAGCATTAAGATGGGATATGACATTGGATTAAAATCAGGGCCGGATTAAGAACATCATGGGCCTGGTTCTGAGGATTTTGGTGGAGCTTTTATAAAATAAATACCCACACTTCTTTTCCCCTGAAAATAGGGGGGAAATTGCGGGTGCGTGTTATACGCCGACAGCGTTTCCCCCAGAGGGGAAGGAGGGGGATGAGTGCCGCCGGAAATCACTGAGCCGTCATATACTCTCCACTCGACTCTCTGCTCGGCTCTCACTTGGCTCTAACTCGGCTTGCACGTCACACACACAGTCCCGCCTCTGCCACCAGCATTGGAACAGTGTTCTGTATATCACAAGAGCTGGTCCAATGCCGATGGCGGAGGAGGGACTGTGTATGTGACTGCCGACTGAGAGATGGTGAGCTGCATTGTTGGGGGAGATGGGCGCAGATCAGGCTGCAGATGAGCACAGAACAGGCTGCAGATGGGCACAGAACAGGCTGCACTGTAGCTGCAGATGGGCACAGATCAGGCTGCACTGAAGCTGCAAATGGGCACAGATCAAGCTTCAGATGGGCATAGATCAAGCTACATATGGTCACTAATCAGGCTGCGTTGATTCTCACTGAGAAGTGGTTTATTTAAAAAAAAAAAAAACATTTTTTTTTCCTGAAACTTCCCTCTAAAATTGGGGTGTGTTATATGCCCGCGTGTGTTATACGCCAATAAATACAGGGAATAAAAATGCAAACAATTTTTTGTTATAACAAATTAAATAAATAGAGAGAGGGAGGATGAGAGAGAGAGAGAGAGAGAGAGGGGATGAGAGAGGGGTGAGGGGTGAGGGGTAAGGGGTAAGGGGTAAGGGAGGATGAGAGAGAGAGAGAGAGAGAGGGGAGCATGCATGGGAGTGATAGCAGCGCAGCCCAGCCAAGGCAAGTGACTGAAGGCACAGAACCCGGAAGGAAGACCGGGTTAAGATGGAAGCAACCGGGACCCGCCGGATTGATCACAACACATCGCTGGAGGGCTCAGTCTGACAGGTAAGTGTACCCTCATTTGCTAATAAGCTGTGCATACTAGTACATTATGGCATAACCTACCTCAGGGCCTCTAAAAAGTAGTAATGTTAGCAAATTTTACTACCACTTTAATATCACAGGATCCCAGGAGCCTCTCATGGGGCCCCCTACTGACCCGGCGGCCCTTGGGCAGTGCCCAAGTGCATAGTTGCCAACATTTCAAAAAAAAATTCAGGGACACTTTTTTTTTACCAGTGGTGTATTTAGTGTAGCTGACATCCCCTATGTTCCTCTTTACATCACAGTAGTAATCACAAAATTAAAAGAGTACTAATGATGGACAGAACAAATATGAGGACTGAGAAGATTTCCTTTAGTTGAACTAACAAAAGTGTGCCCATTCTAGAGCTGGTAACATTGAGGATATATGATGGGGGCAGTATGTACAGGAGAGGAGAGTGGAGAGAAAGACAGTTGGCGGTATGTACAGGAGAGGAGTGTGGAGGGTATGACAGCAAGCACTATGTATAGGAGAGGAGTGTGGAGGGTATGACAGTGGGCGGAGCAGGTGAGGAGGATGAAGGCATCTGGGAAGGAAAAATGTAAAGGTTTGTGGAAGGATGTTTAGGGACTGCATAGTGGTTAAACGGGCCATACATGGATTGAAATTAAGCCAACTAAGCAGAGACCAGCCATATTCGATCTATGTGTACGTAAAGGTACTGGCGCCAATTAAATAATCAATGTAAACTTTTATATGTGATAGGCTGCAGTCTAAAAACAGTTGCCCTATTTGTACAGTGCCTGTGATTATGGTTTATTTGTGAAAGAGAACCGCGCCAGTCACTCTAATTATATCATACATCCACATGTGCCAAAAAGAGTATACCAAAATAAAATTACTTATACCTATTTAGTGTAGATATATCTGTTTATACCAAAGGGGGTGGTGCTATCTCCCCCTCTTTGCCAGTAGCCAACCCAATTACAGTGTAAACCTCCTAAAAGTGCTTAGTGCTTATGGTGCCAAACAAATTAAAAAATGAAAAAATAAAAAAAGAATATATCTATACCCTTATCTTAAATATAAGATAAGGGTATAGATATATTCTTATATTTAAATATTAAATATTAAAAATATTTACTTTTTATTTAATTTCCAGAGTGCATGGTTAGGCATTTAAAGCGATCATAGCTTCACCCTATACTAAGTTCAATATGAAAAAGCTCTACTCATTCAGTATATTAAACCCAATGCCTAAAACAAGTTCTGTTTAACACAGATAATCTTATTTTCTATGGGATTTAAGAATCTCCAGTAAGTTGTAGCTACGGTCACTTTATCCAATCATGCTCACATGAAATAAATAAATATGGATTTTCATTTACCATGATTGGATAATTGATGTGAGTCTCAACTCCTATAGTAAATCCACCTCACAGTGTCTAATGCCATTAACAACTAGTTAGTCTAGCCTGTGTAATGAGAATTGAAGACAAATGCATTTAAATGCAAAATCGTGTGCTTTTTAGAACCAGTCACTAGTCCAGGCAATGTAGCCCAGCATTAAAGAGGAACTGCAGTCTACTTTCATCCAACTTCCCTCCAACCACTTTGCATATTATTTTATATATACTGTAATGCCCCATACACGCGGTCGGAAATTCCGACCACAAAATCCGTCGGATTTTTTCTGATGGATTTTGTCCGACACTGGTGTGCATACACACGGTCGGAAAAAAGTTGTCGGAAAATCCGATCATTCTGAACGTGGTGACGTTCGTTGCGTACGACGGAACTACGTAGAGGCTAGTAGCCAATAGCTTTGGTCTTGTAATTTGATCTGAGCATGCGTGGCACTTTGTCCGTCGGAATTCGCTACACACGATCGGAAAAAGTTCGATCGGACATTGTTGTCGGAAAATTTGAGAGCAGGATCTCAAATTTTTTCAGACGGAAAAATTCCGACCGTGTGTACGGGGCACAATTCTGTACTTGCCAAATATGCTGCAGAAATCTCCCTCAACTGAGTCTGGCTGCATCCATTTTAACTGTGGGCAGCTGAAGCTGCTGCCTGTTCACTTCCTGGGTTTACCCAGACACACAGAGGTACACCTCCAGCTCTGCAGCTCTCATTGGCCCTCTTATGACTCATTCCCTTCCTGGCAAACTCTCACAAGAGTGAGAGAGAGAGCTGTACTTGATGTCATAAGCCTAGGCTTTTTACCAGACAAGATACAGGAAGTGGACTGTATAAGGTATTTACTGGCAGAATTTTTTTTTTTACTATCCAAAGTTAAAACAACAAGGGCAGAAGATTTAATAAATGGAATGATGAAAAATTACTGAAGTTCCTCTTTAAAGAGACATCATTTTGTTTTAAGCAGCATTTAAGCTAAACAAAAGGATTATTTTCATCAGTAATAAATTAGTAGAATGAAATAACTGGTAAAGAGCTTGATATGTAATTTTCCTTAATGACCAGATTCAGTTACATCATGTGTAACTAATAGGTAGTTCTGTCTTGATACTGTCCTGACTTTCAGGAGCATTAGGCAGATTTACACTCTGTGCTATGCAACAAATTAATGGCAAATTGGATAATGGATCTGACACAGCAGGATGGATACCTGATACCTAATATAAAATACAGCACAATTTATCTGCTGACTATAAAATGGAAGAACATTTTCAACTTTGCCTTCTTTGGGGACAACTGCACAAAATGTTCATATGTATTACTAATATTACAGTGATAACACAGTATCTATATATTTTAGAGTGATACATTTCAATCGTTATGTTTCACTATATACCCCAAGGGCTGATTCACATTTTCACATTTCAAAATTTACATGTGTTAAAAATGCTTCAAATGACAGAGAGTACCTCCTATATTATTATGCATGTACTATAAATACAAGCACTATGCATTTTTCATGCACCATAAATGCAGCTCTATTAATCTTTTGACAGATATGTTGTCAAAATGCAGAACAACATAATCCATTAGATGATAATGCAGATGTAGCACTACCCCGCAGAAGCTGCTTGGTAATTTGGGTTCTCTGTTCTGCACCTCAAATTCAAGAACAACCTCGGCCCCTCTGACACATCTGGTTGATAGAAAGTTACTACTAGCACATATAGAAATGTAGTATATACACACCTTTTACTTGGTTGTGAATTAGTACCAGGAAATAGACAGAAGACTATTTAGTGGTAAATGAGCTCAGTGTATTGGTATTGGTTAGAATAAATGGCGGTTTGAGCATAAATGAACACACAGAAAGTAGGTTTAGACACAGTCCGCTGGACAGTATAATCACTATGCCAAGGTAACTTAGAATAGAGTTCTGTACCTCTGGACTGTGATTAACTCATGACTCAGCAAAGTCAGCAATAAACGGTGCATATAAGCATTAACTGCAATGTGAATAATAATACTATAGCTAGTCTAGAGTGCACTCTAGGAGAATGGCTAGGATATGGTACAACACCTCCAGAGAGGTACCTCTTAGAAAATAAATATGTGAATGTCTCTGTGTAACAGCTGTAAAGGGACAATCTTAAGTCTTAAATCTTCATCTGGCTAGCGTTGGGGCACAGTTGTACTGTTGGCGCACATGAGATTAGTCCCATTTGAGTCTGCAGGCAAAAATAAGGCTACTAGATGGCTAAATGGCCAAAACAGCAGCAGGTTACCAGTCCTAGCAATGTTGCAGTTCACCATCTGACCAACACACCACAATTAGTTCACTTCCTGCCTCTGCTTGGCTGCCAACAAGGAGGAAAACATGAAGTGTTACCATCCTACCCCTACAAACTTGCAACCCAAAAGACAGGCACAGTCACTAAAGGGGAGCTTCTTTCCCCAGGAAAAGCCTCCATAGTCCTTAGACTGTCTTTTTACAGTTCCCTCAAAATATACAACACCAAGTTGACTGGACAGAATCCATGGGTTTGCAATCCAGCACCCACCTCTACCATTTCCTGGGATACAGGGCAGTCACTGGGAAAAATCCCTTTGCCATAGGCAGAGCTAGCTTCATCCTTTGTAACCCAATTTCAGTGCTGGACACATTTCTAACTTCATTCCCCCCAGCCATAAACAGAAAAATATCCAGTCAGGTTTGGTTAGAAAAAAATGTAACTTTACTCCTGAAGAAAAATAACCAGTCTTTCCAGTATGAGTTATAAACTTTGCCAGCTCAAAAAGATTCATCCAGTGTGGCAAATATTTTTCTTTTTAATTGGTAAATCTGGTGCCCATTTAGTTCCAAAGGAGTACAAACTTGTAGTCTGAACCTCTTTTCCCATAATGGGTACACTGCTCCTAAAAGTCTCTCTGCTGCGCAGAACATCTGCTCCGATAGGGGGGACTACAATTGGGTTACTCACATAAGGTCACATAGTCCAATCTTCTGCCCAGTTACTGGGTTCCCACTTCTGCTCATGACATGCTACGCAATTCTCCTTTTTTACCTGTCTATTTATATTCTATTCTCAGCAGTGTCTGATTCACTTTCAGACCCAATTCACTGTGTTTGTGGCCCGATCCTGACTACACTCTGTCTAAATATTGAAATTTAATGTATCTATGTTCTACTTGTTGCAGTTCTGTCCCAGTCAGTGTTTATGTCTTGTGTATCTTTACCTTTTAATGCAGAAAGTTTTTTTACTTTATTTTACTGTACCATCTAATGATCTGGCAGTCGTTATCAGTCCTGCCCACCCCTGCCTATTTGTCCCGCCCCTGGCTCTCATATAAACCCTTTTTCCTTGCATTACTCCATTGGTTTGAAGAAGGAGCGACTGAGCATGCTCCGAAACATGTCTCGCCCACTCTGACATCACTTCCTGTTGCCTGGATTCCATGCTGGTCCTGACAGCATGGCTCTCCATCTTGGATCAGGGACACAGTGTTTACCACCTCTGGTTGGCTGGAACTTCCACCTGCAGCTGTCTTTACCCCCAGGGGGCATCTCGCTGGATGTTATGGATTCATTGATATGCCTGTTTTTCACTTCCATCTTGAAAGTGTTTTTTAACCCTTCCTTGTCATTAAAGTGTTGTATTACTGCACTTAGAAGCACCTTCTTCTCTGCTTTGAATTTCTGAAGTAGACTACTGGGGGAGATTTACTAAAACTGGAGCAATCAGAATCGTGCAGCTCTGCATGTTAGCCAACCAGCTTGTTCATTTAATCTTTCACAATAAAACATGGAAGCTGATTAGTTTCTATGCAGAGCTGCACCATATTTTGCACTCTTTAGTTTTAGCAAATCCATACCCCTGTAGTTTACTTCAGAGACTCATGTTTACCATGCAGCCATTGGTGAAACATTGTGCTGAGCAACAAGCTGTCACCAAGACTGAGATCCTGTGTAACCACTGATTGGTTTCACCTCAGATAAGGAGGAAATACAGGACAAAGAGCCGATTCCAGTGTGATGCTTTTTACCCCTGCAGGGGTACATCTTTTTGGTGAGTGTGGACCTGAGGAGGGAGCATGTGTGGAAATTCACCAACTTTCACCAATAATATGATTTACCTTTTTAATGTTATCACCTATGTGAATTCATGAACTGTGATTTTTTTTGAGGAACTTTGTTTGCATTTTTTGTTTCAAATATTGAATAATTTCTTTAAAAAAAAAAAAAAAACAGTCAGATTGTTTTGCACCAGAAGCACTTTGAGCACTTTATCATTTATGGACATTACTTGTATCAGTGATTAATGTTTGTAGTCAGCACGATTGAGCCTGTGCACTTATATTTATTCATTTATATATTTATTTATCGGTGTGATTTTGCAATTTTAGAGACAGTACACAATTTATTTATAATATATATTTTTTACTTCAATCAATTTAATTCAGTTTTTATATCACACAATAAGATTAGGCAGCACCACTTCACCCCTTCTTTCTTATTGCTGGAACACATGCCGATACGCAGGAAGTGAAAAGAGCCTGCAGGGAATCAGAGGCACTAAGATGAAACAAAAAAATAAATAAAAAATTGTGAAAGAAAATATATTATTTTATTAAAAACAATTGTGTTATGACACATGGTGCTCTATGTGCCATAAAGGAAGTATAAGTATTTAATTTGTCCAGTACATTTGTAGACTATATAGCAATGGACACATAGGTATGCGTTCATGGCTTGTTTACCTGAGTTGCTTTTGTTGGGTGGTTAAGAAATATAATGCATTATATGAATTGACTTGATTTTTTCTCCACCTCAGTCCTTGTCCAAGCATCTGTGCATATGTATCCTTAATGAGATAGTTTGAATTCACACATTGGGCAGACTGATGGAGCAGTAGTGCTTCAGCAGTTATGAGTGCTTTGAGTAAAGATTGTACACTGACACATCTGGTCTGAATATTTAAATATCCCATCAGCTGGAGAGTGACTGACTATTTTTATAACTCTGGCATCACAAGTATACACTAAGCAGTATTTGGTTTATTCAGGCGAATGTCATATCTCTATAGTGACATCTGCTATGTACTATTCTTCTCTGCGACGATAAGAAATACTTATGAACTTGTGTACATACTTATAATGTTAAGGTGCCTTCATAAAGTTTGCAAGAAAAAAAAATTCAAATGAACCTTAACACACTGTAGAGGAATAATAGACAAACAATATACAGCAGGGGCACGGAGGTCCGGTTTGTAAAATTGTCTTCCAGTAGAGGTCCAAATGTCATGTTTATGCAATTACCCCCTTTAAATCGCACCTCCTCTTTTTACATAACAGCACCACCTTCGCATCCCCCACTTTACTCTATAGTGCCCCCCCTTTACATCACAGTCTCGGAGCCGCCCGGAGAAAGAGAACCTTTTTAAAGGATCCCCACATAAGGAAATCCATGATATCAACCATAGACACTTTGGTAAATATATGTCGCACCTCCATAATAAATGGTTTCTACATCTCCTGCTTTAGTGCATAGTGAGATGACTGTGATTTAGATATGCCCACAATCTTTTATGTTATTTTGCTTATTATTACAGCAGACAAAAAATAATCCTCTGAAGAAGACCCATACAAATACGGGTTGAAACGCGTCAGTTTTACTTCCCTAACATCGACATGTTTTCAGTAACTGTGCTATTTTGAAAGTATTTGTCTGCTGATATTTTTGTGCACTGTATTCTATGTTTTTTTTGTGGTACCTCTTATTGGAGCTCATGTCTTTTATCCATGTTGTCACAATTGTGATAATATAATTAACATTTATACATTTTATTTTTGACCTACGCTGTATCAATTATTTAATTTTCTATACTGTGCTGCCTAAAAACCCCACCCTCCTGGGGGGAAATTCCTTTTCGAGTTTACATCACAGTCTTTCCTTTGCATCACAGCCTGCCTTGCATCACAGTTCCCCTTTACATTACAGCCCCCTATTTACCTAACAACCCCTCCTCTTTGCATCACAGGCGCCTTTGCATCATAGTTCCCCCTTTACATCACAGCCCCCTCATTTACCTGACAAACCCCCCTTTGCATCACAGCCCCCCTTTGCATCACAGTTTCCCCATTTACATCACAGTCCTCTCCTTTACATCGCACCCCCCCACATCACAGTACCCCCCTTTACATTACAGCTCCCCTCTACATCACAGCCCCCCTTTATGTTACAGCTCCCTTTTCCCCTTTTACATCAAAGCCTCCCCTCTCTTTACATAGTTGCCCCCCATTACATTGCAGCATCTCCCTTTACAATACAGTCCCCTCTTTTACAATACAGCCCCCCCCCTTTACATTACAGCCCATCGCAGTCCCTCTTTACATAGCAGACTTCCATTCATCACAGAGTCCTTATTTACATCACAGCACCCCCTTTGCATCACAGCCCCTCCTATATGTTGCAGCCCCCCTAACAGCATAGCCCCTCCCCTCCAGTGTTATCAGTCCCCCTCTTTCCAGTCCTCCAGCCCTCTTTTACATTACATAGGGCAAAGAGCAGGAGATATGACAGGTCTGGATGGAGGGTGGGAGCTTTCCAATGTTTCCTGTTAACAATTGAGTGATTGGCTGCTAGGACTGTTTAAAGATATCTGCTTTACCACTTCAGCCAGATTGCAGACGCCCTAAGGCAGGAAATGTGTTACTGTCGGATCACCAAGTGAAAAAAGAAAAAGGGCTAGAAAAAAGAAAACTGATGCAGCCATCATATCTAAGGATTGGTAAGCTGAAATATATTAAATTTTTGTTTTGGGGTTTAATACCACTTTAAGTTGTAATGAATATTTCACACTGTTACAGCACAGCAATCCATATTTCAGTTTTATTATACAAACTCTACAATACGTTGGTACATTAAGCATATAAAAATCACAGTTGGATCCTTTCCTGACAATTATTAGTTACTCTATTGAGTCTTAAAATTCTGTAAACATATATTTAACTGTCAGGAGAAGAGCAGTTTCAGTCTCACTGTGCTGTTTGTGCTTTTGTGTGTGCATCCACAAAGGACTTCTACACAGATAGATCCAGTGTTGTTTCTGCCTCCATCCACTAGAGGGCACCTGTGGAACATGGAGTAAAAGAGAGACTCTGATGGAAAATCTGGATTGTGGGAAGTGTAGTTTGCAGGAGCGATTGACCTATACCACAGGTTGTCTGGAAAACTACAACTTCCAAGTCAGAGGCATTTAAGGGAGGGACTGAAGTGATTTTCCTGGGTTGAAGAAGTAAGAAAGCTTTCTCTGTCTGTGGGGAGACCAGCGCTTTACAGACCATAACCCACCCATGTGCAGTGAGGGCAGAGAGCAGGTCATCTATATCTGAAAGTAGAGGAAGCAGAGCAGATGTTACCCTTGAGTTTTAGAGCATGACCTGGACTGTGGGGAAGCCTGCTATGAAGTAAAGAGCCACACGCTGAGGATATCACCAGAGAGGAAGAGGGAAGCCTGGCACTGGGACAGATAGCCTCTGCTTATACAGGACTGGTAAGTACCCGAAGGCCAACTATACACTGCAACCTAACAGTGGGACAGACTTGTCTGCTAGGAACACTTGACTTTTGCATGCACCAACTCTTAAAGGGACACTACCTAGAGTGCTCCAATGCAAGGTTTTGGGCCCCAACGAACTGGTCAGCAGAGGGCTTAGTACATGTGGACTACTGACTGTTGCTGCAGTAACCACATATAGGTCCTCTCTACCCCCTTAGCTAAGCCATCCTGTGTAGGTTAAAGAAAGTGGATCATTAAGTATTCATTGTTTGCAACTTGCTAATGATTTCAGTTAATCACTACAATATTACTGTGTGCTAATGTTTAATCGTTCACTGCTTTGTTATAATATTTGATGGTGAGCCAATTTCAGTATAGCCATTCCTTCCTAATATATACATCCCCATATAATTTCTCCTTACTCACACCAATTACAATCTACAGGCATACCCCACTTTTAAGTACACAATGGGGTTTATTTACTAAAGTTGGAAAGTGCAAAATCAGGCTCATGTCGGCATAGAAACCAATGAGATTCCAGGTTTTATTACCAAAGCTTAATTGAACAAGCTGGGGTTAGAAGCTCATTGGTTTCTATGCAGAAGTGAGTCTGATTTTGCACTTTCCAGCTTTAGTAAATAAACCCCATTGTGTACTTAAAAGTGGGGTATGCCTGTACTTAACTAAAACTTAAACAAGTCATATCCTCCGCCAAACCAGGTGTATCAGAGAATACAGAGCTGTAAGTGGAGTCGTGGGCACCAGAACAGAGGACCCAACACTTCAATAAAGTAAAAAACAGAAGGTGCTTCTAAGTGCAGTATTAAGGAGTATTTATTGATAAAAAGCGGTTAAAAACACTTACAATGTAGTAAATCAAATGAGCATCTCAGTCAGCATAATAGGCATCCTGTAGAGTCTTTCATCTCTAGGGGAGGGAGAGCTGGCCCTCAGCTGTGACAGGAGAGGGAAAAGCAAGGAAGCAAGATAGCAAGATAGCCGATGGACTTCCGGAACCACGCTGAAGGTATAGGCCGTAGCTGATGTTAAGGGGCGGTAACGCACTTCGGAGCATGAGCAATTCGCTCCTTCATTAGACCTATGCCCCTGTGTATGGAATCAGCTTTTATGCAGCCAGAGGGAGGGGAGGAGAGGAGTGGGATGGACTAAATGGGAGGTCTAATTAGTAAGCTCCACCGGTCTACGTGTCACAGGGTCAGCAATGGATCTGAAAGCATATATTACCAAACTAGCGGTTTGAATACATTGTTAGATCCAATTCTACCAAAAGAGGAAAGGAATTGTTTGCTATTAGCTCAGGTATCAGTGGTAGTGAAAATAAAAGCAGGTATTGATAAAATAATAAATATAATAATAATAATAATAGAAATAACCGTATATAAAAAACCTGAGTATGAAGTGTGTTCTCTGGTATAGTTACACATGCATATATCTAAACACATGTTTATGCATGCATTGTTCCTTTAATTGTGCATAATGTTTAAACATGTGCTTATACCAGTAGACACACTTCATACTCAGGTTTTTTTTATACGGTTATTTCTATTATTATTTTATCAATACCTGCTTTCATTTTCACTACCACTGATACCTGAGCTAATAGCAAACAATTCCTTTCCTCTTTTGGTAGAATTAAATCTAACAATGTATTCAGACCGCTGGCTTTGTAATATACAGTATCTCACAAAAGTGAGTACACACCTCACATTTTTGTAAATATTTTATTATATCTTTTTATGTGACAACACTGAAGAAATTACACTTTTCTACAATGTAAAGTAGTGAGTGTACAACTTGTATAACAGTGTAATTTTGCTGTCCCCTCAAAATAACTCAACACACAGCCATTAATGTCTAAACCGCTGGCGACAAAAGTGAGTACACGCCTAAGTGAAAATGTCCAAATTGGGCCCAATTAGCCATTTTCCCTCCCCGATGTCATGTGACTAATTAGTGTTAAAAGGTCTCATGTGTTATTGGGGAGAAGGTGTGTTAAATTTGATATTACCGCTCTCACTCTATCATACTGGTCGCTGGAAGTTCAACATGGCACCTCATGGCTAAGAACTCTCTGAGGGTCTGAAAAAATGAATTTTTGCTCTAAATAAAGATGGCCTAGGCTATAAGAAGATTGCCAAGACCCTGAAACTGAGCTGCAGCACAGTGGCCAAGACCATACAGCAATTTAACAGGACAAGTTCCACTCAGAATTGGCCTCGCCATGGTTGACCAAAGGAGTTGAGTGCACGTGCTCAGCATGATATCCAGAGGTTGTCTTTGGGGAAAAGACGTATGAGTGCTTCCAGCATTGCTGCAGAGGTTAAAGGGGGGTCAGCCTGCCAGTGCTCAGACCATATGCCGCACACTGCATCAAGTTGGTCTGCATGGCTGTCATCCCAGAAGGAAGCCTCTTCTAAAGATGGTGCACAAGTAAGCATGCAAACAGTTTGCTGAAGACAAGCAAACTAAGGACATGGATTACTGGAACCATGTCCTGTGGTCTGATGAGACCAAGATAAACTTATTTTGTTCAGATGGTGTCAAGCGTGTGGGGCGGCAACCAGGTGAGGAGTACAAAGACAAGTGTGTCTTGCCTACAGTCAAGCATAGTGGTGGGAGTGTCATGGCCTGGGGCTGCATGAGTGCTGCCAGGACTGGGGTGCTACAGTTCATTGAGGGGACCATGAATGCCAACATGTACTGTGACATACTGAAGCAGAGCATGATCCCCTCCCTTTGGAGACCGGGCTGCAGGGCAGGATTCCAACATGATGTCGACTGCAAATACACCTCCAAGACGACCACTGCCTTGCTAAAGAAGCTGAGGGTAAAGGTGATGGACTGGCCAAGCATGTATCCAGACCTAAACCCTATTGAGCATCTGTGGGGCATCCTCAAATGGAGGGTGGAGGAGTGAAAGGTCTCTAACATCCACCAGCTCTGTGATGTCATCATGGAGGAGTGGTAGAGGATTCCAGTGGCTACCTGTGAAGCTCTGGTGAACTCCATGCCCAAGAGGGTGGCCACACAAAATATTGACACATTGGGCCCAATTTGGACATTTTTACTTAGGGGTGTACTCACTTTTGTTGCCAGTGGTTTAGACATTAATGGATGTGTGTTGAGTTATTTTGAGGTGACAGCAAATTTACACTGTTATACAAGCTGTAAACTCACTACTCACTACATTGTAGCAAAGTATCATTTCTTCAGTGTTGTCACATGAAAAGATATACAGTAATAACATATTTACAAAAATGTTGGGGGTATACTCACTTTTGTGAGATACTGTATGCTTTCAGATCCATTGCTGGCTCTGTGACACATAGACCGGTGGAGCTTACTAATTAGATCTCCCATTTAGTTCATCCCCCTCCTCTCCTTCCCTCCCTCTTGCTACATAAAAGCCGATTCCATACACAGGGGCATAGGTCTGATGAAGGAGTGAATTGCTTATGCTCTGAAATGGGTTACCGACCCCTTGACGTCAGCTCCGGCCTCTATGTTCCAGCGTGGGTCCGAAAGTCCATTGGTTTCCTCGCTTCTACCTCTCCTATCACAGCTGCAGGCCGGCTCTCCCTCCCCCTAGAGGCGAAGGACTCTACAGGAGACCTATTATGCTGACTTAGATGCTCATTTGATCTACTAAATTGTGTTTTTAACCGCTTTTTATGAATAAATGCTCATTAATACTGCACTTTGAAGCGCCTTCTGTTTTTTACTTAGTTTTTTCCAGTGTTGCTTCCTCTACCTGAAAGTGCTCCCCCAGTCTTTCCTCCTCCCCTTAACCTTGATGTAGAAGCTGGTGTGACAATAATCTAGTACAGTTCACTGGAGGACATTTCCTGACAGAAGCACCTTATTCCTTTTCCTTTTTCTTTTTGACCCAACCCTTCAAGCAGCTCCTTTGGGTGTAAGCTCTACATATAAAAAGTGCTTTGTGATCAGTGTTAAGGGTGTAGCATGTGAAAAGATGGTTAAAATAATTGACTAAATCTTTCACTTATTTAAATCTACTGTCACATGACAATCCACAGCATCTCTTCCAGTACCGGAGAGGGGTATAAGGATATTGCACTCCAGGCCATCCAACTGGTCTTGTTGCCATAACGTCACCACAACATTGCTGTTAAAAAGACTTCAGGACCCTGTGAGTACTCCTTGAGAGTTCTGCGATGGGCACTTCTTTCAGCCAATGGGCAGCATGCATGTCTGCAGGAAACAACGTGAGCACTAAAAGGATGCATATCCCACAGGCTAGAAAGAAACAAGAATTAGGACTCAGTCTGCCATGTGACCACAGTTTTAGGTTCAGTAAGTGACTGGGACTTCTTAGTTTAAAATTTTTAAAAGAAAAGCTAGTGATTTTTTTTTATATAGGTATAAATGAGCTTTAAAGTGGTAGTAAAGTCTTCTTTTTGACATGTACCTACAGGTAAACCTATAATAGGGCTTACCTGTAAGTATAGTGAATATCTCCTTAACTTGCACTGTCTAGGATATATACTTATACACCGTGCATGCAGCCGGTGATGTCACTGTCGCATGTGCTCTGAAGGGATGGCATGTGTGGGAGTGACGTCATTGCGGCTCGACCATCAGACAGCCTGAGCATGCAAATCCGGAAGGAAGACTGGGTGAAGATGGAAGCCCTGTGACAGGGTGCTGCTGGAGGGCTTCATTCTAAGGTAAGTAATTCATGATGTGCTAGTATGCGATGCATACTAGCACATTATGCCCTTACCTTGCAGTGCAGTTTGCTAACGCTTTAAAGTGCATGTGCCCTAAATATAAATAAAATATTTTACAGGGTATTTTAGTTTTACTAGATCCGCGGTCTCTGGTTATCACCTGTACTAGATCCGCAGTCTCTGGTTATCTCCTGTACTAGATCCGCAGTCTCTGGTTATCACCTGTACTAGATCCGTGGTCTCTGGTTATCATCTGTACTAGATCTGCAGTCTCTGGTTATCACCTGTACTAGATCTGCAGTCTCTGGTCATTTCCTGTACTAGATTTTCAGTCTCTGGTTATCTCTTGTACTAGAATTGCAGTCTCTGGTCATCTCCTGTACTAGATTTGCAGTCTCTGGTTATCACCTGTACTAGATCCGCAGTCTCTGGTTATCTCCTGTACTAGATCCGCAGTCTCTGGTTATCACCTGTACTAGATCTGCAGTCTTTGGTTATCACCTGTACTAGATCTGCAGTCTTTGGTTATCACTAGGGATGAGCCGAACACCCCCGGGTTCGGTTCGCACCAGAACCTTCGAACGGACCGAAAGTTTGCGCGAATTTTCGAACCCTATTCGTTATAATGGACGCGAACGTTCAAAATCAAAATTGCTAATTACAACGGCCAATATGCATGTTAATGTCAAAAAACAGGTTTGGGGACCCGGGTCCTGCCCCAGGGGACATATATCAATGCAAAAAGAACTTTTAAAAACTAAAGTTTTTTCGGGAGCAGTCATTTTAATGATGCATAAAGTGAAAAAAAAAAGTGAAATTTTCCTTTAAATATGGTACCTGGGGGGTGTCTAAAGTATGCCTGTGAAGTGGCATGTGTTTCCCGTGTTTAGAACTGTCCTTGCACAAAATGACATTTGTAAAGGAAAAAAAGAAGCCATTTAAAACCACTTGCGGCTTTAATGTCATGTCTTGTCCTGGCCGCCATATGGCTGAAAATCCTTGAGAAAAATGGCAAGGCTACCCCATCACGCCCCCCCCCCCCCCCCCCCCCCCCCAGCCCCTTTGGGTGTTGTATGGATATTAAGGGGGACACTGCACCCAAAATAAAACCCTATACCTACAACCCTATATACTCTGAACAGCAGTATATAGGTGGTGCAAACAAGACACGGACTGTAGGTTTGTTCTTAAGTAGAATCTGAACAGGTACATTATGAAGTGTAGCTCCATCCAAAAAAAATCTATTTTTAAGCTTTTTGGAGAACATAGGGAGGGGTTATCACCCCTGTAACATTTGCTGTCTTTGCACATCTGTTCAGAACATGTCACCTCACTTTCCGTCCCAATGACAAATGTTTTTGGAAAAGTGGGGTTTTAATTGAAACAAGGATTGGTGATAAAGCATCAGTAGAGAGGAGATACCTTTTTCCCAAATTAAATCTAACATGATAGAATTTCCCTTCCTAGGGGTAGATTTCCTCTCACTTCCTGTTTTCTCTTTCCGTTTGCAAGTAGGAGTCGTTTGTAAGTTGGATGTTTGAAAGTAGGGGCCTGCCGTATATACTCTGCAGAAATTTGCCCTATTAGATGTTGGTGTAGCCACAAGACTGGTGGGCACAGGAATGGGCCCTGCTGTGAGTTAATAGATCAAGATTTGTACTTGCATGCACCTGTTGAACCGGGCAGAAAAATTGGGCCTTTGGTGGTGGTGGTGGTGGTGGTGGACGGTGTTGCCACAAGACTGTAAGCTCTCACAGTTACTCTTGGTGGGCGCAGGAATGGGCCCCGCTGTGAGTTATTAGATCAAGATTTGTAATTGCATGCACCTGTTGAACAGGGCAGAAAAATTGGGCCTTTGGCGGTGGTGGTGGTGAACGGTGTTGCCACAAGACTGTAGGCCCTCATAGTTACTCTTGGTGGGCGCAGGAATGGGCCCTGTTGTGAACTATTAGATCAAGATTTGTAATTACACGCCCCTGTTAAACAGGGGCTGAAAAATTGTGCCTTAGGCATTGGTGCTGGTGCCACAACACTGCAACCCCTCACAGACACTGTACTCTTAGCACAGCAATGAGACCTGTTGCAAAGCATTGCCTAAAAATTGTAATTACACGCCCCAACAGGGGCTGAAAAATTGTGCCTTAGGCACTGGTGCCACAACACTGCAACCCCTCACAGATACTGTACTTGGAGCACAGCAGTCACACCTGTTGCGAAGCATCTTTTTAAAAAATTGTAATTACACGCCCCTGTTAAACAGGGGCTGAAAATTTGTGCCTTAGGCATTGGTGCTGGTGCCACAACACTGCAACCCCTCACAGATACTGTACTCTTAGCACAGCAATGAGACCTGTTGCAAAGCATTGCCTAAAAATTGTAATTACACGCCCCAACAGGGGCTTAAAAATTGTGCCTTAGGCATTGGTGCTGGTGCCACAACACTGCAACCCCTCACAGATACTGTACTCTTAGCACAGCAATGAGACCTGTTGCAAAGCATTGCCTAAAAATTGTAATTACACGCCCCAACAGGGGCTTACAAATTGTGCCTTAGGCACTGGTGCTGGTGCCACAACACTGCAACCCCTCACAGATACTGTACTTGCAGCACAGCAGTCACACCTGTTGCGAAGCATCTTTTTAAAAAAATTGTAATTACACGCCCCTGTTAAACAGGGGCTGAAAAATTGTGCCTTAGGCATTGGTGCTGGTGCCACAACACTGCAACCCCTCACAGATATTGTACTCTTAGCACAGCAATGAGACCTGTTGCAAAGCATTGCCTAAAAATTGTAATTACACGCCCCAACAGGGGCTGAAAAATTGTGCCTTAGGCACTGGTGCCACAACACTGCAACCCCTCACAGATACTGTACTTGGAGCACAGCAGTCGCACCTGTTGCGAAGCATCTTTTTAAAAAATTGTAATTACACGCCCCAACAGGGGCTGAAAAATTGTGCCTTAGGCACTGGTGCTGGTGCCACAACACTGCAACCCCTCACAGATACTGTACTTGGAGCACAGCAGTCACACCTGTTGCGAAGCATTTTTTTAAAAAAAATTGTAAGTACACGCCCCTGTTATACAGGGGCTGAAAAATTGTGCCTTAGGCACTGGTGTGGTGGCATGGATCATTGAGGAGGAGGAAGAGGATAGTCAGTGAACATAACAGGACAGTCACTCAGCATCAGCATAGGCAGTCTTGAAGGGATGTGACATTATAAATTATTCCGTTATATCCGCTTCAGGTGCCTGGTAGCTGGTGGTGATCCAAGACTGATTAATTTTTATGAAGGTCAGTCGATCAACCGAGTCAGTGGACAGGCGCACCCTATGATCGGTGACAAATCCTCCAGCAGCACTGAATGTGCGTTCGGAAAGAACGCTGGAGGCAGGACAGGCCAGTAGCTCAATTGCATACTGTGCAAGCTCTGGCCAGTGATCCATCCTCAGGACCCAGTAAGCCAGAGGATTTTCGGTGGGAAAGGTGTCCAAGTCTGACCTTGCCCCTAGGTATTCCTGCACCATGTAAATCAGACGCTGGTGGCTGCGGACTAAAAAATTGTCTGAACGCATCGGTCAGACGTCCACCTTCCCCACCGCTCCTTCTGCTACTGACCGAAGCCTCAGCAACTCGTCGTCCAGGACCAGGAGTTTGTAACCTCCCAGTTTCTGGGAACGCGTTGCACAGACCTTTCTGCAAGGCCTCCCTGAGATGTCTCATCCTCTGCTCCCTCTGCGACATCATCCCTAAAAGACTGCTGCTGCTGATGCTGAGTGCCAGGCTCCACCTCCATGCTCACACAATCCTCCTCCTCCTCCTCCTCCTCATCCTCTTCCTGTGTGATGGGTGGGACAGAAGGAACACTGTCCGGATAAAGGGGGCCTTGAGAGGCAAGGAAGTCCTCCTCTTCCTGCCTCTGTTCTGCCTCAAGTGCCCTGTCCATTATCCCACGCAGCGTATGCTCCAACAGGTGGACAAGAGGTACAGTGTCACTGATGCATGCACTGTCACTGCTCACCATCCTCGTGGCCTCCTCAAATGGTGAGAGGACAGTGCATGCATCCCTGATCATGCTCCACTGGCGTGGGGAAAAAAAGCCAAGCTCCCCTGACCCTGTCCTGGTGCCGTAGTCCAAAGGTACTCATTGATGGCCCTCTGCTGCGTGTCCAGCATGGCCAACGTTGAGTTCCACCTGGTGGGCATGTCACATATTAGGCGGTTCTTGGGCAGGTTCAGCTCCTTTTGCAGCTCAGTCAGCCGAGCACTGGCATTATAAGATCGGCGGAAATGCACACAGACTTTCCTGGCCTGCCTCAGGACATCCTGTAAGCCTGGGAACCTGCCCAAGAACCGCTGCACCACCAGGTTGAGGACGTGAGCCATACAGGGCACATGGCCCCTGTCGCAGGGCGGAGAGGAGGTTGGTGCCATTGTCAGAAACGACCATTCCTGGCTTAAGCTGGCGTGGCGTCAACCACCTCTCGGCCTGCCCCTGCAGAGCTGCCAGAACCTCTGGCCCAGTGTGGCTCCTGTCCCCCAAACACACCAGCGCAAGCACGGCATGGCATCTTTTTGCCTGCGTACTTGCGTAGCCCCTTGTACGCCTACGGAGCACCGCTGGTTCCGAGGACAGAGCACTGGAGGAAGAAGAAGAGGAGGGGGTGGAGGAGAGAGGTGTGTCACAACCAGTAGCAGTAGTAGAATTTTGGAGGCGTGGTGGCGGAACAACCTCCAACACTACTGCACCTTGTCCTGCATCCCTCCCAGCTGCCAATAGAGTGACCCAATGGGCCGTGAAAGAAAGATAACGTCCCTGTCCATGCCTGCTGGACCATGAGTCAGCGGTAATATGCACCTTACCGCTGACCGCCCTGTCCAGCGAGGCATGGACATTGCCTTCCACATGCCGGTAGAGAGACGGAATCGCCTTCCGTGAGAAAAAGTGGCGTTTGGGAACCTGCCACTGAGGAACCGCACATTGAACAAACTCACGGAAGGGGGCCGAGTCTACCAACTGAAAAGGCAGCAGTTGAAGTGCTAGCAATTTAGCCAAGCTAGCATTCAACCGCTGGGCATGTGGATGGCTGGGAGTGTACTTCTTTCGACGGTCCAGCAGCTGGGGCAGGGAAATTTGCCTGCTACAATCGGACGCCGGTGTACTGCAAGTACTTGGTTGTGACACACCTAATTCTACACCTTCAGTCCTCTCAGAGCAGCTTTCAGAGAGGACTGAAGATGTAGTGGGGATGGAGATCCCAGCTGATGAGGAGCAAGGAGAAGTCCGCTTTGTTCTTTGGTGTAGGTCTTTTATGTGTGCTTGCCAACGAGCTGCATGGCAGGTCGACATATGTCTGCTCATGCTTGTGGTGCCCAAGCGGCTGATGTTTTGGCCACGTGAGATACGCTTGAGACAAATATTGCAAATAGCAGTGGTGCGATCTGATGCACTCGTCTCAAAAAAAGCCCACACCAAAGAACTTTTCTGATAACGTGCAGAGGCAGCGCCCTGCACAGGCGGAGCTCTGCGGTGTGGTACAGTTGCTGTGCTGGCCTCTAGCTGGCCTCCAGGGGGCATCCTGACTTGTTGGACATGTGACGCCGCATCCTCCTCCTCCTCGTCCTCCTCCTCCTCTCTCCCTTCAGGCACCCACGTGGAGTCAGTGACCTCATCATCCCCTCCCTCTTCACCACTAGAGAAAACCTGGCAGTAAGCTGCAGCTGGTGGAACAGTACTGCCAGATTGCTGTCCTTCAGCATCCCCTCTCTCTGCGCACACACTACTGACTTCCTCAAGCTGGGTATCATCATCCGAGCCTTCGAATCGTTGGGCATCCTCCTGGAGCATGTACCCAACACTGTGCTCAAAGAGTTCGGGGGACTCCTCAGGAGGACATGGTGGGTCTAGGGAAGGGGTGGCTGATGATGCCATTGAGTACGCGTTGGCAGGTGCTCTGCCAGTACCCTGAGCCTGGGTGAGAGAGGATGAGGAGGATGAGGAGGGCTTGGTCATCCATTCTACCAAGCCTTCAGCATGATGCGGCTCCACATGTCCAGCTGCCGAAAACAAAGACAAGCGTGTCCCATGGCCACGTGCTGATGACGATGCACGACCACGTCCACGGCCAGCACTGTTGTCTCTAGAAACAGAGCCTGCCTGCCCTGTGTTCTTGCCTCTGCATGCTCTGCCTCTCCTTGGCGGTCTTCCAGCCATTGTAGTCGGTAGTGTATATAGTATAAAAAATAGAGCTCCTATGTGTGCTCACAACACACTGTAGGTCCTATGGGTGCTGACACTAACACACTATAGGTACTATGTGTGCTGCTGACAAGAAAATATAGGAGCTCTGTTTGCTGCCACTAACACACTAGAAGTCCTATGGGTGCTGCTGAGAAGAAAATATAGGAGCTCTGTGTGATGCCACTAACACACTAGAAGTCCTATGGGTGCTTCTGCGAAGAAAATATAGGAGCTCTGTGTGATGCCACTAACACACTAGAAGTCCTGTGGGTGCTGCTGAGAAGAAAATATAGGAGCTCTGTGTGATGCCACTAACACACTATAAGTCCTATGGGTGCTTCTGGGGAGAAAATATAGGAGCTCTGTGTGATGCCACTAACACACGAGAAGTCCTGTGGGTGCTGCTGAGAAGAAAATATAGGAGCTCTGTGTGATGCCACTAACACACTAGAAGTCCTATGGGTGCTTCTGGGAAGAAAATATAGGAGCTCTGTGTGATGCCACTAACACACTAGAAGTCCTGTGGGTGCTGCTGAGAAGAAAATATAGGAGCTCTGTGTGATGCCACTAACACACTAGAAGTCCTATGGGTGCTTCTGCGAAGAAAATATGGGAGCTCTGTGTGATGCCACTAACACACTAGAAGTCCTGTGGGTGCTGCTGAGAAGAAAATATAGGAGCTCTGTGTGATGCCACTAACACACTAGAAGTCCTATGGGTGCTTCTGGGAAGAAAATATAGGAGCTCTGTGTGATGCCACTAACACACAATTGAAGTCCTATGGGTGCTTCTGGGAAGAAAATATAGGAGCTCTGTGTGATGCCACTAACACACTAGAAGTCCTATGGGTGCTTCTGGGAAGAAAATATAGGAGCTCTGTGTGATGCCACTAACACACTAGAAGTCCTGTGGGTGCTGCTGAGAAGAAAATATAGGAGCTCTGTGTGATGCCACTAACACACTAGAAGTCCTATGGGTGCTTCTGGGAAGAAAATATAGGAGCTCTGTGTGATGCCACTAACACACAATTGAAGTCCTATGGGTGCTTCTGGGAAGAAAATATAGGAGCTCTGTGTGATGCCACTAACACACTAGAAGTCCTATGGGTGCTTCTGGGAAGAAAATATAGGAGCTCTGTGTGATGCCACTAACACACAATTGAAGTCCTATGGGTGCTTCTGGGAAGAAAATATAGGAGCTCTGTGTGATGCCACTAACACACTAGAAGTCCCATGGGTGCTTCTGGGAAGAAAATATAGGAGCTCTGTGTGATGCCACTAACACACTAGAAGTCCTGTGGGTGCTGCTGAGAAGAAAATATAGGAGCTCTGTGTGATGCCACTAACACACTAGAAGTCCTGTGGGTGCTTCTGCGAAGAAAATATAGGAGCTCTGTGTGATGCCACTAACACACTAGAAGTCCTATGGGTGCTTCTGGGAAGAAAATATAGGAGCTCTGTGTGATACCACTAACACACTACAAGGCCTATGGGTGCTTCTGGGAAGAAAATATAGGAGCTCTGTGTGATGCCACTAACACACTAGAAGTCCTGTGGGTGCTGCTGAGAAGAAAATATAGGAGCTCTGTGTGATGCCACTAACACACTAGAAGTCCTATGGGTGCTTCTGGGAAGAAAATATAGGAGCTCTGTGTGATGCCACTAACACACTAGAAGTCCTGTGGGTGCTGCTGAGAAGAAAATATAGGAGCTCTGTGTGATGCCACTAACACACTAGAAGTCCTATGGGTGCTTCTGGGAAGAAAATATAGGAGCTCTGTGTGATGCCACTAACACACTAGAAGTCCTATGGGTGCTTCTGGGAAGAAAATATAGGAGCTCTGTGTGATGCCACTAACACACAATTGAAGTCCTATGGGTGCTTCTGGGAAGAAAATATGGGAGCTCTGTGTGATGCCACTAACACACTAGAAGTCCTATGGGTGCTTCTGGGAAGAAAATATGGGAGCTCTGTGTGATGCCACTAACACACTAGAAGTCCTATGGGTGCTTCTGGGAAGAAAATATGGGAGCTCTGTGTGATGCCACTAACACACTAGAAGTCCTATGGGTGCTTCTGGGGTGAAAATATAGGAGCTCTGTGTGATGCCACGAACACACTAGAAGTCCTATGGGTGCTTCTGGGAAGAAAATATGGGAGCTCTGTGTGATGCCACTAACACACTAGAAGTCCTATGGGTGCTTCTGGGAAGAAAATATAGGAGCTCTGTGTGATGCCACTAACACACAATTAATGTCCTATGGGTGCTTCTGGGAAGAAAATATAGGAGCTCTGTGTGATGCCACTAACACACAATTGAAGTCCTATGGGTGCTTCTGGGAAGAAAATATAGGAGCTCTGTGTGATGCCACTAACACACTAGAAGTCCTATGGGTGCTTCTGGGAAGAAAATATAGGAGCTCTGTGTGATGCCACTAACACACAATTGAAGTCCTATGGCGGCTTCTGGGAAGAAAATATAGGAGCTCTGTGTGATGCCACTAACACACTAGAAGTCCTATAGGTGCTTCTGGGAAGAAAATATAGGAGCTCTGTGTGATGCCACTAACACACTAGAAGTCCTATGGGTGCTTCTGGGAAGAAAATATGGGAGCTCTGTGTGATGCCACTAACACACTAGAAGTCCTATGGGTGCTTCTGGGAAGAAAATATGGGAGCTCTGTGTGATGCCACTAACACACTAGAAGTCCTATGGGTGCTTCTGGGAAGAAAATATGGGAGCTCTGTGTGATGCCACTAACACACTAGAAGTCCTATGGGTGCTTCTGGGAAGAAAATATGGGAGCTCTGTGTGATGCCACTAACACACTAGAAGTCCTATGGGTGCTTCTGGGAAGAAAATATGGGAGCTCTGTGTGATGCCACTAACACACTAGAAGTCCTATGGGTGCTTCTGGGAAGAAAATATGGGAGCTCTGTGTGATGCCACTAACACACTAGAAGTCCTATGGTCGCTTCTGGGAAGAAAATATGGGAGCTCTGTGTGATGCCACTAACACACTAGAAGTCCTATGGGTGCTTCTGGGAAGAAAATATGTGAGCTCTGTGTGATGCCACTAACACACTAGAAGTCCTATGGGTGCTTCTGGGAAGAAAATATAGGAGCTCTGTGTGATGCCACTAACACACAATTGAAGTCCTATGGGTGCTTCTGGAAAGAAAATATAGGAGCTCTGTGTGATGCCACTAACACACAATTGAAGTCCTATGGGTGCTTCTGGGAAGAAAATATAGGAGCTCTGTGTGATGCCACTAACACACTAGAAGTCATATGGGTGCTTCTGGGAAGAAAATATGGGAGCTCTGTGTGATGCCACTAACACACTAGAAGTCCTATGGGTGCTTCTGGGAAGAAAATATGGGAGCTCTGTGTGATGCCACTAACACACTAGAAGTCCTATGGGTGCTTCTGGGAAGAAAATATGGGAGCTCTGTGTGATGCCACTAACACACTAGAAGTCCTATGGGTGCTTCTGGGAAGAAAATATGGGAGCTCTGTGTGATGCCACTAACACACAATTGAAGTCCTATGGGTGCTTCTGGGAAGAAAATATAGGAGCTCTGTTTGCTGCCACTAACACACTAGAAGTCCTATGGGTGCTTTTGGGGTGCAATGCTGTGCTAACAGCACTGCGGTTGGTACTACTGAAATACTGTACTAACAGTAAAACACGCACCAGACTAATCCCCAGCAGCAGCTAATAACACACTAACCAGCAGCAATGGACGATCAATGACAGGTAGCAATGGTTTAGCAAATAAATAGCCAATGGTTTAGCAAAGAAGAGCAAATCTTTCTGTAGCAAAGAATCAAGCAAAGACACAGAATCAGCCTGATCTCTCCTAAAGCCGGAACTCATGTGACCGGCGCCGACGGCGTGGCGGCCTTTTAAATGGTGGGGCGTGTACTAAAGCCCCTGAGCTTTAATTGGCTACAGGCGTCCTGCCTGTAGCCAATTATTGCTCTCCGAGTTTCCGGCGCTGTGATTGGCCAAGCATGCGGGGTCACAGTGCATGCTTGACCAATCATCAGCCAGCAATGCACTGCGCCGGCCGCAATGCATTGCGGGGCCGCTCGCATCACACAAAAGTTCTGGGCTCGCTGAGCGAGCGAACGCCCGGTTCTCGATGCGAACGTGGGTTCGCATCGAGCACCGGGCCCATCCCTAGTTATCACCTGTATTATATCCGCAGTCTCTGGTTATCTCCTGTATTAGATCCACAGTCTTTGGTTATCTCCTGTACTAGATCCCCAGTCTCTGGTTATCACATGTACTAGATCTACAGTCTCTGGTTATCTCCTGTACTAGAATTGCAGTCTCTGGTCATTTCCTGTACTAGATTTGCAGTCTCTGGTTATCACCTGTACTAGATCCGCAGTCTCTGGTTATCTCCTGTACTAGATCCGCAGTTTCTGGTCATCTCCTGTACTAGATTTGCAGTCTCTGGTTATCTCCTGTACTAGATTTGCAGTCTCTGGTTATCTCTTGTACTAGATTTTCAGTCTCTGGTCATCTCCTGTGCTAGAATTGCAGTCTCTGGTTATCTCCTGTAGTATGTCTATCAGTGAGCAGTAATGATGTGCAGTAACCTCTAGCAATGAATGAGCAAGCAGACATTATGTGTTGTAACCTCTAGCAACCAGTCAGTGAGTAATAATAACATGCTGTAACTTCTGGCAACCCATTGCAATTGCTGCCTGATCTGCTGCAGTAAATAGATTTTGAGTCTTACTGCTATTTGTTATATGTCTAAGAGCGGTTGGGGGGGCCCAAGAAAATGTTTCCCCAGGGTCCAATCTATATTAAATATGGCCCTGGTTTTAATGGTACTTTAGGCAAAAACAAACATTCGACCCTTGCAGTGGGGGGGGGGGGGGGGAGCCCCACTTCAAGGGCAGTTTTAATTTTGTTTTTTATTTCTCTGGAATTCAGCTTTAAGTATTATTATTCATTCTTGTCTGAATTTTGGCATGTTGAAACTTAAAATTGTGTTGGGTTTATCTAGCAAATTGTCTTTTTCTATAGCTACAATTATATCCTTTCTTATTTTCAACAGCATACAATTTTAGCTACACGTAACTGAAATAAGAATGCTGCTTGCAGATATGTGGCATAATAAAACTCAATTTTCTGCTGTTTTCATGCATATGTGAAAAATCATTGTCCCTGCAATGATTGCTTCATGTCTCCTCACCTCCCACTTGCACCCTGCACACAATATAGGCAGAGGTTGCTTTATGACAAAAATTGAGTGATAATGGAAAAGGCTGAAAACATCAAGAGGAATGAAGCCTGTGCACATCACATACAGCTGAATGACAGGAGACAGGTGGACTGGGTTGATCATATCTTATCTATGTCATTACAGCTGTATGAGATTAGCCAAACATCACTAAATTATTCATATTTTCCATGTTGAGAGATTGGTTAGGAGGGTAGTAGAGGTTCATTTAGCAGCTTCATAAGATATCGTCATCATCAAAAATTGATTTGCCAAAGAGATAATTCAAGGGCAAAAAGTAGTTCAATTTAATTCAATCGTATATTGCCAAAAAAATCTAGAAGAAATATAACAAAATTGAAAGTCTGGATTCAAGCAATGCTTGCAGTATATTGTTAACCTAAAATAAGCACCCGTTTCAAATACGAGATTGATCATAAGAATGACCACTTTACACAGCTGTGCATATCTCATTGAAATTCATATAAAAGAAGTTCTGGTCACTGGCTCGGAGAAACAAATAATATATAATACAAAGACATGTGGAGTGAACAAAGTGGAGAAAAAAAAAAGGGCAATAGATTTTGATGGTTTGTAGTGCCATTGATTCACACAGATTGTTTCAAAAATACAGGTTTAAAGTTTTCTGTAGTCTTTACTAAAAATGCCCATTGTCAGAAACTTGTTTCATTTTAAACACTTGGCAACATAATATCAAAATATCAATATGAAAGTAGACGTAAAACACAAAAATTTCACATGAGCCTTAACATCTTAATGAAATTTTCAATATTTTTAAATCTGCAGGTTTCATAAAGATAACACCTAGTGATCCTGCCATGAAGCTCTTTCTTCTGTCCCTATCTCCCAATTGTGCTTTTGGGCTGATACTCCGTTACATAGGTTTCCAGAGTCTACAAGTGGCTGTTACAACATATATTAAGCAGGCATGGTCCACTGTTTCCACCATTAGGAAACCTAATGCCATGCAGCATTTGCTAAATACATATATACGATGGATATAAAAAAAAAGTCTACTCACACCTCTTAAAATGTCAGGTTTCTGTGATTTAATAAAATAAGACAAAGATAAATCATTTCAGAACTTTTTCCACCTTTAATGTGACTTATAAACTGTACAGCTCAATTGAAAAACAAACAGAAATCTTGTGGTTGCTTAAGTGTGCACACCCTCTTAAAACAGGGGAAGCAGCTGTGTTCAGAATTAAGTAATCACATTCAAACTCATGTTAAATAGGAGTCAATACACACCTGCCATCATTTAAAGTACCTCTGATTAACCCCAAATAAAGTTTAGCTGTTCTAGTAGGTCTTTCCTGACATTTTCTTAGTCGCATCCTACAGCAAAAGCCATGGTCTTCCAAAGCATCAGAGGGATCTCATTGCTAAAAGGGATCAGTCAGGAGAAGGGTACAAAAGAATTTCCAAGGCATTAGATATACCCTGAATCACAGTGAGGACAGTCATTATCAAGTGGAGAAAATATGGCACAACAGTGACTTACCAAGAACTGGACGTCCCTCCAAAATTGATGAGAAATTTAGCAAAAACACATCTGAAGCATGTGGGAAAATATGTTATGGTCTGATGAAACCAAAGTTAAACTTTTTGGCCATAATTCCAAAAGATATGTTTGGCGCAAAAACAACACCGCACATCACCAAAAGAACACCATACCCACAGTGAAGCGTGGTGGTGGCAACATCATGCTTTGGGGGTATTTTTTCCCGCTGGAACAGGGGCCTTAGTCAAGGTAGAATGAATTGTGAACAGTTCCAAATACTAGTCAATATTGTCATAAAACCTTCAGGCTTCTGCTAGAAAGCTGAACATGAAGAGGTATTTCTTCTGCATGACAACGACCCAAAGCATGCATCCAAATCAACAAAGGAATGGCTTCCCCAGAAGAAGATTAAAGTTTTGGAATGGTCCAGCCAGAGCCCAGACCTGAGTGTTTTTACAGAGAAGAGTGGGCAAATATTTCCAAGTCAAGATGTGCCATGCTGATAGACTCATACCCCAAAAAATTGAGTGTTGTAATAAGATCAAAAGGTCCTTCAACAAAGTATTAGTTAAAGGGTGTGCACACTTATGCAACCATATTATTTTTTTATTTTTTATTTTTACTTCCCTTCACCTAAAATATTTCAGTTTGTTGTTCAACTGAGTTGTACAGTTTATAGGTCACATTAAAGGTGGAAAAGGTTCTGGAATTATTTATCTTTGTCTCATTTTTTTACATCACAGAAACCTGACACTTTAACAGGGGTGTGTGGACTTTTTAAATCCACTGTATGTAGCGAAAATGGCTCCAAATAGTCTGCAGGACTGTCACCGGGCTCGGAGGGAAGGGCTCCAACCGGGGGTCAAAGGGGCCCTTCATAGTTTCTTTCACCGGGGCCCTGAAGGTCCTAATCACACCTCTGTAAGCAGCTGAGGTATTTCCCACCGTGCAGTGACACTGGGAAGGGAATGCCTCAGTCACTTACAATTGGCAGTCGGCGATTACAGCTTCCTGGCCGAACAGCTTAGCCGGGTTCGGTTTTATATCTGAATTTATCACTGATCAGGATTACTGAGATTCAAGCATGAATGTCAGTTGTTTATGATACATACTGTTTTAGCAAACTCTAGATTGGCTTAAAATGCACTTTCATATAAGATGTGAATTACTTGCCAGTCTTTTTTAAGGCTCATTCACAGTGTTGCACTGCATGTGTGTTAACGCTTGTTATGCCATGCACTAATGTGCACTGGGTTAAGGCAGCCCATGCAGCAAAAGGCACCAAAAAAATGCTTTCAGAATTTTCGGCAGAAACAATTGAGTACTGTCCGTTATCCTTTTTTTATTTGCACTAACATACAATTTTTCGTCATTTTCACCAACACAGAGCACAGCAATGCATGTCAAAATCAATGACACCACATTACTCTCATGGGTTGCCGCAGCACAATAGAATGAATGACCCCCTAATGTTAGTGAAATTGGAAATCATATGTCTGTCTAGCTTGAAACAAAGTGAAACAAAAAAAAAAAAAAAACTATGAGCTATGATATATATAAAACATAGTACAACAAATGTTTCCCGTATTAAGTATTCTAGATCGTAGTTGCTAAATCACATCATTACACCATAATGGTGTGTCTCATAGCACCTATTAACATATCATAACGTGGCTGGTAAAAAGCTATGCATGTCAGGAGAGCCTCTTTCTGCAACTCTATTAGGTTTTTATTCCCAAAACAGAAATGTATCAAACAACATAGTATTTCACATATGCCCAGCATGAAGGAAAATCGTTTTGTTTAATGGTAATATCAGTAGAACACATTTTGTAATCACAGTCTTGTAGATTTCCAGATGTTCCCTTGCACGGTAACATATTTGAATATAATAAAATTCTTCATTTATGATTATGCTAATATTTTGTGAAGAGCCCCAGCAGAGTTTTATCCATATGTAGTAGTGTGCACAGTTAAGTATGTGGATGAGTTAATATGCATTGTGTGTTATCAGATAGATAGTATTTAAATGCACCTGTGCCAAGACTAAGGACATTAAAATATTTACATACTCAAAACACGTGGTAGAAGAATTTGTACTGTGAAGTAAAAAATTCTCAAACTACAGGAACATGGCGCCTGGCCGCACACAGGATAAGCAGACTGTAAAGCTAAGATAATACAAGATGGTGCGAATTGAGAACTGGCTTCAGCTCGGTTCTCCACTCATAGAAGAACCACCTGAAATTGTTTTTTTAGTTTAGCCCACACAAATAATTCTCAAATATAACAACAGAGACTCGAAAATTGGATTTTAGCTTACAACGCTTTCACCCAACAAGCAGATCACTGTGCTCTAGACCATTAATCAGATCTGGGGCCTAGCAGGCTAAACACTAAATGACAGTGTCCCCGGTGGCTTTAGTTACATAGGTTTTGATTTACTAAAACTGGAGAGTGCAATATCTAGTGCAGCTCTGCATACAAACCAATCAGCTATTGTCAAAGATTAATTGTACAAGCTGAAATTAGAAGTTGATAGGCTACCATGCGCAGCTGCACCAGATTTTGCACTTTCCAGTTTTGCTAAATCAGCCCCATAGTTTGCTTTTAATTAGGGGAACATTTTTTATTACAACCCTATATACACAATCCTTTACTCATAGTTGATCCAGAGGAAGCCAAAACAGGTAAGCATGATCCAATTTGATTCAATAGGGGAAAGAAATCCTTCCTGATCCCCAAGAGGCAATCGGATATTCCCTGTCAGTGGCAGTCATGGTCCAGCACTAAGCTAAGGGACTAAATCAATCAGTTCCTGGGCTCCTGTTTTGGAACACTCCTTAGTAGCATAGTCCAGAAATGCCAGCGCTCTAGTGCATGCTCTGCAAATACTTATTATAACATGTTTTGGCCACAGGTAGCCTTAGTCATAGCTGTAAATAAAACACAACAAATGCTCCTATATACTCCCTAAAGATCCTCCCACTGCAGGTGAGCAGAAAGCAGTAAACCCCACAGTGGACTGAGCAAGGGGGGAAGAAGGAGGACAAATATAGTTTTCAGCTGGCGATTTACCACTCCTGTCATATTTCATATGAGATAACCATGAGTCTTAAAGTAATATTAAAGGTTAGTTTTCTTTTATTTTAAAATAGGCAACATGTTAAACTTACCTGCTCTGTGTAATGGTTTTGCACAAGGCAGCCCCGATCCTCTTCTTCTTGGGTCCCCCACTGGCAAACCAATTGCCCCCATAGCAAGCCGTTTGCTATGGGGGCATTCTTCCATGTTTGCTCTCAAGCCCTACACTGTTTGTCCATAACTCCATAAGACAAGCTATGCCCCCACTTACTTGTCACTGTCTCTGATTGACAGCAGTGGGAGCTAATGGTTGTATCTGAGCCGATGAGGAGCAAGAGAACCTCAACTTTCATGTGCATCGATAGATCGAGATCAGGCTCGGGCATGTATTTAAGGGGGACTTCATGCGGAAGGTTTTTTTACCTTACTGCAAAGAATACAGTAAAGTAAAAAAAAAAACGTCTGCCTTTACAACCACTATACCACTGCAGCTAGTATGTCCCTGGAGATAAGCTTTAATTTTGGTCATAAAGATACCCAAAAACAAATATCTTTAAATCAAATAGCCAGGTGGATTTTGACAATATTGTCAGGATCCTTCCTGAGTCTTGTGCGATTCTGCCCCATCAGCTGATAGCACGCAATAGCCCACTATCAGCTGACTCTGGGTCAGGGTAGTACAATTATAAATTTACTCCTGTGTCTGTAAAGAGAAGCACTGCCAAAAAACATTTGGTCATACGTCTCTTTAAGTGCAGGAAGAGCGGATGCCCCAAGAGCCCAACAAACTACGTCCCTCCTCATCCGCTACAGTAGTAGTCCTTTTTTATGAAGTGTTTTGTAAAGAGACATCAGTTTTAACACTTTAATCAATCAAATACATAACAGTGAAATACTCAAACGTGTCATAAAGATTGTTTTGTGAATGGTGGTTAACTACAATTTTATTGCAAAAATACCATTTGCAAGTGATTTTCTACGTTTATAACTTTTTATTGAATTGCAAGACCATCTAAAACATTCTGCCTCACTGCAATCAACATATAAAAAAAGTGACAAATAATTCCATGGCACAAGCAAATCAGTTTTTCTGACTTGGCAACACTGAAATAGCAGCTCAGCGGCTGCTATCAATTATACATCTGCTGCATAGCAGAGGCAGATGGCTCTTATATCATACACCTACTATAATGCACTTAACCCTCTTCACATCATGGCCATTAAACTAATGGTGTCGCTGGGAAAGTTCTTTTATTAGCTGTATATTGTTTGTAAAATTAATATGTGCAAAAAAGCGTGATATTTAAATTGTGATGATTTTTATAGCTGTGAAAACAGATTTTAGGACATGACCTGAACTCCAAAAGCTCTTTTTTCAGATGATATTTCTAAAAAAAAAACACTAACATGCCATTTTATATTTCTTGACTTCTGTTTGGCTGTTATTAAAAACATGAAAAATGGCAGTTTTGTTGTAAAAGAATGACAAGCTATGCAGTAAGCAGGGCGAACATGGGATTGCATAAGGGGAATGCTGTGTTCTATTCTAGGTTGCCATTGGTTACAAGCAGGCTAGCAACAAGCGCTGATTGGAGGATGCAGCGGGCGCTCTAAAGCCCGCGACACCGGAGGTTTTAAAAGGGGGAACCGGCCAGCCGTTACCGCAGTCCGCAGCACAAGACCGGGACTTCCACAAGCCTGTCAGGATGGAGAGCGGTTCGCCCTGCAGACGTGAGAGCCTGCTACGCCAGCTAATTGAGAGGGCGGAGGGCTCCGGCGGTGAGGAATGGTTGAGACAGTGCTTGGAGGCTGGTCAGAGCACAGCCCCGCCTGGTCCGTCCCCTGTCATGGCCGCTCTCATTTCTGAGGAGAAAATGGAGGAAGCCGCAGCAGACATGCGCAGTCCGCGCCAACAGCCTCGGCGGGGGAAAGAGGAGAGCGAAATCTACTGCTTCTCCTAGCCCACGGAAGAAGGAGAGAGCCAGCAGCATTCCAGTCAGAAGTGCCCCCATGCGCCATACAGAAGTCAGTCAGCAAGCAGCTGCCAGCAGCCTGAGGGAAGGGAGTGCGCCTAGTGGTGAGACATGCCATGACATTGCTGTTTCTGATTTGCATTTACTAGTGTCTTCTTTATCCAGTCTTGTGAATGACATTAAAGGGGTACACACAGGTGGTACTGAGGCAAGATATGCTGATACAAAAAATGATTTATATACAAAATTTAAAAGGTCGCACACAGGCAGTGGTGCTGGGATGGAAAATATGTTTGCAGATGCACATTTCTCTGGTGCTATCCCTAGTTCAAAAAATAGTCAAGCAGACATTAAAGGTGCACAAATGGCTGGTGCTATTTTACATAATAATTATGGTTGTATTAAAGAAACTAATGGCGCACAGTACACTGGTGCTTGTATAAATAACAGTAACAGCACTGCTGTTGTAGGGGCACACTCAGGTGGTGCTATTCCGCAAAATAGTGATGGTGTGCGGGTAGATGTGGTCAGCCCGGTGTGGCAACAATTGGTGGATGGAGTGCACGGTGATGCTGCAAATATGTCAGCAAGTAGTAATATGGTGCTGCCGCATGCGAATAGGCAGATGAATCAGGTCATTACATCTCCGCGTGGTGCAGAGTCATCATTTAGATTACCTATGCCATGTGATGTTACCCCCTTGGGTTTTCATTTATCAGATTCGGTCAAAGAAAAAATTTGGAAGGGCGACTTTATTGAGCTATTGTCATTATTGCCCGCTTCCAAGGAATTTATGGCAAAATCTGATAGACGGTCTGAGGACCGGTCAGAGGAGGATCGTAGGAGGTCCGTTCCAAAAACATTTCAGAACTGGCTACAGGCCTTCTGCATTTACGCAGCAGTGCTTGGGGAACGTTTTCCAGAAAAGTGTTCAGGTTTTTTCCAGCACGTAGACATAATTGCAGAGGCTTTTCGCCACTTTGGGGGTATTGCTTGGTTCACTTACGACGAGAACTTTAGGCAAAAGCTTGCAGTTCACCCGTCACTACAGTAGGGTTGCAAGGACGTGGGTCTGTGGTTGAACCTAATGCTGCCGCAAAAGCCTCAATTTGCGCAACGGGTGGTGGCTCCACAGACTGGTTTTCGTAAAGGATGTTGTTTCGCCTTCAACGAAGGGCAATGTAAATTTTTTGCAAACTGCAGATATAGGCACGAGTGCTCATACTGCAGTGGTGCCCACCTGGCGAACAGGTGCTTTAAGAAATCGTCAACTTCTTCCTCGACATCTGCAGCTAGGGATGCGGGAGGGAAAGGCCAAGACGCCAGTGAACTTGTCAAGCATGCAGCCTTGGCTAGAACGATACCCAGACCGCAGGATGGCCCAGCTGCTAATTGATGGTTTTACGGGTGGTTTTCTGGTTCCTTTCTTTTCAGGCACAGGATGCGTCCTGGTTAAGAATTTGCGTTCTGCCAGGCTGCATCCGGATATAGTACAAGGGAAAATAGATAAAGAAGTTTTGGAGGGCAGGGTAGCTGGCCCTTTCAACCTTCCCCCATTTGAAAATTTCCGTCTCTCTCCTTTGGGAATCGTTCCTAAGAAAGAGCCGGGGAGTTTCAGACTTATCCATCACTTATCCTACCCTGCCAACGATTCGCTTAACGATGAGGTTTCTGAGGTGATGGCCCCAGTATCATATGCTTCTTTTGATGAGGCACTGGTACTGTTGCGACAGTTCGGGCAGGGAGCTTTGTTGGCAAAGGCGGATATCAAGTCTGCCTTCCGCCTGCTTCCCGTGCATCCTCAAGGTTTTAATTCCCTGGGTTTTAGTTTTTTGGGCCGCTTTTATTTCGACAAATGCCTACCGATGGGTTTTTCCATGTCTTGTTTTTATTTTGAGGCCTTTTCAAAATTTTTGCACTGGGTAGTTTCACAGTGCCTGCCAGAAGGGGGTTTTTTACATTACCTCGACGTTTTTTTGTTCATAGGTCCTGTGGGCTTGCAGTTATGTTCCAAGTCGCTTGATGAGTTTTTTCTAATGTGTACTTCTTTCGGTATCCCTATCGCTCATGAGAAGACTGTCTTTCCATCAACTACAATCGAATTTTTGGGTATCACTATAGATTCTGAACGTATGGAGTTTAGACTTCCTGAGGCTAAGTTGTGCCGTATGAGATTGCTGATTTCGGTTTTTCTAACAAAACGTAAGGTGTTTTTGAAGGATGCACAATCCCTATTGGGGCTCTTCGCATTTGCAGCCAGGATCATTCCAGTTGCCAGAATATTTTCTAGGCGTTTTGTCTTGGCTACAAGTGGTTTGAAGTCTCCTTATTCACATGTTCGCCTCTCGGCGAATGTCAGGGAGGACCTGAGAGTTTGGGATTCTTTCCTTCAACATTTTAATGGTTCCACTGTATGGCAGCAATCTCTTATGGACAACTTTCAACTAAATTTCTTTACGGATGCCGCAGGTTCATCCGGTTTTGGAGCCTTTTTGGACGGCCGTTGGTGTGCTTCCAAATGGCACTCCACCTGGCTCCACCCGGAGGTTTTGCGGAACATAGTCCTTCTTGAGCTTTTCCCGGTTGTAGTTTCTGTGGTGATATGGAAAGAGCATTTCATGAACCGCAGGGTGCTCGTGCATACGGATAGCAAAGGTGTGCTCTTTGCTATCAATATGCTGGCATCAAAATCCGAAATGGTTGTTAGACTGTTGCGGTTTTTAGTTCTGCATTGTTTACGTTTTAATATCTGGCTGAAGGCACGTTACTTACCTGGTCTAGAGAATGATCTAGCTGACGCTTTATCTCGTTCGCAGTTTCGGCGTTTTCGGGATTTGGCTCCTGCGGCGGATCAGGAAGGCACCCCCTGCCCGGGATCCCTCTGGGGCTTGATATGGGACTAATGGCTGCTCACCTCAAGAACTCGATGGTGCAGAAGACTTGGCGAGAATATGGGTTAGCATGGTCAAGGTGGTGTTCTTTTTGCTCTAAAAATAATATCGAAGTGCTAGAGGTGAACGGTTACGTCGCGTTAGCTTTTGTATCTTCTCTGTTGGAAATGGGTCTTGGTCCTGCTTCAGTTAGCAAGATTGTGGCTGGAGTTTCCTTTTTTCTGAAATTTTCAGATCGTCCCGCATTAACTTCCTTTTTTCAGGTCTGTCAAATTCTAAAAGGTTTCCGGAAATCTATTCCTTTTAAAGATGAACGTCGGCCTATTTCAGTTGACTTGCTGCTTAGGATACTGTCTGTACTGGAGTTGGTCTGCTATTCTGATTTTGAAACGTTACTTTTTAAGGCGGCTTTCTCGGTTACCTTTTTCGGCGCCTTGAGAATCGGTGAGCTTACGGCTCAGAATAGATCTTCCTCTGCTTTTCTATTATCTAGTCATATAATACTGGGTTCGGACAGCTTGCGCTTATTTATTTGTAGATCGAAAACTTTTGGCATGGGCAAAGGTCAGTGGGTTCAGCTGGGAAGATCTCCTGATCCGGATATTTGCCCAATTCTCCTTGTAGCCGGGTATATGTCTGTGCGTCCTTCGTTTGAAGGTTCCTTTTTCATACACCAGGACTTATCCCCGATGACCAGGTTTCAATTCTCGGCTGTTCTTGCCTCATGCCTCAAGAAGCTTAATTTATCGGGTTATATATTCTCTTCCCACTCCTTTCGGATTGGGGCGGCCACTGCTGCCAATCTGCTGGGTTTTCCCCCGAAGAGTCAAAAGAGGGTCGGTAGATGGGCTAGTGATAGGTATAAAATTTATGTTCGCCCCGAACTACTAATTTTATAATTCTGTTTCAGATCCAGCTTCTGCTATAATTTGGATCGTAGGCCACTCTTACGTTTTCTGGGCTGGTAAGCAGGCTTCTTCCAGGATATATTCAAGCAATTTAGGTCTGGATATTAATGACTGTACGGTTCTATGGTCTGGTGTTCGGGGTCTAAGATGGCGTAATCTTAGGAGTCATTTGATACATTTGTCTTCCATTTGGCCGTCTCCTAAGGTCCTGGTAATCCATTTGGGGGCCAACGATGTCGGCAAAATTAGGACCTGGGAACTGCTTTGTGAGATCAAAAAAGATCTTTACGAATTTAAGCTCATGTTCCCGGATGCTACCTTAGTTTTCTCGGAAATGATTCCGCGGCTTCTTTGGTCCCCATGCGGAAGTTTATTTTACGTGGATAAAATTAGGAGACGGCTGAATAGGACCATTCATAACTTTATAGTTTCATTGGGTGGCTTGTCCTTCCGTCATCTGGAGCTGGAAGGTTTTCTCCCGGGATTATTTAGAAGGGACTTGGTCCACTTGTCTGAGGCATTGACATCTTTAATATGGGCCTGCAGGCCCTAATAGAGTGTGCTATGGTGTTGGGGGGACCTCAATCAGGAGTTTCCCTCCTGACCTCGGTCGGTGGGGATTAGTCGTCCAGCATTGTCTGGATGGACACTGTGTCTCAAAATAATTTAGTTTGATATAGCCAAGATGGCTAAATGTTATTTAATTTAATACTTCATTTTAAGGTTACCCTTTGACCAACACCAGGGCCAAAAATATTATCCAAACAAATAAAGTTGTGTTATAAAGAATTCAATGTGTCTGTCTATTGTTTGAGTTAATGACTCCTTAATGCTAGCCCATGACAAGCTATGCAGTAAGCAGGGCGAACATGGGATTGCATAAGGGGAATGCTGTGTTCTATTCTAGGTTGCCATTGGTTACAAGCAGGCTAGCAACAAGCGCTGATTGGAGGATGCAGCGGGCGCTCTAAAGCCCGCGAAACCGGAGGTTTTAAAAGGGGGAACCGGCCAGCCGTTACCGCAGTCCGCAGCACAAGACCGGGACTCCCACCCTCCCTCCCCATTTTATTTCATTCTTTTGTCCATTTACAGTCATGGTGTTGGTTAGTAGGGGATTAGTCGTCCAGCATTGTCTGGATGGACACTGTGTCTCAAAATAATTTAGTTTGATATAGCCAAGATGGCTAAATGTTATTTAATTTAATACTTCATTTTAAGGTTACCCTTTGACCAACACCAGGGCCAAAAATATTATCCAAACAAATAAAGTTGTGTTATAAAGGATTCAATGTGTCTGTCTATTGTTTGAGTTAAGGACTCCTTAATGCTAGCCCATGCTGTCACTGGACAATTCTGCCAAAAAATTCCTATAATAACAATGCTTTCACAACGTGGATGTCCGCATTAGAAAACATAACCTGAGATAGCACTGACATTGCCTGCTTCATATTTACTGCTGTATTATTACTGGTATTTATGTATATTTGTTCATATACTGTGACAAGTAAAACTATACAAGGACATGAGTAAATGTTAGCAGGATTATGTGCCAAAGCTGGCCATTAATTGGCTCTTTGGGTTAGTTTATAAAATATTAATAGGAACAATCTAATAGGCAGAAGTAATTAATATAAATGGCATGTTGTTTCCATTTACCCTATAGAATTTTTATTTATTTTTTTAGACGAAGAATTTGCATACTAAATGAACTGCATACATTAACACACATAGGGAAAATGTAAATTACATTTTTTAAATTTCTTTATAAATTAAGCAAAAAAATTTAAAATTCTGCAGTGAAGAAATAACTACATAGGGGTTAAACACCAGGACACATTTGTAATGTTCTTAAAACCTCACCCTGCTGTCCATGGTTATGGGCTTTCCTATAGCTATGAAAGTCACTTAAATAGCAGATTGATTTTTTTGTATAGCAGATAGATTTTTTATGTTATGATAAGTCACAGGTAATGTAATAATGGCCAGATGTCCTCCCTGGTTTTTCTCTTGGAACAAGAGCTGCCCGCTTACTTACGTGCAGAAATAATGTACAAACTAACATTTTGCGTTATTTGCTGCCTGGCTATAGTGCATCATTAACAGCTGCATTTTGCAGAATGTGCAAGTGTTGCATTGTTGGATTTGTCTACAGGTAAAGTGGAAAAATGCTCTAAACCAGGAGGAACAGTAGTAGTGACCTAAAAAGGCTGCACTTGAAAACAGCTCTCCCTGGCTCTTCCAGTCCCAGGACTGAGCCATTGTCCAAATATCATAAACAATATGTTTAGTAGGGAGACAGTCTGTTAGGATTAAGGAGGAAGACTCCTTAAAGTTTAAAGAAAGCCTGTACTGAATTGTGGAGCCTACCTTTGCTGCCCAAAATGCTAGTTGCTTGGCTATAATGGTGACTCAATGGTTCCAGTGCTTACTGACCCAGACCAGGGGCTTTGACTTCAATCAGACTTGCTGATCCATGAGTATGTTCTGGGCCTGTGACTCAAAGGTATTGAAGCTGTTGGATCAGTATCATTGCTGGCAGCTAGTGGTTTCAGGAGGAAATCATCAAAATGGCAGGTTGTGTAACTCTTTCATTGCAGACTTTTCAGCTAAGTTACATATATATAGTAAACGCTACATTACTTTGATTACTTTTTGTACCACTTAAAGAGGAGCTCCACCCGCACCAAAAATATTAAAAGTCAGCAGCTACAAATACTGCAGCTGCTGACTTTTAATAAATGGACACTTACCTGTTCCAGCAGTGTCGGCAGAATGTGATGAGCGACCGCTCGTCTCTCGGCTGCACCGCCACCATCCTCTGTCAGGGAATCAGGAAGTAAAGACGCAACGGCTTCACTGCCCGGTTCCCTACTGCGCATGCGCGAGTCACGCTGCCCGTCTCTATTGGTCCCCGTTGTGTCCTGGGAACTGTGTTTCCCAAGACACAACGGGGCATCTTCGGATATGGGCGGGACAGCTCCGGCTATCTCGTCCCGGAAGTGGGTGCAGATATCTGTATTATACAGGTATCTGCACCCCCCTCCCCCCTGAAAGGTGCCAATTGTGGCACCGGAGGGGGGGAGGAATCAGATAAGCGGAAGTTCCACTTTAGGGTGGAACTCTGCTTTAAGTACATTTTTCATCATCATGTCATTACTTTCACTTGACACACTTTGGATGTATATTACTTATGTAAAGACTTGCCATTTTTATTCATCTACTCTCAGTAATTCTGTGATTTTCTTGAAAACAGAACACCTATATAACACATGGGATTGTTTGAATATATTGTTTTAGTTATTGCTTTTCCTAATACAGCTTAAAGCAGAACTACACCACCAATAAACATGCAGAATGGAGCCTGGGCCAGGCTGTATTTCTTAAAGGGTTTGTAAGACCACACTGAGGCATTTTAGCACTAGAAACAGCACCTGTAAAGCGCCTGAAAACTGCCTCCCATTCATTACAATGGGTGCTTTCACACCCGGGAGGAGTGCATGCAGGACGTTCGGAGAAGTCCAGCAAGCAGCATCTTTGGGGCGGTTCAAAAACGCCCCTGCCCATTGCAATGAATAGGCAGTGCTTCCGAAGCGCCAGAAAAGCGCTTCTGAATCGCCGTAACACAGGAGTTTTTAATCCCTTTTTTGGCCGAAAAGCACCGCTTAAACAGCGGTAAAGCGCCGCTAAACGGCCAGCGCTTTCAGTGTCAAAGCAGCCGAAAGGTTCAGTTTAAAAAAAAAACACATACATGTTATACTTACCTGCTGGTCCCCCTGCTGAGTGTCCTCATAGCAAGGTGCTTGCTCTGGGGGCACAAGTGTTTGCTTGCTCCCAAGCCACCTCTGTGTGTCTATAAGACAAACGGAGTATGGCTCAGCCACACCCCTCCCTCTTTACTGGCTGTGATTAACAGCAGCAGGAGCCAATGAGGAGGCGGAGACACAGGAGAGCGTCTGCTCTTGTGCACATCGCTGAATCAGGATCCGGCTCAGGTTTGAGTATGGGGAGGGGTGGGCTTAAGAGGAAGCTGCACACTGACAGTTTTTTACCTGCATGCAGGTAAAATACCTTCAGCCTTTAGAACCACTTTAAGTGCAGTATAGAATTGTAAGGACTTAGCACGACTGTGTTATTTGGCAGGGGTCCTGCATGTCTCGACTAAATAGAGGTAGAACTATAAACCCTTTGGCAGGTAAAACAATTCTCATACAGATTTTAATTGTGTATTTAGCTGCTACTTAAAATATTTCTATTCAATCGCAGCAAATTAACATAAACCATCTTGGCAAAAAGCATTAGAATGGTTTACTACTCAAAATGTTAAGCAGGGTGCTTCTATCCTAAAGAAATTTATTTCTGCCATTTATAATTTAATGATTTGATTTTTATGACAACAGATTGGACTGATTGTGACTGTCAAGTCCTGATTTACTCGGTCTCATCCTGCACAAATATTGAGTAACAGTTTAAGTAGATGTCCATTAGTGGTCTAATATGAGCCTTACTTATCCCTAATTGTTCTCTAAAGGACAATCCAATACAAACAAATTAAACAGAATCTTTAGTGGAATAAATTTGTTTTTCCAGTCCTATATAAAAGCATATGTACTTAAAGCGGAGTTCCACACAAAAATTGAACTTCCACTCTTCGTAATCCTCCCTCCGGTGTCACATTTGGCACCTTTCAGGGGGGAGGGGGGGCAAATACCTGTCTAATACAGGTATTTTGCCCCACTTCTGGGCATAGATACCCGCGCCACCCGCGGGTATCTATGCCACCCCCCCCCCCCCCCCTGTCTTCTGGGAGACACACGGGTCCCAGGAGACAGCAGGGACCAGTGGGAACTCGCAGCGTGAGTCACGCATTCGCAGTAGGGAACCAGGAAGTGAAGCTGCAAGGCTTCACTTCCTGATTCCCTTATCGAAGATGGCGGCGGCAGCGCTCAAGAGCCGAGGGACAGATCGGCTTTGGGTGCCGACATCGCAGGCATATTTTAAAAGTCAGCAGCTGCAGTATTTGTAGCTGCTGACTTTATAAAAAAAAAAAAAAAAATCGGTGGAACTCTGCTTTAAGATCTCAAAGCTAGGTATGAACACTAAATTAAGTAAAAATAGCACACTCCCTAGCAAGTGAATCCAGGTGGTGACGCCCCAGAAACTATATGAACCACACTGTCATTGCTAAGGCCACAGCTGAGCTGGATAGGCATGTCACATGCAGGCATACTGTACATCTACACATTGGATTGAGTCCACAGCAGGATTGTGAATACTAAGATGAAAATGTTGTTTCTGCATAGACACACTCTAAAGGAGTGATGTCATCCTATGACAGGAAGTCTTCAACTGATAGGATCAATGGTTAAAACATTAAAGCAGAACTTCACTTCTGTCACATTGGTACCTTTTTTTTTGTGGGGTTGTACTTGGTTTTGACAGGATCGCCGCAAAAGTTTACCCCCTTTTCACCTTGAAGTCTGCAGGACCATTCACAAAGCCCAGTGCTGGTTTTCCTTAGTTAAGATGGCTGCGCCTGGATCTGAAGACTATTGAAGAATCGACGACTCGGTGAGGACAGTGCTGGATCCTTGGACAGGTAAGTGTCCTTATATTAAAAGTCAGCAGCTACAGTGATTTAGCTTATTCCTTTGAATAGAGGAGAGGCACATAATACAGAATCATCCACAGAACTTGTTACAGTCTGTGAAAACAAGACAGGGAATTTTCACTAGAGTGCGCTGGGGGGGGGGGGGGCAGCGTCCATCGGGATGATCTTTCATGTTAGGCCTGAGGATATTAGCCCATGCAGCACTAGAAGTTCAATGCTGTGAAGCGAAGTTGACTTCCATGGAGAGAAGATTTCTGCAGTAAGCAACAGTCAGTAGGACGTGGGATACACTTCATTACAGCCAGGTAAGTAATGTGAATGAAGCTGTGGACAAAAAAAAATGTAACCAGACTTAACATGCTACTTTTGAGGTTTTTGCCAACAAATGGATTCATTTTTCATTTGCATAAGTTAAAATTCTGCATGCTGACCACAATTTTTAGGCATATTCAAGCACTTTCAATAAGCTTTTGTTTGCAAAAGATCAAAAACTAATTGAAACAACAAATCATGAAAACTTACAACCTACAGATTCAGTTGTTTCATACTGTATTTTTAAAAGGAATCTTTTTGGTAAGTTTAATGTATGCTTTATGTTGTTTCTGCAATCAAAGACTTGTGGAAGGTAGTAAAAAATTTTAAAACTGCTTGGAGATTACCATGTGTATGGGTAGCATAACGGAATTTCTACTATTGATTCGATACATGGAGCATTTGGCAAACCCGCTGTAAAATGCAAAAACATTGAACTTAAACTTGAACCCCACAGAAATCACACTCCAAAGACATGCTGGTAGGTTAATTGGCTCCAGTCTAAATTGGCCCTAGTATGTGTGTGTATGAATGTGATTTAGGGACCTTAGACTGTAATTTTTTTATTTATTTTTTGGGTTAATGTCACTGATTCTTAAAGAAGTAGTGCCTACCTTTACATTATCTTTACTTTAAAGTGTTATTAATATTCAAAGGGGAAGAGGCACTGAAAATATAAAATATATTTGAGTTGGCGCCCTCTTATTACACAAATTTTAGTTTTTTATAACACATAGTACAGTGACTGAAGGAGTATGTAAGCAGCTTGATTAGGCTGCACTGTAAGAGGGAGAGACAAGGTAGTTTTTTTAACATAAAATAAAAATTACACTATATTTTTTCATAGATAATAGCCACACATATAGTACAGAGGCTGGAGTGTATGTAAGCAACTTGATGAAGCTGCAATGTAAGATGAAGAAACAAGGCAGTTTTTACACTATAATAAAAAAAAATGTGTTTATTTTTTCCAGAAACAATTGCCACAAATATTGCACTCTCACTGCACAGCATGTAACCAGCTTGATTAGGCTGCAATGTAAGAAGTGATGAGTAAGCTTTTAACATTGAATTAAAAGTTGAGTACATTATTTCAGAGACAATAGTTACAAATATTGTACAGTTGCTTTAGTTAGGCAGGTTTATTAGGTCATAATGCAAATTAAAGTGTATTATTTATTCCCATACATACTGTACAGTCGATGCACAATACTTTACAGCTTTAATAGGCCCAATCAAGAGGAAGGTACAAAGCGTGTTTTATCAAGAAATTTTTATATTTGAGTGTAATTTTTCACAGACACTAGCGAGGAATATTGTGCAGTCAATGCAGGAAGTCCTGGCCAGCAGAAGAAATGGATGTTGCAAAGCAGTAGAAGCTGATGGACAGGAACTTGTAAAATATGTCATCCAAGAGCTTGCAGAATGCAAATTAAAGTGTATTATTTATTCCCATACATACTGTACAGTCGATGCACAATACTTTACAGCTTTAATAGGCCCAATCAAGAGGAAGGTACAAAGCGTGTTTTATCAAGAAATTGTAATATTTGAGTGTAATTATTCACAGACACTAGCTAGGAATATTGTGCAGTCAATGCAGGAAGTCCTGGCCAGCAGAAGAAATGGATGTCGCAAAGCAGTAGAAGCTGATGAACAGGAACTTGTAAAATATGTCATCCAAGAGCTTGCAGAACCAGGCAGAATTGTGGTCAAACAAGCAGAAGTTGACAGCAGGAGGAGGTACAGATTTGTAAGGCAAGAGCACGGGTCAGTATCACATGAGCAGAATATGAGTCATAATGATAAGCAAGGTGCGGAATCAAGAAACAAGCAGAATATCGGGTAACTTAGAGATCAAAATCATATGTAGTCAGGAGACAAACCAGGTAAAACACAGAAATGAGCAGAGTCTTGTCCCTGGTCATGGAAGCTAACGACCACTCAGCAATGATACTGAGCCTTGCAGTGCTTTAAATAGGCTGCTGGATGCCAAAACTCAGTTCAAAGTGCACCCGCCTCAGCCCCATATAATCAAATGAGTTTTTCGTTTTCCCCAAAATGTGAATGATTTGGGTTTGTCTCAAACTGATGTTCAACCCAAAACCACAGCTCATCCCAAGCTACCAATTAGGGGCACATCTGTCATAATTATGCGGCGTACACACGCTCAGACTTTCCGGCGGGATTGTCCGCCGGACCTAGTCCAGCGGACCACCCGCCGGACTTTCCAGCGGAGGTCCGCCGGACTTTCTGAACGTGTGGACTTACCCACACACGCCCGTACTTTTCCGGTGGACTTTTCCAGCGGACAATCCGCCGGAGTTTTGGCCAAAGTCCGCGGGACTTTTGAAATGAATGGACTTGCCCACACGCGGAGGAAAGTCCGTTCATTTAGAACGTGACTCCAGGTAGACGGGACTAGTGAAGGAGGTGAACATTGACACTTCGCTAGCCCCGTCACCTGGTATGGATTTAAAGGGGAATCCCTACGCCGAAAAAACGGCATGGGGGTCCCCCCAAATCCATATCAGACCCTTATCCGAGCACGCAGCCCGGCCGGTCAGGAAAGGGGGTGGGGACGAGCGAGCACCCCACGATGTACCCCAACCCATTCACCTAAGGAAAAAAGTGTAAATAAAAAAACTACACAATTTTTAAAAATACTTTATTGCACAGCTCCGGGGGTCTTCTTCTATCTTGGGGGGTCTTCTCGCTGGACTCCTCCGCTATCTTCTGCTCTTTTACTAGCTCTTTCACGAGCAGAGGAGCCCGGCGTTCTTCTTCGACGCCGCCGCCGTCTGAGGGTCTTGTTCCGACTTCGGGGGGCTTCAGGGATCTCTTCTGTTCTTCTTGCCGGGCCTCTGATTTCTTCTTCCAGCTCTTTTACGAGCGGTGGCCTGGGCTTCTGTCGCTGTCGCCTTCTGCTTTGCTTCTTCTTCTGCTTCTTGTTCTTTTTTCTTGTTCCGATGTTGACTCGGCACTGTCTCCTCTTCTAATGGCTCAGACGCGTTGTGCTGTGACTTATATGGGGACAAGGGGCGGGTCACCAGCTCATGTCACATGGTGACCCCGCCCCCCTTATGATGTCACAGTCCCGGAGGATGCTGGGACTGTGACATCATAGGGAGGTGGAAGAAGAAAGCGGAGGCCCGGCAAGAAGAACAGAAGAGACCCCTGAAGTCGGAGCAAGACCCCCAGACGGTGGTGGCGACAAAGAAGAAAGCCGGGCTCCTCCGTTAGTGAAAGAGCTAGTAAAAGAGCAGAAGATAGCGGAGGAGTCCGGCGAGAAGACCCCCCCAAGACGGAAGAAGACCCCGGAGCTGTGCAATAAAGTATTTAAAAAAATTGTGTCCTTTTTTTATTTACCCTTTTTCCTTAGGTGAAAGGGTAGGGGTACATCGTACCCCATACTCCTTCACATAGGGTGGGGGCCGGGATCTGGGGGCCAACTTATTAAAAGGGGCTCCCGGATTCCGATAAGCCCCCCGACAACCAACGGCCAGGGTTGTTGGGAAGAGGCCCTTGTCCTCATCAACATGGGGACAAGGTGCTTTGGGGTGGGGGGGCCGCAGGGCCCCCCTTTCCCCAAGGCACCCCCCATGTTGAGGGCACGCGGCCTGGTACCGCTCAGGAGGGGGGCGCTCGCTTGTCCCCACCCCATTTCCTGACCGGCCGGGCTGCGTGCTCGGATAAGGGTCTAATATGGATCTGGGGGTGACCCCCACGCCGTTTTTTCGGTGTAGGGATTCCCCTTTAAATCCATACCAGGTAGACGGGGCTAGCGAAGTGTCAATGTCGCCGATCAAGGTGGCGGCATTGGATTCCTTCGCTATCCCCGTCTACCTGGAGTCACGTTCTAAATCAGGGATCCTCAAACTCCGGCCCTCCAGCTGTTGCGGAACTACACATCCCATGAGGCATTGTAAAACTCTGACATTCACAGACATGACTAGGCATGATGGGAATTGTAGTTCTTGAACAACTGGAGGGCCATAGTTTGAAGACCCATGTTCTAAATAAACGGACTTTCCTCTGTGTGAGGAAAGTCCGTTCATTTCAAAAGTCCCGTGGACTAGCACACAGACGGCAGGATTGTCCGCCGGACTGCCGAGTCCGGCGGACAATTTTAAGTCAAAACTTAAAACTAGGTCCGCCGGACTTTTGGGGGGAAAAAGTCCCCGGAGCCCCACATACGGTCGGAATGTCCGGCGGACTCTAGTCCAGCGGACATTCCCGCCGGAAAGTCTGATCGTGTGTACGCGGACTTAGTAAGATCTGATGTGTAAGGATTTCATTGCTTTTTAACACTAGGCTTCATTGCACAAATAAATACATAATCATCGCTCTAAATTTAATACTGTGTAGATTCTCTGAACTAAGTTAATGCCATTTTAACCATAACCAACTATTCAACAGGCCAGGGTAGGATTCTGTATTAGAGGTATGTACAAGTCTTGCACTTATTATTACTATATACAGTGATGAGTGAGTTTGATGTTTATGTTCATTGTGTTATGAAAGCTGAGTGAAATGTTGTTTCTGTCAATATGTCATGTTTGTAAAGATGCCCTTTTTTATTGATATGACTAGATAGTTTTCATTCTTTGGCTGGTTTCTGTATCCTTTCATGCGGTTAGATAACTATGTAGATAAACAGATTGATGGACAGATAGTCAGACAGATAGCTGGGTATAATCTGTTGAAATATACTGAATAAGAATAATATCATTTATTTTAACACTGATTGGCATTCCTTCGCTGCAAAGTGGAAATAGGAACTAATTTCTCTTTAAATAGTATTAAAAAATAGCAAACCAACCTATACAAATCCAGGCGTTTGACACTGATATCTCATGACAGGGTTACTTTAAATTAACCTGTACCATTGCCCCTTTCCAAAAAAACTGCTGGTAAATCTGAAATTCCAAATGCTGTGCAATCTGATTGCTGATTGAATACAGCTTTCACATTTATTTCCCAACAATCCATTGGATCTGTTTACTGTTGCATTTGGAATGCCATCATTTTTTTTTTTTTTAATGTAAATTTAAAGGAGAAGCGTGATTGGCAATCATTATCTGTATGTCACACACATACCATTGGTATAACAGTGCTCACACATAAAATCTTAGATCTGGCTAAGAATTGGCCTGAGATGCAGTCAGTCATTCAAACCTGGAAAAGCCTTCTGGTATTGGAAATGGGGTCAGAACTACACCATATAAGCTTCATAAGCCCTATCTCTGTGACGTACAGACATTGAACAAAGAACATAGAAGAAGCAGGCAGGGTCTAGCTAGGGCTACACTAACTAGCGCTACACAGGGGAGGAAAACAAGTTGTAGTGGCCCATAACTGCCATATGATGTCATCATGCTGCTGAACAATAATAACCAATTCAAAACAACACAAAAAATATACATATAAGCGGCCCAGAACATGTTATGTAACAGAATAGTACATAAAGTGAGCAAAAATGGGAATCCCACCTGTTTAAGATAGTAGCACTCACCGAATGGATTTCGGGGGGTGTGATCAAAAATTAGACTACATCAACACAGAAAAATAAAAAACAAATAGATCTCCACACATGAGTTAAACTACCATGTTTTTTTTGCCTTAAAAAAGCGACATACATAGAAAAAATGGTATTCAGTAGTATGTGGCGCTAACCTTCTAGATATTAATCCAGTCTGATAGACTGTAAAAATTAATAATTAATAAATATATAAAAAATATATAAATAATTACTGAGTAAGCAAATAAGTGATAATGTGCAAATAAATGTGCCAATTGTCGTTAACGACTCTTCAATAAAAATAAATAAATAATTTCATTCAATACCATTCCTTAAATAATTGATTCAAATAATCTAAAAAAAACGGAATAAAAATTGAAATAAAAATTCTAATGTGTATCCAATGGTGTCCAAAATGTGCGAATAAATTAAGATTAAGAAAACATATCATACACTAATCTTCAAAATATGCTAAAATACACACATATATAAATAAATATATATTTCTTGTGAATAAAGTGCAAAAAATAGTGATGGTTTTTGTGAATATAACCGTGATTCAAAACAGTCTTGGAAAATCCAATCCTCAGCTGTAATAAATAGTAAATAATAAGTCCTTGGTAGCAGTTCTGATTAAACAAACATCTGAGAAAACCTCTGTGATAATTAAACAGATTTTGGGTGCTGTTTTGGCAAGTGCTCCTTCGTGCATCAATCCATGCTTCTACTGTGGTTTATGGCATTCAGGGTGCTCCCCACTATTTCCCCCAGCCTCTCACCTCTAGGGGTGGCCTCTACAGGCCTAGTAATGCTTGTATGGAAATGCTGGCAACAGCCAGTCTTTCTGTGGATACTGTAGATAAGGATCGCGCTCCCGTTTCCCAAATATGGAAGTATGCGGTTATGAGGAAGAGAAAAGTGGGGATCCAATGTGTAGTATGCTTCAAATAATGATTTATTGAAAAAATAGCAAACTTACAGTTTAGTTAAAAACGATCAGCGATGAAGTGTCACAGTGCTTCCGGTCTCGGCCGTCACCGGAAGTAAAATGGCGACACCTGGCTCCTTCCCTGACGCGTTGCGTCACAACACATGTGACTTTTTCAAAGGGTAATACTCCCCACTGTAGAGGCCGCCCCTAGAGGTGAGAGGCTGGGGGAAATAGTGGGGAGCACCCTGAATGCCATAAACCACAGTAGAAGCATGGATTGATGCACGAAGGAGCACTTGCCAAAACAGCACCCAAAATCTGTTTAATTATCACAGAGGTTTTCTCAGATGTTTGTTTAATCAGAACTGCTACCAAGGACTTATTATTTACTATTTATTACAGCTGAGGATTGGATTTTCCAAGACTGTTTTGAATCACGGTTATATTCACAAAAACACTACCTCCATTAAGTTTGCATGTGCCCCCTCTGCTTGTGTGGATTTTCTTTCCAGCTCCAAAGACATGCTGGTAGGTTAATTAGCGCCTATGGAATTATGCTCTAGTATGTGTTTGCATGCATGTGAGGTAGGAGCCTTTTATTGTAAGCTGCTTGAAGGCATCTGTACAGTATCTCACAAAAGTGAATACACCCCTCACATTTTTGTAAATATTTTATTATATATTTTCATGTGACAACACTGAAGAAATTACACTTTGCTACAATGTAAAGTAGTGAGTGTACAGCTTGTATAACAGTGTACATTTGGTGTCCCCTCAAAATAACTCAACACATAGCCATTAACCTCCCTGGCGGTATGATTATGTCTGGAATTTTGTGCTGAAGGCGGTACAATTATTTTGCATGGAAATTTGGCGTTTTTATATTGTAGGCATGCAATTCTTATGAATAACTCACTTAAATCTGTCCAAACCAGAGTCTAGTAGACATCCCGGGTATGATAAAGTTTGAAACACAAAATCATAAATTATAATAAAATAAAAATATATATAAAAATTATTCAATAATGTAATCAAATCAAAAACACAAAAATTTGCTCAGTTGCAGAATAGTCGCTGTCATTAAATTTAGTGTTTGATGATGAATTGTGATTCTAATTTATTATCGCTGTTTTCTAGCTGGCCTAAAACCACTTTTGCCATAAAGGGACACTTTTTGGTTGCTATGGACAATCTCCAGTTTCCAGGCAGAAAAAAATCTATTTATTATATAAAATGACATGCAGGGCACTGGGCAGACCACTAGGGACAAAGGGGATGTGTATTTTCTTTTATACAGTACTGTAATCTGTAAGATTACAGTACTGTATGTGTATTGTGTTTTTTAACTTTTTTGAATTTGGCGCCGATCTCCGCTCCCGTGCGTCGTAACGTCGCAGGGAACGGAGATCAGCGGCACTCGGGCTCTGTGTGAATCGAGCGAGCAGACGGCTTGCTCACACAGCGGGGAGATATCGCAGGATCCAGGGGACAAGGTAAGTAACTTCCCCCTGTATCCTGCAATGCAAGCCCGAGTCTGGCTTGGGGTTACCGCTTTTGGTACTGAAGTTCCTGCCCCGAGCCAGACTCGGGAATACCGCCAGGGGGGTTAATGTCTAAACTGCTGGCAACAAAAGTGAGTACACCCCTAAGTGAAAATGTCCAAATTGGGCCCAATTAACCATTTTCCCTCCCCGGTGTCATGTGACTCATTAGTGTTACAAGGTCTCAGGTGTGAATGGGGAGCAGCTGTGTTAAATTTGTTGTTATCACTCTCACTCTCTCATACTGGTCACTGGAAGTTCAACATCGCACCTCATGGCAAAGAACTCTCTGAGGATTTGAAAAAAAGAATTGTTGCTCTACATAAAGATGGTCTAGACTATAAAAGATTGCAAAGACCCTGAAACTGAGCTGCAGCACAGTGGCCAAGACCATACAGCGATTTAAAAGGACAGGTTCCACTCAGAACAGCCCTCGCCATGGTCGACCAAAGAAGTTGAGTGCACATGCTCAGCATCATATCCAGAGGTTGTCTTTGGTAAATCGACGTATGAGTTTTGTCAGCATTGCTGCAGAGGTTGAAGGGGTGGGGGGTCAGCCTGTCAGTGCTCTGACCATACGCCACACACTGCATCAAATTGGTCTGCACGGCTGTCGTCCGAGAATGAAGCCTCTTCTAAAGATGATGCACAAGAAAAACAGTTTGCTGAAAACAAGCAAACTAAGGACATGGATTACTGGAACCATGTCTTGTGGTCTGATGAGACCAAGATAAAAATGTATTTGTTCAGATAGTGTCAAGTGTGTGTGGCGGCAACCAGGTGAGGAGTAAAAAGACAAGTGTGTCTTGTCTACAGTCAAGCATGGTGATGGGAGTGTGATGGTCTGGGGCTGCATAAGTGCTGCCAGCACTGGGGAGCTACAGTTCTTTGAGGGAACCATGAATGCCAACATGTACTGTGACATACTGAAGCAGAGCATGATTCCCTCCCTCTGGAGACTTGTCTGTAGGGCAGTATTCCAACATGCTAACTACCCCAAACACACCTCCAAGATGACCACTGCCTTGCTAAAGAAGCTGAGGGTAAAGGTGATAGACTGGCCAGTGGCCAAGCGTGTCTCCAGACCTAAACCCTATTGAGCATCTGTGGGGCATTCTCAAACTAGAGGTGGAGGAGTGCAAGGTCTCTAACATCCACCAGCTCTGTGATGTCATCATGGAGGAGTGAAAGAGCACTCCAGTGGCAACCTGTGAAGCTCTGATGAACTCCATGCCCAAGAGGGTTAAGGCAGTGCTGGAAAATAATGGTTGCCACACCAAATATTGACACTTTGGGCACAATTTGGACATTTTCACTTAGGGGTGTACTCGCTTTTGTTGCCAGTAGTTTAGAAATTAATGGCTGTGTGTTGAGTTATTTTGAGAGGACAGCAAATTGACACTGTTATACAAGCTGTACACTCACTACTTTACATTGTAGCGAAGTGTAATTTCTTCAGTGTTGTCACATGTAAAGATATAATAAAACATTTACAAAAATGTGAGGGGTGTACTCACTTTTGTGAGATACTGTATGTATAATATGTACAGCACTATGTCATTTTTGGTGCTATATGAATACCATAAACACAAACAGCTACTTGAGATTATCCTCATAAACAGCATCCCTCACAGTGAAGTCCAGGGTAGCTCTGGCAAGAAAGGTGAAGGGGTCCAGGGACAAAAGGGCCACCCCTCTGGAACTTCAGTTCTCTAGAGGCAGTTGGGGTTGCTACCTGTAGTAGCTGAGCCTTTTGGAGAAGATGCATGCTATTACATTCTGGATGCATGCTGTTTCTGATAGTGGAAGGCAGTGGCGGCTGGTGTGTTTTTTTTTTTTTTGGTGGGGGGAGGCATGTATCTATCCATTATGCATATGGGGTGGAGAGGATAGGGAGGGCGGCGCCCAGGTGCCCCTAATGGACTGGCCGCCCCTGGTGGAAGGCCTCTTATCTGGCTGAAGATAACTTGCCCAGCTGTCTCTGCCTTATCAGGTGTTGTCTTCCTCAGCTGCTAAGGCAAAGAAGCTGAGCAACTTACCTTCCATGGGCATATCCAGGAAGCCAGCAAGTTGTGGGAAATGGAGTTAACACAAGGCCTGCGCCTGCATTTGAACTTGATGAGTAAATAGGCATTCCTCTACACCTATTGAAGCTGTACATATGACTAGCTTGCATTCCAGCACAGGTTCGCCTGCTATGATTTGTGTTCAATGGAACATGCTGTGCCGTGTTCATGATATCCCATGGCAGGCCCAGCTATAAAATTGATAAGATCGACAAGGTGCACCACTAAGGCCTTTTCTCTGCTACCAATATCTTATTAAAAGTCTACATTTAGATACTATATTAACCCCTTCAATACCCGCCCATAGTCATATGACGCCCACAAGGTGGATCTACCATCCTGGGTGGGCGTCATATGACGTCCTCCCATTCCCGGCCGCCTGGGGGACGCGCGTGCGCGGCATCGCTCGGGACCCGGTGCGGGTGCCCGGTGGCCTCGATGTCCGCCGGGCACCCGCGATTGCCCGTTAAAACAACGGGACCGTGCGGGACCGTGGAGCTGTGTGTGTAAACACACAGCTCCACGTCCTGTCAGCGAGCAGGAGACCGATCATGTGATCCCAGCACGGAGGAACACATGATCGGTCTCCTCCCCTTGAGTCCCCTCCCCCCACAGTTAGAATCACACATTTAGGGAAAACATTAACCCCTCCCCGCCCCCTAGTGTTAACCCCTTCCCTGCCAGTCACATTTACACAGTAATCAATGCAATTTTATAGCAACGATCGCTGTGTAAATGTGAATGGTCCCAAAAATGTGTCAAAAGTGTCCGAAGTGTCCGCCGCAATGTCGCAGTCACGAAAAAAAAATCGCAGATCGCCGCCATTACTAGTAAAAAAAAAAAAAATGCAATAAATCTATCCCCTATTTTGTAGATGCTATAACTTTTGCGCAAACCGATCAATATACGCTTATTGCAATTTTTTTTACCAAAAATATGTAGAAGAATACTTATCGGCCTAACTGAGGAAAAAAATATTTTTTTTTAAAAAAAATGGGATATTTATTATAGCAAAAAGTAAAAAATATTGTGCTTTTTTTCAAAATTGTCGCTCTTCTTTTGTTTATAGCGCAAAAAATAAAAACCGCAGGGGCGATCAAATACCACCAAAAGAAAGCTCTATTTGTGGGAAAAAAAGGACGTCAATTTTGTTTGGGTGTAACGTCGCACGACTGTGCAATTGTCAGTTAAAGCGACGCAGTGCCGAATCGCAAAAAGTGCTCTGGTAAGGAAGGGTGAAAAATGGCCCGGTGCTGAAGCGGTTAATATATATATATATATATATATATATATATATATATATATATATATATATATCTACACACACACTACTGGAAATGCCAGGAATCAACAGCAGAGATGGCTGGATCTGTGTGGCTACTCAAGGAAACTCGGACAAAACTGTGTATGCTTTAAGTAAGACTTATTTACAGTGAAACTAAATCTATACAATCACCAACATACAGCAGACATAAAAATACAAGTGAACCAAAAAGCCCAGTGACAGACTACCTGACTAATAAACCTAACAAACAGAAGCCTAAGCTAACAACTAACTATATACCATATATACAAAATGGGGAACATAGGAAAACTGGAGGTGCAGGTAAATGATGGAAAGGGGGAACCAAAACTGGAATCAGAAACAAGGGGAAGCAGGTACAGGGCAGCAGGATACAAGATACAGCAAACAGGGCAGGAACATGATAAATTACAACATGCTCTGGCAGTAGAAAAACACTGGAGAAAGAGGCACCAGGAGGAGATGACCTAAATGCCCTTCAAGCTACCAGAATCAGGTGGAGACCAATTAATGGAAACTGTGGCTGCTGGGAGACACCCGCTGATGGACACTGGAACTATAACCCTCTGCCCAGGGAACCACAGTGCCACCAGAAGGCCATCCAGGTCCTGAAAGGAAAGCCACAATAACATATTGGGGGAAATTTACTAAAACTAATGCACATAGAATATGGTGCAGCTGTGCTTAGTAACCAATCAGCTTCTAACTGTCAATTAAGCTTTGCCAATAAAACCTAGAAGCTGATTGGTTACTATGCACAGCTGCACCAGATTCTTTGTGCACCAGTTTTAGTAAATCTCCCCACTGTATACAACAAGCAACTGTTATGCTACTGTGCCATAAAATGTGACAACACCTAATAAAAAAGGCCACGTTTAGATAAATGAAAGGCTTATGGCACATGAAATATGACATAATGTCAGTTGTTAAAGGCAAATTTAGAATGTTCTGGCAATTTGCTGGAGTAAATTCCTTTGAGTCTCTGTATCTGGCATTAAGACACAAAATGAAGCTCCATTTGATTGACCTTTGCTAACCATGTAAGACATCAGTGACCTATAATCCTTTAGGGCTTCTTTGATAAACTCATCATGTCAGCAAAGCTCATTTCTCACACCATCCTGATCCTAGCCACAAATCCTGAATCAATAGTTGCGCTCTCTGTTAAAGAAGAATGAATACCAAATACAGCTCCTTCTTACCTTCTTAAACAACTATGTCATAAATCTACTGTGCTAAAATATTTCTTACATGGGACCGTGAACCAGTGTTAAAAATATGATTTTGTTGCCCAGGGGCAAATAAGATAGGATATGGGGGTGAAGTGGGTTTAAAGAAACTCTGCCACAATAAAGAATAAAATGCTGCCAAAAAAGGTGCCTATGCACACGTGAAACTGCTTTCATTCTCCACTGCTTTTCCAAAATTCCATTCTGTTTTGATATCCAAACCATCAGCACTTTCTGAAAATGATAAAGCTTGTCTACCCCTTCTATCCTCTTTTATATACATACTGACCAATGGGGCAGCACATCATAATTATAAGCCAATAAGACTGTGTGGGAGCAGGAGGAACTGGGCACACTCCAACACTACCCAGGAAGCAGAATGGCCTGGCATTACAGTGTAGTGTTGAGATTCAAACAGGATATCCAGAATTCAAATGCAATAGAACTTTTTAAATTTCAATCAAAGTCATGGTCATTGTACGAGGCCTTCATAATAATCGGCCTCCTTTCTCAACATACTTTTGGCAACGTTCATAAAGTTTCTGGAAACTGTCAGCAAAGGCTTCTTTAGGAATCAATCTCAGAACCGCTGTCACACATTCTTGGATTGTCACCACGTCCGCAAAACATGCGCTTTTCATTGCGCTTGGGGAAACAGAAAGAAGTCCGCAGGCGCCAGATCAGGGAGTACGGTGAATCATCGAGAACAGGTACGCCGCGCTGTGCCAAGAATTGGCACACATAGATCGCACAATGCACAGGCAACTGCAGCAACATCCATGCAGCAACATCCACTGTCCAGTCCTGTGCAGCTCTGTCCGAACACTGCAAATGCATCGTAGCAACCATTTCAAAACTCCCTCATAGAATGTGTCGTTCACGGTTTAACACGCAGGAACACATTCCTTATGGATGGATGGTGCCATAGTTGTCAAAGAAGACGATCAACATTGTCTTGGCCTTGGACTTTTACAGGCTACTCTTTTTGGGTAGCAGGGAACAAGGTGAATGCCATTAGATTGATTGCCGCTTGGAATCCGGATCGAACTGGCAGCACCAGATCTCATCCCCTGTGACGATGGTTCACAGAAAGGATGGATCCTGGTCACACATGGTAATGAAATCTCCAGAGGTTTCCATCTGTTTTGCTTTCTGTTCAGCTTCCATGTCCTTGCTAATGCCCAAAACCTCTGCCATCAATCGTACAGTCAGTCGGCGATCTTGTGCCAGCATTTGTCACACTGGCTCGATCATGTCTGGGTTCTGCTTGTCGACGGCCGACCTAAACGTGGCTCATCTTCATTCATTTCCTTCTTGTCGCAAAAACGTTTGAACCAGTCATAAACACATTTTTTGCTCATGGCTTCCGTCTAGCACACTTGCACCAACATTTCATGTGCCTCCATCGCTGTTTTCCGCAATTTGTAGCAGAACTTGATGTTTATTCATTGCTCCATTGCGCTGTGACCCTACCTCTCACACCAACTACATTTGACTGCCTGCAGCAGGTTTACCCTGACGGTTACATGTACTCCACGCTAGGTGACACAGACACTTCTCGACGTGTCTCTGGATAGTCATGTGCATGTGCGCCCACCTTACCTATGTTGCCGTTCTGACCATTCACCTTGTATTTTGGCATCAGACCTCAATGCCCTGCACAAACTCTGACTCTGGTCAACAGACTTAAAGCAGTCAATATTATGTGTGAGCAGGATAACCCAGTCCTTCACACTAAGGGAAACCCAAGTATAGCCAAAGTGTCAGTGTTAAGAAATCTCATAGAAAACCACCGCTCAGACAAGGACTCCCTGTTCCCCTCACTGCGAGCGCTGGGTGCCGATCCTATGAGCCTACTCCATCCTAGGAGTGAGATTTTTCTCAGATTCAAACCCCCTCACATGCTCTTTCTTTCCCCTGATGCAGTAGCTCTAAACACAGCGTTTGGGAACTCATTCCTGTGATGGTGGAGGTGAGCAGTAATGACTAGGCCTCCCGTACCAAGGTCCGAGCAACATCCTGGGAGTATTCCATTCAGGCTTGAGGATGTACATAAATTGCCTATACCTATAGCAAGGGTATTATTCAAATTTAGTCAGAGCTGCACAGTTTGTTTTTATCTACAGACATCCCTTATCTGCAGAGGCAGTTTTTTTGGTAAAGGTGAACTAACCTGTTAACGACTTCTCAACTGCCTGCCGTACATATACTGCGGCAAGGCGGTGCTATTTCGTTAAATCATGTACCTGTACGTGATTTTGTCAATAGCCACTGGGGGGCGCGATGCACGCAGCTGGGGCCACGATCGCGCGCTGATTGGCCACAGCGGGAGCCAATCAGTGGGCACGGTGGACGCAATGTCTGCCGGCCACTCACGATTGCTCCCTGCAGAGACAGAACGGCGGTCTTCTGATGTAAACAAGCAGACTGCCGTGCTGTCAGGCATGGACACTCTGATCTAGTGTTCCTGCTAATCAGGAACAGGGATCAGAGTGTCCATGCAGTGAGCCCATCCCCCACACAGTTAGAAACACACTGAGGAAACACTGTTAACCCTTTGACCTTCCCTGCCAATGTAATTTATACTGTGTCAGTGCATATTTTTAGCACTGATCACTGTAATAATGTCACCGGTTCCCTAAAAAATGTCAAAAGTTTCAGCTAGGTGTCCGATCAGTCCGCCGCAATGTCACAATCCCACTCAAAATCGCTGATCACCATCATTACAAGTAAGAAAATAAATACAAATGCCATAAACATATCCCCTATTTTGTAGACGCTATAACTTTTGCACAAACCAATCAATATATGCTTATTGGGATTTTTCTTTTTCCAAAAATATGTAGCAGAATACACATTGGCCTAAATTGATGAAGAAATTAGATTTTTTTTTAATTTTATTGGATATGTATTATAGCAGAAATTAAAAAATATAGTTTTTTTTTTTTTTCAAAATTGTCATTCTTTTTTTGTTTATAGCACAAAAAATAAAAACCATAGAGGTGATCAAATACCACTAAAAGAAAGCTCTATTTGTGGGAAAAAGGGACATCAATTTTATTTGGGTACAGCATCGCACGATCACGCAATTGTCAGTTAAAGTAACGCAATGTCATATCGCAAAAAAAATGGCCTGGTCATTAAGGGGGTAAAACCTTGCGGGGCTGAAGTGGTTAATGACATAATACGTATAGCTTTTTCATTTTATATACCTTAGATTTGATTCTGGTTTTGAATATCTGAAAAATGGTGACAGTGACTGTATTGCTGTTTTGTATAGCCCCACATTTGTTTGTTTTTGACTAGCTTAGTAAATGTAATTGTAATATTTAAACCTCTTGGTTATATTTCAAGCACATAACCCATCAACTGTGGCTTACAACATGTCTTTTAAGACTTGTTAAGTAACGCTATAAAGATTAAAGAGCATGCTTACATCTATATAAAAGAGATTCAAGCCACATGATATTTCTACTACTTTACTGTGATTGTATCTCTTCAACAGCAAGCATGTTTTATTATAATTACTGTAATACTATTTTATAGATTATTTTAATCATCCAGTCTTAGCTACAGGCATACCCCACTTTTAAGTACACAATGGGGTTTATTTACCAAAGCTGGAAAGTGCAAAATCAGGCTCGCTTCTGCATAGAAACCAATGAGCTTCTAACCCCAGCTTGTTCAATTAAGCTTTGGTAATAAAACCTGGAAACGCATTGGTTTCTATGCAGAAGCGAGCCTGATTTAGCAATTTCCAGCTTTAGTAAATAAACCCCATTGTGTACTTCAAAGTGGGGTATGCCTGTATTTATTATTCTGCTCAGTAATGTTCTTTGTGATCAAAAACTTTGGGGTTTAGTTATTGAGTTCTCAGTTATTTTATACTTCAATTGGGTGCAGGGTCAAATTACAATATAAAACAAACCAACAAGGGAAAAAAAAGAAGCTTACGATTTTATTAAAAAGAATGAACTTACATTACATAGCTGTAAAAAGTCACATAGGTACCATATAAAGCTTTGTAAATGAAAAATAAACCAATAACTTGGGCAATGGCTACTGCAGGGAGCTTTAAGATCACGTCCCTGAATGTAAAGGGCTTGAACAGCCCGGGCCAAAAGGCACATGGTGTGGCAAGAGGCTCTGAGATTGAACTGCAACATCCTCTGCCTGCAAGAGACCCATTTTAATTCCCAGAAGCCACCCATTTTTCACCACAGAAGGTTCCCACATGTGTACCAGGCTAGTGCCCCCTCAAAAAAAATGGGGGTGCTCATGGCAGTCAGAGACTTGGTTGCATTTACCTTGCTGTCTCAAGACTCTGATCCACAGGGTCGCTATTTGGCCCTGATTTGTAAAATCAATAACGTACCCTATACTATTGTCAATGTTTACTTACCGAATAGACCAATGGCAACACTGAAGAAAATATGGAAAAAAGGTAAGACCCCTCTGCCAGGGGCACGTTATAATGTGTGGTGACTAATACAATTGTGGATCGGAAGCTGGATGTTTCTTCCACTTCGCCGAGCCGCTCACACAGAGTAACACTATCAAGATTCCTGGATGCTGCCCGCTTCAGAAAGGGACACTTTTTGTTCTTCTCTCATGCACATAAAACGTACACCCGTATTGACCTTTTCCTGACAAGTTTCTCTTGCAGAATGTGTATAAATCTGAAATTGGAAATATATAACGTGGTCAGACCACGCGCTGGTGTTGGTCATGGTGGGGGGGGGGGGACTGGGGACGGGGGCAAACAGATGGAGTAATGATGCAGTGCTGATGTCCCGCCCTGAATATAGACATACTATACAGCAGGCTTTACAAGAATTTTTTGCACTGAATGCCCCGTCCTCAGAGGACCCCTTCACATTGTGGAACACGCACAAGGCGTATATAAGAGGGGTTTTGATGAAACTGAGTGCTACAGAAAGGAGGCAAAGGACGCAACATCTGAATGAAACCCTAACCTCCATTAAACATTTAGAGCAAGCACATAAGCAGGACCCCCAACCACGAGTCCTAGAGCAGTTAGTTCAGGCAAGAAATGAACTAAGACAAATTTTAGCCAGCCAGCACAATAAACTTATGAGATCAGGGAAAGCAAATTTAACAAATTTTAAAAAGCAAAATTAACACATCTTTACCTCCCGCATATGGGGCAGAAATTACTAAATCCACAAGATATGGCGGACGCCTTTAGTTCGTACTACAGCTTTTTATATAACTTAGAAGGCCAAGAAAATACCCCTCAACCTACTCTAGAGGCAATAGACAATTTCTTAAACTCTATATCATTGCCCTCCTTGACCTCAGAGGACAGGGAGATTCTTAATCAACCGTTCATGCAGATAGAAATCAATAAGGCCATTAATTCATTACCCCACGATAAAGCGCCCGGACCAGTAAAAAATGTAACGTGGATTTTGAATTATTTTGAGGGTGACTTCAAGACTAAATGGATTTCTTATTTATTTAATAAAATGTCAAGACAGAGTGCAAAAAAACACTTTAAAACCACAACATCATATTGCCCACACCCTGTCCTATTCTCGTTTCCCCAATTACAAATTGGCCAGCGTCCGGATAGTATGCAAGTACATAGAGAGATGAGGCAGAATTTATCTTGAAATAAAAATGTAAGTGTATTATCTGAAAGGCAATAGCCACAAATATAGTACAGTGGCTTTGTACAAGAATAGGTAATCAGCGGAATGATCAGACGGGAAGTAACTGTAGCTTGCAGTTCACTAAACAGGTGAAAAGTTATACCAATACCAAATAGAAACCCTCACTTTCCAGGGGATATATGTGTGTGCCCGATTCTCCCGCAGGTTCCTATCACCACAGCTCCCGGGACAGATACTCATAGCAGCCCACAGTTTGCAGTACCGTATATTTTGAATCTTACCCGAATTGTAAGTATTTTGGGGCTGGACATCTTCTCTCTTTCCCCCCCATTCCCTCCAAGTTGTTTGGGGTAAACATTAGACTACATTGGCATTTATATGTCTTTTGCAGATATGCTGCTCATCTGCTCCTGAGGAAGTGAAGCAAATCTACGAAACGCATTGAGCTTTATTGGCTGTAGCCATGTCCTTATCACACTTCCTTTTCCATTTAGACTATTATAAAAATGTTTTACCATTCTAACTGATTCTATCACATGGAGTACAACTGGCTTACACAATTGGCTACTGCATTGTGCTACATTGTTATCTATGTACATATATGAATTGTCAATATGTCATTGGTGTAAAAATAGAGACACGCGACACCCAATTCGGTTAACATTATTTTGACTATAGCACATTGCAGTTAATACAGGCATGGCTATTAATGATTTTATATATATATATATATATATATATATATATATATAATCATTAATACCCATTGTAGCAGAGCGTCCCAGAGAGAGCCAGGAGAAGTCCTGTTCGGGGTTTATACGTCTCCCAGGCTCCTCTCATATACATTCAGAGGTCTCTGAGACATGATCCAGTTCGGATCTTAGTCCTCCTTTCCAGGCTAATTTAAGCTCCCCTGAGCAAACAGCCTTTGCTCTCTGCCTGGGACACACAAACAGGGATGGTTTGTGAGGAGCCAAAAGGTTGGTAAAACCCTTTAAAAACTCTTTACAGAAACTGACAAGCGGTAGGCTTGCTCAGCCTGATAGTTAGAGACGGTGAATGGTATAGTTAGAGCCGAGACACGGCTAGGACTTTTGTTTGTTTATTTCTGTTTTGATATGTTTTCTGGAAGACTGTGCAACACCTGTGTATGGACTTGTATTTAAACCAAATAAACCCAGCACTGTTTTTACTACCTCAAGTGGATTTGGTATCTGTGCCTTACTAAACAGCTCATCCCAGGGAGCTTTGTACCTGCTACCTGTCCCCCAGGTTACATATGGTGGATTTCAGCGGGCAGCTGTAGTAAGTTACTACTTAAAAGGCCAGTACCTAGAGTAACTAAACATGGAGGAAATCCTAAAAAAGTTGATGATATCCAACGCTGCGCAACAGCAAACAAACGCTGCACTTCAAGCTGCACAACAGCAAGCAACCGCTGAACAGCAGAAAACAAATGCTGCACTACAGCAAGCAAACGCTGCACAGCAGAAAACAAACGCTGCACTCCACGCTGCACAACAGCAAGCTAATGCTGCAATCCACGCTGAACAGCAGAAAACAAATGCTGCACTCCACGCGGCACAACAGCAAGCAAACGCTGCACAACAGCAAGCTAATGCTATCGCACAGGAACAAACGCAGAGGCTGTTTGAACAGCTAGCCACTGATGCAAAAGCAGATAGGAAAACCTTGTCTGAGGTTGTGGAGACAATAGCACAGTGGTCACCTGCTAACGTTGATAATGTTGGAGACAAGCCCTCAGCCATCCATGTGGCTCGCTTTTTGTCGAACATGACTACAGATGATGATCCAGAGGCCTTTCTGCTAACGTTTGAACGGACCGCTGAGAGGGAAGGTTGGCCTAAAACCCAGTGGGCAGGACTGGTCGCCCCGTTGCTTACTGGGGAATCGCAGAAGGCCTACTATGATTTGGAGTCAGCAGAAGCAGCAGACTATGAAAAGGTCAAACAGGAAATACTGGCACGACTTGGTGTCACTTTGGCAGTTCGAGCACAGCGGGTCCACAGCTGGTCCTTCCAAGACGAGAAGCCTCCAAGATCGCAGATGTTCGACCTAATTCACCTGGTGAGGAAATGGCTACAGCCGGAGTCCCTGTCTGGGCCACAAATAGTGGAGCGTGTGGTCATGGACCAGTTTCTGAGGTCACTACCCATTTCCCTGCAGGAGTGGGTGAGTCAAGGAGACCCCAATTCGGCAAACCACCTGGTGGAACTTGTTGAAAGGTATTTTGCTGCAAAGAACCTGGTCACCACCCCTACAGCCGCACGGACTTTCCGCCCAAAGCCACGGTCTCCCCAGGCAACCGGTAAGACTGTTCCAGGGGAAGTGGGTGGTAAGCATGGCAAGGAAATAGGGGGGAGGATTTTTGGTGCCAGGACTGAAGCTTGGCATCCCAAACAAGGGAAGCCAGTGCCTGTCAGCAAACCAAACTGGGGAAACGTCAGGTGTTTTCGTTGCCAAGAAATGGGACATGTTGCGGCAAATTGTCCATTGACAGATGAACCAATGCAGTGTGATTTATCTATTAGAAGGCAGTCTATGTTTGCAGCGGTTTCATGTACTGCAACCCCAAATATGAGAAAACCAATGTGCCAAATGACTGTGAATGATAAGCCTATTACAGCCTTGCTGGACTCTGGAAGTCTAGTGACTTTGGTTACAGCTGAAATGATTGAACCTGTGAATTATCATGCAGAAAATATTGCTGTGATCTGTATACATGGGAATACCCGGGAGTATCCTGTAACCACTGTTCACTTTAAAACTGGTTTAGGTACAGTGACCCATCCGGTTGGACTTGTTCCCCACTTAGTGCATGAGGCCATCATTGGTAGGGACTTCCCTAAGTTTTGGGAACTGTGGGATCATCCCAACTCGGTCGCAGTACCTGACTCAGTCGCAGAGCCAGAATTTATGGCCACTACTGACAATGTGGGTTCAGGGGACTCTTCTCAGGGCTCCCCGCTTTTCCTCTATCGGTTATGGCAGGAGAGCTGGAGGACCCTGAGGAGGTCCCCACTACCAGTAGAGCCGGACAGCCATCTGTTTGATGACCTTAATGTGCATAAGGAAAATTTTGTTACTGAGCAGAGAAAAGACCATACCCTTTCCAGGGCCTGGGAAAATGTAATAGTGATTAATGATGTACCTGTCGAACCCGGGGACAGGCCCTGTTTTCCTTATTTCAGCAGCAATGAGGATTTACTGTATCGTGTATGTAAAATGAATGATGAAGTGGTTGAGCAGTTGGTGGTCCCTAAGCCATACAGACGGCTAGTGTTAGAACTTGCCCATGGGCACTTGCTAGGAGGCCATTTAGGGGTTGAAAAAACGACTGAAAGGGTGTTGCGCAGGTTTTACTGGCCCGGGATACAGAAAGATGTTAAGAATTACTGTCAATCCTGTCCTGTGTGTCAGATGTCAGCCCCACTATCCCATTTCCGAAGTCCTTTAGTGCCCTTGCCTATCATTGAAGTGCCCTTTGAGAGGATTGCCATGGACCTTGTGGGCCCACTTCCCAAGTCTGCCCGGGGTCATCAGCATATCCTCGTAATCATGGATTATGCTACCCGTTACCCTGAAGCAATTCCCTTACGTGCCGCGTCTGCTAAAAACATTGCCAAAGAACTGTTTATGGTGTTCAGTCGGGTTGGCATCCCGAAAGAAATCCTTACAGACCAGGGCACCCCGTTTATGTCGCGAATAACTAGGGAGCTCTGCAAGTTATTTAAAGTGACGCAGCTGCGAACCTCAGTGTATCATCCTCAAACGGATGGCTTAGTTGAACGCTTCAATAAGACGTTAAAAAGCATGTTAAAAAAGGTTGTGGACAAGGATGGGAAAAACTGGGACTTCCTGATACCATACTTGATGTTTGCCATCAGGGAGGTTCCCCAGTCCTCTACGGGGTACTCCCCATTTGAGTTGCTTTATGGGAGACACCCTCGGGGACTCTTAGACATAGCCAAAGAAACTTGGGAGGGAGAACAAACACCCCATAAAAGTGTCATTGAGCATATTGCCCAAATGCAGGAGAGGATTGCAGCAATCATGCCAGTGGTAAAAGAACACTTACTGCAGGCCCAGGCAGCCCAACAGAGAATATACAACAGTGGGGCCCAACTCCGTGTTTTCTCACCTGGTGACAGGGTCCTGGTGTTAGTTCCCACTGTTGAGAGCAAGTTCCTGGCTAAGTGGCAGGGTCCCTTTGAAGTAATTGAGAGAGTTGGGGAGGTCAACTACAAGGTTTATCAACCAGGAAAAAGGAAGCCCGAACAGGTTTACCATATAAACCTGTTAAAACCCTGGAATGATAGAATGGCGTTAACTGCGAGGCCTCTCCCAGTAACGCCTACGGGTACTGAGTCCCCTCTCATCCCTGAGGTCACGATTCCAGACACCCTCTCATATTCCCAAAAACAGGACACTAGAGAATTCCTGATAAGGAATAGAGAGAAGTTTTCAGAGTTACCTGGCACGACTTCAGCAGTTCAGCATGATATTGTTACTGAACCTGGGGTATGTGTCAAGCTCAAACCTTACCGAGTTCCTGAAGCGAGGAGAAAGGACATCAGCAAGGAAGTTAAACAAATGTTGGAGCTGGATGTCATTGAGGAATCCAATAGTGACTGGTCTAGCCCCATTGTGTTAGTCCCAAAACCGGATGGCACGTGGAGGTTCTGTAACGACTTCAGGAAACTTAATGCTGTGACAAAGTTTGACACATACCCAATGCCCAGAGTAGACGAACTTATAGACCGACTTGGCAAGGCTCGCTATCTTACCACTTTGGACTTGACAAAAGGGTATTGGCAAATACCCCTAACTGGTAGCGCCAAAGAGAAGACTGCGTTTGTGACCCCAGACGGTTCCTTTCAATATAAAAAAATGCCTTTTGGGTTACAAAATGCCCCAGCGACATTTCAGAGGGCCATGGACAGGACCCTAAAACCCCACCGACGATATGCAGCAGCCTATCTAGATGACATAGTGGTACATAGTACTGATTGGGAGTCTCACTTGCCTCGTGTCCAGGCTGTTCTTGATTCCCTCTTCAAAGAAGGTTTTACGGCAAATCCAAAAAAATGTGCCATTGGTCTAGAGCAGGAGTCTCCAAACTACGGCCCTCCAGCTGTTACGGAACTACACGTCCCATGAGGCATTGTAAAACTGACATTCACAGACATGACTAAGCATGATGGGAATTGTAGTTCCTGAACAACTGGAGGGCCGTAGTTTGGAGACCCCTGGTCTAGAGGAAGCCAGGTATTTGGGCTACACTATTGGCCGTGGTGTCATAAAACCACAAGTGAGTAAAATAGCAGCCATCCAGGAATGGCCACGCCCTGCAAACAAAAAGCAGGTCAGGGCCTTTCTTGGTATTGCGGGGTATTATAGAAGATTTATCCCAAATTTTGCAACTATAGCTGCCCCTCTGACAGACCTTACGAAAGGGAAAGACTCTGTAATGGTGAAATGGTCCCCAGTAGCAGAGGAGTCTTTCCAGGTCCTGAAGAAGGCTCTGTGTGCACAGCCAGTACTGTACTCTCCCGATTTCTCCAGAGAGTTTTTGGTTCAGACGGATGCGTCTGATGTTGGTATCGGGCGGTACTGTCACAGGTATACAATGGGGAAGAACACCCTGTCGTGTACCTAAGCAGAAAGCTCAATGACCATGAGAAAAAGTATGCGGTCATTGAAAAAGAATGTTTAGCCATAAAATGGGCCGTGGACGCACTCAGATACTATTTGTTAGGGCGCCAGTTTGACTTAATAACTGACCATGCTCCCTTGAAATGGATGGCCCAAAAGAAGGAGACTAATAGACGAGTGAACCGGTGGTTTTTGGCTCTACAGGATTACTCCTTCACCGTAAAACACAGGCCAGGTGTGGAGATGGGGAATGTAGATGCCCTGTCCCGTGTTCACTCCTGTTGGGCCACAGGTGTTCCAACCCTGGGGTTGAAACAAGGGGGGAGGATATGTAGCAGAGCGTCCCAGAGAGAGCCAGGAGAAGTCCTGTTCGGGGTTTATACGTCTCCCAGGCTCCTCTCATATACATTCAGAGGTCTCTAAAACATGATCCAGTTCGGATCTTAGTCCTCCTTTCCAGGCTAATTTAAGCTCACCTGAGCAAAGAGCCTTTGCTCTCTGCCTGGGACACACAAACAGGGATGGTTTGTGAGGAGCCAAAAGGTTGGTAAAACCCTTTAAAAACTCTTTACAGAAACTGACAAGCGGTAGGCTTGCTCAGCCTGATAGTTAGAGACGGTGAATGGTATAGTTAGAGCCGAGACACGGCTAGGACTTTTGTTTGTTTATTTCTGTTTTGATATGTTTTCTGGAAGACTGTGCAGCACCTGTGTATGGACTTGTATTTAAACCAAATAAACCCAGCACTGTTTTCACTACCTCAAGTGGATTTGGTATCTGTGCCTTACTAAACAGCTCATCCCAGGGAGCTTTGTACCTGCTACCTGTCCCCCAGGTTACACCATGCATGTATTAACTGCAATGTGCTATGTTATCTGTTTATGTAAATAAATATGTCAAAATTCATTTTTTACCGAATTGGGTGTCGCGTGTCTCAGCTAAAGTCCCAAACTCCTCTTTTTGATCTCAGATTTAGGGATGGAGGCGCATGAGTACATATGCTTCATTCAAAGTCCCCCCCAAAAAAAACCTTCTAGTTAATATTTACCGGAATAGGTAATCAGCTGAATGATCACACAGGTAGTAACAGTAACTTGCATTTCACTAAACAGGTGAAAAGATAGAAGCAATAATGCAAAACAGTTTCAGGATGGCAAGTATGCATACAGCGTAGAATACAAAACAGATTATGAAAGCTGAACAAACACTGACTTTTCACTGCAATGTCTCGTTTGCCCAATCAAAAATGCCCCCTTAATGACTGCCCCACTTACTCCTACTTCTCACTGCCAGCACCCCAACACTTCTTACTCCTTGGCCTCCTGCTGCCTCTGCCTCACAGCTCAAAAGGATAGAAGCAATAGGTAAAGGGTCTTGTTGGCCCTGAGATGGCAGCAAATTCTCTTTGTTCTCTTTTGCTCCCTTTTGATCCATTAAATATACAATTAAATGTGTGTTTGTTATACCTGTTTGAAAAGTATAAAATGTAAATAAATATATATTGATCCTGCCAGAAATCGTAATAGCTGTTAATTGCATGTGACCTTTATCTTTTCTGTTTGTAATAAGTTATAATAATAATAATAGTAATAATAATAATAATAGTAATACGTAATAAAGAATTGTTCCCAGCTATCTCAGCATACTACAGAAGTCCTCTCCTCTATATTATGTAGAAGAGAAGCGTTTATGTAGCCCTTGTGAGCTGGGGATAGGTAGCTGGTACAAAAGCTCCCTGGGGTGAGCACACTTTTGGGCACAGATACCAGTCCAGTGAGGTAGTGACAAACAGTGCAGTGTTTATTGGTGCTATTTACAAGTTTATTTACAGGTGCTGTACAGTGTTTCACAAAATTAACGAAAACAAGCGAAAATTCCAAAACAGAATCCTAGCCATGTCCTGGCACAAAATCCACATCCTAACTACCAGGCTAAGCAAGCCTAATGCTTTTCAGTCTCCACATGCAATGGTACAGTTTCCACCAACATTGCAGCTTTCACAGACCTGACTTGTCTGTTTCCCGGGCACAGGAGCACTCACTCTGAGTTCCAGTTGATCCTAAATTGCCAAAAGGGAGAAGTGCAAAACCCAAACTGGATATAGAAATCAGAGGAGCCTGGGAGATGTGTAAACCCTGAACAGGACTTTTCCAGGCTCCCTTTGAGACACTCTGCAACACCCTGATCTAAAAACAGAACGCTATGTATGCAAACAATTATATGTACAGTGCCTTGAAAAAGTATTCATACCCCCTTGAAATTTTCCACATTTTGTCACGTTACAACCAAAAACGTAAATGTATTTTTATTGGGATTTTATGTGATAGACCAACACAAAGTGGCACATAATTGTGAAGTAGAAGGAAAATGATAAATGGTTTTCCAAATTTTTTACAAATAAATATCTGAAAAGTGTGGCGTGCATTTGTATTCAGCCCCCCTGAGTCAATACTTTGTAGAACCCCCTTTCGCTACAATTACAGCTGCAAGTCTTTTTGGGGATGTCTCTACCAGCTTTTCACATCTAGAGAGTGATATTTTTGCCCATTCTTCTTTGCAAAATAGCTCAAGCTCTATCAGATTGGAAGGAGAGCATCTGTGAACAGCAATTTTCAAGTCTTGCCAAAGTTTCTTAATTGGATTTAGGTCTGGACTGGGCCATTCTAACACAGAAATATGCTTTGATCTAAACCATTCCATTGTAGCTCTGTCTGTATGTTTAGGGTCGTTGTCCTGCTGGAAGGTGAACCTCTGCCCCAGTCTCAAGTCTTTTGCAGACTCTAACAGGTTTTCTATTAAGGTTGCCCTGTATTTGGCTCCATCCATCTTCCCATCAACTCTGACCAGCTTCCTTGACCCTGCTGAAGAAAAGCATTCCTACAACATGATGCTGCCACCACCATGTTTCACAGTGGGGACGGTGTGTTCAGGGTGATGTGCAGTGTTCGTTTTGGCCAAAAAGTGAAATTTTAGTCTCATCTGACCAGAGCACCTTCTTCCACATGCTTGCTGTGTCCCCCCACATGGCTTTTCGCAAACTGGAAACGTGACTTCTTATGACTTTCTTTCAACAATGGCTTTCTTGTTACCACTCTTCCATAAAGGCCAGATTTGTGGAGTGTATGACTAATATTTGACCTATGGACAGATTCTCCCACTTGAGATGTGGCTCTCTGCAGCTCCTCCAGAGTTACCATGCTTCTGTGATTAATGCTCTACTTGTTTGGCCTCTCAGTTTAGTTGGACGGCCATGTCTTGGTAGGTTTGCTGTTGTGCCATATTCTTTCCATTTTTGGATGATGGATTGAACAGTGCTCCATGAGATTTTCAAAGCTTGGGATATGATTTTATAACCTAACCCTGCTTTAAATGTCTCCATAACTTTATCCCTGACCTGTCTGATATGTTCCTTGGCCTTCATGTCGCTGTTTGTTCACTAAGGTTCTCTAACAAACCTCTGAGGGCTTCACAGAACAGCTGTATTTATACTGAGATTAATTTACAGGCACGCAGACTCTATTTACTAATTAGGTGACTTCTGAAGGCAATTGGTTCCACTAGATTTTAGTTAGGGATATCAGAGTAAAGGGGACTGAATATAAATGCACGGCACACTTTTCAGATATTTGTAAAGAAAATTGAAAACAGTTTATAATTTTCATCCAGGTTCACAATTATGTACCACTTTGTGTTCGTCTATCACATAAAATCCCAATAAAATACATTTGCATTTTTGGTGGTAACTAGAGTTGAGCGGACACCTGGATGTTCGGGTTCGGCGGGTTCGGCGGAACTTCGGAAAAAAGTCTGGGTTCGGGACCGAACTTGACCCGAACTTGACCTCGAACTCCGAACCCCATTGTCAATGGGGACCCAAACTTTTGAAGACTAAAATGGCTGTAAAAAAGTAATGGAAAGGGCTAGAGGGCTGGAAATGGCAACAAAATGTTGTTAGAGCATGGCAAGTGCTCTGCAAACAAATGGATAGGGAAATAACTTAAAATAACATAAAAAAATTTAAAAAAAAAATGCTGGAGGCCCCCTTCTCAGCAGAAGAGCTACAGGAAGTCAGTAAGAACCTCAGAAACTCAACAGCACGATGCCGCACATATGGTGGGAATACCCCAGAATACGCACTTTCTGGAAAAAATGATTCAATAATGGATAAGATAGTGGGAAAATAAAATACTTGGAAATTAAAAAAATGAAAAAATTATAATCTTGACCTAGGAGGACGAAATTCAAATGGAGTAGGAGGTTGAGGTGGCGGTGGATGTGGCGGTGTAGGTGGAAGCGGCGGTGGAGGAGGACGAGGTAGCCAACACTGGTTCAAAAATACAATGGCTGGGTAAGGCTAGTGGTGAATGATGTGTCGAATTCTGTCCCCCGTCGCATAGTGTCCGCCCTGTACTGCGCTTGCTCAGTACGTAGGACAAGGGGATTTTGAAACTCTCCAAAGACGATGCGCGGTGACTCCAGGTTCAAGCCACATCATCCGAGGTTGAAGCCTAGCCAAGCGAGCCCTGTTACTATGTGCTACCGTATGTCCACTTGGATGGTGGGGCTTGAACCTGCACTCACTGCCCAGGCGACGTTCATCTTTGGAGATTTGGTGAATCTCCTTGTCCTCCGTACTGCGCAAGCACTGCGCCTGCACAGTAAGTGGCCGGACACTAGCCGATGGCCAGACAGTTTTTGTCAGAACACCGGTATACGTGTCTATTCTGCACAAGGTACGGACAAGTCCTGTGGGATCCATGCCTGGTTCATTTTAATGAACGTGAGCTTGTCCACATTGGCTCTGGACAGGCGGCTGCGCTTGTCTGTGATAACGCCCCCTGCCGTGCTAAATACACGTTCAGATAATACACTGGCTGCAGAGCAGGCCAGCACCTCCAAGGCGTAAAGGGCAAGCTCAGGCCATGTGTCCAATTTGGAGACCCAGAAGTTGAAGGGGGCAGACCCGTCATTCAGTACGTGTAGGCGTGTGCACACATACTGCTCCACCATGTTGGTGAAATGCTGCCTCCTGCTAAGACGTTCCATCTCAGCTGGTGGTGCTGGTTGTTGTGGCGTGCTGACAAAGCTTTTCCACATTTCGGCCATGTTAACCCTGCCTTCTGAGGTGCTGGCGGTGCCCCGGCTGCGTTGGCGTCCTCTTCCTCCTCCTCTGCCTTCGCCTTGTGCTTCCACCGTACCCCCTGCTGCCAAGTGGGAATGCCACCAGCAGCGCGTCTACCAGCGTGCGCTTGTACTCGCGCATCTTACGATCATGCTCCAGTGAGGTAATTAAGGCCGGCACGTTGTCCTTGTAACGGGGATCCAGCAGGGTGGCCAGCCAATAATCAGCACCAGTTAAAATGTGGGCAACTCGGCGGTCGTTGCGGAGACACTGCAGCATGTAATCGCTCATGTGTGCCAGGCTGCCCAGAGGCAAGGAAAAGCTGTCCTCTGTGGGAGGTGTATCGTCTGTGTCCTCTCTATCCCCCCAGCCACGCACCAGTGATGGACATGAGCTGGTCTGGGTACCACCCTGCTGTGAACATGGTTCCTCCTCCTCCATCTCCTCCTCATCCTCCACCTCGTCATCCTCCAGAACTGTGCCCTTGCTGCCGGACAATTGTGTACCTGGCGCTTGTTGGTGCAGGAACCCACCCTCATAGCCACTTGTAAATGACTGCCCTGAAAGCCTTGGAAATTAACCCTCTTCCTCCTCCTCCTCCTCCTCCTGTGCCACATCCTCTTCTATCATCGCCTGAAGAGTTTTTTCAAGGAGGCATAGAACTGGGATAGTAACGCTGAGAACGGCGTCATCGGCACTGGCCATGTTGGTGGAGTACTCGAAACAGCGCAACAAGGCACACAGGTCTCGCATGGAGGCCCAGTTATTGGCGGTCAAGTGGTGCTGTTCCGCAGAGCGACTCACGCGTGCGTGCTGCAGCTGAAACTCCACTATCGCCTGCTGCTGCTCGCACAGTCTGGCAAGCATGTGCAAGGTGGAGTTCCACCTTGTGGGCACGTCACATATGAGACGGTGAGCGGGAAGGCCGAAGTTACGCTGCAGCGCTGACAGGCGAGCAGCAGCAGGGTGAGAACGCCGAAAGTGTGCACAGACGGCCCGCACTTTCTGCAGCAGCTCTGGCATATCGGGGTAATTCTTAAGGAACCTCTGGACCACCAAGTTCAGCACATGCGCCAGGCAAGGGATGTGCGTCAAACCGCCTAGGCCCAGAGCTGCTACGAGATTTCGCCCATTATCGCACACCACCAGGCCAGGCTTGAGGCTCACTGCCACCAACCACTCATCGGTCTGTTGTTCCATGTCCCTCCACAACTGGAAAGGAAAACAGGAAAGTTTTAAAACTGCCTGCTGTCGTTTAGCCCTGGCTGTGCTGAAGTTGGTGGTGAAGGTGTTACGCTGACCGGATGAGGAGGCGGTAGAGGATGAGGAGGCGGAGTAGGAGGAGTTAGCAACAGGAGGCAAACTGAAGTGCCCTGCAATCCTCGGTGGTGGAAGGACATGCGCCAAACTGCTATCCGCCTCAGGCCCAGCCGCCACTACATTTACCCAGTGTGCTGTTAGGGAAATATAACGTCCCTGACCGTGCTTACTGGTCCACGCATCCGTAGTTAGGTGGACCTTGCCACAGATGGCGTTGCGCAGTGCACACCTGATTTTGTCCCCCACTTGGTTGTGCAGGGAAGGGATAGCTCGTCTGGAAAAGTAGTGGCGGCTGGGCACGACGTACTGTGGGACAGCCAATGACATCAGCCTTTTAAAACTCTGCGTCTCCACCAGACAGAATGACAGCATTTCAAAGGCGAGGAATTTTGAAATGCTGGCATTCAGGGCCAGGGATCGCGGGTGGCTAGGGGGGTACTTCCTCTTCCGCTCCAGTGTTTGGGAAATAGAGAGCTGAACGCTTCCATGGGACATTGTGGAGATGGTTGGTGACCCAGGTGGTAGTGTTGCTGGCAGATCCTCTGTTTGCGGGTTGGCAGGTGTCACTGTCACTACAGAGGTGGATGAAGAGGCCGAGACTGCAGCAGAAGAGGAAGCAGGAGGAGCCAGAGACCTTTCTTGGTTTTTGAGGTGTCTACTCCACTGCATCTCGTGCTTTGCACTTAGATGCCTGGTCATGCAGGTTGTGCTCAGGTTGAGAACGTTTATGCCTCGCTTCAGGCTCTGATCGCACAGCGTGCAAACCACTCGTGTCTTGTCATCAGCACATTGTCTGAAGAACTGCCACGCTAGGGAACTCCTTGGATCTGGCTTTGGTGTGCTCGGTCCCTTGCTGCGTTGGGCAGTAGCAGACGTACTGTCTAGGGGACGGACGCTCCGCTTTTGCACCCTGCTCCCTCTTCTGCTGTGCTGGTGGCTCTCTGCGACCACCGCCTCTTCCTCCGAACTACACTGGTCATCTGCATGACGTTGATTCCATGTGGGGTCAAGGACCTCATCGTCCTCCACATCATCTTCCACCCAGTCTTCACCCCTGCCCTCCTTGTAGGTCTGCACAATGGCGAAAGCAGCAGCAGTTGGCACCTGTGTTTCGTCATCATCCGAGACGTGCTGCGATGGTCCTCCCATGTACTCATCATGAAACATAAGTGGTTGGGCATCGGTGCACACAATCTCTTCCACTTCTGGGGCAGGGCTAGGTGGATGGCCCTGGGAAACCCTGCTAACAGAGTCATCAAAAAGCAGAAGAGACTGCTGCATGATTTGGGGCTCAGACTGATTGGCTGATTTGCAAGGGGGTGAGGTGAAAGACTGATGGACGTCGGCTGCAGGTGCCAACTCTGAACTTTCATCAGGAGACTGGGTGGGAGACAATGTGAAGGAACCGGAGGCACTGTCAGCAACCCAATCTACTATCGCCTGTACTTGTCCTGGCCTCAACATTCGTACAGCCTCATTAGGCGTGCCGAAATACCGCTGCAGGCTCTGTCGCCTACTCGCACCTGAGGAAGGTGTTTCACTAGTGCGTGTAGCTGGCACAGATCGACCATGTCCTCTCCCTGCAACAAGAGCGCCACCAGCAGCACCACGACCCGGGCCACATCCCCTTTTTGATGATCTCCTCATATTTTCAAAATTTATGATCTCGCCCTAAATGGGTGTTTTTGCAATAGCAGAATACACCCACAGTATGTAAAGCGTGTATCTCAAAAACTGCTAAACTGCAGAAAATGCTATTGGGAAAAAAAAATGTAACTACAATTTTTTTTTTGGGACAGCACAATATAGAAGAAATATCGATCGATTGTATGTCACACTCCTGCACAAAGCACTGAAATATTTTATTTTTTGTCAATAGCAGAATACACGTACAGTGTCTAAAGCGTATATGAATATGCAGAAAATGCTCTTGGAAAAAAAAAATCCCCAAATCGCAGCAAAATTTAATTTTTTTGCAATGTTTTTCCAATAGCACAATACACACAGTATGTAAAGCGTGTATCTCAAAAACTGCTAAACTGCAGAAAATGCTATTGGGAAAAAAAATGTCACTACAATTTTTTTTTGGGACAGCACAATAGAAGAAAAATGGATCGATTGTATGTCACACTCCTGCACAAAGCAATAGCAGAATACACGTACAGTGTCTAAAGCGTGTATGAACAGGCAGAAAATGCTATTGGAAAAAAAAAAATCCCCAAATCACAGCGAAATTTAATTTTTTTTGCAATGTTTTTCCAATAGCAGAATACACACAGAGTATGGTGTATCTCTTACTAAAATATGCAGTGCAGTGATGCTGCACTGAGCTTGCAGGTAAAACTTATATTTTGTCTGGCACTGGCCTCATGGCACTGTTAAAAGACTGTGCACTGCATCCCAGCCAGGGTACAATTGATTTAGGAATCTCTTGAATAATTCTCCCTGCCTCTTTCTTTTCCTTAATAAAGACACTCTCTAGTCTACTCTAGCTATGTAGATCGCTCACTGATATAACTAATTTGAAGAAAATGTAAGGAATGTGGACTGACTGACTGACTTTATCAGACTAACTCCTAAAATCCTCTCTTAGCAGCACAGGAACCTGTCTATAGCAGAGTGACGCTGTGTGCTGTGTGTCTGTACTATATATAGAGGCTGGGTCACATGCTGCACTGCCCAATCACAGCCATGCCAATAGTAGGCATGGCTGTGATGGCTTCTAAGGGCACACTAGTGAAACTAGCGTCGTTTGGCTGCCCTGCAGCTTGTAAAAGGCGCCAATACATCGCCGAACACCGGACCCGAACCCGAACATACAGCCAATATTTCGCGTTCGGGTCCGGGACCCGGACACCCAAAAGTCCGGTACGGACCCGAACTTTACAGTTCGGGTTCGCTCAACCCTAGTGGTAACATAACAAAATGTGGAAAATTTCAAGGGGTATGAACACTTTTTAAGGCACTGTATATTTTACCAACTGTTAACAACAAATATACGTATCATTTAACATCTGTTACAAAAATATTTCAGCCACAAAAGAAGTACATTTGTTCAATGAGAAGTACATTGTGTGTCAATGAGTTGCCTCCTAACCTTCCTTCCCTTTTGACATAGTTATAAAAAATTACAAATGATACCTTTAAACAAATATTTTTTTACAAATATTTTTTTAAATATTAGCGCAGTTTGAAAAGATTTACATCAAACTGATCTCTTTTACAAGTATGTCTGAAAATGTAAATAAGACTATACAGTCTAATATTACTTAGGAGTTCATTTTAGTAACCTGAAATTAGTTTATTTCATAATTTTCACTGAACAGTGTTGGTATCACCACCTGCAATTGTCTGAGCATTACATAAAGAACACTATAAATATTGAAGATTATAGGCCAAAAATAAGTATATAACAGGATTACTAAAGACATACAGCAATCACTGCGCTGCACTGTAGCAAATTATTTTGTGTAATTATATTTACATAGAGCATAACAGATCAAATATAAAGGTTGAAGTAGGAAACACTTCTCAGTATCACGTAATTTACACCAAGAAATTCCACCATACTATAAAATTTAAATAACTTTCACATTTAATTTGTCTATTACAGATTATACTCATGTGATTTTATAATTATACAACCTGCAAATTACAGTCTAACAAATGTTTCTAGTTAATGAAAGAATCACAGCAATGTGGTATTATGGTGCCATTTAAATGCATATTATAATGGGCCATGGGGGCCTATTTCTAGATCATGCCTGACTATTGTCTTATAGCTTTGCTTTTTACCATGTCTCCCATATGCCTATTCTTTTGTTCTCAAACATAGATGCAAGTAATTCACATAGAGATTAAACATGTGTTTGGAAATAAAGATGTACATGCTGTGCTCTGCTAAATGCAACATATATATAGCAAAATAAACTAGTAATCACACCTCAGCCTAAAGAATACATAATGGACAGGCAGGTTTGTACTGTAGCATTCTGCTTCTAAAAAAACAGATTTGATTTTAGGTTCGGAATTTTGTCACTTTTAGTAAAGTTCCCCTCTAAATCCTCTCCCCACCCCACTCCACTCAACATAGGCCACATAGTTAAATACCTTCAGCTATGGAGGTTAAGCCGGGTAAACACTATTCGTTTTTTTTTTTTTCGTTCAACACTCTGAACACTCATCAAATTAATGGGCTGCCAAAAATGCACAAAAACTGTGCGCACTTGGATGCATCTATATGGTTTGAATGCCTGCTAAGAACACCTCTACCTCCAATGCCTCCCCCAGAACACTTCTACCTCCAATGCCTCCCTCAGAACACCTCTACCTCCATTGCCTCCCCCAGAACACTTCTACCTCCAATGCCTCCCTAGAACACTTCTACCTCCAATGCTTCCCCCAGAACACCTCTACCTCCAATGCCTGCCTCAGAACACCTCTACCTCCAATGCCTCCCCAGAACACTTCTACCTTCAATGCCTCCCCAGAACACCTCTACCTCCAATGCCTCCCCCAGAACACTTTTACCTCCAATGCCTCCCCAGAACACTTCTACCTCCAATGCCTCCCTCAGAACACCTCTACCTCCAATGCCTCCCCCAGAACACTTCTACCTCCAATGCCTCCCCAGAACACCTCTACCTCCAATGCCTCCCCCAGAACACTTCTACCTCCAATGCCTCCCCAGAACACCTCTACCTCCAATGCCTCCCCCAGAACACTTCTACCTCCAATGCCTTCCCAGAACACTTCTACCTCCAATGCTTCCCTCAGAACACCTCTACCTCCAATGCCTCCCCAGAACACGTCTACCTCCAATGCCTCCCCAGAACACCTCTACCTCCAATGCCTCCCCCAGAACACTTCTACCTCCAATGCCTCCCCAGAACACCTCTACTGCCGATGCCTCCCCTCTCCAGCACATTAGTGTCCCCCCTCTCCCCCTGCCTTCAATGTCTCCCCCCAGCACACCTCTATCTCCAATGCCTCCCCCAGAACACCTTTGCCTCTAATTCCTCTTCCCAACATATCTCCACCAACCCCCCCAGCATACCTGTACTTCCAACCTCCCAACCCCCAGCACACCTGTGCTTCCAACCCCCCCCCCCCCACCACCACCTCCCCAGCATACCTCTGCTTCCAATACCCCCGAGCACACTTCGTCTTCCATCCTCCCCCCTCCAGTACACTTCTGGTTTAATCTCCCATCCTCCATAAAATCTATGCCCCCATTCCCCCCCATCCTTTACACCTATGCATCCACCCCCCCCCCTCCAATCCAGCTCATTTATACTTCCAATACCCCCCTACTTCCTTCAGCACACCTCTGGTTTCACCCCCCATCCTCCAGCAAACCTATGCCCTAATCCTCCCCCCCCCCATCCAGCACACCTATGCATCCTATCCCCCCCAATCCAGCACATCTATGCTTCCAATACCCCCCCCTCCCTCCTCCAGCACACCTTTGATTTCATCCCCTATCCTTTAGCAAACCTATGCCTCCAATTCCAACCCTCCCCCCCAATCCGTCATCCCTATGCCTCCAATTACACCCCCCCCCCCAAATCCATCATACCTATACCTCCAATACCCCCCCCCCTGATCCATCATACATTTGGATCGAATATCCCCCCCCCCCCACAAACTGAGCACAGTAATGCCTTCAATTCCCCCCTCCTTCTCCAGCACACCTCTGGTTCCATTCCCATCCTCCAACATATCTATTTTATGAATGGTTTGTAGTGTGTGTAACCTTGTGGAGTATTATGGAGCGCTAATAGTGATATCTGCTCTCTGTTATAAATGAGTACTATAATATTATAAAAGTTTGGTGCCTATCTACAAGAAGCCAGATTGTCAGGGCTGAGAAATTTATATCAAAGCTGTGCACTAAAGTGAATTGATCTTCTTCCAGACAGTGGCCTGAACTGCCTATATTATCCAGTGATCTGGCACTGTCACCACCAGTGGCGTAACCTCTAATTTTGACATATTTCAGCAAGTTAATGGAGTGGAAGCAGAATGAGGCATAAAATGAGAATGTAGAATAAAAGCTATTCAAACTAGACAGAGTGTGGTAACTATAATTTCATGCTGCCCTTGCTGTTTCCAATATTTATATTGTCAACTTATTACTTAGCATTTTTTAGAGTACCTAGATCCATTGACATACACTGCAAGTAAAAGATAAAACAAATACAGATATTACTATACTACAGTGGTGTGAAAAAGTGTTTGCCCCCTTCCTCATTTCCTGTTCCTTTGCATGTTTGTCACACTTAAGTGTTTCGGAACATCAAACCAATTTAAACAATAGTCAAGGACAACACAAGTAAACACAAAATGCAATTTGTAAATGAAGGTGTTTATTATTAAAGGTGAAAAAAAATCCAAACCATCATGGCCCTGTGTGAAAAAGTGATTGCCCCCTAAACCTAATAACTGGTTGGGCCACCCTTAGCAGCAACAACTGCAACCAAGCGTTTGCGATAACATGCAATGAGGCTTTTACAGCGTCCTGGAGGAATTTTGGCCCACTCATCTTTGCAGAATTGTCCTAATTCAGTTACATTAGAGGGTTTTCGAGCATGAACGGCCTTTTTAAGGTCATACCACAACATCTCAATAGGATTCAGGTCTGGACTTTGGCTAGGCCACTCCAAAGTCTTCATTTTGTTTTTCTTCAGCCATTCGGTGGTGGACTTGCTGGTGTGTTTAGGATCATTGTCCTGCTGCAGAACCCAAGTTCGTTTCAGCTTGAGTACACGAACAGATGCTCGGACATTCTCCTTCAGGATCTTTTGGTAGACAGCAGAATTCATAGTTCCTTTTATCACGGCAAGTCTTCCAGGTCCTGAAGCAGCAAAACAGCCCCAGACCATCACACTACCACCACCATATTTTACTGTTGGTATAATGTTCTTTTTCTGAAATGCAGTGTTCCTTCTACGCCAGATATACTTGGACACACACCTTCCAAAGAGTTCCACTTTTGTCTCATCGGTCCACAGAATGTTGTCCCAAAAGTCTTGGGGATCATCAAGATGTGTTGTGGAGAAATTGAGACGAGCTTTGATGTTCTTTTTGCTCAGCAGTGGTTTTCTCCTTGGAACTCTGCCATGCAGGCCATTTTTGCCCAGTCTTTTCCTGATGGTGGAGGCATGAACGCTGACCTTAACTGAGGCAAGTGAGGCCTGCAGTTCCTTGGACGTTGTTGTGGGGTCTTTTGTGACCTCTTGGATGAGTCGTCGCTGCGCTCTTGGGGTAATTTTGGGCGGCCGGCCACTCCTGGGAAGGTTCACCACTGTTCCATGTCTTCGCCATTTGTGGATAATGGCTCTCACTGTGGTTCGCTGGATTCCCAAAGCTTTGGGAATGGCTTTATAACCCTTTCCAGACTGATAGATCTCAATTACTTTCTTTCTCAATTGTTCCTGAATTTCTTTGGGTCTCGGCATGATGTGTAGCTTTTAAGGATCTTCTGGTGGACCTTACTGTGTCAAGCAGCTCCTATTTAAGTGATGCCTTGATTGTGAACAGGTGTGGCAATAATCAGGCCTGGGTGTGGCTAGAGAAATTGAACTCAGGTGTGGACAACCACAGTTATAGTATGTTTTAACAAGGGGGGCAATCACTTTTTCACACAGGGCCATGATGGTTTGGATTTTTTTTCACCTTTAATAATAAACACCTTCATTTACAAATTGCATTTTGTGTTTACTTGTGTTGTCCTTGACTATTGTTTAAATTGGTTTGATGTTCCGAAACACTTAAGTGTCACAAACATGCAAAGAAACAGGAAATGAGGAAGGGGGCAAACACTTTTTCACACCACTGTATTTATTTCAAATCATGCATATATTGAATGCTTTAAACATCAAAATGTGGTTCTTTTGTTAATTTGTAATGTCGAAGAGTGGTTCACATTTCTAGTACCCTGGGTTGAAAAGGTATTTTAAGCTAAATATGTTCCCTATGAGTGCTGAAGCTGGGAGTACATTTGGGATTAAGGTACATGAGCTTTTTCTCTGTAATCATTTTACACCAAACATTTTTATTTCATTTTATTCATTGGTTATTATCTACTGTCTTAAAAGAAAACACAGGAGACTCTTGCTATTTCACTTGACAGTAAAGAGTGTACATTTTACTGATTTAATGGAACATTAATGTGCATGTTCTCCAACTTGTGCAATGTAATTGCTCATTTTACTGTGAAAATCGCATTTTAATCATAATTTAATCTACTTCCACTACCACTTATTCCTGCTCCAAGTTGATGAATAAACATGGCAGACCACTCTGTCCTTCATATACCATGTACCATCTGCACACGCTCATTTCTTTACCCAGCCAAGGATATATTGAAACACCTCAATCTAAAAAATATTTCCTATACCTCATGCAAATGTAACACTGCAGCAATTATCATGAATCCTAACAGAACGAGAACTGGGTTAAATTTTGACCTTTTGCCCCTTCCCTACATAAATTCTCTTTTCCAAATAGAGTCCAAAGCCAAAATTCCCCTGAGGATGACACACTTATGTGATACATGTAATTACACAGCAAGTTGTAGCAGTGTTCTGGAAATACTGACTATATAACAGGCACCCAGCAGACAGACATCCCCTCCTTGCCTTCACCATACAGCATGCTGGGATTCCCTGTGGAGAACAGGACTTAACACATACAAAAGATGGGCACGGTGCAGAAGCCAGGGACTATAAACCACAACAATAAATGTATCATTAAAATGACAAATTGATGCATTTGAATACAATAGGGCAACAGAGATGATGTCTAAGAATATTTTGAGGCACCCTATGTGGAAAGACCAGCAATGTGAATTTGCATATTTGCTTGTGTCTGCTATTCCAGGTTATTACTATATTGCCCCTTTGCATAATTTACAGACGAATGCAGTTTTTATACTGTGCACAGTCTTCCTCCATATTTGGTCACACATTTGATGATTATCACACAACCAAAAAATCAATTGCCAAAACCAAGATGAAGGCAAGGAGTTTCAGTGGTGAACAGACCTAGTATCTTCATCATAGACACTAATGCTGTCCATACATTATACGAAACATCATCTGAAATGCAGTCATTTAGACAGTTTGTTCTTTTTTCAGACAGTTAATGGGCACAAAATCGATAACCGTTGATATTTTTCAGCCAAAAAAACGATTTGTTTTAAAAAGGCGTTTATTTTAAGTTTTAACTAAAACTTACAAAACAAATATAATGAAAACACAGTATACGATGGCAATATAGTTGGCTATGCAGAGCCCAAATGTCAGCAGAACATATAAAGGAATTAAATATACCACAAGTACTGATGACATATATCCCTGAATAGAAGAAATTAAGTGGTTTAATGGGTATGGGCAAAACGGTGCCAACCACTGAACAAAATAAGAACAAGGAACCAGTAAGGAACACACTCATACAGACACACACAGAAAACACACACTTACACATTGCTCTCTCCTGGCAGTAGTATACCATACTTATTACATCCAAACTGTTTAACCCCTTGGCACCGGGCGTACAAAAATATGCCGCCTCTCGGCGCCTGGTCCTTAGCGCAGAGGGGCCGCATATTTGTGTGAACTGCTGTGTATACACCTATGCTGAGAGCGTGCGCACTTTGCATTCCAAGCATAGTTACCGTCCGCTAACCGAAAGCTCCCAATCGCTCATTGCGATCGGGAGTTTTTGGACCACGTGACAGCCAATCATGGCAGTCATGTGATCTTAAGCCACGCCCCACCTCCCGGCGTAATGAACCTCTTAAAGGGCTGGGAGGCACCGGCGCTTATAGGTGAAGAGAAGGATTAGGAAGAGGTCATATCCGCCATCTGAGAAGCTGAAATATTTAGACAGGGCCGCCATATTTTAGTACATTTCTTGGGACAGGCACATAACTATCATCAGTGCACATTAGGTAAAGAGAAGGTAATGTGTCTAAAAAAAATACATTAAAGGGAGAGGAGTGATGGGAGATCACATATTGGAGCAGCACAGTGGTGTACCCAGATAGCAAGGACAACTTGCCACAAATTTGTAGCAGAGTTGAATTGTAAGTCTGATAAATTGCTGCACATTTTAACTGGCAAGTTGTACACTTGCAGAGCAATTGAAGCACAAGTTCTAGTTGACACTTTTCCAATTTGTAGCAAGAGCAAAGTTGCAGTGTTGAGTCTACAGCAAGAGCTCTGCAAGTCTACAGCATGAAAATTCAACCACAGTGACCCCTGTGGTGGGATGACTACTGCACAACATAAATTAACCAGAACTTGCAGCAGACTTAGAATGTTTGCAAAGAAAGTTGTTCTGGAGTCATGCAATGGAGACTTGCTGCAATTGTGCAACAAACTTGTGAGGCCTGGCAAGTCTAGCAATAGCTTAGCAAGTCATTTTCAAACTTGCAGAACAATTGCTCGCTATCTAGGTAGTGATTAGCACTCTCACCTAGCAGAACTGGGGTCTAATCCCAACTATGACACTACCTGCTTGGAGTCTGCATGTTCTCCATGTGCCTGCATGGATTTCCCCCCACACTCCAAAGACATGCTGGTAGGTTAGTTGGCTCTAGTATGTGTATGTATGAATGTGAGTTAGGGACCTTAGATTGTAAGATCCTTGAAGGTAGGTACTGATGTGACTGTACAATATACAGCATATGAAAAGTTATCTGTAAATTGATGGCGCTATAAGTACCTGAAATAAATAAAATGAAAAATAAATGACACCCGCATCCCCAATTAGAAAGTGAATATAGAAAAGGGGGTTACAAATGCATAGGACTTACAAGGTGCCATCCAATAGAATAACTATGTTTGTTTAAAAATTTTCGTTATTAGAGACATATTATATGAATAAAACAATGTCACCATGGATTTAAGTATAGTATCATCAGTATAGTTCTAGCATAAACACATCCTATTACAAACCAATAGACGTGCATTCATTTTCATCCGAATGCATTTTCGTCTCAATTTCGGGTATTTTCGTTATCGTTTTAACAAACGATAACGAACATGCAGAATCCGAAAACAGAAAGATCCAACATAAACAAATGCTTTATTTTCGTTTTCATTGTGACAACAGTTCGATATAGATAGGAGATTCGACATGATGTTGACAATAGTGATCTGTGTCCGTCGAACCTGTGGTCGAATGTGCCTAACCTTAGCTTTATTAGTTCAAGATTATTCTACATAGAGAGAAAAGATTTGACATTATAGAGACAATAGCAAAAAAAGGTTGAATGTGCCTAACCTAACTCTATTAGTCCAAGATTATTCGACATAGAGAGAAAAGATTTGACATAAAGATTTGATGAAGCAGTCGGCGCGAGCGGACATTTATGGTCAAATGCTCTGCCCATAGGCTATAGAAGAATTCTAATGTCATACATTAGAATTCTATTATAGCTTGTAGGCGGAACATTTGACCGGAAATGTACGATTGCGGCGTCGTACAGTTTAGCTGCTCCGTCAAATCTTCTTAGAACATTCGAGACACCTAAGCCTTCAATGACAGATTCGACCTTAATTATTTCGGATTTTCAGACGAATGCATTTTTTTAACGAAACAAAATAAATAAAAATTAATTTCGGGAGTAACTAAATAAATACATTTTTCGGATGAAAACAAAATTCCGAAACGAAATATTTTAGTGTGCACATGTCTACAAATCAATACCATCCTATTCGTCCATAACATTATACATTCAAAAATGGTATTATTAAAATTGAAAAGCTTTATCGTTTTATTGGAAGTTATTTGTTTGTTATTTATGACAGATCTTTATTACTTACCTGTATCGTTCCGATGAAGCTTATCTTGATTGTGGTAAAGAGCTATATACCATCTCCACGATACTACATTTAAAGGAAATTGTGTGTTTGTTAAAGATTGATTGGAACCAATTTTCAGTAATAACATTTATATGTTTTATGATATGGATGTGTAAGATGGTATTGATTTGTATTAGGATCTATCTATGCTAATGCTATACTGGAGATACTATACCCAAGTCTATGGTGACATTATTTTATTTATACAATATTCCTCTCATAAAGAAAGTTTTTAAGCAATCATAGCTGTGCTATTGAATGGCACTTTAAATGTATCATACAGCCCTTCATTTGTAACCTCCTTTTTATTTTTATTCAATTAAAAAAAAAGCATGCGACAGTGCATACTGCCAGTGCATAGCAACACTATGGTGTGAATCTACCCTTAGGCATCCTTTAAATCTGGTAATAAATAGCATCACATGCAATAACTATGTAATGTATGAATTAACGAACAGAAAAAAAACATATGAAAACAGCATGAATCCATAATCTCATATACTGTAGATATCTTGCCTCTTGTTGGAAAATGTTTGAGATGAAAGTAGTTGCGATAAGCACAAAGCTGAGCAATTCCTCAACCTAAGAGTGCAAAACGGACAGTAAATTTCAGGAATATCAGTTTATGAAATCTTTCATCATTCTACATATACTGCATATCTTCCCATTACAGGGGGTCCCCGGGTTACAAACATGATAGGGACTGTAGGTTTGTTCTTAAGTTGAATCTGTTTGTAAGTCGGAACAGGTACATTTTTTAATTGTAGCTCCAGCCAAAAAATCTATTTTTAAGTTTTTTTTAGATAACATAGAGAAGGGTTATCACCCCTGTAACATTTGTTTTGCTGTCTGTGCCCCTGTTCAGAAGATTTCACCTAACCTTCTGTCCCAATGACAATTGGATTTTGAAAATTTTGGGTTGTTAGGGAAACATGGACTGGTGATAAAGCATCGGTGAAGACACCTTTTTCCCATATTAACTCTTACAGGAGTGAATTTCCCTTCCTAGGGGTGGATTTCCTCTCACGTCCTGTTGTCTCCCTCCGTTTGTAAGTAGGAGTCGTTTGTAAGTCGGATGTTTGTAAGTAGGGGACCCCCTGTATAAGCTTAGATATTATACATTGTTTCTGAAATCTAAAAATATTAAATCATTTCACTTTAGGTATGATACTCAACACACTTTTTTATATTTACATAAAATATTCTAATATAGAAAATAGGTTATTCTAATATAGAAAAATAGGTTAGGATTCTTACTAGTTCTTTGCATTTTACTTGTCAACAGAAAATCCAGATTTAGGAAAAGTGCAGTTCTGAAACCAATCCATTTAAGATGGTTTATTGCAGAGGCGAGAAACTCCTGTTTCCACAAATAGGTCTGCAAACTAAGAGAAATGTGGATTTTCCACTGTGTCTTTTTGATTTACTCAAAAGTTTCCTGTCCCTGCATTGATCTTCTATAACGAATTGCATTAGATTCACTGCTTTAAGAACTCTGATCCTTTTTTCTATAATTACTATGTAGCCAGATTTTTCCCCTACAATACAAACATCTATAGCCTTATCCAAAATTTGACCTAATTGTGTATATAGAAACATTTAATACATCAAATACTGCAGGGTCCAGCATGTGTTAGCAGGCACTTCTGAAAAGTCATTTGATCTTATTATTTTTTGTTTCTATACAGTTTTAATATCAATTTTAAGCCCAACTTCAGCCCCTCCACCTAAGCCCACCTCTGCCCCCCAGTTCCATAATGACATCTGAGTGCTTTTCTTTACAGCAATACTGTGACCCCAGGCTGATATTCTGAAGCACCTTTATAGGTTCCATGACATCCTAGGCTCACAGGAAGTGGGTTAAATGACATGGGTGTCATTCCACCTGGAAGAGCAGAGGCAGAAAGAAGATAGAACAGAGTTTCTGTGGGGGACAGTGCAGGGGATGGGGCAAAAACTGCATTTTGTATTTTATCCTGGATGGATTGGTACCCAATAAACCCAAAGCTCCACTCTAAGCTCCATCAAGTTCACCTGGTGATTCCAACCCTGCTAGCTTTCCAAGGACCCATCTTGCACAGTCACAAAAGTCGGAAGTGGAAGCGCACACCGGAAAGCTGCCCAGTTCCAAGCGTATCAGAAAGTCTTCAGATTTGCCTCCTCCCAAGCTTGCTGAGAGGAGACAAAGCAGAGGACTTTCTGATACACTTGGAGCCAGGCGGCTTTCCGCTGTGCACTTCTACTGGATGGACTGGTGTCTTTATTCATACTTACCAAATACATATGATTATGTATCTGCTACTAGGAAATTGCATTTTTTTTCAAACCTGGAGAAGTGAGAGTGTCAGGGAGAAGAGAAGAATGAGGGATTAGGTTCATAACATTTCTTTTAAATGGTACCCTAGGCATAAATGAGCATTTATCCCTTGCTGTGCGGGAAGCCTCATTGCAAGGGAGGTTTTTTTTCCCCTACAGTTAAGCTTTAAAGTCCAGGCAATTTTGTTTCTCAAGCTCTACCATACCAGTCAAAGTCCTATTTTTCTGTGATTAGCTGACTGCTGTATATAATGTGTCATGATCACAATCACTATTTCTACATGATGGGGGATAATAGGGCATTTCTATTATTGCTGTTTGTTTTAACTCTTTAGACAACAATCTACTGATCCCTTTGAGTTTCACAGGCATTTAGAGAGTATTCACACCCATCATTTAGAAACTGTATCTAAAGTCAAACCTTTTATTTTTAGTTTTGGGCAGAGTAGTGAGTCCCCTCTGGACAAATTCACCATCTCTATGTGTCTTGGGTACCATTGAGGGACAATCCTAAAGTCTGAGTTGTTCAAAACAGGAATAGAGGAGACATTTTACAACTGAGACTCATTTTCTGGTGTCTAAAGCAGCATACACACGATTGGATTTTCCGACGGGAAATGTGGAATGACAGACTGTTGGTGGAAAATCTGATCGTTTGTATGCTCCATCGGACAATTATTGTCGGATTTTCCACGGACAAATGTTGGATGGCAGGCTTTAAAATTTTCCACGGACAAATGTCTGTTGTCCGATTTTCCGAGAGTGTGTACATCAGACAAAAGTCCAAAGTACAAACACGCATTCGCGGAACCAAGGACAAGTCAGAAGTGGTCGGTCATGTAAACTAGCGTTCGTAATGGAGAATTAAAGTGGTTGTAAACCCTTACAAACCACTTTGACCTACAGGTAAGCCTAGATTAAGGCTTACCTGTAGGTCCAATAAATACACAGTTTAGGAGATATTTGCCAAAAGACATGCACCGCTGTCTACGGCGCATGCACCGTGGACAGCGGCGCGCACTGAGTGCGCCGCTCTCAACAGCGATATGCCGCGAGTGGCGGCTCCCGTGCGCATGCGTGGGAGTGACGTCATTGCGGCGCCGTCGAATGACATCGCCGGAGCTGCGAGACCCACCAAGAAGATGGAGGCTGCGTACACAAGGGGACAGCGGTGACTTTGCTGGCTCCTGTGTCAGGTAAGTGACACATAATGGACTACTATGCGATGCATAGTAGTCCATTATGCTTTACCTTTGCAGGGAAACAAAGAGGAAGTAAACCCATTAGGGTTTACTTCCTCTTTAACATAAGTGACGTGGCCAATTATGAAATCTCGAAATGCTGCGCACATTCTCTTCTTATTTATTTAATGGGATAATAATGTAGCTGCTTTGCTGGTAATACTGATGGAGTTATGGCAAACATATTTTAAAAGGCTTTTATTTTCTAGCGATATCAAGAATATTATTATACTTTTTTTTTTTGGGCAAGTTAAAACAACACCATTATCCAGCAGTTTTTAAGATCAAAGATACAATGTTGGTGTTCCTTGTCAATTTTACATTGTATTTTTTTTAATGTAACTGCCAACTCCCAAACTGTCATTTGAAGTAAAACACATTGCCAAATATTATTCTACACAATTTTTTTATTGTGCATTAAAAAAAGGATACAAATACAATTAGACATGCTATCTAGAAATTAACCAAAAAGTGCATTCTATGCATCCAAAAATATAGAAAATATACCAAACCAAATCATTATTCAACCAAAATTTTTTATAAACGCCTCATGCATGTGTCCTGCTTCTTAATATAGGGGGTCAACAATGCCAAGAGTTGGTGAAAGCAGGGGTCCGTCATCCAGAGATAATCCTGAAAATCATCCGGATTATTCTCCTGGAGCTCCCGCAGCAAAGGCATATGACATAATTGGTCACGATTAATAAAGCAAACTATTTTTGGTCCAAGAAATCCTCCTCTTCCTGTTCCTGGACTGGACTTGGGTCAAAGCAATAAGTCCAAGGTCAATAATAAATAAAACGTTATCTCCTCCAATTCCGCAACATGTCTGGTTGACGAATGGCCGTTCAGAAACAAACTGAAAAGCACCAAAATGAAAAATGTAAACTGAAAAGCGCTAAATGAAAAGCGCGAAATGAAAAGCGCGAATCAACACTCAAACTTCTACTAACATGAAATTAGCAGAAGGAGCCCAAAGGGAGGTGCTAAAGAGCTGAAAAAACACGTTGTACGTCACTATGTTTGTTGGCCGACAATTCCTTGCCATTTTTATGCAAGACAAAATCCAGGCACACGCCTGCGGACAAAAGTCTGAGGTTTTGTCTGAGGAAAATCCGATAGTGTGTACAAGGCTTAAGAGTGGATTTCCTTTATTTTGAAGAGATTTCCACTCAATTTTTGTTGTGTCTACATGACAGGAAATTAGCCACCTAGTTGCCACCCCAAGTATATTTACTGCGGCAGGGTGGTCAGCCCTTCCGGGTAAAGTGTGCGCAGTGCTGGGGCAAGGTCATCCAATGCCCAGGGCAAAGATGCCAAACTGCGCCCCCCTCCCACATTCACGATGTGCAAGCTTAGGGGATCCTACACCCAGCAGTCACCAACTTGTTAAAATCCCTGCTACTGTCGGTACTCCTGTCCGCCTTGGAACATAAGCAAGGTGCCCCTATCGCTACAGTAAACCATTACGCCCAGGGAAACCACGCGTGGACGCTTGTGTGCCCGCCTGCCAACCCGATTTTTTACACAGAGCTCTGTACACCGACAGCACACATTACTTCCTGTTTATAGATGACTTTTTTTTTAGACGGCTAGCCATGTAGAAAAGCCTAAACAATACCTGCTTATTTTAAAGGGGTTGTAACCCCTCATGGTTTTTCACCTTAATGCATTCTATACATTAGGGTGAAAGACCTTTTGTGCTGCAGCAGCCCCCTAGCCCCCTTCCCCCTTTCTTACCTGAGCCCGATCGTTCCAGCGATGGGGATGAGCACAGCAGCTCCAGCCGCTGTTTTGGGTCCTCATTGGATAGATTGATAGCAGCGGGAGCCATTGGTTCCCACTGCTATCAATCAAATCTAGTGACACGGGGGCAGGACCGAGTTCTGCTGTCTGTTTCGATGGACGCAGCAGCAGGACTCAGGAACGCTCCCGCACGAGTGCCCCCATGGAAAACGGCTCTTCATGGGGGCACTCAAGAAGAGGAGGAGCCAGAAGCCCACTGGGGAACCCCAGAATAGGAGGATTTGGGGCCACTCTGTGCACAACCCTTGCACAGAGGAGATAAATAAAATAAAAAAAGCTTTACAATCACTTTAAGGCTACTTTCACACTGATCAGTTTTTGGTCAGTTGCTCGGTTAAAAAAAGTGGAAGAAAAATGGATGAAAAATGCATCTCTTTAAATCCTATGGAACTCTTTACACTGGTAAATTGTGTTTCAGTTGCGTTTTAAAAAATCCGGCTTGCTGCATTTTTGCTATGTTTGTTCAGTAAAAAAAATAAACGCACCAAAGACATACCTTTCCATTGAAATTAATCCAAATTTTTTTCCAAAAATGCATAAAAAACGCAATGCGCCTGTGGGAAGTGTGTGACTTCTGAATCGTATGCCATGGGAATTCACATTGTTTTCAATTATTCCAGTCCTAATCAATGCAACTCAGCACAGTGCGATTTTGGAAAAGATTCCTGCAGACCATGGTACGACTCCAGTGCGATTTCAGCCCCACAGACGTCTATATTAACTCGCAGAAGTCGCATCAGCATTAGATAAGAAGCCATTCCTGTGCAATTTTGATAAGATAAGTGTTTATTTTAACCCTCACCTCTTCTCCCAAGTCATCATTGCTGCCTAAAAACTCTCCTCCCAAGCACATTTCATTCACACCCAAGCATAGAAGAAATGCATGTTCCCACTCGTGTTTTAATTGCCCGTTTTCACGCACATAAACATGCATCGCGCATAAGGCAGCTGATTCCCTTGAATGGGCTGTCCTATACGCTTTTTTTTTCAGTACATGTTTTTGTACTATTGTGTTTTGGTGCACAACAAATGCATGGCAAAACATGTAATCTGCTAACTGTGATTGGGGTGTCATTAACAATTAGGCTGCATTCACATCTGTGTGTTTCCAAACGCGCAGCAACCCGCACAGAAGACGCATGCTTTGCCATATGTTTTGGCAAGGGTGACGCAAGCCCAATGCAGATTTGCAGCGTGTTTAAGAAATGCATGATAAAGCATGCCTTTACTGCGTGGGTTGCTGTCCGATCAGAAACACACAGATGTGAATGCAGCCTAATTATTAATGACACTCCAATCGCAGTTAGCATGCCATTAGGGTGATGCAAGCTCGATGCCCATTTGCAGTGCGCTTCTGAAATGCTAAGTGTGAGTTTTATGTGCGGGTTGCTGTGTGTTCAGAAACGGGTTGATGTGAATGCAGTCCAATTGTTAATAACACCCCAATTGCGATTAGCATGGTATTATGGCGACACAAGCGTGATGCAGTGCGTTACCGAAATATGTGAAAAAGAATGCGTTTTTTGTGCAGTTGGAAACATACAGATGTGAATGCAGCCTAATTGTTAAGGGCACCCCAATCATGGTTAGCAGACACATGTTTTACGATGCGACAAAGCGCGCTACAAGCATGCCAAACACACACTGAAAAAACACATGACGCTCCATGACCAAACGCATTCTTGAGTTACTTAGGGGCATTTGTCACATGTAGGGCAGGCTATACAAGTTAATGGACTGCCCTATGCGTGACACACGTTTAAGCATGAAAAATGGGCAAATAAAACACTTGATTGGGAATATGCGTTTCTGCTATGCTTGGGTGTGGATGGAATGTGCTTGGGAGTAGAGTTTTTAGGCAGCAAGGATGACCTGGGAGGGTTGGAAAAAAAACTGTTACTAAACCCAGGACCCTGCATTCACTATATCTGGTCTCCCACAGTACACAGGACATGGAAATGCAATTATTTTAGTAAATATAAACTGATAAATACCTTTTCTCATCAGCATTATATAGCAGCCTTGTATCAGTTCCTAGTAAAGCTTGTAGGAGGAGTTTTCATTCTCCCCTGATCCTCTGTCTGGACATGTCTGGACAGTGTTGATTGGCCCTATGCTGATCACATGCACCATCCCAAGAAAAAAAAAAAACTCTAGCAATACACACAAAAAACTGCCCTTCCTTTGTAAGTATCAGATTATTTTCTGGAGACAGTGGAGGAAGGGGAGGATCAGAGAAGACAGGATCAAACATCCTTTATACACAATGCAAAGGATTAACCCCTTAGGTTCCACAGTGAGTATAGATTTAATGCATATACAGACTGATTTTACTGTTGTGGGTTTAGTAACAGTAATGCCCCATACACACGGTCGGATTTTCCGACGGAAAATGTCCTATCGGACAATGTTGTTGGAAATTCCGTCCGTGTGTGGGCTCCATCAGACTTTTTCCGTCGGAATTTCCGACGGAAAAAGTTTGAGATCCTGCTCTCAAATTTCCGACAACAAAGTCCTATCGGACTTTTTCCGATCGTGTGTAGCGAATTCCGACAGACAAAGTGCCACGCATGCTCAGATCACATTACAAGACCAAAGCTATTGGCTACTAGCCTCTACATAGTCCCGTCGTACGCAACGAACGTCACCACGTTCAGAATGATCGGATTTTCCAACAACTTTGTTCGACCGCGTGTATGCAAAATCCGTCAGAAAAAATCCGACGGATTTTGTGGTCGGAAATTCCGACCGTGTGTACGGGGCATTACAGTCTCTCAGGTATGCTTCTTATCTAATGCTGATGTGACTTTTGTGAGTAAAGTCACACTGAATTTTTATAGAAGTCACAAGCGAAGCCACACTACATAGTTGCACTGGAAAGCACATGAAAATCACAAGTCATAAGTCATCATAAGTGATATGAGGAAAATGCAATGCAAAAATTGGCAAAAAGGAACCAAAAATGCATCAAAAAGGGAGCAAAAACGTGGCAAAAAATACATACGTGCTTTTGATTCATTTTCTTAAGCTGAGCAGAGCGAAAGCAGCCTAAACATTTACTCCAACCAGCTAAAGTACTATAAAAGAGTATTTTTAACAGTATCTATGATAACGCTATATTATATTATAGTATGATACAGTTCTCAGAAAAAATCTTAATTCAGGTATAAAATATTTATTCATTTTTATAGGCATGTTAACTAACTGTGCTCTAAAATTTAAGCAACATTAAACATCATTATAGTAAAGTTTTTATTTCAGATTAATTATAACCTGGGCTTATTCTCTCTATACTCTTGCCAAAATGGCAAGCCGCATGGTTTCCGTGGAAACAGTTTCCAGCTGCCATAGCTTGATGTTCCAGTACCAGCAGGTTTATTATCTCTGTTGAGATTTTTACCTTCATGATAATGTCAGATGGTGAACCGGACTACGCAAAGATTCCAGCCCCTTCTACAGCAATTTAGTCCAAAATGGTTTGAAAGGAACATCATGGACCACCATTGGACTCATTACATTTTCTTCACACCATGTTACATGGAGAATATTTGTAAGATTTACAAAGAAGGAGGAGGAGGAGGGAATTGCTTGACTTGTTTCATACACTCATAAATATGTAAAACCTTATGTGTAGAAATAAGCAGTTAGAAATTAAAGTACAGTTGTTTGGTTTTAATGAAGAGAGGACCTCCTGTGGCAAATAAGGGGTGAAAAGGAAATAACTTTCCATGAATATAGCTATCAAATTCAACTGAGATGAATAACATTACATTTCACATCAGATGTAGAACTAATTATAATACTATTCTGCTTATCAGGGGTAATATTTAATTGCATGGTCTGCATACCTTAACAACGTCAGCCCTGGAAGGTTTTACCCCCTTAATGACCAGGCCATTTTTTGCGATACGGCACTGCCTTACTTTAACTGACTATTGCGAGGTCGTGCAACATTGTACCCAAATAAAATTTATGTCTTTTTTTTTTCCACAAACAGAGCTTTTTTTTTGGTGTAAACATCCCTTGTAATAGAAAAAAATCATGACAGGACCTCTTAACCACTTCAGCCCCGGAGGATTTTACCCCCTTCTTTACCAGAGCACTTTTTGCGATTTGGCACTGCGTCGCTTTAACTGACAATTGCGCGGACGTGCGACATTGCACCCAACAAATTCTTTTGGTGGTATTTGATCACCTCTGCGGTTTTTATTTTTTGCGCTATAAACAAAAGAAGAGCGACAATTTTGAAAAAAACACAATTTTTTACTTTTTGCTATAATAAATATCCCATTTAAAAAAAAAAAAAAAAATGTTTTACTCAGTTTAGTGGGTTTATATTTTTGGTGAAAAAAAAAATCGCAATAAGCGTATATTGATTGGTTTGCACAAAAGTTATAGCGTCTACAAAATAGGTGATAGATTTATTGCATTTTTTTTTTTTTTTTTACTAGAAATAGCGGCGATCTGCGATTTTTTTCGTGACTGTGACACTTCAGACACTTTTGACACATTTTTGGGACCATTCACATTTCCACAGCGATCGTTGCTATAAAATTGCACTGATTACTGTGTAAATGTGACTGGCAGGGAAGGGGTTAACACTAGGGGGCGCTGCAGGGGTTAATGTATGTTCCCTGGGAGTGATTCTAACTGTGGGGGGAGGGGACTCACAAGGGGAGGAGACCGATCGGTGTTCCTCTGTACTAGGAACACACCATCGGTCTCCTCTCCACTGACAGGATGTGGATCTGTATGTTTACACACACAGATCCACGGTCCTGCTGTGTTCCCGGGCAATCGCGGGTGGCCGGCGGACATCGCAGCCGCCGGGCATGAGCACCATGTAATAATAAGAGGAATAAGAGGACATCATATGACGCCCACCCAGGATGGGAGATCCACCTTGTGGGCATCATTTGACAGTGGGCGGTATTGAAGTGGTTAAATATGAGATCTGGGGTCAAAAAGACCTCAGATCTCATATTTACACTAAAATGCATTAAAAAAATAAATAAAATTTAATGTCATTTGAAAAAAAAATAATAATAAAATGTTCCTTTAAGAGCTATGGGCGGAAGTGACGTTTTGACATTGCTTCCGCCCTGCAGTGGTATGTAGACGGGTGGCCATCTTCCCCTCACTCATCTCCATACCACAGACGTGACAGGACCTGATCGCCTCTGTCACTATCGACGGCTGCGGTAAGCGGCAGAGGGCACCAGAGCGTGGCGGGGGGGGGCCCTCTCCCACCGCCGATAAAATTGATCTTGCGCCAAATCCGTCACAGCGACCACTTTTATCTGAAAGCAGTCCCCCCGCTGAAGAAGAGGATACCGGGGACATGGTAGCTAGCTGCTGCCATAACAAAGATATCTCTCTTCAATGTACCGCCGTATAACAACGGCGGGCGGTCCGTAAGTGGTTAAAGGTGTGCTACTGCCTAGGGTAGACTCCACCTTTTTTTTTTTTTCAAATTCTTTATTTATTCATATCATCCCATTATACATAGCATCAAGTTCATTTAATTCAACACATAGATAGAGTGGTCGGAGGCTCTTCATTACGTATCAATATGTCAATTTAACCGTCAGAGTCATTAATATTTAGAGATCCATACTTAGTTCTTTTAAATCTTATTCTATGCATTGAAATCTCTACGTTCTAAATTTGATTTGTTCAGTTCACCATGAATATAGGGATAATATTATTTTCTAAGTACCCTAAACGATAAACCCCCCATCATGTGACCTTATACAGTAACAAAAGCAACAGACCTAAAAAAAAAAAAATTTAAAAAAAAATTTAAAAATATAAAAAAGAAAGGAAAATCTAAATTTAATCCAAATATAAATATACCTTGTAACTATAGCCGACAGAAGGGAATTGTAGACTCATAATTAGGTTGTCTTGAAGGTAGCCAAAGCCTTTCCTTCCTCTGAGAGTTTAAATATATTCCACTTAGCCCATGTTCTAGAGTACATCTCATGACGGTTTTGCGCCGAGAGTATTAAGTCCTCCATCCTATTTACTTCTTCCACTCTTGTAAACCAAAACGAAATACAAGGGGGTCTTGTATCTCTCCAATGCCGGGCTATACATGATCGGGCAGCATTAAAGAAATGGCGCAGTATTGAGTTATTGTATATCTTTTCTGGTATGTTTGAGTCATGTAGTAAATATAGTGCTGGGTCCTCAGGTAGAGTGTAATCTGTAAACATCTGAGATACACGCTGTATCTCCCTCCAGAAATGGACTAACTTTGGGCAAGACCAAAAAATATGGAGTAACGTCCCTCTCTCTTCTAGGCATCTCCAGCATTTATCTGAGATTGAGGGGTAATATTTATGAAGTACTGAGGGTGTGCGATACCATCTCGTCAGAAGTTTAAAGTTAGTTTCCTGAGTCCTGGTGCAGATTTATGATTTCAGGGCCATACGTATAATCCGTCTCTGTTGTGTTGGTTGCAAAGTCCTATCTAATTCTCCCTCCCATTTCCGTATGAACTGCGGGATGTACCTTTCAGGTGGTTCAATCAATAATGCGTACATTTGTGAGAGTACATGAGGATAAGGGCCATTGTCCTCACATATTTGCTCTAGTGGGGTCAGTGGTCTTTGAAACCTTTCCGGGGGTGGTAGTGTATTAAGGAAGTGTTTAAGTTGTGCCCCACTCCAAAAATCGAGGTCATACCGGTCCCTTGATGATGTCAACTCTGGGACTGATGGCCATGTTCTAGATCATGCAAAATGTGATGCCTGGTAGCATTGTGATTCTAATAGTTTTCTAAATGGGCCATCTTGTAATCCTGGGGGGAAACAGGGGTTCCATATAATAGGGTAAAGGGGGGAGTGGGGGGGGGTAGCTGTGGGGTGCTCAGGCGCAATCGGGAGCATATTCGTAGTGTAGGTCCTATGGCCGGGTGTTTTTTAAGGGTAGAAGTAAGATCTGTGTAACACCAGATCGCTCACCTTAATGGTATCATACTTTGTGATTGCTCAATCCTTGGCCACAGCGTAAGGTCTGTGTGTCTGCACCAATCTATTAGTCTCCCCATGTGTGTTGCTTGATAATATTTCTTCATGTCAGGTACTGCCATCCCTCCATACTGTTTAGGCAAATTCATAAGTCGGCGTTGTATTCTGGGTCTTTTATAGGCCCAGATAAAGTTGTTTAATAATGCGTTTATCTGTTTAAAAAATTCAGGGGGTATGTGAATTGGTAAGGTTTGGAAGAGGTATAACAATTTAGGTAAGATTGTCATCTTAACTATATTACATCTACCAAACCAAGAAAAACAGCCCTGATGCCATTTGGTAAGCAATACCCGTATTCTGTTAAGTAAGGGAGGGAAGTTCAGTTCATAAGTTTGCTTTAGTTTAGGTGGTATAAACGTTCCCAGGTATTTAAGGGCCGTTCCCGTCCATCTAAAGTTGAAATTGTCTTTTAAGGTTTTAATCTGGGATGGCGTCATTGAAACTCCCATTGCTTCAGATTTGGACATATTTATTTTTAAATTTGACAGTGAACCATATTCGTCCAATTCTCTTAGAAGATTCGGTAACGATATACCTGGTTTAGTGAGTGAGAATATAAGGTCTTCTGCATAAGCGGATACTTTATAATGTGAATCCCCTTTTTGTATCCCTGAAATGTCAGGGTTTTGCCTTATCTTACAGAGGAATGGTTCCAATGAAAGAGAGAAAAAGAGGGGAGACAAAGAACATCCTTGGCGGGTTCCATTTGAGATAGGAAAGGGTTCTGATAGGCAGCCATTGGCTTTGATTTGTGCTTTGGGCTTCGAGTATACACTCAAAATCCATCCAACCATCTTCTCTCCCCTTCCCACATACCTTAAAACCGAGAACATAAACGTCCAATTAACCCGGTCGAACGCCTTTTCGGCATCCGTGCTCAGAAACACTGAAGGGGTATTAGTGATGTCTGCTAGGTGGATGAGATTTAAAACTTTGATAGTATTATCTCTCGCCTCTCGATTTGGTATAAAACCCACTTGGTCTAGGTGGACCAGGTCGGTTAAGTGTAGTTGAATACGTGTGGCGAGGATTTTTGTAAATAATTTAACATCCACATATAATAAGGAGATGGGGCGGTAACAACCACATGCTGATGGATCTTTATCTTCTTTAGGTATCACCGTAATGTGTGCTTTCAAAGTATCAGATGGTAGTGCCGTCTCATATCCCAGAGTATTAAATGTTCGTGTCATCTGCCTTCCTAATTGAGGGAGGAATAACTGATAGTATTTTAAGGAAAACCTGTCTGGACCCGGGGATTTCCCTGGTTTAGTAGATTTTATGGCTTCCTGCAGTTCCTCTATTCTGATAGGAGCTCCCAGTTCCTCTCGGACTTGTTCTGATAGTTGGGGGATACCTGATGAGGATATATATTCTTCGATCTTATGTTGCTCCGGTCTCTCTCTAGGTAAATTGTATAGCAAATTATAAAATTCCTGAAATGTTGACGCAATCTCATTGGGTTTATGGACCTTCCTTCCTTCTCTATCTACTAAATATGGTATATAGGATTTTACCCGTTGTTCTTGTAGAGCTCTAGCTAGTGACATTTGTCCCCTGATTCGTAATAGTATTTCCGACTTAACTGCATTGCCGTCTTAGCCCTGTAATGAAGGAGGGCAGTTACTTGTCTCCGTACATTGAGAAGCTCAGTCTCCACCTTTGTTGTCTGTCTCTGTTTGTCTGACTCCACCTTTTTTGAGTACTTCAGAAAGGCTTTCCACAAACACTGCGGCTAATGCAGAATGATTTGAACAGCGGTGTCATGACAAAAACCTGACCAGAATTCCTTTCTAATTTTTTTTATCCTGCCTTGTTATATTTTGAAGGAAAATATGATAAACGACTTATCTATTACAGAAGCATGCAAAAACACTGTGTTTTTACTAATACATGATTTCACAACTGCAGTAGAATATTTGATTTACATTCTAAGGACTTTTACAAAGCATTCAGCCTACTGTGGATAATATAGTGCAATAATGACAAATAGCAGTGTCCAGTGCTTTCTGGGCCCCTACAGAGAGATTATTCCTTTTAGCAAACCATCAAAGAAAAACATCCTTTTCCAATAGTGACTTTAATGTGTCTCTGTGGGATACTTAAGAATAAGCGAAAGCTTTAAAAATAATTATTATTCTTGTTTTATCAGCATTATCTTAACCGGTAAAAGAAAAGCTAAAAAACACACAGAGCATGTTCCTAAGTTGTTATGTTCTAACTCGGTGGTCAAAGGGAACACGCATTATTTCAGTAATTATTGCCAATTATTTATAACAGATATCCTGTATATCAGTATTTTTACTGGTTTGAATCCAAAGACAAAAACAGAGAGGACAAGGCAAATCCATCATAGTCATGCACTGATCAGGATAAAATTGATAGTGCAGTTAATAGGTAGCATGTTTAACAAAGTTAAGCATTTTCTACATTAGTAAACAATCTCTGCTGGAGAAAAGTCGGTCATTAGCTATTTATTAATTGATAGAAAAAAATGACTGCGCTGCAAAAATGTGAATTAACACACCAATAGTAAAGTGCTATATGTGTGAACATATGTATACGTACCAAGGTTAAAAAATGATATATATTAAATAAATAAGATATGTACATGTGAATCATACATTAAGAAATAATATAGCCTGGGGAAAGTTGATGAACATTAAGTTGAAAAACATTCGATGTGAACAGCTCATTCCACCAAAGATCACTCAAAAAAAATTATACTAAGCAGGGAAATAATGTGAACACGCCATTGAGAATCGGTTCCATATTCAAATATTGTCTATAAAGAGGGCCTCAAGGTTCCACTGGTGACACCACTCGTATAGCACCCAAAGAAAATAGTGGCCTGATAGAAGAGCCTCCACCACCAAGAAATACTGCCTCTTACCGGATAGCAAGATCTCCTGTTATAGAGATCCTGAAAGCCTTTGGCTTGTTTCCCCAGCCACCCGTGAGACCCGTGGCTGGGGAAACAAGCCAAAGGCTTTCAGGATCTCTATAACAGGAGATCTTGCTATCCGGTAAGAGGCAGTATTTCTTGGTGGTGAAGGCTCTTCTATCAGGCCACTATTTTCTTTGGGTGCTATACGAGTGGTATCACCAGTGGAACCTTGAGGCCCTCTTTATGGACAATATTTGAATGTGGAACCGATTCTCAATGGCGTGTTCACATTATTTCACTGTTTATTATAATTTTTTTTTGAGTGATCTTTGGTGGAATGAGCTGTTCACATCGAATGTTTTTCAACTTAATGTTCATCAACTTTCCCCAGGCTATATTATTTCTTAATGTATGATTCACATGTACATATCTTATTTATTTAAGATATACCATTTTTTAACCTTGGTACGTATACATATGTTCACACATATAGCACTTTACTATTGGTGTGTTAATTCACATTTTTGCAGCGCAGTCATTTTTTTCTATTTATAGTTTAAGTGTGGGTATCTCACATATATGATTGCAGCAGCTTTAGGGTTTTTTATTTTTATTTTTTGACACAGCATTTTGTTTATTTGATTTTCGAACAGCGCAGTAATTTACACTTTTTCATTAGCTATTCATTAACTGTCATGATACATATTTTAAGATGGTATCAGACAGTATATGTGAATGATGTTTGCGCTTCAGTAAGGGCTCATTCACACCACATGTGTTGGGCTGCATTGGGCAACGCAATACCAATGCAATGACAAGGCAAAAGGCCTTGTTCTCTATTGTGCCATTAAACACTAATGTGTTGTGTTTGTGTACGCTGAACAAAAATGAGGCAAACATCAATTTATTCCACCACAGCCCATCAGAACCGGGGTAAAAGTAATGTGGCTCTCACAAAAAAAAGCAAACAACGATATATACTCTCTACACCTACCTGCTATACATTAAACTACTGTATTTATCGGCGTATAACACGCACTTTTTCCCCCTTAAAATCGTGGGACAGTCGTGGGTGCGTGTTATACGCCGATACCCCAAAAAAAAGTGACAAAAATAGCGAGCGGCGCCGAAAAATAGCGAGCGCCGATGAAAAAGACTGAATCGCCACCGAAAAAGACCGAAGCGCCGCCGGAAAAGACGAGCCGACTGTTCAGCTCCGCCCGTAGTCCCGCCTCCCTCCCGAAACAGCAGGGAGGCGGGACCGCGAGCGGAGCCGAACAGTCGGCTCGGTCTTTTCCGGCGGCGCTTCGTTTTTTTCCGGCGGAGATTTGGTCTTTTTCGGGGACGGGAAATTTAAATGTCGGCAAGGCTGCAAATGACGCTGGCAAGCTGCAAATGACACTGGACAAGCTACAAATGACACTGGGCAGGCTACAAATGACACTGGGTAAGCTGCAAATGACGCTGGGCAAGGCTGCAAATGACGCTGGGCAAGCTGCAAATGACGCTGGGCAAGCTGCAAATGACACTGGGCAAGCTGCAAATGACGCTGGGCAAGCTGCAAATGACACTGGGCAAGCTGCAAATGACTCTGGGCAAGCTGCAAATGACGCTTAAATGTAAGTTTTTTTTTTCCCTAAACTTCCCTCCTAAAACTTTTTTTCGTTAAAATGCCCTCCTAAACTTGGGGTGCGTGTTATACGCCGGTGCGTGTTATACGCTGATAAATACGGTAACAATCATATTTTTTCTTACTGTTGTCTGGCTACATGATGCTCATAATTTAGTATACAGTGAAGGTTGGTGGTTACTACCACTGTTGGCTTTTCTTTTTATCATGACAATCAAATAATGACTTCCATTACTTGTTTAACTTTTGGCGAAATATCCCTTTTAGGTGATATTTATATAACTTTGGGAGTTTCTTTGAATCAATTGTCCACTCAGCATTAAAGCATATCTCACAAAATCTTCTATCCTTGTCAGGTTCTAACAGTGACCATTCGAGCCTATTGTACTCTTGCTGTTTTGTTCTATTTTAGCATTTATTCCACCATTACTGTTAACATGTTATTTTTCGTAACACGGTTGTTCATACTTTCTGATTGCTCATAGTGATTATCCTTGTCTTCTGAGAGGCAGTGCAAGGTGCTACATACAAATATATAATGCTCATGTTTTTTACTCTGTATTTTAAATTTGGTTTTAATAAGTGGTACATAAATATCTCATTAGAATAGACTGTAGAACAGTGAGTTATTTAAGATAGTGAACTGCAACTACAAATTCCAGTAACTTATAAAAACTAGTTAGCAATTATCTTTCTGTACCCTTAAGGGTTATTTTGGTTATTATGAGTTGCTGCACTTTGCACATAACAGTATAAAGCAAAAGCATTCTAAAGAAGGTATTATTACCACATTTTACATTAGCTTTTGCTTGGCATATCGATATCAACTGGTAGTTAAATTAGCCCTATTCATACCCATTAGCTTAATGACTTTGTGTCTACTGCAAGTTCCCTAAACTATATGTAAAATGCTAAATCTTGTGGAATTAATGAACATGTTCATTTTATTTTGTGCTGCCATTTAAAATAAATCAATAAACCACTATTGATCGAGACATAGTGGACAGGTAATTGTTGTAAAGTCTATGCAGCTCAAAACACACATGTACTGTGGTTAGGATTACAGGAAAACAAGTTCCTCATTTGGGGATTAATCAATCAATGTTCTATTACATAGTAATTCAGTTTCAGCTTTTTGGTACCCATGTAGACATTCACTTACACGCTAGGCTAGAGTCATCTTGTTGCAATTCAGTAATCTTTCCAGCTATCAGTACTATCAGTACTAACTGTATGTTAAGGCATATGTATGACCATTCCAGTAGTTCTTTTTTGAGGTTTATAATTTTTTAGGGGTGCTGCTAGCCCCAAGAACAAACTGCATGACTGCAAAATGCTGGTTTTCCCCTTGCACACATTTTCTGTCCTGCTCCACAAACTGAACCTGGATAGATCATTTGTATAAGTGATTTTACATAATGTGAATCTTATATTTAACACCAAGAAAAATGTAGATTGCCTGTCAATTCAATCAGAGAAAAGGTGAAAAACACTATCCTACTGATGGAAATTTGTTTGGGTCATTTAGAGCAATTTGTATGGGAAAATATTGCTGCCAATTGCAGACTTTGATAAATCAGTATACTGAAGTTGAGAAATAGGAGATATGGGAGAATACCCAAAGTGAGCTGTGCAGGTATTAGTAAAATCTGGCCAAATTGCTGGCTTTACAGCTGCTCCCATTACAACTGGTTGAGTCTGCCTCCTTCTGTGAATGTGTGGCATGTGTTGCACCACAATGGCAGAGATCTATTTTTTGTCAAGAGAGCCATCCCTGTCCTCTACCAGCAGGTGGAAGCTAAAGTCTCCATGTTCCTGGACCATGCAGTCAGTTGCAGAGTCAAGATGACAACAGACATGTGGTTCAGCAAGCATAGGGATGTCATATCTCCTTAATGGTATACTAGGTAAAGTTACTGACAGTTAGAAAGGATGCAGGATGGTGCTCACCACTGGAACTGGTGGTGCTTGCTTGTGTCCTGCACCTTGGTTATGGTGACAGTTTAGTTATCTCTTTCTCTTTCTTCTCAATGGCCAATAAATATTTGGCTGGATGAGATGAAGTAGCAACAGAAGCTACCCACCAACTACCTGATATGTGATACACCCATAGACTGAAACTTGACTTTAGAAGTACTACAATTGCTGCACTTGGAAAAGCAAATTGTCAATGGGGTTATATGAGAATACAGGATGAGAACAGGCTCTGAAGATTTGGGGTTCTTTTTACATTGTCAGTGGATCCTTACTCAAGACACATGTACCATCTAGTTACTATTCAAAGAGACACCAAAATGGTGAGGTGTGAAGAGACGGATTAGTGACACAATCCCCCTGGTGTTTCTGCTAGAGCACACACTACATGGACACTTAGAGTGAGCATTGAAGGTACAGCTGCTGAATGAAGAGGATGACTTCCTGTTGTCCCCAGGCTAGCAGGATCCTTTTACAAATGGCCCTATCCCTGTGAGGCAAAGACAGCAGCAGGCAGAGGAGTATGAGGAGGATAATTTGGATGCCTATTTTGAATAGGAAGACAGGGGGCAGGCTTTCATGGGTGCATTTCACCCCTCCTAAACCCCCGGATGTGTACTTGAATGGCTTGAGGTCATTGAATATTAACTCAGGGTCCTCTGCTGCAGGCATTTTTTTTGGTGATTGGCTCATTCCTGCTATAAAGCCTGTGCAAGGATCCCAGGATTCAGGCCATGAAGGAGAGGGACCATTACTGGCTGGCCACCTTTTTGCATCCCTGATACATGGGGAAAATGGCAAATCATATGCTGTCATCCCATAAGGAGAAAAAATTATACCATTTGGACGAGGGGCTGCAAAAAAGCAGTGCCAGGTTCCCCTGTCATGGCCAGCATGCCTCTGATCCTTAGATCGCTGAGAGGAGGATCGCTAGTGGCAGTGGTTGCCTCAGTAAAGCTTTTAGGTTGTTTTTCAGCACACATCAGACAGCTAACAGCAGTGACAGACAGCACCTAAACCTATCATCTTAGATTACCTGGGTTACAGACAAACTTTGACCCAAGGAACCCATGGACTTTTGGGTATGCAGGCTGGATGACTTTCTGCAGCTTGTGCAGAACATTATGAAACTGTTGGCTTGTCTTGCATTCAGTTTGGAGAATTTATAGCAGAGGGCAGCTTTGTGACAAAGAGACAATTCTACCTTATAAAAATTAGCCATTCCACCATTACCAGCTCCTGTCACCTCTGCTGGGCTACCAGCGTTTCCAAACGACAAAATGGCAGCTGTGTCCCGGTCAGCATCCTACGTCACACGTCCTTAGCTCCACCCAACGTTTCATCATAAAAATGTGTCATTGGGGGCGTGGTTAGGGCGTGGTTAGCGCGTGTACGATACTCTTATTTATAGGGGATGGGCCAGCTTAAATACCAGAAGTTAAATGCGCTCCACAGGCCGGACATTGCCCAGAAACCAGAAGACACACAGAACTCCGATAACAATTAGAAACGACTAATAGTACATGAATATGCAAAAAACATATCAAAATATATCACCCAAAGGTGAATGACAAGCAAGGGGACAGTGTGAATCTTAGACTGAAAAGAATTAGATAAAAAATAAGATGAACGGACTCAGGAAACGGCAAAATTTTGTGGCAAAAAAGGAATTATTATACCAACACATAATACGGGGCAAGTTTACACAGAAAATACAGGGCAATTTAGTACAAAAACTACAAAGAAATTTGTTTCAATCCATGGGCTATAAGTGTACACCAAAAACAATATACAATTAAAAAAATATACAATATAAAAAAAAAAATACAAACATTTATAATGCTAAAAATAGCAACAGCATAGGCTGCAATACCTTAATAAATTCTATCCATTACTGATAAAGGAATTTATATCCCATTCAACATTCATTCCAAATGGTATTACAGTCTTATTGTAAGTTATTGAGTACAATTATGGCCTACTTAAACTGCTTACAAAGTGTGTGGAGTCTGCACAATTTTTTGTCTGTCTCTGAAACATTTTTAGTTCATGAAAAAATCTGCTCAGACGCTGTCTTTGAAATTGCAGCCTAGTAAAAAGGTGCATGAAGTTTGTTTTTGGTCTTTGTCTCAGAAATAATACACTTAAAATGTAATTTCCTGCCTATTCTTCCTATTTAATTATGGCCTAGTAAAATGGCTTATATGATGTGCTTACATAATCTTTACAATATTTCTGTGTGCAGTCTCTGAAATGGCCTGTTTCGTGCTTTAATGCAAGGCACATTAGCATGCAGCAAACCATGTGCAGTGTGCATGCACTAATGCACTGTAATGCCACGTACACACGATCGCACATTCCGACAACAAAATCCATGTTTTTTTTCCAACGGATGTTGGTTCAAACTTGTCTTGCATACACACGGACAAATCTTGTCGGAAACTTCCGAACGTCAAGAAGAACGGGGTGACGTACAACACGTACGACAGCACTAGAAAGGGGAAGTTTAATATCTAGTGCACCCTTTGAGCTCCTTCTGCTAATCTCTTGTTAGTAGAAGTTTGTGAGAGACGATTCGCTCTTTTCAGCCTCGTGCTTTTCCGATCCTTAGATCCTTGCTGCTCTTCAGTTTGTGCTTGTGGGTTTGTATCTGGTTTTCAGTGCTTGCCCCCCCAAAGCGCATGCAAGGTCCGTATAAAATATATGGAGTACTTTGCGGGTAGGGGGGCCATTGATATGCCAGAAAATGTTTAATAAACATTTTAAGAATAAAGTTTACCTGAAATAATATTTCCTTTGATTTACTGCTTGTGTTTCTTTTAGCTGTCTCCTAAGTTCTCCAATGGCCTTTTTTTTTTTTTGGCCATTTTCTTCAATAGTGTAAACGTAATTTATTTGATACATGAGGTGACAATCTCTTCTTCAGCAAACTATTATTATGTTGTGGGTCTGCTACACACACACACACCTTGTTTTTGTTGTTAATGTATGTAATGCATTACTGATAAAAATATTCATAATTTTCAGCACCATGAATGAATTTTGGTGAGTCACGAAAATGGCCTGATTGTGGCAAATTACAAAGCACTGTGGGAGTTATTTGCTAAAGGAAAATCCACTTTGCACTCCAAGTGCACTGCAAAAGTGCACTTGAAACTGCACTGAGAGTGCACAAAGTGGATTTGCCTTTAGTAAATAACCCACATTTCAATGTAAACACCAACTTAGTCCAAAAAATGATATTGAGCATTGAAAGAAGAAGCCACACATTGTTGAGTAGAAAACGTTTTACTCTGTGCACATTCGCATGTGCGTTAGAAAAGGGTTTTTGAACAAACCAACATATTTTAGTAATAACATTGTTGTTTTTGACAGTACAAATAGCCTTTTTTGTGTTAAAACAGGCATGTTTAAAACCATAAAACAATACACAACTCAGGAACCTACAAAGTTCAGGTTTGGCAAAGTGAAGGCAATATCAGACATTAGTATGTCCAAACTGTGTTAATATTGCCTTCATCAGATGGGGTGATGTCACCCCTGTGAAAGCCAAATTTTGAAGGTGCACACAAATTAAGAGTCAAAATGGGGATTTCCCTCCTGATCCCATGCCTAAAAAGTTTGTTCTGGTGTCCCACACTAGTGCTCCTGCGTCCACATGTGTAAACAGCTGCTGAGTGTCCTCTCCTTACACTGAATCAAGTTTGCATTTCATTCTAGTACAAACCCATCTAGACAACAATGTCCTAAACTTCTTTTAATACAAATAGGCATGAACAAATGTAGTTAACCTGGATATGCCAAAAACATTGTATTAGTGGGCGAATGAACAATATTTACTACGAACGATTACTGTGCCCATGAACCTGAAAGTTGCCATTTGAAACTGTACAACAGCAAAAAAAGGCACATGAAGCAGCATGCAAGTAATAATAATAATAATAGGAACACACGACAACTACTTACTTTTTTGAAGAACTCTCTTGATCTATCTGTACTGATCATGCTCCCTCAATTTCAGGTCTGACCAGCATTTCCTCCATTGATCCTTGGATCGCTGTACCCCAAAATTCCTGTGCAGACTTTTCATAACTTTATTCATGATCTTGACCTTTCTCACATTTGGGATTGGGTAAGGTCCATGCTTTCCATCATAGTCGGCCCTCTTCAAGATGTCCACCATCTCCACCATCTCTATAAAAGGACATATTTGAGGCCTTAAATCTCCTCCGGGATCGGAAAGGTTCGTGGCTCCGGCCTTTCGTCGTTGCTGCTACTGCTGTCTGCATACACTTGCTCTTTCTCCGCCATGTGCTCTCCCACTGCGCCGAAAGACAAGGGGCAGGGAATAGACTAGAAAGAATGTCAGGGGCGGTGTATATAAAGCATAACACGCGTGCGCCGTACGTACGATCTGTGAGCGGAGGAAGGTGTAGAGGATGTGCCAATCGTTCTAACGAAGGTACAAGTTTAACTTGGTGCATCAGTGGCCTATACTGCTTCAAGATTGAGGCCTATATTGGGACAAGATTAGGAGAGTTTAGCCTGACATTAGGGTTTGTCTTGTGCTATGTCTTGCAAAGAAAATGGATCTATTCAATGATGAGGACTTTATCCCCATAATCCTTGATATGTACAGGGAGCTGCCCTGTCTGTGGCAGGTAAACCACCCCTTTTATAACAATAAACCAAAGAGGAAGGCATCGCTGGATCAATTGCTGGAATTTGTGAAGCCGGTGATCCCCACGGCAGACATCCCTGATTTGAAGGCTCTAATTGGTGGCATGAGGAGCACTTATAATAGGGAGCGCAAGAAGGTCCAGGATTCCCAGAGATCAAGAGCTGCAGCAGATGACATTTATGTACCCAGGCTGTGGTACTATGACAGACTGCATTTTCTGGCAGGCCAGACTGAACCCAGGCCAGCACTCTCCAATCTTCCTTCAAGGCTTCCTTACATCTCAGCTGAGGCTTCCGACGTCCAACCTGGGCCTTCCAGCCAGGAAGAAGTGGAGGAGCCCAGCTTGAGCCAGGTATAGCATTGTTCAACATATTTCTATTCAAGTCATTAATGATGTTAACTAGATGTTATTTTTGATCAGTAATTTCTGATTCTACAAAGTGTTTTACATATCAATAGACAGTAGTGGCCACAAATGATTGGGACAAGAATGAAAAATGCTGCTGTCAGAATGATAGTCTTTTCTATTTATTAACATTCAATTTGCAACAGTCATAAGCTGAAAATTGTGTGTGATTGATGAACCAAAAACTAAAACTATGTCCCTTTTTCATACACTGGAAAGTCTCAGCCAGGAGGAGGCAGTGGAAAGTGGCAGCCAGGAGGTGGCGGGGGTCAGTGGCAGCTAGGAGGTGGCCGGGCCCAGTAGCCTGCCGGAATCCTAGGTCCCTCCCCTCCACCTCCAAAAAAAAGTCCCAGGAAGAGAAGTAACCTGGAGGAGGCAGCACTTGGCCTATTTTGGAAGGCTACTGCGGCCCTCAGAACCCCCCCAATAATCAAGACGACTATGCCTAAATGGCAGCCTGCAAAATGCAGGAAATGGACTAGGGCCAACGCCTCTTATGTGAGGAAGTTATGTTACAAGCCCTAAATAAGGGGTTGAGGGGCGAACTCACAAGCCAAAGCCACGTTTGTGAGTTCAACCATGGTCCTCCTCCTCCTCCACCTCCTACCACAACTACAACACCAGAGCCACAGCCTGGAAGCAAGCGTGGAAGGAAGACAAGAAAGTGATGGCCTGGGTTAAGTCTGGTCTGACAAAAGACACAGGCTGTTGTAAGACCACAGCCTGGGGACAGATATGTCATCTGCTGCTGTTCCTGGACCAGATTGTGCTTACTATTATAAGGACTCCTCAGGCCACCAATTTTGACTGTAAAATAATTGATGTCTGCCCTGGGGTACAAAGGCTTTGCAAATTTCACCAGTTTCTCCAGCGTTGCCTTCCTCTTTATATTGTTATGACCCATAATAAATGGCTGTTTATTTTTCACAAATACTTGCCTATGTGTTTTACTTCAAAAAGGACAGTTTGTTTTGGAGTAGGCAGGTACATTTCAAAAATACAATGTCAAATTAACAAGGGACACCAACACCAACCTCCTTGAGGTTAAAAAATACAAGATAATAATGGTGTTGTGGTAACTTGACACAGGACGAAAGAAAAAATTATGGAAATGTCTATAAACATTTTTTATAAAAAATAGGAGACCTGGATAAGAAAAAAAAAAAAAAATTATTCAGGAGATCACGAGAAATGATAAAGAAATCAGGTTGTCAGAACTCTGTGTGAATATCAGCAGCAAAGCAACTTCATTATTCTAGCATTATAAAGAAGAAGAGAATGCGCTGCATTAAAAGATGTTAAAATTTGCAGCGTGACGAATGTGCTATCTCCATTATGAACACTAATTTTACCAGACCGAGCGATTCCGTCTCTTAATTGATTCAGAGCATGCGTGGAACTTTGTGCGTCGGAATTGTGTACACACGATCGGAATTTACGAAAATGGATTTTGTTGTCGGAAAATTTGTGATCCAGATCTCAAATTTGGTTTGTCAGAAATTCCAAAGGAAAATGTCCGATAGAGCCTACACACGGTCGGAGCTCCCATCGAACATTCGTTGTCAGAAAATCCGACCGTGTATGCGGCATAACAGTGCAAACTTAGCCTTAACAGTTAGGCTTTATTGTTGGTGTTGCATGCAATCCAGATTCCATGGTCATCATTTTGCTCTACAGGTATCAATTGGCTACAGTATTTTCCCAAATCCTTGTCCGTTAGTCAGCAAAAGCTTTCTCTTCTCTCTCCAATATAATGCATTAGGAAAGGATTATACAGACAAAGGATAATATGTAAAATACAGTAACGCATATGGATTCATCTTACACTGATCTAGTCTGCTGAACCACAGTCTACTGATTAGTTGCAATATATTCCTGTATTCCATTATATCATCATTGTTGAATAAACTTGCTTATGTTTAGCTATTCTAGACCACTTCTGCTCAATTTGTATTATAAGGTATTTTTAATTTTTCAATGTACTTTTATACCCCATTTGAAACATAATAGTTTATCAACCATGAAATGTATTGCTGTAATTAATGCAACAGTATGTTCCTTACAAACAAAACATAATGAAATGACCATATCTTTTAAAGTTACAGTATGTTAATACGCAACGTACTCAGGGGTGTTTTTGAATGCAGTGGAACTGTGTGGAAGATCATAAATTAAGACCCCTTCCTTTGTTCAGGCTCATTTATATTAATATTTAAACAGTATAAACAATATGAAAACATTAACAATATCATAAGGGTAATCTTTCTGACTTTACAGTTAAAGGTCAAAACAGTGTTTGTAGTTAATGTTTGGGGCAGGCAGTACAGAGGGGGTAGTTGAGGGTAAGAGCAGCCAGTACAGAGGAAGGCAGTTGATGATGGAACAGGCAGTACATAGGGGGACAGTTGCTGGTGGGGACAGGAAGTTTAGAGAGGGGCAGTTGATGGCTGGGAAAGACAGCACAGAGAGGGGCAGTTGATGGTGGGTTCAAGCAGTACAGATGGGCAATAAACAGTGCAGAACAGGCAGTACAAAGGTCATGAGGAGTCAGTACACACAGGCTCCATTATTCCCCCCAAGTCTCAGATTTCACCCATCAGTGCCCCCTCCCCAGTGTGGCCCTTGTACTAACCTCATATTGGAGCTCAGGACCCCCCCCCCCCAGCAGTTGGTAGTGGATTGGGAGTCCATTTTTCAACTATAGGGCTGCTCTCTCTCTCCTTCCTTCATTCATGTGAGTCCAGAGTGCAGGGCTTAATGCCCTAGCCACTATTGTGGCCAGTCGCACTATAGTTCCCTCCCCACTCTACTCTCCTGGGCAGCACAATCCGATCAAGCATTGGGGAGGAGAGAGATACAGTATTTCAGCCACTATGCCAAGGCTGAGGGACTTCCGAACCACCGATCTCCTTTGGGCTGCAGCTGCTAGTGGCAGATGCTGCTGCAACTCAAAGGACTGCAGAGGACTGTTTTCTGAATAAATCCTTAATGTGTACAGTGAGTGCACTCTGGGCCAACTGAACCTCCTGGGGCCTGTGTACATTGCCCCTACTGCACACATTGGGAATACGTCACTGAACATATGTAAAAATGTTCCGGTAAGGGTACCTCATCCTCTTCCCTACTCTTTGGAGTTAAAAGCATTGTTTGAGTGTCCATTTTGAGTATAGAACACATCGACAGTCAACTCAGAAAACATAGAATGTACACCTACTGCTTTATAGTCATCTGCATGAACGTTTGTTATACATATATACAGACTTTCATCTGTCCTCATTCCTAGTGGTGGCATATGTTTCCTATTTTTTGCAGTTTGCTTTAGACCTTAAGCACTGCAGTATATCATACATTTGAAACATATTCCATCATTTCTATGTTTTATTCTAACCACATGTACACCATTTAGTAGTTTGGTTCACATACAAATAGAGATATATGTGTGGGATTGTTATATAATATTCACATATATGTGCTCATTACCACTGTTATTCTTTCATTTAATTTTCCTTTTTTCACTACTTGAGTTTGTGCATTCTTCTGTTTGGTTTTGAGTGTCTGCATACGACTACATGCGACACCCAATCATTCAGATATACATTTTTTTTAGAGTACCGGTGTATTAAGTGTTCACATCACTTCAGCACAGATTTCAGTGGTTGTAGTTACATCTAGTCATTGCATGCTATTCGCATGCGATATCCAGCCGCTTATACATACTTTCTCAGAGTATTTGTACATTTAAATGCTCATACCACTTTAGCATAGATTCTCCAGTTCTGGGTATCATTATCACAGTTTGCATTTTATTTTTGCATTTTTGTGTCATACACAATTTAAATCAATTTTGTGTTGAAATACACACCAATTTTTAGATTTTTTTTTGAGTTTTGGTGACTACATGCGTTTTGAGATCACGTCTATGGTTGCATATTTGTAGGTCTAATACAACTTTGATTCACTTCACTTATAGTATTTATAGCACAATCCGCCTCCAGACCATTCTGGTTTGTTTTTTTGTGTAATACATACATTATCAGTGCTACACCTTTGTTTTACATATGTAAAAATGTGTAGATCTGTACTGATCAATGAATACAAAAGCAATCCTCTTGGTGGAAAAACAGTCCAGTTAGTCCTATAGAAAAATGTAATATTACTAACCTAGACTTACCTCAATTCATATATTGGCATACAATTTTACATACGTTTTTCTTCTCACTAGCACTTTTTGGAACACCTGTACGTGATATTAACCAGATATATAATCAGTGGCGTATCTAGGGTATGGCAGCCATGGCTAGTGCCATGGGCGCCGTGGGGGGGGGGGGCGGCAAAAAAGCCGCCCCTGCACAATAAAATAGTTCCATCCGTCCATTCGCGGCCGCCTCCCGCACTAATGCAGTCCCCTGCGCCACGGCCGGCCTGCTGGAGCGCAGCGCCGGCACAGCACTTCACTAGCAAGTGGGGAGGGAAGCGGCAGTCTCCCCCATCCCATGACGGCTGATGAGTTGACTCTCCCGCCTCCCGGGTCATCTACGTAGCCGTAGTGTAACAGGCGGAGGCGGAGCCTAATGCCGAGGCGGAGCCTAATGCCAAGACGGAGCCTAATGTGGAGGCGGAGCCTAATGCGGAGGCGGAGCCTAATGCTCCGCCTACGCTCCTTTCTGCAGCTGCTTCAGCTTCTCCACGGAGCGAGGTCTCCCGGGTCTGTGTGATGTCACGTGACTGTGAGGACTCTGGAGGCTGGAGAAGAGAACTCTAGAGAGAACATTATGTCACTAGAGAGAAGAGAAAAAATTGGAACCCCCAGGCAGCAGCACCTGGAAGGATTAGCATTGCAGCCTAGAAGCAGGTACAATTACAGAACCAGTCAGTCACTACGATCTTGAGCATCAAATATGGTGCTCAAACAATATGGATTAAATAAATATGCTTAGCCATAGATATCACAAATAAAGTATAATAAAGTGATTTGTGCAAGTAGTACCTGCTTTTGCACAAATCAATTTTATTACACTTTATTTGTGATATCTATGGCTAAGCATATTTATTTAATCCATATTGAGCACTATATTTGATTGGCTGCTTGCTTCTGCTTGGGCCTGGCACACACGCACAATCGCACATGGTGGTGACTTAAAGTCATCATGTGTGATTCTGCGTGTGTGCCAAGCAGACAGGGCTGGTGCTCTGTCGAGAAATGCCCGGCTATCGAATAGTGCCCAGGTGGAACTGCGCATGCGCCGCACGGAGCCGCAGAACAGCTGAGTTTACGATCAGCTGTTGTCCCGTGTGGCCGAGGCACGTTCATGTAGGTGAGGGACAGATATTTACATGAAGGGGGCGGATATTTCAATGCTGGGCAGTGCTAGGGGTGGAATTTGTATTGATGGCCAAAGAAATTTGCAAAATAAATCTTTATCTGCTATTCATTTTGAACGCTGCGGGCGTGTTTAGTCAATTGAAGGGCAGATTTTTCTATATTACATAAAGGTTTCTTTACCAGATTTGTTTGTTCAGCGATAAAAATTCCGCCCCTAGCACTGGCCATCATTGAAATATCCGCCCCCTTTATGTAAATATCCGTCCTCGCCTACATAAACATGCCTCGGCAACGCGAAACAGCTGATCTTAAGCTCAGCTGTTCTGAGGCTCCGTTCTGCGCACGTGCAGTTCCGTCCCAGCATTTTTCGATAGGGGGTACTTCTCGACAGAACACCGGCATTACCACTAGCCAAACTAGGCAGCTGCCTAGGGCACCTGGCCACTGGTGATCCTATTCCCTCTCTACCTCTGTCCAATGTCAGAGGCGCTGGCGCCGCATTTATGGGTGCTGATGTTACTGCATTTATGGGTGCTGGTAAGGCCGCATTTATGGGTGCTGATGTTACTGCATTTATGGGTGCTGGTAAGGCTGCATTTATGGGTGCTGATGTTACTGCATTTATGGGTGCTGGTAAGGCTGCATTTATGGGTGCTGGTAAGGCTGCATTTATGGGTGCTGATGTTGCTGCATTTATGGGTGCTGGTAAGGCCGCATTTATGGGTGCTGATGTTGCTGCATTTATGGGTGCTGATGTTACTGCATTTATGGGTGCTGGTAAGGCCACATTAATGGGTGCTGATGTTACTGCATTTATGGGTGCTGATGTTACTGCATTTATGGGTGCTGGTAAGGCCGCATTTATGGGTGCTGATGTTACTGCATTTATGGGTGCTGGTAAGGCTGCATTTATGGGTGCTGATGTTGCTGCATTTATGGGTGCTGGTAAGGCCGCATTTATGGGTGCTGATGTTGCTGCATTTATGGGTGCTGATGTTACTGCATTTATGGGTGCTGGTAAGGCTGCATTTATGGGTGCTGATGTTACTGCATTTATGGGTGCTGATGTTACTGCATTTATGGGTGCTGGTAAGGCTGCATTTATGGGTGCTGATGTTACTGCATTTATGGGTGCTGGTAAGGCTGCATTTATGGGTGCTGGTAAGGCTGCATTTATGGGTGCTGATGTTACTGCATTTATGGGTGCTGGTAAGGCTGCATTTATGGGTGCTGGTAAGGCTGCATTTATGGGTGCTGATGTTGCTGCATTTATGGGTGCTGATGTTGCTGCATTTATGGGTGCTGGTAAGGCCGCATTTATGGGTGCTGATGTTGCTGCATTTATGGGTGCTGATGTTGCTGCATTTATGGGTGCTGATGTTACCGTATTTATGGGTGCTGATGTTACCGTATTTATGGGGGCTGATGTTACTGCATTTATGGGTGCTGATGTTGCTGCATTTATGGGTGCTGATGTTGCTGCATTTATGGGTGCTGGTAAGGCCGCATTTATGGGTGCTGATGTTGCTGCATTTATGGGTGCTGATGTTGCTGCATTTATGGGTGCTGATGTTACCGTATTTATGGGTGCTGATGTTACCGTATTTATGGGTGCTGATGTTGCTGCATTTATGGGTGCTGATGTTGCTGCATTTATGGGTGCTGATGTTACCGTATTTATGGGTGCTGATGTTACCGTATTTATGGGGGCTGATGTTACTGCATTTATGGGTGCTGATGTTACCGTATTTATGGGTGCTGATGTTACTGCATTTATGGGTGCTGATGTTACCGTATTTATGGGTGCTGATGTTACTGCATTTATGGGTGCTGATGTTACCGTATTTATGGGTGCTGATGTTACTGCATTTATGGGTGCTGATGTTGCTGCATTTATGGGTGCTGGTAAGGCCGCATTTATGGGTGCTGATGTTGCTGCATTTATGGGTGCTGGTAAGGCCGCAAATGTTTTGTCAGGGGCACAGTTTCAGTGCTTGCCATAGGCGCCATTTTCACTAGATACGCCTCTGTATATAATGTCACTTTGAATTCTGATCACACATTTTGTTTGTTCAGCTGATTCTGATGAATTGCTAATAAGGGTACACTGTCATCAGTCTGGCCAAATTATTTGCTGTTTAAAAAAACATCTGTTGGGAAAACCAAACATGGAAAGCCACATAAGACCATTTATATTCCATTTATGCACAATAATCAGCCAGCTAGAGATGCTGCACTCTATCACAAGCAGAACTAATCCTCCAAGATTAAGTATAGCATTTTTTTTCTTGAGGTATAAAATGGATATTAACTATATTTTTTAGAATTTTCATTATTGTTGCATTCTTATTTTACAAATAAAAATGTATTAAAGCATGCTTTCATGCTTTAGAGTGCAGCACATGCTGAGTTATCTAATAAGAGAGTACACACGATCGGACTTTCCACCAATAAAACCGTGGATTTTGGGTCGAAGGTTGTTGACTCAAACTTGACTTGCATACACATGGTCACACAAATGTTGGCCAACAATTACGAACGTGGGAACGTGGTGACATACAAGACGTACGACAAGCCGAGAAAAAGGAAGTTCAATAGCCAGTGTGGCTCCTTCTGCTTAAATCCAAGCATGCATGAACTTTTGTGCGACGGACTTGTGTACGCACGATCAGACTTTCCGACAACAACGTTTTGTTGGTGGAAAATTTGAAAACCTGCTATCAAAAATTGTTGCCGGAAAGTCCGACAGCAAATGTTCCATCGAGCATACACACGGTCGGACTTTCGGACAACAAGCTCACAGCCAACTTTTTCCTTCGGAAAATCCGACCGTGTGTACGCAGCATAAGAATCTAGATGGCACAGCCTCTACTTCAAGAGGAGTATAAGGGGTAGAGAGTTCCGCATCATTCAATCAAATTATTCATCTGTGTGTATGTGTAACCTGAGATCCTGCTATTATGGTCTGTGTTCACAGCATACCACTACCTAACTACCTAAAACCCTGAAATACCAGACCCACAAATCTTCCAAATTTCTAATCTCTACCGAAAAGTAACAGTTTTGCTATTTTAATGGTTACCTAAAAACAGGGCTTTAAGAATCACAAGAAAATGTAAAATTATGCACTTAGATCAGAAGAAAAGTCTTACCCTCTACACATGAAATGGTAGACATTTAGAACAAAACAAAACTGGACTAGATAATACGATATAACAATTAGCTATGCAACACCACTCAATGCTAGGTGAAAGCAGCAAAAGCAAACAAAATCTTGGAATGTATAAAAAGGAAAATGAATACATGTGATTTAACTAGAGTATTGCCTTAGTATAAATCACTTGTAAGGCCTCATCTAGAATATTGGATCTATTATTTTGCTTCACATTGTAAAAAAGAACTTGAAGAGGGTTTAGAGACATGCAACAAATTAAATAAAAGGCATGTAAATTAATAAGAGGTATGAAAAAATCTTACAGAGAAAGATTCTAAAACAAATTAAAAATTAAACAAAAAAGTCATAAAGGATTTTTCCTTCTGTAAGACACAATTGGCAACACTTGCGCAGGTGCCTTTCTGTTTACCAAAGCTGCAATCTTTGTGAGAAATTGCATCTCATGAACATCAGTCTAATTTTCAAACTTATTAATGTTAAATTCAAGCTTACACCTAATTAGACTTTAACCATTTCTGGACCGCCCTATGCAGATATACTGCAGTAGGGCGGCCCTCCTGCGCAGAATCGGGTACCTGTAGAAAATTTTGTGCACGGGTCTGGGGCACGCGCGCATGCCGCTGGCGACCCACTCCCACTGTGATTGGACACAACGGGAGTCAGTCAGCTGGGGACCCGCTGAAAGTTCTGAGGAGAGGAAGAACAGCGGTCTGCCTATGTAAACAAGGCAGACCCGCGTTCTGCCAGAGGGGAAAATAGAAATCTTGTATTCTGCCAGAGAGGAAAATGGATATCTTGTGTTTCTAAGCAGAAACATAGATCTGTTTTCCCCCAGGCAAAACACCTCCCTAGAGTTAGAAAGCACCCCCTAGGGACACATTTAACCCTTTGATTGGCCCTGATGTTAACCCCTTCCCTGCCAGTGTCATTTATACAGTAACCGTGCATTTTTTTAGCACTTATTACTGTATTGGTGCCACTGGTCCCCAAAAAGTGTCACTTAGTTCCAGATTCGTCCGCCGAAATGTTGCAGTCCCACTAAAAATCGCTGATCGTCACCATTACTAGTAAGAAAAGATAAATAAATAAAAATTACATAAAAATATCCCATAGTTTCTAGACGCTATAACTTATGCGCAAAGCAATCAATATACGTTTATTGGGATTTTTTTACCACAAAAATGTAGCAGAATACATATTAGCCTAAATTGATGAATAAATTAAAGATTTTTTACATTTTATATTGGATGTGTTTTATAGCAGAAAGTAAAAAAAATCTATTTTTTTTTCTCAAAACTGTCGGTCTTTTTTTGTTTATAGCGCAAAAAAATAAAAACCTGCAGAGGTGATCAAATACCACCAAAAGAAAGCTCTATTTGTGGGAAAAAAGACATATTTTATCTGGGTACAACTTAAAGGGTTGGAAGCCTGGTCCCCAGCCAGGTTTCACCAAAGAGAACAGTGCAATGAGGGTAAACTCAAATGTATAGACAATTATGTAAAATAGTACAAAAGTTTATTAGTACATAACACAAGACAGAAAAGTCAGTTACAAATTAAAAACATGGGTAATAGTCCATGTATATCACCAAGATAATACTCCCCAAATGGGGAAGATCACAGTGGGATATTTGATCACGGATAGCATCTCAACTAGTTTTGCGGACTGAGACGCTTCATCAGGAAGATATCTGTAATTTGATTAGCACATGATCAATAACATATTATTGATCATGTGCTAATCAAATTACAGATATCTTCCTGATGAAGCGTCTCAGTCCGATATACATGGACTATTACCCATGTTTTTAATTTGTAACTGACTTCTATGTGTTATGTACTAATAAACTTTTGTACTATTTTACATAATTGTCTATACATTTGAGTTTACCCTCATTGCACTGTACCGAGATAATCCAATTGCCTCCTTTTCTCTTTGGTGAAACCTGGCTGGGGACCAGGCTCCCAACCCTTTTATTTTTGTCTATTCAGCAATACTGATTGTAGAGGCTGCCCATATTTTTCTATATCTGGGTACAGTGTCGCATGACCGTGCAATTGTCAGTTAAAGCAATGCAGTGCCGTATCACAAAAAATGGCCTGGTCATGAAGGGGCTAAAACCTTCCTCTGCTGAAGGGGTTAAATTGCCCGCCCCCCCCCCCCCTCAACAAATATGCTAACTAAATGTATGCAATATACTTACCTATTTTCAGGCAGCTCCAGTCCAGTCACATGATCTCCTCTGTGTGAGCCAGTGGCAGCTGCAGAGGAGAGGAGAGAGTGCTCCGACAACGTCTAGTAAAGCCTAGAGCAGTGACAACCCCCATAGGCTTCAACAGCCCATCCATTGTCAGTGATCCCTCCTCTCCCCTGCAGCTGTGCTGGCTGACACAGGGGTGCCGAATCTTGTGGCTGGACTGGAGAGGCTGGAAAAGATTTAAGGCTAGTTAGGCATAAGCTGGAATTCCACTTTAACCAGTAACTTTATTATGTAGTAAACTACAAAATGGTAATTCCAAAAAACAAGGTAGTTTTTTTTCGTAGATTTTCATCAACAGATTTTAGATAAGAGGAATGAACCTCAGTGACAAGTAGATCTATCTTGATCACAGTTATATTTATTATTCATAGATTTCCGGGGTAATTAGAGTGTCCCCTTCATCAGGGCCAAAAGGGCCAGTTTCCAAAAAAGTAGTTACTGAAAACTAGTAAAATATTCAAAACATGTATTTATGATAAAAAAAAGTCTGTATAGATAAAAGATAACATAAAATATCTGAACTAGAAAACTGTTTGTTTGCAGGCAGTAGTGACAGACAAATGGACATTTTTGTCTCAAATATTTTGTGCTACTGTATCTGTTATCTATACAGACTTTATCATTTATTTTATTTTGCTTCAAGAACTAAAGTTGTAAGAAAACAACCCTGATGATGGGGACTTTGTAACTGCCCGAAATGTGCTGGCTATGCACCTCTACAAACAATAAATATATCTCTGATAAATCTACCAACCTTTTGTCATTGAGGTTCATCCATCTGACACAGGGTTAAGCGCTATATTGACTTTTAACAAAGAAATCTGTGACAGTTAACATATTTCTATCTTGGCAGGTACCAGACAGCATCTTTTACACCATGTCGAGGTTCTTGATGCCTCCTTGGTAATACTATTTTAAACAGAGCTGTTTCCTGGAATCTAACCGGTTTGCTATTACCGGATCCAGAACCACAAACTAAACTGGTCTTAATCAAAGCAGGGGTTTCGTTACTATGAATGCACATACATTCTTGCATTAAGTATTTATTTTTTGTCTAAATGCAGTCATGTTATCAATCAGCGTGATAATATAATTGCAGAAAGGTCCCTTGTGTCTTATGGCTGTACTGTGTGACCAATAATCACAGAGCTGGGAAATGCAGAAACAGTCATTTGCCTAGAATATTGCTTCTAAGGAAAAAACATTTGATTTGATTAGAAAGGTTTATATACTGAGTGTTCAGAACAGTTACGTGCTTGCACCAGTGTCCTTGTAATAGGTTTTGCAGTAAAGGAAAGCTTGCCTAATTTGCATGAGCTACATGAGGCGCTAGAAGGTGAAAACCTCTCTTTGCTAATGAAGGTGAAATACTACCTAGACTGAAAAGCTGATATGAATAGATATTTAAACCAGAAAATTATAAACAGAACAATACATGTCAAATATAATCGGATTAGTGGAACGAATGGCGTCATTCAGAAAGCAGCCAAATCTGTGTGTCAACAAAACACTGAAAAAGCCCTTACTTTCTAAAATATTCAGAGATTCAGTGTAGTTGCATAAATAGCCAACAAATGAAAAGAACTGAAATAGTTATAAAGCAATTGCTGTAGATTTTTTTTTTTAAAAGTGTTAAATTATAGTATCACCTCTGGAGGGCTAGTCTGTTGACAGAGTGAACTTTGCAAAATAATATGGTGGCCATTCCAACCTATTAGGCCAGTAAAATGCAAAGGGACGTATGTATTAAGAGGCTACAATAACTGTTTTTCAAGTACTTCATCAACTAATTAGCTTCTTCCATTCATGTAGCTTGCCCTAGCAACAAAAAATTAAGAATCTGGCTGGTAGGCAGCAGAAGACACAGTCCGTAGGATTCATAAAGCGTTTATCAGACACTTTTTAGAATTATGTTGTGCTTCTGTAGGACAAATGTTGATACCTTCAACAGATTCATGTACTTGTCAATTACAGGCCAGGCCATTTAAACTGCACGTGTGCTCAGTGTGCACTCTCCTTCTAAATTTGAGCCATGGTGCCATTCCCAAAGCCCATCGTGAGATTGTATCAATGGAGCTTTAAAATATGTTGGACCTTGAGATCATTGAGGAGTTCTCCATTAGTAGGTCAAGCCCTGTAGTTCTAGTGCTCAACTTGGTGGTTCTGTAATGATTTTCAACATATACAGTATTTCACAAACGTGAGTACACCCCTCATATTTTATTATATCTTTTCATGTGACAACACTGAAGAAATTACACTTTGCTACAATGTAAAGTATTGAGTGTACAGCTTGTATAACAGTGCAAATTTGCTATCTCCTCAAAATAACCAAATACACAGCCATTAATGTCTAAACCACTGGCAACAAAGGTGAGTACATCCCTAAGTGAAAATTGGGCCCAAAGTATATTGGGTGTGGCCACCATTATTTTCCAGCACTGCCTTTACCCTCTTGGGTATGGAGTTCACCAGAGCTTCACAGGTTGCCACTGGAGTCCTCTTCCACACCTCCATGACAACATCACAGAGCTGGTGGATGTTAGAGACCTTGCGCGCCTCCACCTTCGGTTTGAGGATGCCCCACAGATGCTCAATAGGGTTTAGGTCTGGAGACATGCTTGGCCAGTCCATTACCTTTACCCCCAGCTTCTTTAGCAAGGCAGTGGTCATATTGGAGGTGTGTTTGGGGTTGTTATCATGTTGGAATACTGCCCTGCGGCCCAGTCATCAAAGAGAGGGGATCATGCTCTGCTTCAGTAGGTCACAGTACATGTTGGCCTTCATGGTTCCCTCAATGAACTGTAGCTTCCCAGTGCTGGCAGCACTCATGTGTAGTATATTATATCTAATATATATATATATATGTATACATATATATATATATTATATTATATACATATTTATATATATATGTAGTGTTTTTTATGTAGTTCGTATAGACATTCTATTTAGGCATTCTAAGACAAATTCATTATGCAAGAATATAGATTGGGGATTCAAGTCTATTCTACACCTCAAAAGGGTGTCCAGGTGTCATCTCTTAATCTAATCAGTAGTCGCACACATCAAAGACAATGTTATCTGTTACCCTTTGATGTGTAAATCTTATGCAAGTTGTGTGTGTGAGGAATAGCCTTTTCACCTGGTATTTACTGATGGTAATTAGAATTGAGGGGGGTATTCATGGTAAACATTTGGTTGACCCCCCCCCCCCCCAGTGTCAGATCAGTATATGAGAAGACAGGCAGGTTGTCAGCTAGTCTAGAGAGAAAGACGGGTCTAGGAGAAGAAATTCCTTGTCATGTACTCTGCTGGATTTTGTCATCTGTAATAATGTTCTGTTTTGGAAGTCAATAAAATCTCTCTCTGGGAGAATCGGGTTTTGCTGCGGAAGTACTTTTCAATAACTATATACCATCTACGAGGAAGGAACGATTATATATTAGATCACTACATTGGTGCCGTTCAAGCGACCAGAAGAGCATTTTCAGGACTTTGTATTAGAAATCGTGGTGATAACAATCCGTGAGTTGGACAGAAGTCTGATGGAGACCCAAGACCTGTGCTGTGACTCTAACGTCTGGTTGTGACATAAGAGAGTCTGATCTACAAAATCAAACAAGTTTGGAACCCCAGAATTATTCTCTGGAGACTGGAAACGAAGAAAAAGGACTGCATCGTGTACCAGAAGACGTGAGCTGGAAGCTGAAGGAGTAATTAATGCGGTGAGTAAAATATTTCTCTCTTTTTAAATTATTAATAATATAGTAAAAATGCTTACTCAGTGTGAAGCTAGTGTCAGTTCTGATAAAGTTAACAGATGGGTGTTAAAATGTATTAAGCGTCATGGCGGGTCCTTATGAAGTGCCAGAAAAATATAAGCAGACATGGACTATGATGAATGAATTTTTAGAAAAAAACTGTTTTTGATAGTAAAATTTCAGAAGGTAAAAGAAAAGGTTGTATTGTACAGGGCTTGTTATCTTGCTGTTTAACAATGGAAAGTTCGTTGAAGGATAAGGTTGAGGAAATTACCCAGTTACAGAGTGCAGTTGATAATAGCAACAAGGTTTGTCAGAGGTTACAAAACCAATCAGAATCTGAGACTGTAAATTTAAAATTGCATGCAGTCACCATTGGGGAAGCTCTGCTTGAGAAGTCTAAACGTTGTAATGAATTATCAGAGGAAAATGAAAGATTGAAATTAAGAATTATGGAATTAGAGAAGAGATCTCAGGAATGCAGATATGCATCGAATCGTGGATTCAGCAATCTGCAGCAAAATGCAAATACAAACATTCTATCAAATGAAACAGAACCTCATATTAAATCTGATAATTCATTGCCAGCCGCACCCACTGTGACCACCACAGTTTATAACAATAATAATAATGCAGGTGAAGTTCAGCTTGTAATGAAGCCTTTGAAACCAAAAGAATTAGATGCAATTCTTAAAGAAATAGGAATGATTCCCTGCCATGATTTAAACAGATTTTTAAAATGGTTTTGTGACTTGCAGAATGTCAGAGATATGTACAATCTCAACCCATCTGATTTAGACAGAGTTATGCAACATTCTATAGGAAATAGTCTTTGGGTGAGAATTAAGCAGATCTGTACTCAACCAATGAGGACAAGGGACATATTGATGGAATTATTATGTGTTTTGTATGGTGTACGTTCTGATGTTACTGTTCATGGGAAGATCAAACAAATGAAAAATGAATCTCCCTACGAGTTGTCAGGAAGGATAAAATCTATTATGGAAATATTGGTCAGTAATAATCTTGCATTTGAGCATGGTGGCTTGTTACATATGAGTATATTTCTACATGCTTTGAACGAAGAGATTAGACAAAATATTTTACTAGTTACCCCAAATCCCCATGATTTAAAAGATGTATTGTTGAAAGCAGACAATTTATGGAGAAAGTCAAATGAGCAAGCTGTCAAGATTGATTTAGCCACATTGTTTAGGACAAATACTGAACATAAAGATCAAAAGATAATGTCTTATGATAACAATCAAAGAGGAGACACCAGGTCAAATATAGGTGATATTAATATGAAAAGCAGAGCTGACCAAAATCATAATAAAAAGGTATCTAAGGCTTGGATACCATTTTCTCAGTTAAAACAGAAATATGACCACTTGAAGATTGAGTACGATAAAATGAAAATGGAACATTACACATTGCTGGGACAGCTAAACAGATTACATTATCCAGATCTGTTTTTGAATACAAATGACATTTCGCTAGCAGTGGGGGTGGTTTAGTTTCAACCTGTGGATGTGTAAATAGTCCTTTGTTTTGACTTCAAACAGTGTTTAAGGACCTCGCTAATTAGTTTTGTTGGAGAGTTTTTTGTCTTTCAGATATATTGGAGATTCTGCATCTGCATAGCATGTGAACTGCAAGCTGAAATTTCTGGCTAGTGGGGGAGAAACGCTGAGTAAACAATATCATGGACTCTCTCAATATTCATCAAGCAATGGACATTTTTTTTTGGAACATAAATTTTTTTTTTTGTCAATGGACTTTTCCCTATTTTTTATTTTTCACCCTTTCCCAGTTTTATTCTTCAAGCCCTATTTTTTTTTTTAATTTTTTAATTTAATTTTTTTTTTTTATTATGTTTTATTTCTTGAACTTTATCTTAAAACCAGAGCGAAACATTTAAACCGAAAATAATTTTTCATGTTACATTACATGTTGCATATTACATATTGCATATTGATCAATATATTTGATATCTAAGGTGAGATGCTGCACAATGGCTTGGCATAGCATAAATTATAGTATGTTGGGTGTTTTTCCTAAATTTATAAGAGGGGTGAGTGAAGTTCATCACTCCAGTCATGATTTGAAACTTTGTTGAATCAGTCATTAATATTATTGACATATGGATGAAAAAAGACCTAACTTTACTGGCAAGATTTTCCACTGCTGCTTTGTCTGGATAGAAGATCTGATAAACGCTGATGTCAAGCTGATTCTATCTGAAAGTGGGGGATTATATATGGATTATATGGATATATGAATTATAGATTGGTATATAGATTGGTATACCATTCAGGTGGAATTATGGACTGAATGATTCAAGCAACTGCTCTATTAAGGATGGAAATGAGGAGTCGGCCTACAGCAAATTACAAAGTACAGCAATAGCAGTTTTTTTCAGCCTTTTGAACTTGAAAGTGAATGCTGGTACATGGATGGTTCTTCTTACTTCGTGTTCATACTTTCTGATTGCTCATAGTGATTATCCTTGTCTTCTGAGAGGCAGTGCAAGGGGCTACATACAAATATATAATGCTCATGTTTTTTACACTGTATTTTAAATTTGGTTTTAATAAGTGGTACATAAATAGCTCATTAGAATAGACTGTAGAACAGTGAGTTATTTAAGATAGTGAACTGCAACTACAAATTCTAGTAACTTATAAAAACTAGTTAGCAATTATCTTTCTGTACCCTTAAGGGTTATTTTGGTTATTATGAGTTGCTGCACTTTGCACATAACAGTATAAAGCAAAAGCATTCTAAAGAAGGTATTATTACCACATTTTACATTAGCTTTTGCTTGGCATATCGATAACAACTGGTAGTTAAATTAGCCCTATTCATACCCATTAGCTTAATGACTTTGTGTCTACTGCAAGTTCCCTAAACTATATGTAAAATGCTAAATCTTGGGGAATTAATGAACATGTTCATTTTATTTTGTGCTGCCATTTAAAATAAATCAATAAACCACTATTGATCGAGACATAGTGGACAGGTAATTGTTGTAAAGTCTATGCAGCTCAAAACACACATGTACTGTGGTTAGGATTACAGGAAAACAAGTTCCTCATTTGGGGATTAATCAATCAATGTTCTATTACATAGTAATTCAGTTTCAGCTTTTTGGTACCCATGTAGACATTCACTTACACGCTAGGCTAGAGTCATCTTGTTGCAATTCAGTAATCTTTCCAGCTATCAGTAACTAAACTGTATGTTAAGGCATATGTATGATCATTCCAGTAGTCCTTTTTTGAGGTTCATAATTTTTTAGGGGTGCTGCTAGCCCCAAGAACAAACTGCATGACTGCAAAATGCTGGTTTTCCCCTTGCACACATTTTCTGTCCTGCTCCACAAACTGAACCTGGATAGATCATTTGTATAAGTGATTTTACATAATGTGAATCTTATATTTAACACCAAGAAAAATGTAGATTGCCTGTCAATTCAATCAGAGAAAAGGTGAAAAACACTATCCTACTGATGGAAATTTGTTTGGGTCATTTAGAGCAATTTGTATGGGAAAATATTGCTGCCAATTGCAGACTTTGATAAATCACTATACTGAAGTTGAGAAATAGGAGATATGGGAGAATACCCAAAGTGAGCTGTGCAGGTATTAGTAAAATCTGGCCAAATTGCTGGCTTTACAGCTGCTCCCATTACAACTGGTTGAGTCTGCCTCCTTCTGTGAATGTGTGGCATGTGTTGCACCACAATGGCAGAGATCTATTTTTTGTCAAGAGAGCCATCCCTGTCCTCTACCAGCATGTGGAAGCTAAAGTCTCCATGTTCCTGGACCATGCAGTCAGTTGCAGAGTCAAGATGACAACAGACATGTGGTTCAGCAAGCATAGGGATGTCATATCTCCTTAATGGTATACTAGGTAAAGTTACTGACAGTTAGAAAGGATGCAGGATGGTGCTCACCACTGGAACTGGTGGTGCTTGCTTGTGTCCTGCACATTGGTTATGGTGACAGTTTAGTTATCTCTTTCTCTTTCTTCTCATCGGCCAATAAATGTTTGGCTGGATGAGATGAAGTAGCAACAGAAGCTACCCACCAACTACCTGATATGTGATACACCCATAGACTGAAACTTGACTTTAGAAGTACTACAACTGCTGCACTTGGAAAAGCAAATTATCAATGGGGTTATATGCGAATACAGGATGAGAACAGGCTCTGAAGATTTGGGGTTCTTTTTACAATGTCAGTGGATCCTTGCTCAAGACACATGTACCATCTAGTTACTATTCAAAGAGACACCAAAATGGTGAGGTGTGAAGAGACGGATTAGTGACACAATCCCCCTGGTGTTTCTGCTAGAGCACACATTACATGGACACTTAGAGTGAGCATTGAAGGTACAGCTGCTGAAGGAAGAGGATGACTTCCTGTTGTCCCCAGGCTAGCAGGATCCTTTTACAAATGGCCCTATCCCTGTGAGGCAAAGACAGCAGCAGGCAGAGGAGTATGAGGAGGATAATTGGGATGCCTATGTTGAATAGGAAGACAGGGGGCTGTCCTCTGCTGCAGGCATTTTTTTTGGTGATTGGCTCATTCCTGCTATAAAGCCTGTGCAAGGATCCCAGAATTCAGGCCATGAAGGAGAGGGACCATTACTGGCTGGCCACCTTTTTTCATCCCTGATACATGGAGAAAATGGCAAATCATATGCTGTCATCCCATAGGGAGCAAAAATTATACCATTTGGACGAGGTGCTGCAAAAAAGCAGTGCCAGGTTCCCCTGTCATGGCCAGCATGCCTCTGATCCTTAGATCGCTGAGAGGAGGATCGCTAGTGGCAGTGGTTGCCTCAGTAAAGCTTTTAGGTTGTTTTTCAGCACACATCAGACAGCTAACAGCAGTGACAGACAGCACCTAAACCTATCATCTTAGATTACCTGGGTTACAGACAAACTTTGACCCAAGGAACCCATGGACTTTTGGGTATGCAGGCTGGATGACTTTCTGCAGCTTGTGCAGAGCATTATGACACTGTTGGCTTGTCTTGCATTCAGTTTGGAGAATGTATAGCAGAGGGGAGCTTTGTGACAAAGAGACAATTCTACCTTATAAAAATTTACCATTCCACTATTACCAGCTCCTATCACCTCTGCTGGACTACCAGCGTTTCCACGTCACACGTCCTTAGCTCCACCCAACATTTCGTCATAAAAATGTGTCATTGGGGGCGTGGTTAGGACGTGGTTAGGGCGTGTACGATACTCTCATTTATAGGGGACGGGCCAGCTTAAATACCAGAAGTTAAATGCGCTCCACAGGCCGGACATTGCCCGGAAACCGGAAGACACACAGAACTCCGATAACAATTAGAAACAGCTAATAGTACATGAATATGCCACAAAAAACATATCAAAATAGATCACTCAAAGGTGAATGACAAGCAAGGGGACAGTGTGAATCTTAGACTAAAAAGAATTAGATAAAACATAAGATGAACGGACTCGGGAAACGGCGACATTTTGAGGCAAAAAAGGAATTATTATACCAACATATAATACGGGGCAAGTTTACACAGAAAATACAGGGCAATTTAGTACAAAAACTACAAAGAAATTTGTTTCAATCCATGGGCTATAAGTGTACACCAAAAACAATATACAATTAAAAAAATATACAATATAAAAAAAAAATACAAACATTTATAATGCTAAAAATAGCAACAGCATAGGCTGCAATACCTTAATAAATTCTATCCATTACTGATAAAGGAATTTATATCCCATTCAACATTCATTCCAAATGGTATTACAGTCTTATTGTAAGTTATTGAGTACAATTATGGCCTACTTAAACTGCTTACAAAGTGTGTGGAGTCTGCACAATTTTTTGTCTGTTGTCTCTGAAACATTTTTAGTTCATGAAAAAATCTGCCCAGACTCTGTTTCTGAAATTGCAGCCTAGTAAAAAGGTGCATGAAGTTTGTTTCTGGTCTTTGTCTCAGAAATAATACACTTAAAATGTAATTTCCTGCCTATTCTTCCTATTTAATTATGGCCTAGTAAAATGGCTTATATGATGTGCTTACATAATCTTTACAATATTTCTGTATGCAGTCTCTGAAATGGCCTGTTTTTGTGCTTTAATGCAAGGCACATTAGCATGCAGCAAACCATGTGCAGTGTGCATGCACTAATGCACTGTAATGCCACGTACACACGATCGCACATTCCGACAACAAAATCCATGTTTTTTTTCCAACGGATGTTGGTTCAAACTTGTCTTGCATACACACAGACAAATCTTGTCGGAAACTTCCGAACGTCAAGAACGCGGTGACGTACAACACGTACGACAGCACTAGAAAGGGGAAGTTTAATAGCCAGTGCGCCACCCTTTGAGCTCCTTCTGCTAATCTCTTGTTAGTAGAAGTTTGTGAGAGACGATTCGCGCTTTTCAGCCTTGTGCTTTTCCGATCCTTAGATCCTTACTGCTCTTCAGTTTGTGCTTGTGGGTTTGCATCTGGTTTTCAGTGCTTGCCCCCCCAAAGCGCATGCAAGGTCCGTATAAAATATATGGAGTACTTTACGGGTAGGGGGGCCATTGATATGCCAGAAAATGTTTAATAAACATTTTAAGAATAAATGTTTTTAGTTAACCTGAAATAATATTTCCTTTGATTTACTGCTTGTGTTTCTTTTAGCTGTCTCCTAAGTTCTCCAATGGCCTTTTTTTTTTTTGGCCATTTTTTTCTATAGTTTAAACGTAATTTATTTGATACATGAGGTGACAATCTCTTCTTCAGCGAACTATTATTATGTTGTGGGTCTGCTACACACACACACACCTTGTTTTTGTTGTTAATGTATGTAATGCATTACTGATAAAAATATTCATAATTTTCAGCACCATGAATGAATTTTGGTGAGTCACGAAAATGGCCTGATTGTGGCAAATTATAAAGCACTGTGGGAGTTATTTACTAAAGGAAAATCCACTTTGCACTCCAAGTGCACTGCAAAAGTGCACTTGAAACTGCACTGAGAGTGCACAAAGTGGATTTGCCTTTAGTAAATAAACCCCATTTAAATGTAAACACCAACTTAGTCCAAAAAAATGATATTGAGCATTGAAAGAAGAAGCCACACATTGTTGAGTAGAAAAAGTTTTACTCTAGGCACATTCGCATGTGCGTTAGAAAAGGGTTTTTGAACAAACCAACATATTTTAGTAATAACATTGTTGTTTTTGACAGTACAAATAGCCTTTTTTGTGTTAAAACAGGCATGTTTAAAACCATAAAACAATACACAACTCAGGAACCTACAAAGTTCAGCTTTGACAAAGTGAAGGCAATATCAGACATTAGTATGTCCAAACTGTGTTAATATTGCCTTCATCAGATGGGGTGATGTCACCCCAGTGAAAGCCAAATTTTGAAGGTGCACACAAATTAAGAGTCAAAATGGGGATTTCCCTCCTGATCCCATGCCTAAAAAGTTTGTTCTGGTGTCCCACACTAGTGCTCCTGCGTCCAGATGTGTAAACAGCTGCTGAGTGTCCTCTCCTTACACTGAATCAAGTTTGCATTTCATTCTAGTACAAACCCATCTAGACAACAATGTCCTAAACTTCTTTTAATACAAATAGGCATGAACAAATGTAGTTAACCTGGATCTGCCAAAAACATTGTATTAGTGGGCGAACGAACAATATTTACTACGAACGATTACTGTGCCCATGAACCTGAAAGTTGCCATTTGAAACTGTACAACAGCAAAAAAAGGCACATGAAGCAGCATGCAAGTAATAATAATAATAGGAACACATGACAACTACTTACTTTTTTGAAGAACTCTCTTGATCTATCTGTACTGATCATGCTCCCTCAATTTCAGGTCTGACCAGCAATTCCTCAATTGATCCTTGGATCGCTGTACCCCAAAATTCCTGTGCAGACTTTTCATAACTTTAGTCATGATCTTGGCCTTTCTCACATTTGGGATTGGGTAAGGTCCATGTTTTCCATCATAGTCGGCCCTCTTCAAGATGTCCACCATCTCCACCATCTCTATAAAGGACATATTTGAGGTCTTAAATCTCCTCCGGGATCGGAATGTTCGTGGCTCCGGCCTTTCGTCGTTGCTGCTGCTGCTGCTGTCTGCATACACTTGCTCTTTCTCCGCCATGTGCTCTCCCACTGCACCGAAAGACAAGGGGCAGGGAATAGACTAGAAAGAACGTCAGGGGCGGTGTATATAAAGCATAACACGCGTGCGCCGTACGTACGATCTGTGAGCGGAGGAAGGTGTAGAGGATGTGCCAATCGTTCTACTGAAGGTACAAGTTTAACTTGGTGCATCAGTGGCCTATACTGCTTCAAGATTGAGGCCTATATTGGGACAAGATTAGGAGAGTTTAGCCTGACATTAGGGTTTGTCTTGTGCTATGTCTTGCAAAGAAAATGGATCTATTCAATGATAAGGACATTATCCCCATAATCCTTGATATGTACAGGGAGCTGCCCTGTCTGTGGCAGGTAAACCACCCCTTTTATAACAATAAACCAAAGAGGAAGGCATCGCTGGATCAATTGCTGGAATTTGTGAAGCCGGTGATCCCCACGGCAGACATCCCCTATTTGAAGGCTCTAATTGGTGGCATGAGGAGCACTTATAATAGGGAGCGCAAGAAGGTCCAGGATTCCCAGAGATCAGGAGCTGCAGCAGATGACATTTATGTACCCAGGCTGTGGTACTATGACAGACTGCATTTTCTGGCAGGCCAGACTGAACCCAGGCCAGCACTCTCCAATCTTCCTTCAAGGCTTCCTTGCATCTCAGCTGAGGCTTCCGACGTCCAACCTGGGCCTTCCAGCCAGGAAGAAGTGGAGGAGCCCAGCTTGAGCCAGGTATAGCATTGTTCAACATATTTCTATTCAAGTCATTAATGATGTTAACTAGATGTTATTTTTGATCAGTAATTTCTGATTCTACAAAGTGTTTTACATATCAATAGACAGTAGTGGCCACAAATGATTAGGACAAGAATGAAAAATGCTGCTGTCAGAATGATAGTCTTTTCTATTTATTAACATTCAATTTGCAACAGTCATGAGCTGAAAATTGTGTGTGATTGATGAACCAAAAACTAAAACTATGTCCCTTTTTCATACACTGGAAAGTCTCAGCCAGGAGGAGGCAGTGGAAAGTGTCAGCCAGGAGGTGGCGGGGTCAGTGGCAGCCAGGAGGTGGCCGGGCCCAGTAGCCTGCCGGAATCCCAGGTCCCTCCCCTCCACCTCCAAAAAAAAAGTCCCAGGAAGAGAAGTAACCTGGAGGAGGCAGCACTTGGCCTATTTTGGAAGGCTACTGTGGCCCTCAGAACCCCCCCATTAATCAAGAGGACTATGCCTAAATGGCAGCCTGCAAAATGCAGGAAATGGACTAGGGCCAACGCCTCTTATGTGAGGAAGTTATGTTACACGCCCTAAATAAGGGGTTGAGGGGCGAACTCCCAAGCCAAAGCCACGTTTGTGAGTTTAACCATGGTCCTCCTCCTCCTCCACCTCCTACCACAACTACAACACCAGAGCCACAGCCTGGAAGCAAGCGTGGAAGGAAGACAAGAAAGTGATGGCCTGGGTTCAGTCTGGTCTGACAAAAGACACAGGCTGTTGTAAGACCACAGCCTGGGGACAGATATGTCATCTGCTGCTGTTCCTGGACCAGATTGTGCTTACTATTATAAGGACTCCTCAGGCCACCAATTTTGACTGTAAAATAATTGATGTCTGCCCTGGGGTACAAAGGCTTTGCAAATTTCACCAGTTTCTCCAGCGTTGCCTTCCTCTTTATATTGTTATGACCCATAATAAATGGCTGTTTATTTTTCACAAATACTTGCCCATGTATTTTACTTCAAAAAGGACAGTTTGTTTGGGAGTAGGCAGGTACATTTCAAAAATACAATGTCAAATTAACAAGGGACACCAACACCAACCTCCTTGAGGTTAAAAAAACAAGATAATAATGGTGTTGTGGTAACTTGACACAGGACGAAAGAAAAAATTATGGAAATCTCTATAAAAAAAATTAATAAAAAATAGGAGACCTGGATAAGAAAAAAAAAAATTACTAAGGAGATCACGAGAAATGATAAAGAAATCAGGTTGTCAGAACTCTGTGTGAATATCAGCAGCAAAGCAACTTCATTATTCTAGCATTATAAAGAAGAAGAGAATGCGCTGCATTAAAAGATGTTAAAATTTGCAGCGTGACGAATGTGCTATCTCCATTACGAACACTAATTTTACCAGACCGAGCGCTTCCATCTCTTAATTGATTCAGAGCATGCGTGGAACTTTGTGCGTCGCAATTGTGTACACACGATCGGAATTTACGAAAATAGATTTTGTTGTCGGAAAATTTGTGATCCAGATCTTAAATTTGGTTTGTTGGAAATTCCAAAGGAAAATGTCCGATGGAGCCTACACACGGTCGGAGCTCCCATCGAACATTTGTTGTCAGAAAATCCGACCGTGTATGCGGCATAACAGTGCAAACTTAGCCTTAACAGTTAGGCTTTATTGTTGGTGTTGCATGCAATCCAGATTCCATGGTCATCATTTTGCTCTACAGGTATCAATTGGCTACAGTATTTTCCCAAATCCTTGTCCGTTACTCAGCAAAAGCTTTCTCTTCTCTCTCCAATATAATGCATTAGGAAAGGATTATACAGACAAAGGATAATATGTAAAATACAGTAACGCATATGGATTCATCTTACACTGATCTAGACTGCTGAACCACAGTCTACTGATTAGTTGCAATATATTCCTGTATTCCATTATATCATCATTGTTGAATAAACTTGCTTATGTTTAGCTATTCTAGACCACTTCTGCTCAATTTGTATTATAAGGTATTTTTAATTTTTCAATGTACTTTTATAACCCATTTGAAACATAATAGTTTATCAACCATGAAATGTATTGCTGTAATTAATGCAACAGTATGTTCCTTACAAACAAAACATAATGAAATTACCATATCTTTTAAAGTTACAGTATGTTAATATGCAACGTACTCAGGGGTGTTTTTGAATGCAGTGGAACTGTGTGGAAGATCATAAATTAAGACCCCTTCCTTTGTTCAGGCTCATTTATATTAATATTTAACCACTTCCCGACCGCCCCATGTAGCTATACGTCAGCAGAATGGCACGTACAGGCAGAATCACGTACCTGTACGTGCCATTCTTCAGGCGGTTGGGGGGTCCGATCGGACCCCCCTCCGCCGGCGGGGACGGTCGGGATCGTGTCAGGAGCGATCCGGGACGAGGGGACGGCCAGTGGTTTCTGGCCACCCCCTCGCGATCGCTCCTGGCCAATGAAAAGCTTCCCCTTCCTGTCTATTGTATAGACAGGAAGGCGGAAGTGATGTCACGCTCGGTGCGCCGGTCTATGTGACCGGAGACGCCGAGCTGTGAACATGTAAAGGTTAGTGCACAACAGTACACTGACACCAGTACAGTTAGGCACATATTCCACCCCCCTGTCACCCCATGATCACCCCCCAGATCACCCCCTGCCCCCTCAGTCACAGTGTCACTAATTGCAGTGATCATTTATTTACTGATCACTGCATTTAGTGTCAGTGTGACTGTAATAACTGTCAGGGCAGTTAGTTTTAGGTCCAAGGTAGCCCCCTACCCCCCCTAATAAAGGTTTAACCCCCTGATTGCCCCTAGTTAACCCCTTCACCCCCTTTTGCCAGTGTCACTAAGCGATCGGTTTTCTGATCGCTGCATTAGTGTCGCTAGGTAACCATTTTTTTTTTTTTTTTTAACCGCCATGTTTATATAGGTTCATAAATAGGTTTATAGGTCAGGTACCCCCATATTACAACCTAAATAAAGGTTTTAACCCCCTGATTGCCCCTAGAGTTAACCCTTTCACCAGTGATCACTGTATAAATGTCACTGGTGACGCTGGTTAGCCAGTTAGTTATTTCGTTATTTAGGTTCCCCGTCAGGTTTTTTATATAGCGTCAGGTACCCCCATATATTACTAATAAAGGTTTTAACCCCCTGATTGCCCCTAGTTAACCCTTTCACCCCCTTTTGCCAGTGTCACTAAGCGATCGTTTTTCTGATCGCTGCATTAGTGTCGCTAGGTAACCAGTTTTTTTGTTTTTTTTACCGCCATGTTTATATAGGTTCATAAATAGGTTTATAGGTCAGGTACCCCCATATTACAAACCTAAATAAAGGTTTTAACCCCTGATTGCCCCTAGAGTTAACCCTTTCACCAGTGATCACTGTATAAATGTCACTGGTGACGCTGGTCAGCCAGTTAGTTATTTAGGTTCCCCGTCAGTTTTTATATAGCGTCAGGTACCCCATATATTACCTAATAAAGGTTTTAACCCCCTGATTGCCCCTAGTTAACCCTTTCACCCCTTTTGCCAGTGTCACTAAGCGATCGTTTTTCTGATCGCTGCATTAGTGTCGCTAGGTAACCAGTTTTTTTTTTGTATTACTGTTACGGGTGACGCTGGTTAGTTAGCTTGTTTTTTATACTGTCAGGGCACCCGCCATTTATTACCCAATAACGGTTTAACCCCCTGATCGCCCGGCGGGTGATATCAATTAGGTTTTAGGGTCTAATAAGGTCTGCGTCGCCCCAGGTTAGTGCCAGTACCGCAAACACCCACGCGCAAAGCATACACCTCCCTTAGTGGCACAGTATCTGAACAGATCAATATCTGATCTGATCAGATCTATACTAGCGTCCAGCAGTTTAGGGTTCCAAAAAAAACGCATTGTTAGCGGGATCAGCCCAGATACCTGCTAGCACCTGCGTTTTCCCCCTCCGCCCAGCCCAGCCCACCAAGTGCAGTATCGATCGATCACTGTCACTTACAAAACACTAAGCACACATAACTGCAGCGTTCGCAGAGTCAGGCCTGATCCCTGCGATCGCTAACATTTTTTTTGTGGTAGCGTTTTGATTCAGTCGCTTCAGTCAGGAGCTTTTTTACCTGTGAATCTCAAAAAATAAAAAAAAAATAAAAATAGTTGTCGTTTTATTGTTCTCTCTCTCTCTCTCTATTGTTGCTCTTTTTTTACTCCATTCTATTCTGCAATGTTTTATTATGTTTTATCATGTTTTATCATGCTTGCTTTTCAGGTATGTAATTTTGTTTACTGTGTTTTAGTGTTAAGCATTTTTTTGTTTTCAGGTGCGCCATTCAGTTGCAACGCGGATTTATTTATCTTGACAGCAACAGCGTTTGCTCCCACGATACATAAAGCCGCGACTCCAACGCTGTAGGAGGTGATTTCACCACCACAGTTAAAAAAAAGAGCATATATGCCGAAGCATGGGGGCAGCAGGGGGGGGGGGAGGAGCGATTGGCTCCTAATGCCACGTACATACGGTCGAAATTCCGACCGTGTGTACACGGCATAACTTTTGCGGGAGGATGCCCCCATGCATCGGCATATATAAATGGTGCATGTATGCCCATCATTAGAAGTGGGTGGATGAAGGGAGGTATTCTAATGGTGGGCATACCCACCAATCAATCTCTTTTTTTCGTTCAGCCAAGAGGCTGCATGAAAAAAAAAAGATTACAATATATGTCCAGTATGTTGCTGGACTTTGAATGGTTATACCAGAATGATGCCTGCAGGTTTAGGTATCATCTTGGTATCATTCTTTTCAGCCAGTGATCGGCTTTCATGTAAAAGCAATTCTAGCGGGTAATTAGCCTCTAGACTGCTTTTACAAGCAGTGGGAGGGAATGTCCCCCTCCCGGATATAAACCGCGCCATTGGGAAATTGGGAAAGCATTTTATCACACCAATCTTGGTGTGGTCAGATGCTTTGAGGGCAGAGGAAAGATCTAGGGTCTAATAGACCCCAATTTTTTCAAAAAAAGAGTACCTGTCACTGCCTATTGCTATCATAGGGGATATTTACATTCCCTGAGATAACAATAAAAATCATAACAAAGAAAAAAAATGGAAGGAACAGTTTAAAAATAAAATAAAAAAGCTAAATAAATAAAAAAAAAACCAAAAAAAAAAAAAAAAAGCACCCCTGCCCCCCCTTCTCTTGCGCAAAGGCGTACACAAGCGTTGGTCTGGCGTCATATGTAAACAGCAATTGCACCATGCATGTGAGGTATCACCGCGAAGGTCAGATCGAGGGCAGTAATTTTAGCAGTAGACCTCCTCCGTGAATCTAATGTGGTATCATGTAAAGGCTTTTAAAGGCTTTTAAAAATGTATGTAGTTTGTCGCCACTGCGTGTTTGTGCGCAATTTTAAAGCATGTCGTGTTTGGTATCCATGTACTCGGCCTAAGATCATATTTTTTATTTCATCAAGAATTTGAGCAATATAGTGTGTTTTAGTGCATTAAAATAAAAAAAAGTGTATTTTTTTCCACAAAAAATGCGTTTGAAAAATCGCTGCGCAAATACTGTGTGGAAAAAAAAAATGCAACACCCACCATTTTAATCTGTAGGGCCTTTGCTTTAACATTATATATAGTGTTTGGGGGTTCAACGTAATTTTCTTGCAAAAAAAAAATATGTTTTCATGTAAACAAAAAGTGTCAGAAAGGCTTTATCTTCAAGTGGTTAGAAGAGTGGGTGACGTGTGACATAGGCTTCTAAATGTTGTGCATAAAATGCCAGGACAGTTCAAACCCCCCCCAAATGACCCCATTTTGGAAAGTAGACACCCCAAGCTATTTGATGAGAGCAATGTTGAGCCCATTAAATATTTTTTTTTTTGTCCCAAGAGATTGAATAATGAAAAAAATATATATTTATGGTCGGAGCCCTCGGTCCTTAACGATGTGAAGGAGCAAACATAAACACGCCACAAGACAGACAACAAACTAGACCTGAAGTGTGCCCTGGTCTACCGTAAGGTAAGCCCTGGTGAGCTGCACCGTGAGGCCCTTTCTGCTAGGAGAGTAGTTAAGAAAAGGGCGCTTACCTGAGAAGTAATGGCTGTTTCTGTAGAGAAACGTGTTGGAGTGTTCTGAGAAGGGGAATGGGTGGGCGGGTAAGGCGCGCTGGAACCGACACCGGCCTCGTGGAGAGGTCTGGTATATATACCCTCCGGGCTCCTCCCATAATTGCAGGCCACCATGCTGGCCTTCCTATTTATGGTCGGAGCCCTCGGTCCTTAACGATGTGAAGGAGCAAACATAAACACGCCACAAGACAGACAACAAACTAGACCTGAAGTGTGCCCTGGTCTACCGTAAGGTAAGCCCTGGTGAGCTGCACCGTGAGGCCCTTTCTGCTAGGAGAGTAGTTAAGAAAAGGGCGCAAAGACTTGTTTTTAGGGAGGTAATGGTTTATTGTTTGGCAAAAGATTGTAAGACTGGTGGTGCCGTGAAGGTGGTGACTCAGACTAGGGTTAGTTGAGACCAGTGAGGGATGGCAGACATGGTCGAATCGGCTCCGGGTTCCTGGGAAAAGAACAACGGGAAATTGAATCGGGACAGAGCGTCAGCTGAGGTGTTACACTTGCCCGGGATGTGGACGCAGAGGACCTTGAACTGGTGTAGCAGGGATAATTGAACAAGCCTGCGCAGGAAGGCCATAATGGTCAAGGACCTGGACCGGCCTTTGTTTATGATGTCAGCTGTGGCCTGATTGTCGGTGGAAAAAACCACCGTCTGGCCTGCCCAACTGCTTCCCCAGGTTTGTGCTGCTGCCACTATTGGGTATAGTTCGAATAGGGAGGAGGACTGGCTGAAACCGGGGATTGCCAGGATTTCTGGCGGCCATGGACCGGCAAACCAGTGGGGGCCAAAAATAGCTGCGAAGCCCGTGGAGGCAGCGGCGTCAGTGACAATCTGGGGAGAAGAGGGAGATGCTGCCGGAATGAACATGGAAATGCCATTCCAGTCGGCCAAGAAGTGGTCCCACATGGAAAGGTCGGCTATGGCTGCCTGATCAAGTCTGAAGATCTGGTCTGGGTCTTGACATCCTGTGAGGAAAACTAGGAGGCGGGAGACAAAGGATCGTCCCTGAGGGATGACTCTTACTGCGAAGTTTAACATCCCGAGTAAGGACTGAAGTTGCCTCCTGGAGCACCCCTGGGTGGCCGTGAAGGAATGAATGACTTCCCTGATGCGAGTCAACTTGTCTGGTGGTAGGCTGGCCTGCATGGCCTGAGTGTCTAGTATGACGCCTAGGAAGGTGATGCGATGTGCTGGGCCTTCTATCTTCTTCTCCGCTATGGGGACATTGAGGTTGGAGAAGACCTCCCTTAGACTCATGAGGTCTACCGGGGGACGGTTGGGGTCTTCGATGAGCAGAAAGTCGTCCAAGTAATGGATCACTTTCTGACAGGATGCGTGGTGTGAGAGAATCCAGGACAGGGACTGTGCGAACGTGTCAAAGAGCCATGGGCTGCTTTTGGATCCAAAGGTCAGTTTCGTGGCGAAGTAGTACTGACCTTTCCACCTGACTCCGTGCCAGCGCCACAGACACGGCTGGATTGGTAGCAGCTTGAAGGCGTCTGCGACGTCTGCTTTGGAGAGCCAGGCGCCCTCACCTGTGTCTAGGATGGCCTGGATAGCAAGGTCGACAGAGGAGTATTTGAGAGAAAATTCTTGTGAGGGTATAAGGGAATTTAAACTAGGTGTGTGAGAAGAATAAGGCGCGGACAAATCATAAATTAAACGGAGTTTATTTGAAAATTTTCCTTTTACGAGCCCGATAGGGCTAACTCTCCAAACGGAAAACGGTGGGTGAGAGAAGGGGCCGATCATGTACCCTCGGTCAAGTTCGTTTTGTAGTAGGGTACTGATGGCTTCCTCGTCGGTGGCTGCTGACAGCAGGTTTTTGCACTCGTGGGTGGTGTCGGGGAGTGTGATAAACCCCGTGTGAAAGCCTGTGGTGAAGCCTTGTACCAGAAAGGCTGCTAGTGAGGGTGACGGGTGTGAGGTGAGGTAGGATTGCAGCCATCCGATATCAATACGGCTTAGTCAGGCTGAGCTGAGCTTATTAAGCCCGCAGGTGATCCTGGGGTGGGCACTGCGGCAATTGAGGCAGACGTGGAGGAGTCTGCAACGTGAGAAGTTGCAGATCCCCAAGTTGTAATTATTGCATATCTGCGCCCCTCCTAAAGTTCGGACGGGCCGTCCGAGTTTGTCTGCCTGGGGGTGTGGTGGGGTTGCGTCTGAATACTGGGATGTGTGCGGGGCGGAGGGGAAGTTGGGGAGGCGTCTACCATCGGGTTCTGAACACCAATTGGCGGTGTGGGTGGAGGATTGGCAATTAGTGCAAAGTGGGGAGCGGAGGCCAGCGAAATGGCGACAGAAGAGTTCGGTGTCGATGACGCTCCAGTCCGTGGTTGCCTGGAACTGACTGAGCTTGGCTGCTGCCTTTGCTGAAAAAGAGCGATGGTAGTCGTAGAAGGCGCTGCCTCCGTACTTGTACCCTAAATCTGTGACAGCATGAAGGTAGAGGTCTAGTTCTTCCCTCCTGTCGGGTTTGATGGTACAGATGACATCCCGAAACATGCCGAAAGCAAGCACGAACTCCGTGACCGTGAGCTTTCGTGTGAGCCTGTGGTCTTTCGCCTTCAGGATAACGGAAACGTCGCCCCAAGCGTAGGCTTTGTTTTCTGTTACATCGTGTACCGAAATCAGAAGGGATGCCAGGTTGATGTCGCGGCCATCTAGTATCTCCTTCCTGATGCTTGCTGGGATGAGATGTGCGGGGAAAACAGAAAAACCGCCGTGGGGCGTAGCTGTAACGCATGATGCGGGGGTGGCGGGGGTGGCAGCTGGTGGAGTGGGGGTTACTTGCTGGAGCTCCAAGGTCCCCACTCTGGCCTGGACGTCAGAGATGGTAGTAGATAGGGAGGAGACCAGCATGTGTAGCTGGGACACTGCCGAGGCAATTGACTGTAGTGACGCCTGAGTGTCTGGTGGGGTTGGTGGGGATGGGCTGGGGAACAGTAGTCTGTATAGTTCGGCTTTCCTGGCCGTGATGGGGTAGGGAATATTCCTGCGCCTCAGCTCAGCTGAGAGTCTGGGGATGGTCCAAGCTCTGAAGGCTTGAGAGGAGTTGTCTGCCGGACCCGCTTCGGGAGGTGATGGGGCGGGGGTGAAATCGTCGCTGCTGGCCAGAGACATGGCGTCTGCTAGAATAAAAGAGGGGGGGGAGGGAGGGGGGATGCATGTTTGTCTCGGGTTTCTCTTCTTTTTTTTTTTTTTTTTTTTTTTTTTAGTTTTGAAGGGCAGGAGAGCATATATATATATGTTTGTGGTTGCGGCAAAAAAGGGGGGGGGAGGGGGGGGCAGAGTGGGATACCTGTGTGACAGGTCTGGGAACAAACGGGTTGCGCGCGTGCGCTGAGTGGGATGTGCCATGGGCCTATATGTAAAAAACTCGGGGGGGGTGCGTGACACCCGAGGTGAGCCAGGAGGTGACTGGCCGGATGGTTGATGCTCGGGTGTCCGTCTGTGCTCGGCACGGACTGGTTAACCAGAGCCCCCCCAGGGCGGTACTGGGGGGAGTGGCTACTGGTTGACTTGCTAAGTAGGAAATGTTTCGATCTGTAGCATTTGACGTAGGTTCGGTCAGCTAATACTTGCACTGCCAGCAAGTCATGAGACTAGGTGACCTTGTCTGCGTAGTGAAGGCTTGTGCTTCGAAAAATAGAGTGCCATGCATAGAAGTATGTGACAGTTACTAACGCCTGGAGATTTTATCAAAACTATGGTGTTCTGCTTGGATGGGGAGGGGAGATGTGTGAACGAAACAAGATACCGTTCGACGGTATGGCAACAATTGGGGATGCGCGTGAGCGCTGGGTGAGTTTGTTTCTTTGGCCTGTGGAACTCAGAGAATGCGTGACAACCGAGGTAAGCCAGGAGGTGACTGACCAGGTAACCGGTGCTCGGGTGTCCGTCTGTGCTCGGCACGGACTAGTTCAACCAGAGCCCCACCAGGGCGGTACTGGGGGGAGTGGCTGCTGGTTGGTTGCTAAGTAGGGATGTTTCGATCTGTAGTAGTTTGACGTGGGTTCGGTCAGCTAATACTTGCACTGCCAGCAAGTCATGAGACTAGGTGACCTTGTCTGCGTAGTGAAGACTTGTGCTTCGAAAACAGAGTGACATGCATAGAAGTATGTGACAGTTTCTAACGCCAGGGTACTGAGCCAAATAAGTATGTGGGAGGGGGATATGTAGTGAAAGGTGTGAAGAGAATGGAACACTGAACCAGCAATAACTTACGCACCTGCTTGCTGCCCTAGTGATGGAGTCTCTGTTGGGGTCAAACCTGGTGGACCTGGTACCTACGGTAGGGTGACGTAAAATATATTAGTGAGAGATGGGTTGCAAGAGCTGATTTGGGGCCGTAGTTGACCCCCTGGTGAAGAGATGCAAGCCCTCAAGAAAAAAGGGGGGTTGGTTATTTTTTTTTTTTTTTTTTTTTTACCTGGAAAAGGAACGGGATGGTCTGATCCTGTTGTGTAGGAGACCAGGGCGATTACTGACCTAAGGGAAAGGTGAAAAGGGATAGAGAAAGGCGTGAGTAGCTGAGTTTGCTACTGGGGAAGTTGTGGCTGCGAGGCCAATGGAGGTCGAGCTGCAACGATTGCAGAGGTATGTGGGAGGGTGGATGTGGGAGCCGTGACACAAACCTGCGGTGAAGCAAGATGTGCGGGGGGGGCGGCTGTGCCTCACATTGGCTGGGTTGCCGTGGAAGGCAAGGAGTGGACTGTCTTGCTGAGGTTTGCAAGGTGTGGGGGCCCATTTACACGAACTTGCGGTGACTGCAAGAAGTGCGTGGGGAGGGCAGTGACAGATGCTCTGGTGGGTGTGTGTGTGTTTTTTTTTTTTTTTTTTTGGGGGGGGGGCAGGGGGGGGGGGGGGGTGGTGGACGTGTGAGTGAGGGGATGCTTGCACTGGGTAGCGGTGCGTAACAACCAGTGAAAGTGGGGTGAATTGTGGGGTAGAAAACAAACAAACAATAGCATGGTGGTCGAAATGACTCAGTGGAAAAAACAGGGGTTTCGATGTAGCGACGAAAAAGCATAAATCCTACCTGCGACGCTGAAGCGGAACGAACTGGGGGTGCGATCGGGAATCGAATCCGTAATCTGAAACGAGGAGCGTAGGACAACTCAGGAACGTGTACTGAGTTGTTTGTCGGCCTGGTGACGTGTAATACGGCGCGCTGGAACCGACACCGGCCTCGTGGAGAGGTCTGGTATATATACCCTCCGGGCTCCTCCCATAATTGCAGGCCACCATGCTGGCCTTCCTATATATATTTTTTTTACAAAAAGTTGTCACTAAATGATATATTGCTCAAACATGTCATGGGCATATGTGGAAATACACCCCAAAATACATTCTGTTGCTTCTCCTGAGTACGGGGATACCACATGTGTGGGACTTTTTGGGAGCCTAGCTGCGTACGGAACCCCAAAAACCAATCACCGCCTTCAGGCTTTCTAAGGGTGTAATTTTTTTATTTCACTTCTCACTGCCAATCACAGTTTCGGAGGCCATGGAATGCCCAGATGGCATAAAACCCCCCAAAATGACCCCATTTTGGAAAGTAGACACCCCAAGCTATTTGCTGAGAGGTATTGTGAGTATTTTGCAGATCTCGCTTTTTGTCACAAAGTTTTGAAAATTGAAAAAAAAGAAAAAAAAATGTTTTTTTCTTTACTTTCTTCATTTTCAAAAACAAATGAGAGCTGTAAAATACTCACCATGCCTCTCAACAAATAGCTTGGGGTGTCTACTTTCCAAAATGGGGTCATTTGGGGGGGTTTTGTGCTATTTTGGCATTTTATGGCCTTCGAAACGGTGATAGGTAGTGAGGAGTGAAATCAAAAATTTGCACCCTTAGAAATCCTGAAGGCGGTGCTTGGGTTTCGGGGCCCCGTACGCGGCTAGGCTCCCAAAAAGTCCCACACATGTGGTATCCCCATACTCAGGAGAAGCAGCAAAATGTATTTTGGGGTGCAATTCCACATATAACTATGGCATGTGTGAGCAATATATCATTTAGTGACAACTTTTTGAAAAAAAAAAAAATCTTTTTTATTTTTGTCTTTATTCAATCACTTGAGACTAAAAAAAAAAATATTCAATGGGCTCAACATGCCTCTCAGCAAATAGCTTGGGGTGTCTTCTTTCCAAAATGGGGTCATTTGGGGGGGTTTTGTACTTCCCTGCCATTTTAGCACCTCAAGAAATGAAATAGGCAGTCATAAATTAAAAGCGGTGTAAATTCCAGAAAATGTACTCTAGTTTGTAGACGCTATAACTTTTGCGCAAACCAATAAATATACGCTTATTGGCATTTTTTTTTACTAAAGACATGTGGCTGAATACATTTTGGCCCAAATGTTTGACTAAAATTGAGTTTATTCGATTTTTTTTTATAACAAAAAGTAGAAAATCTCTTTTTTTTTTTCAAAATTTTTCGCTCTTTTTCCGTTTATATCGCAAAAAATAAAAATCACAGAGGCAATCAAATACCATCAAAAGAAAGCTCTATTTGTGGAAGAAAAGGACGCAAATTTCGTTTGGTTACAAAATTGCATGACCGCGCAATTACCAGTTAAAGTAGTGCAGTGCGAAATTGAAAAAAGACCTCTGGTCCTTTGGCTGCCAAATGGTCCGGGGCTGAAGTGGTTAAACAGTATAAACAATATGAAAACATTAACAATATCATAAGGGTAATCTTTCTGACTTTACAGTTAAATGTCAAAACAGTGTTTGTAGTTGATGTTTGGGGCAGGCAGTACAGAGGGGGTAGTTGAGGGTAAGAGCAGCCAGTACAGAGGAAGGCAGTTGATGATGGAACAGGCAGTACATAGGGGGACAGTTGCTGGTGGGGACAGGAAGTTTAGAGAGGGGCAGTTGATGGCTGGGAAAGACAGCACAGAGAGGGGCAGTTGATGGTGGGTTCAAGCAGTACAGATGGGCAATAAATAGTGCAGAACAGGCAGTACAAAGGTCATGAGGAGGCAGTACACACAGGCTCCATTATTCCCCCCAAGTCTCAGATTTCACCCATCAGTGCCCCCTCCCCAGTGTGACCCTTGTATTAACCTCATATTGGAGCTCAGCCCCCCCCCCCCCCAGCAGTTGGTAGTGGATTGGGAGTCCATTTTTCAACTATAGGGCTGCTCTCTCTCTCCTTCCTTCATTCATGTGAGTCCAGAGTGCAGGGCTTAATGCCCTAGCCACTATTGTGGCCAGTCGCACTATAGTTCCCTCCCCACTCTACTCTCCTGGGCAGCACAATCTGATCAAGCATTGGGGAGGAGAGAGATACAGTATTTTAGCCACTATGCCAAGGCTGAGGGACTTCCGAACCACCGATCTCCTTTGGGCTGCAGCTGCTAGTGGCAGATGCTGCTGCAGCTCAAAGGACTGCAGAGGACTGTTTTCTGAATAAGTCCTTAATGTGTACAGTGAGTGCACTCTGGGCCAACTGAACCTCCTGGGGCCTGTGTACATTGCCCCTACTGCACACATTGGGAATACGTCACTGAACATATGTAAAAATGTTCCGGTAAGGGTACCTCATCCTCTTCCCTACTCTTTGGAGTTAAAAGCAATGTTTGAGTGTCCATTTTGAGTATAGAACACATCGACAGTCAACTCAGAAAACATAGAATGTACACCTACTGCTTTATAGTCATCTGCATGAACGTTTGTTATACATATATACAGACTTTCATCTGTCCTCATTCCTAGTGGTGGCATATGTTTCCTATTTTTTGCAGTTTGCTTTAGACCTTAAGCACTGCAGTATATCATACATTTGAAACATATTCCATCATTTCTATGTTTTATTCTAACCACATGTACACCATTTAGTAGTTTGGTTCACATACAAATAGAGATATATGTGTGGGATTGTTATATAATATTCACATATATGTGCTCATTACCACTGTTATTCTTTTATTTAATTTTCCTTTTTTTCACTACTCGAGTTTGTGCATTCTTCTGTTTGTTTTTGAGTGTCTGCATACGACTACATGCGACACCCAACCGTTCAGATATACCTTTTTTTAGAGTACCGGTGTATTAAGTGTTCACATCACTTCAGCACAGATTTCAGTGGTTGTAGTTACATCTAGTGATTGCATGCTATTCGCATGCGATATCCAGCCGCTTATACATACTTTCTCAGAGTATTTGTACATTTAAATGCTCATACCACTTTAGCATAGATTCTCCAGTTCTGGGTATCATTATCACAGTTTGCATTTTATTTTTGCATTTTTCTGTCATGCACAATTTAAATCAATTTTGTGTTGAAATACACATCAATTTTTTTTTTGAGTTTTGGTGACTACATGCGTTTTGAGATCACGTCTATGGTTGCATATTTGTAGGTCTAAAGCCCCATACACACGGTCGGATTTTCCGATGGATTCTGTCCTATCAGACAATGTTGTCGGAAATTCCGACCGTGTGTAGGCACCATCGGACAGTTTCCATCGGATTGTCCGACGGACAAAGTTCTATCTCCTGCTCTATAAATATTCCGACAACAAAGTCGTGTGTAGCGAATTCCGACGGACAAAGTGCCACGCATGCTCAGATCACATTACAAGACCAAAGCTATTGGCTACTAGCCTCTACGTAGTCCCGTCGTAGGCAACAAACGTCACCACGTTCAGAATGATCGGATTTTCCGACAACTTTGTCCGACCGTGTGTATGCAACACCAGTGTCGGACTAAATCCGTCGGACCAAATCCGATGGATTTGGTGGTCGGATTTTCCGACCGTGTGTATGGGGCTTAATACACATTTGATTCACTTCACATTGTTACTTCTATACACTCTAAGTTTAGAGTGTTATATTATAGTATTTATAGCACAATCCGCCTCCAGACTTCCATTCTGGTTTGTTTTTTTGTGTAATACATACATTATCAGCGCTACACCTTTGTTTTACATATGTAAAAATGTGTAGATCTGTACTGATCAATGAATACAAAAGCAATCCTCTTGGTGGAAAAACAGTCCAGTTAGTCCTATAGAAAAATGTAATATTACTAACCTAGACTTACCTCAATTCATATATTGGCATACAATATTACATACGTTTTAATTCTCACTAGCACTTTTTGGAACACCTGTACGTGATATAAACCAGATGTATAATGTCACTTTGAATTCTGATCACACATTTTGTTTGTTCAGCTGATTCTGATGAATTGCTAATAAGGGTACACTGTCATCAGTCTGGCCAAATTATTTGCTGTTTAAAAAAACATCTGTTGGGAAAACCAAACATGGAAAGCCACATAAGACCATTTATATTCCATTTATGCACAATAATCAGCCAGCTAGAGATGCTGCACTCTATCACAAGCAGAACTAATCCTCCAAGATTAAGTATAGCATTTTTTTTCTTTAGGTATAAAATGGATATTAACTATATTTTTTAGTATTTTCATTATTGTTGCATTCTTATTTTACAAATAAAAATGTAATAAAGCATGCTTTCATGCTTTAGAGTGCAGCACATGCTGAGTTATCTAATAAGAGAGTACACACGATCGGACTTTCCACCAATAAAACCGTGGATTTTGGGTCGAAGGTTGTTGACTCAAACTTGACTTGCATACACATGGTCACACAAATGTTGGCCAACAATTACGAATGTGGGAACGTGGTGACATACAAGACGACAAGCCGAGAAAAAGGAAGTTCAATAGCCAGTGTGGCTCCTTCTGCTTAAATCCAAGCATGCATGAACTTTTGTGCGACAGACTTGTGTAAACACGATCAGACTTTCCGACAACAACGTTTTGTTGGTGGAAAATTTGAAAACCTGCTATCAAACATTTGTTGCCGGAAAGTCTGACAGCAAATGTTCCATCGAGCATACACGCGGTCGGACTTTCGGACAACAAGCTCACAGCCAACCTTTTCCTTCGGAAAATCCGACCATGTGTACGCAGCTTAAGAATCTAGATGGCACAGCCTCTACTTCAAGAGGAGTATAGGGGGTAGAAAGTTCTGCATCATTCAATCAACTTATTCATCTGTGTGTATGTTGTAACCTGAAATCCTGCTATTATGGTCTGTGTTCACAGCATACCACTACCTAACTACCTAAAACCCTGAAATACCAGACCCACAAATCTTCCAAATTTCTAATCTCTACCGAAAAGTAACTGTTTTGCTATTTTAATGGTTACCTAAAAACAGGGCTTTAAGAATCACAAGAAAATGTAAAGTTATGCACTTAGATCAGAAGAAAAGTATTACCCTCTACACATGAAATGGTAGACATTTAGAACAAAACAAAACTAGACTAGATAATACGATATAATGCAACACCACTCAATGCTAGGTGAAAGCAGCAAAAGCAAACAAAATCTTGGAATGTATGAAAATGAATACATGTGATTTAACTAGAGTATTGCCTTAGTATAAATCACTTGTAAGGCCTCATCTAGAATATTGGATCTATTATTTGACTTCACATTGTAAAAAAGAACTTGAAGAGGGTTTAGAGACATGCAACAAATTTAATAAAAGACATGTAAATTAATAAGAGGTATGGAAAAATCTTACAGAGAAAGATTCCAAAAAAAATAAAAAATTAAACAAAAAAGTCATAAAGGATTTTTCCTTCTGTAAGACACAATTGGCAACACTTGCGCAGGTGCCTTTCTGTTTACCAAAGCTGCAATTATTGTGAGAAATTGCATCTCATGAACATCAGTCTCATTTTCAAACTTATTAATGTTAAATTCCAGCTTACACCTAACTAGCCTTTAACCATTTCTGGACCGCCCTATGCAGATATACTGCAGTAGGGCGGCCCTCCTGCGTAGAATCAGGTACCTGTAAAAAATTTTGTGCACGGGGTCTGGGGCACGCGCGCATGCTGCTGGCGACCCACTCCCACTGTGATTGGACACAATGGGAGTCAATCAGCGGGGGACCCGCTGAAAGTTCTGAGGAGAGGAAGAACAGCGGTCTGCCTATGTAAACAAGGCAGACCCGCATTCTGCAAGAGGGGAAAATAGAAATCTTGTGTTCTGCCAGAGGGGAAAATGGATATCTAGATAGACATAGATCTGTTTTCCCCCAGGCAAAACACCTCCCTAGAGTTAGAAAGCACCCCCTAGGGACACATTTAACCCTTTGATTGGCCCTGATGTTAACCCCTTCCCTGCCAGTGTCATTTATACAGTAACCGTGCATTTTTTTTAGCACTTATTACTGTATTGGTGCCACTGGTCCCCAAAAAGTGTCACTTAGTGTCAGATTTGTCCGCCGAAATGTTGCAGTCCCACTAAAAATCGCTGATCGTCACCATTACTAGTAAGAAAAGATAAATAAATAAAAATTACATAAAAATATCCCATAGTTTCTAGACGCTATAACTTATGCGCAAAGCAATCAATATACGTTTATTGGGATTTTTTTTTACCACAGAAATGTAGCAGAATACATATTAGCCTAAATTGATGAATAAATTATCGATTTTTTACATTTTATATTGGATGTGTTTTACAGCAGAAAGTAAAAAAATATATATTTTTTTTTCTCAAAACTGTCGGTCTTTTTTTGTTTACAGCGCAAAAAAATAAAAACCTGCAGAGGTGATCAAATACCACCAAAAGAAAGCTCTATTTGTGGGAAAAAAAGACATACATTTTATCTGGATACAACTTAAAGGGTTGGGAGCCTGGTCCCCAGCCAGGTTTCACCAAAGAGAACAGTGCAATGAGGGTAAACTCAAATGTATAGACAATTATGTAAAATAGTACAAAAGTTTATTAGTACATAACACAAGACAGAAAAGTCAGTTACAAATTAAAAACATGGGTAATAATCAATGTATATCACCAAGATAATACTCCCCAAATGGGGAAGATCACAGTGAGATATTTGATCACGGATAGCATCTCAACTAGTTTTGCGAACTGAGACGCTTCATCAGGAAGATATCTGTAATTTGATTAGCACATGATCAATAACATATCATTGATCATGTGCTAATCAAATTACAGATATCTTCCTGATGAAGTGTCTCAGTCCGATATCCATGGACTATTACCCATGTTTTTAATTTGTAACTGACTTCTATGTGTTATGTACTAATAAACTGTTGTACTATTTTACATAATTGTCTATACATTTGAGTTTACCCTCATTACACTGTACCGAGATAGTCCAATTGTATCCTTTTCTCTTTGCTGAAACCTGGCTGGGACCAGGCTCCCAACCCTTTTATTTCTAAATCTTTGGATGATGGGGTAACCCTTGTTATTTCTTTTTGTCTATTCAGCAATACTGATTGTAGAGGCTGCCCATATTTTTCTATATCTGGGTACAGTGTCGCATGACCGCGCAATTGTCAGTTAAAGCAATGCAGTGCCGTATCACAAAAAATGGCCTGGTCATGAAGAAGCTAAAACCTTCCTCTGCTGAAGGGGTTAAATTGCCCTCCCCCTTCAACAAATATGCTAACTAAATGTATGCAATATACTTACCTATTTTCAGGCAGCTCCAGTCCAGTCACATGATCTCCTCTGTGTGAGCCAGTGGCAGCTGCAGAGGAGAGGAGAGAGTGCTCCGACAACGTCTAGTAAAGCCTAGAGCAGTGACAACCCCCATAGGCTTCAACACTTCAACAGCCCATCCATTGTCAGTGATCCCTCCTCTCCCCTGCAGCTGTGCTGGCTGACACAAGGGAGCCGAATCTTGTGGCTGGACTGGAGAGGCTGGAAAAGATTTAAGGCTAGTTAGGCATAAGCTGTAATTCCACTTTAACCAGTAACTTTACTATGCAGTAAACTACAAAATGGTAATTCCAAAAAACAAGGTCGTTTTTTTTCGTAGACTTTCATCAACAGATTTTAGATAAGAGGAACGAACCTCAGTGACAAGCGACAATTAGATCTATCTTGATCACAGTTATATTTATTATTCATAGATTTCCGGGGTAATTAGAGTTTCCCCTTCATCAGGGCTGTTTGCTAAAAATGTAGTTACTGAAAACTAGTAAAATATTCAAAACATGTATTTATGATAAAAAAAAGTCTGTATAGATAAAAGATAACATAAAATATCTGAACTAGAAAACTGTTTGTCTGCAGGCAGTAGTGACAGGCAAATGGACATTTTTGTCTCAAATATTTTGTGCTACTGTATCTGTTATCTATACAGACTTTATCATTTCTTTTATTTTGCTTCAAGAACTAAAGTTGTAAGAAAACAACCCTGATGATGGAGACTTTGTAACTGCCCGAAATGTGCTGGCTATGCACCTCTACAAACAATAAATATATCTCTGATAAATCTACCAACCTTTTGTCATTGAGGTTCATCCATCTGACACAGGGTTAAGCGCTATATTGACTTTTAACAAAGAAATCTGTGACAGTTAACATATTTCTATCTTGGCAGGTACCAGACAGCATCTTTTACACCATGTCGAGGTTCTTGATGCCTCCTTGGTAATACTATTTTAAACAGAGCTGTTTCCTGGAATCTAACCGGTTTGCTATTACCGGATCCAGAACCACAAGCTAAACTGGTCTTAATCAAAGCAGGGGTTTCGTTACTATGAATGCACATACATTCTTGCATTAAGTATTTATTTTTTGTCTAAATGCAATCATGTTATCAATCAGCGTGATAATATAATTGCAGAAAGTTCCCTTGTGTCTTATGGCTGTACTGTGTGACCAATAATCACAGAGCTGGGAAATGCAGGAACAGTCATTTGCCTAGAATATTGCTTCTAAGGAAAAACCATTTGCTTTGATTAGAAAGGTTTATATACTGAGTGTTCAGAACAGTTACGTGCTTGCACCAGTGTCCTTGTAATAGGTTTTGCAGTAAAGGAAAGCTTGCCTAATTTGCATGAGTTACATGAGGCGCTAGAAGGTGAAAACCTCTCTTTGCTAATGAAGGTGAAATACTACCTAGACTGAAAAGCTGATATAAATAGATATTTAAACCAGAAAATTATAAACAGAACAATACATGTCAAATATAATCGGATTAGTGGAACGAATGGCGTCATTCAGAAAGCAGCCAAATCTGTGTGTCAACAAAACACTGAAAAAGCCCTTACTTTCTAAAATATTCAGAGATTCAGTGTAGTTGCATAAATAGCCAACAAATGAAAAGAACTGAAATAGTTATAAAGCAATTGCTGTAGATTTTTTTTTTAAAAAGTGTTAAATTATAGTATCACCTCTGGAGGGCTAGTCTGTTGACAGAGTGAACTTTGCAAAATAATATGGTGGCCATTCCAACCTATTAGGCCAGTAAAATGCAAAGGGACTTATGTATTAAGAGGCTACAATAACTGTTTTTCAAGTACTTCATCAACTAATTAGCTTCTTCCATTCATGTAGCTTGCCCTAGCAACAAAAAATTAAGAATCTGGCTGGTAGGCAGCAGAAGACACAGTCCGTAGGATTCATAAAGCGTTTATCAGACACTTTTTAGAATTATGTTGTGCTTCTGTAGGACAAATGTTGATACCTTCAACAGATTCATGTACTTGTCAATTACAGGCCAGGCCATTTAAACTGCACGTGTTCTCAGTGTGCACTCTCCTTCTAAATTTGAGCCATGGTGCCATTCCCAAAGCCCATCGTGAGATTGTATCAATGGAGCTTTAAAATATGTTGGACCTTGAGATCATTGAGGAGTTCTCCATTAGTAGGTCAAGCCCTGTAGTTCTAGTGCTCAACTTGGTGGTTCTGTAATGATTTTCAACATATACAGTATTTCACAAACGTGAGTACACCCCTCATATTTTATTATATCTTTTCATGTGACAACACTGAAGAAATTACACTTTGCTACAATGTAAAGTATTGAGTGTACAGCTTGTATAACAGTGCAAATTTGCTATCTCCTCAAAATAACCAAATACACAGCCATTAATGTCTAAACCACTGGCAACAAAGGTGAGTACATCCCTAAGTGAAAATTGGGCCCAAAGTATATTGGGTGTGGCCACCATTATTTTCCAGCACTGCCTTTACCCTCTTGGGTATGGAGTTCACCAGAGCTTCACAGGTTGCCACTGGAGTCCTCTTCCACACCTCCATGACAACATCACAGAGCTGGTGGATGTTAGAGACCTTGCGCGCCTCCACCTTCGGTTTGAGGATGCCCCACAGATGCTCAATAGGGTTTAGGTCTGGAGACATGCTTGGCCAGTCCATTACCTTTACCCCCAGCTTCTTTAGCAAGGCAGTGGTCATATTGGAGGTGTGTTTGGGGTTGTTATCATGTTGGAATACTGCCCTGCGGCCCAGTCATCAAAGAGAGGGGATCATGCTCTGCTTCAGTAGGTCACAGTACATGTTGGCCTTCATGGTTCCCTCAATGAACTGTAGCTTCCCAGTGCTGGCAGCACTCATGTGTAGTATATTATATCTAATATATATATATATATGTATACATATATATATATATATTATATATATACATATTTATATATATATGTAGTGTTTTTTATGTAGTTCGTATAGACATTCTATTTAGGCATTCTAAGACAAATTCATTATGCAAGAATATAGATTGGGGATTCAAGTCTATTCTACACCTCAAAAGGGTGTCCAGGTGTCATCTCTTAATCTAATCAGTAGTCGCACACATCAAAGACAATGTTATCTGTTACCCTTTGATGTGTAAATCTTATGCAAGTTGTGTGTGTGAGGAATAGCCTTTTCACCTGGTATTTACTGATGGTAATTAGAATTTAGGGGGTATTCATGGTAAACATTTGGTTGACCCCCCCCCCCCCCAGTGTCAGATCAGTATATGAGAAGACAGGCAGGTTGTCAGCTAGTCTAGAGAGAAAGACGGGTCTAGGAGAAGAAATTCCTTGTCATGTACTCTGCTGGATTTTGTCATCTGTAATAATGTTCTGTTTTGGAAGTCAATAAAATCTCTCTCTGGGAGAATCGGGTTTTGCTGCGGAAGTACTTTTCAATAACTATATACCATCTACGAGGAAGGAACGATTATATATTAGATCACTACATTGGTGCCGTTCAAGCGACCAGAAGAGCATTTTCAGGACTTTGTATTAGAAATCGTGGTGATAACAATCCGTGAGTTGGACAGAAGTCTGATGGAGACCCAAGACCTGTGCTGTGACTCTAACGTCTGGTTGTGACATAAGAGAGTCTGATCTACAAAATCAAACAAGTTTGGAACCCCAGAATTATTCTCTGGAGACTGGAAACGAAGAAAAAGGACTGCATCGTGTACCAGAAGACGTGAGCTGGAAGCTGAAGGAGTAATTAATGCGGTGAGTAAAATATTTCTCTCTTTTAAATTATTAATAATATAGTAAAAATGCTTACTCAGTGTGAAGCTAGTGTCAGTTCTGATAAAGTTAACAGATGGGTGTTAAAATGTATTAAGCGTCATGGCGGTCCTTATGAAGTGCCAGAAAAATATAAGCAGACATGGACTATGATGAATGAATTTTTAGAAAAAACTGTTTTTGATAGTAAAATTTCAGAAGGTAAAAGAAAAGGTTGTATTGTACAGGGCTTGTTATCTTGCTGTTTAACAATGGAAAGTTCGTTGAAGGATAAGGTTGAGGAAATTACCCAGTTACAGAGTGCAGTTGATAATAGCAACAAGGTTTGTCAGAGGTTACAAAACCAATCAGAATCTGAGACTGTAAATTTAAAATTGCATGCAGTCACCATTGGGGAAGCTCTGCTTGAGAAGTCTAAACGTTGTAATGAATTATCAGAGGAAAATGAAAGATTGAAATTAAGAATTATGGAATTAGAGAAGAGATCTCAGGAATGCAGATATGCATCGAATCGTGGATTCAGCAATCTGCAGCAAAATGCAAATACAAACATTCTATCAAATGAAACAGAACCTCATATTAAATCTGATAATTCATTGCCAGCCGCACCCACTGTGACCACCACAGTTTATAACAATAATAATAATGCAGGTGAAGTTCAGCTTGTAATGAAGCCTTTGAAACCAAAAGAATTAGATGCAATTCTTAAAGAAATAGGAATGATTCCCTGCCATGATTTAAACAGATTTTTAAAATGGTTTTGTGACTTGCAGAATGTCAGAGATATGTACAATCTCAACCCATCTGATTTAGACAGAGTTATGCAACATTCTATAGGAAATAGTCTTTGGGTGAGAATTAAGCAGATCTGTACTCAACCAATGAGGACAAGGGACATATTGATGGAATTATTATGTGTTTTGTATGGTGTACGTTCTGATGTTACTGTTCATGGGAAGATCAAACAAATGAAAAATGAATCTCCCTACGAGTTGTCAGGAAGGATAAAATCTATTATGGAAATATTGGTCAGTAATAATCTTGCATTTGAGCATGGTGGCTTGTTACATATGAGTATATTTCTACATGCTTTGAACGAAGAGATTAGACAAAATATTTTACTAGTTACCCCAAATCCCCATGATTTAAAAGATGTATTGTTGAAAGCAGACAATTTATGGAGAAAGTCAAATGAGCAAGCTGTCAAGATTGATTTAGCCACATTGTTTAGGACAAATACTGAACATAAAGATCAAAAGATAATGTCTTATGATAACAATCAAAGAGGAGACACCAGGTCAAATATAGGTGATATTAATATGAAAAGCAGAGCTGACCAAAATCATAATAAAAAGGTATCTAAGGCTTGGATACCATTTTCTCAGTTAAAACAGAAATATGACCACTTGAAGATTGAGTACGATAAAATGAAAATGGAACATTACACATTGCTGGGACAGCTAAACAGATTACATTATCCAGATCTGTTTTTGAATACAAATGACATTTCGCTAGCAGTGGGGGTGGTTTAGTTTCAACCTGTGGATGTGTAAATAGTCCTTTGTTTTGACTTCAAACAGTGTTTAAGGACCTCGCTAATTAGTTTTGTTGGAGAGTTTTTTGTCTTTCAGATATATTGGAGATTCTGCATCTGCATAGCATGTGAACTGCAAGCTGAAATTTCTGGCTAGTGGGGGAGAAACGCTGAGTAAACAATATCATGGACTCTCTCAATATTCATCAAGCAATGGACATTTTTTTTTGGAACATAAATTTTTTTTTGTCAATGGACTTTTCCCTATTTTTTATTTTTCACCCTTTCCCAGTTTTATTCTTCAAGCCCTATTTTTTTTTTTTTAATTTTTTAATTTAATTTTTTTTTATTATTTTATTATGTTTTATTTCTTGAACTTTATCTTAAAACCAGAGCGAAACATTTAAACCGAAAATAATTTTTCATGTTACATTACATGTTGCATATTACATATTGCATATTGATCAATATATTTGATATCTAAGGTGAGATGCTGCACAATGGCTTGGCATAGCATAAATTATAGTATGTTGGGTGGTTTTCCTAAATTTATAAGAGGGGTGAGTGAAGTTCATCACTCCAGTCATGATTTGAAACTTTGTTGAATCAGTCATTAATATTATTGACATATGGATGAAAAAAGACCTAACTTTACTGGCAAGATTTTCCACTGCTGCTTTGTCTGGATAGAAGATCTGATAAACGCTGATGTCAAGCTGATTCTATCTGAAAGTGGGGGATTATATATGGATTATATGGATATATGAATTATAGATTGGTATATAGATTGGTATACCATTCAGGTGGAATTATGGACTGAATGATTCAAGCAACTGCTCTATTAAGGATGGAAATGAGGAGTCGGCCTACAGCAAATTACAAAGTACAGCAATAGCAGTTTTTTTCAGCCTTTTGAACTTGAAAGTGAATGCTGGTACATGGATGGTTCTTCTTACTATAAAGATGGAAGTAGAATTTCGGGATTTGCTGGTGTTTGTGCAAAAGCATCTTTAGGAAAATGAAAACCTTGAGCCTGGAGAGGAATCCTGGAGTTATGTGGATCGGAGCTCCCAGCACACCAAGTCTAATTTCAGTGAGAGATGTGATGAAGTTGAAAATTGAAGAATGAACTGCGACATCCGCTCGTTTTTGTGCAATATTCAAGATCTTGATGTGATATAATAAGGATGTTTACCGAATCCTTTTCCAGTCATGGTCTAAAGCTATATTATCTAATGACTGTTTCATGGGGATATTTTAGAGGCTGGTGAAGAGAGATGTAACCAGTTTCAACTTTATATTTCATATGAGCCATTGTGAAGCATCCAATACCTCAAGTCGGTAATGCTATGTTTGTTGCTCGATTTATGGGTCAGTTCTAGTAGTTAGAACGACCCAAGTGGGGGTATATGTAGTATATTATATCTAATATATATATATATATGTATACATATATATATATATTATATATATACATATTTATATATATATGTAGTGTTTTTTATGTAGTTCGTATAGACATTCTATTTAGGCATTCTAAGACAAATTCATTATGCAAGAATATAGATTGGGGATTCAAGTCTATTCTACACCTCAAAAGGGTGTCCAGGTGTCATCTCTTAATCTAATCAGTAGTCGCACACATCAAAGACAATGTTATCTGTTACCCTTTGATGTGTAAATCTTATGCAAGTTGTGTGTGTGAGGAATAGCCTTTTCACCTGGTATTTACTGATGGTAATTAGAATTGAGGGGGGTATTCATGGTAAACATTTGGTTGACCCCCCCCCCCAGTGTCAGATCAGTATATGAGAAGACAGGCAGGTTGTCAGCTAGTCTAGAGAGAAAGACGGGTCTAGGAGAAGAAATTCCTTGTCATGTACTCTGCTGGATTTTGTCATCTGTAATAATGTTCTGTTTTGGAAGTCAATAAAATCTCTCTCTGGGAGAATCGGGTTTTGCTGCGGAAGTACTTTTCAATAACTATATACCATCTACGAGGAAGGAACGATTATATATTAGATCACTACATCATGCTGCCCCAGACCATGACACTCCCACCACCATGCTTGACTGCAGGCAAGACACACTTGTCTTTGTACTCCTCACCTGGTTGCCACCACACACGCTTGACACCATCGGAACCAAATAAGTTTATCTTGGTCTCATCAGACCACCCAGTAATCCATGTCCTTAGTCTGCTTGTCTTCATAAAACTGTTTGCGGGCTTTCTTGTGCATCATCTAGATGAGGCTTCCTTCTGGGACGACAGCCATGCAGACCAATTTGAGGCAGTGTGGTCTGAGCACTGACAGGCTGATCCCACACCCCTTCAACCTCTGCATCAATGCTGGCAGCACTCATATGTCTATTTCCCAAAGACAACCTCTGGATATGACACTGAGCATGTGCACTTAACTTCATTGGTCAACCATGGCGAGGTCTGTTCTGGGTGGAACCTGTCCTGTTAAAACACTGTATGGTCTTGGCCACCTTTCTGCAGCTCAGTTTCAGGGTCTTAGCAATCTGCTTATAGCCTATGCCATCTTTTTGTAGAGCGACAATTCTTTTTTTCAGATCCTCAGAGAGTTCTTTGCCATGAGGTGCTATGTTGAACTTCCAGTGACAAGTATAAGAGAGTGAGAGCAATAACACCAAATTTAACACACCTGAGAACTTGTAACACTAAGGAGTCACATGACACTGGGGAGGGAAAATTACTAATTGGACCCAATTTGGAAATTTTCACTTAGGGGTGTACTCAACTTATGTTGCCAGCGGTTTAGACATGGCTGTGAGTTGAGTTATTTTGAGGGGACAGCAAATTTACACTGTTATACAAGCTGTACACTTACTACTTTATATTGTAGCAGTGTTATTTCTTCAGTGTTGTCACATGAAAAGATATAATAAAATATTTACAAAAATGTGAGGGTTGTACTCACTTTTGTGAGATACTGTAAATAAAGTCTCTTTTTTTAGGTTTTGGATAGAATGGAGAGGGATTAGAACATCTGTAAATTTTTAAGGAGATTCAACCTCTATATTTGTCATGTTTACTGTTATCATTGAAAGTGAAAGCAGAAGAAAGTCCTACGTTTCCCCAGAAAAGTAATAGAGGGGAAATCTTCCAATGGGGACACTAGTTCTGGTGACCTAGGGGTCCCCAAGAAATTCCCTTAATTTTCAGGGATTTCCTCTTGCTTCCTAATTGGCTATGGGACAGGAAGTGAAGGGAAATTTTTGCAATGAAGCATAGATGGCAAAAAAAATGTCTAGCTCTATCCAAAATGAAAAAAGGTTTTGCCCATAGTTCTACTTTAATTGAATTAATATAGTTAGTCTTGATTGCTTTACAAAAGGCGGAGTTTGTGGTGAATTCTGGGAAACGTAGGATTGGATTAGCGGTAACTGGCTATTTGTGGTATATTGTAGGCAAAGGCAATATCAAACCCCAGATGACCAAGGTGGAAGGCATTCGAAAGTGGCCCTGTCCCTCACAGAAAAACAGGAGCTCTCCTTTCTTGACATGGAGGGATATTATAGGAAATTTAAGTCCAATATTGCCAGGTTGGTCAAACCTTTCACAGACCTCACAAAGGGAAAAACATTGACTGTCTTGAGGCAGCAGCAGCATTTTGCCTGTTGAAGTAGGCTTTATGCCAGGAACCAGTCCTCATAGTCCATGACTTTCAGAAAGAGTTCCTGAAACAAAAAAATGTGTTTAAACTTGGATGGGGTGCAGTCTTGACCCAGTTAGTTGGGGAAAAAGAGCACCCTTTTGTGTACTTGAGCTTGAAGCTCAATCCAGTTGTGAAAATCTCTTCAAATGTGGAAAATTAGTCAATTCAAAACCGCCCTCCACCTTGAAGACAGGCAGGAGGTAGATGAATAAGCCGGTGCTGCAGCCCATTTACAACAAGAGATACTAGCCAAAGATAGAAAGGTGCACACCCAACATATGTCCTTGCTAAGACATAACTTTTATTAGCACTACTGGTAAAATTTCAGCAAAAGATGCCTGTATGTGTCGGCAAACAGCTTTAAACATAGTTATGCTGAAACGTGGAAGCTTCTCTTGCTGCAATGTTACTGTTTGTGCTAATAAAAAATTACATTTAACAAGGACATATGTCAGATATGTGCCTTTTTATTGTGGAAAGGGAGTGTTTTGTGATAAAATGGGCATTAGTGATGCCCCCCTTATTTAGATAGCACTAGTGACAGGAAGTTCAGAATCGCCGGGTAAATTCTCATCCTCAAGGTTTTAAAGTTTAAAATGGTGAATAAATCTGGGAGAGCGCATCAAAATGTTGTGGATGCCCTTTTCTGGGTCTGTTGCCATCTTGTCTGAGGTGTGCAGATCCCTGGAATGGTAGGGAGATATGTAGAGAGTCAGCCTGGGGCAGGGCTAAGAGGGAGTTAATTTGGGAGGGTAGATACCTCCCCTACATTCATGTCTGATCAATAATGAGGGGAAGCTCTGTTGGCTTCCATCATTCCATCATGTGCAAGCAAAAATGTTGTTTTTTTTTTATTTTCCTTTGTTGTGGAAAATTGTATTAATGTATGTTGTCAGATGCCCCCCAGTGTCGGTTTTGCTGTAATGCGCTCATGTGAGCGTATTCAGACGTTGGCGGAAGACCATTGGCTGCGGAAACCTTCCCTTGGACACTGAAGATGTGTTGCTGTTTTAAGGATGTTCATTTGTGCCTCACCGGGAGACTGGCCACTTCCCGGCGACTGCATTAATGACTTCAAGCGAATATGTCTGTGTACATTGGAACTATAGCATAACAATATAAATATTATGGCCCACTGAGCCATGGTGTTATATCGTTCGTTGTCATTGAAAGCAGTTAGACAGTTTGGACATCACTGCTAGTCTGTTTTGAATGTATACATGTGTGTCATTGGTTCTTTTGAAGGAAAACAATTGTCCCTGTATTGTAACATCATTGTATTGTATGTCCTTATATGGTCATTCACATCCTGTGTGAATAATATGAGATCACAAACTGTGTAGGAGGCGTTTGGCTGATGGAGGCACACCCTCAAGTTTGGGACTTCCTGTTGATATGTAAATAAAAGCAGAGATGCACGACTCAGGGAGGCAGAGATGCTGACCGAGTTGAGAACGTAAGAATGCTGGCGATGGCTCTTTTAATGGGACCTGGCTCAAGCCAGGTCAGGCTGGCATGAGGATGTAAGAATGCTGATGAATGCTTGAATGAGTGGTTTATAGGTAGAGGGGAGACATACGATCTAAAGGTAAGGCATTATATCATTAAGACGGAAAGTGTAATTATATTAGAAACAGGAAAATTGGCTGTGTGCTCTGCGGACAGCCAAATTTCGCTGACACCTTGCATGCGATTGGGTATTCTTTCAAAAGTGACGTTTTTCCTCATTTACTAAGCTTTGGGGCAACAGCACAGTGTATTTGCCTTTAGTACATCGACCCCATAATGTCTTGGACCCTCTATTCTGGCTGATGAGTATTGTAGAGTTGTACTTTGCATCTGAAGAAATACCACATATTCTATTAAAGACTGCACTGAAAAGACGGTACCACACTTGGTTGCACCACTGCAGAAGGGTTGTAAAACAGGGTTGCAAGCACCTGTCTAACTATCTGATTCTGAATATATACATATATACAGTTATGCTCAAAAGTTTGCATACCCTGGCAAAAATTGTGAAATGTTGGCATTTATATTGAAAATATGATTGATCATGCAAAAAAAAAAGGTCACAAAAAGCCATTTATTATAACATTTTTGGATCCTTTTTAAATCATAATGATAACAGAAATCACCCAAATGGTCCTGATAAAAAGTTTATATACCCTGGAATGTTTGGCCTTGGTACAGACACATAAGGTGGCAGAAGGTGGCACACACAGGTTAAAATGGCAATTAAAGGTTAATTACTCACATTTGTGGCTTTTTAAATCACAATTAGTATCTGTGTATAAATAGTCAATGAGTTTGTTAGCTCTCACTTGGATGTCCTAAGCAGGCTAGACACTGAGCCATGAGTAGGTAGAAAAGAAAAGTCAAAAGACCTGTGTAACAAGGTAATGAAACTTTACAAGGATGGAAAAGGATATAAAAAGATATCCAAAGCCTTGAATATGCCAGTCAGTACTGTTCAATGAAAACAAGAAGTATGCTGGACAGCCGCACTCCACAAAAATTCACCTTTTATTTCATAAAAAAGACAGAGGTCCAAAACATCCACGTACACATGTACCAACACGTATAGCTGACGTGTTTCACACCAACAGGTGCTTAGTCATAGCTAAAGAGCTACACATACATACTGGTATATATATATATATATATATATATATATATATATATATATATATATATATATATATATATATACATATGCATCAGAATAATCAAGACAATTGCACTAAATCATGTAGAACGTCGATTTGTGATGAGAAATTACCTACGAATGTCATCAATCATCAATCAATGAGAGTGTTAATACCATTCTGACATAGAAGTCAGCATTTAAAAAACACAAACACATACTAGAATCTTAAAGTATGATACATAAATCAAAACACATCTATGTGCAATGTATAAAATATGTATGCATTAAGTTAAAAAAACTATGCATGCATGGACGTACATGCTAAAGGACAGTGAGGGGGACATAATCCTCCCTCCAAAAGCATAGGCGTCGGTGCATGCAGCTCAAAGATGAATCCCCCTAGAACACAAAGTACTTCTATGAAAATAGCTACCTATATTGGCGTCAAGTTTGCAGACATCTGCCACAATGTATCAGTAAATACAAAACATGTACAGTACCAGTAAAAATAATAATAGAAAATGCCAATAATGTCATCCACACAATCCTGTGATAAAACACGCCCTAATGTATAGATGATGAATATACATTGAAGGCTGATCATAATATTAATAATATGGCACATTACTGTATCATTATCACTTAACTTTATACACGGCTTTGAGGAGAAACTACCATATAAACCATGTATGTATCCTAAAACCAACCTAATTGGTACTGGCAAAATTACACAGTGCAAAAAGAGGAAGAAATAGATAAAAAGGAAAGTGGAAGTAAGGAGGAAAAAGCAGAAGAAAAACATGGGGTGACCATGAGCAACAAATATTGCAGAACCCAAAATAGTATATGTATGAAAAATATATGTAGTAAACATATAAATTGTATATATAAACATATACATATAGCACTACAGGAATCACCCAATCCCCTATTGTTGGAGGAAGCTAAATTCAACCATACACATGGACATGATGGCTAGCTGACCAAAGCAAGCACCACCATATACATTTCTATGTGCAACAAAATGCCATCAATACTTGTATAACAACGGTACAGTGTACCATATCGCTCGGTATCTAAGGGTGGCATATAGGGACATAAGGTATGGAGGGGGGAGGAGGGGATGGGGTGGGGGCGAAGGAGGAATGAAAAAGAGTACGAGAATACAAAAACAGACAATACAAAAATCAAAACATCAAATAAAAGCATAGGCAATCTATGCATGCTGCAATCTATTCATAAAAATGTGAGATATCCCACTCAAAATTCATTCCAATGGGCTTTCTTTAGCTATGACTAAGCAACTGTTGGTGTGAAACGCGTCAGTAATACGTGTTGGTATATGTGTACGTGGATGTTTTGGACCTCTATCTTTTTATGAAATAAAAAGTGAATTTTTTGGAGTGCGGCTGTACTTCTTGTTTTGAAGTTACTATTGCAAATAGAGCCGACACCCATCTTAAACCAGAGACAGAGACATGATACTTGAACAAAAAAGTGCTGCATGGTCAAGTTGCCAGAAGCAAGCCTTTACTGCACAAGTTCCACAAAAAAGCCTGGTTACAATATGCCAAACAACACCCTGACATGCCTCATTGGGCTTTTTTGTGGCATTGGCGCAGTAAAGGCTTCCTTCTGGCAGATCAACAATGCAGCTCTTTTTTGTTCAAGTATCGTTGAATTGTGCTCCTTAAAAAAAACCACACCGTCTTTTTGGAGAGCAGTTGCATTTCTCCTGAGGTTACCTGATTTACCTGATTTTTCTTTGTATCCTGGGCAATTCTTCCGCCAGTTGTGGCTGAAATTGTTCTTGATCTACCTGACCTTGGCTTGGTATCAAAAGAGCCCAGAATTTTCCACTTCTTAATAAAGGATTACACAGTAATCACACGGCATATTCAAGGCTTTGGGTATCTTCTTATATCCTTTTCCATCTTTGTAAAGTGCCATTACTTTGTTACGCAGGTCTTTTGACTGTTCTTTTCTACCTCCTCATGGCTCAGTGTCTAGCCTGCTTAGGGAATCCAAGTGAGAGCTAACAAACTCATTGACTATTTATACACAGACACTAATTGTGATTTAAAAAGCCACAAATGTGAGAAATGAACCTTTAATTGCCATTTTAACCTGTGTGTGCCACCTTATGTGTCTGTACCAAGGCCAAACATTCCAGGGTATGTAAACATTTTTATCTGGGCCATTTAGGAGATTTCTGTTATTATGACTTAAAAAGGATCCAAAAAAACTATGTGATAATAAATAACTTCATGTGATAGCTATTTCAATATAACTGCCAACATTTCTGCCAGGGTATGCAAATTTTTGAGCACAACTGTGTGTGTGTGTGTATATATATATATATATATATATATATATAGTGAGAGAGAGAGAGACAGAACGTTTAATATATATACGGTATATATTTTCAGGATTAGAGGGTAAGAAAGACTACTTGAATTGTTATAGATGAAGGACCCTCACCTTGCCAACATCCAAATTGTCATATAGAAATGAGAAATGAGAGAAAGTAGAATCCTAAATTTGCAAAAAACATGGTGGACTTTATATAATTATATGTATAGCGATGAATAAAGTCAGCATTTTCTTTTTTCCATTTACCAACAGGTATTGAATGGCACCATGGGAATATTCACTTTGGATTTATCTGTTCTAAATCATAATATAGGACAAATGATAATATTCTAAGCACCAACATGTCAAAGCTTTATGAACAATATAACCTATGTCACTGGCAATCTGACAAAGGCCATAGACGGGGCATTAATAGGGTCTACGTGTGCACCCTGTGGTGAAAATCCTGAGGTGAATGTGAAGAATATCTGATTATTTACTACTACACACTTACATCTTGAAAGCTCTGAACAGATGTCACCATGGGATCATTTTCTGTAATAAAGCCTGTAGTCAAGACATACTTTTAAGGCATCATGAGGAAAAAAGTGGGCCTATTAAAGAATAATGAAACACCAGCATGTTGCTTTGAATTGCACGGTCAATGTCAAACCATAGAGTGATTGAGATTTCAAAGCCAGTCTATATAGACAGGATGTAGAGAAAGATTGCAAGCAGACATCTAATGATGTAATGATGATATGGTATGATGATGGTATATTGGAAGGTTCAAACACACAAAAAAACTTACTGCATTACTTTATTAAGGTCATTGTAGTTGGTGGGTATTCATCTGTGAAAATCGACATCCAACAATATATCTGATTCTGATTCTGTTTAACATCGATTTCATTGACTTTTTGGATTATATTTGATATAATTAAACAGTTGCATATACCCAAGAAAAAAATAGCTATGCAAAACAAACCAAATAATTTTTTTAAAAGGAAACTTTGTTGCTTCGGAAACCTCAGTTGGAAGCAGACATTTCCTGATTCACACTCTGCATGCTAGTTCCAGAGCTTTTAAGCAGAAATTCTGTTTTGTAGACCATTCACTCCTCCAGAGGCCCCCTGTGGTTTAAAAAAAGCATTCATTGCTTTTTTTCCAAAGGGATTTCTGGTAAGTCCAGTGACGTCAGGGGTCCTTCCTTCCTTCTGTTGGAAGGCAGTCCTTACTGCAGCAAATGTCACTTGTGTAATAACATGTGAAAGAAATTCTGTGCTGCAGCATTGTAAACCTAGGCTTGCTTGATTTCACACCACCAGTGGGTGGGTGGTATGAAAGCCTGGACTCAAATGAAGCAAGGTAAACGACGTGTCCAAAAGACTAGTGGCAGAAAGAATTTACTGCAAGAGACAGCTCTAAACTGGAGGTGGGTATTGTAGCAAAAGTTCCTTATTTTCTGTATGTTCTGGACTATTTTTAACAAGACTATATTTAACTAGACTCTCTAATTAGGCAAATTAGGCAGTCGCCTAAGGCCTCGTGCTCACAGGGGCCTCACGGCCGCCTAATTTGCCAAATTAAAGAGCTGCCTCTACTGCCAGCAGGGATCCCCCACCCGCCCCCACCATCAGCACAGTGGTGAGTCTGCTCACTGCTACATGGAGAGATAGCGGGTTGTTTCCCAGATAATCAGAGCTCACGTACAGCTCCGGATCATAGTCAGAGCCAGCGCTGACACTTCCCCTTCCTCTCCCTTCCCTCACAAGCAGATGAGGAGAGAGAGCTGCTTCTATTGCTGTTCCTCCTCATGTCTTCCCCGCTGACCCATCGGGACCAGTGGGGGGCCCCCATGAGAAACTGTGCTGGGGATGAAGCCAGTGCCAGACCAAGTCCTGAACTTCTGGCACTGTGCTCCACTCAATGAGGATTCCTCTCAGCTGTGCCAGTCTGGGGTCATCGATCTACGGTTCCTCGGCCCGGCGCCTCTCTCCTTGCCCGCCTTGATGACCCCTTTTGCATCTGGATTGCCGCTGTATACACACACACACTGAGGAAAAATCTGTAGAACGCTCCGCCTCTCAGCTCTGCCCCCCAACTTCAGTTCTCACACCTTGCTTGCAGCAGTACCCGATTCCCGCAGATAAGGTAACATAAATGGAGATCCTAAAGAGGGCAGGGGGCACTGCTATAAGGGGGTCTCTGATCTCTGGAGTTCTCTAAGGAAGGGGGCACTAATATTAGGGGACTGTGAGCTAATGGGGGACCCTGGGGGGTACTCTAATGTAAGAGGCATCCTTCTTTCCTTCTGCTCCCCCTGTACTGTGCCCACTTATCCTCCCCCTGTGCTGTGCCCTCCTGCTCCCTCCTTTACTTTACTCTTTTGCCCTGTGCCCAATTACCCTCCCCATACTGTACCCCCTTGCCCCGGTACTGTGCCCACTTACCCTCCCCCGTACTGTACCTCCTGCCCCGGTACTGTGCCCATTTACCTGCCCCCATACTGTCCCCTCCATCCCCAGTACTGTGCCCACGTACCCTCCACCTGTACCCTCCTGCCCCGGTACTGTGCCCACTTACCCTCCTCATGTACCCTCCTGCCACTGTAGTGTGCCCACTTTCCCTCCCCATACTGTACCCTCCTGCCCCGATACTGTGCCCACTTACCCTCCTCCTGTACTGTACCCTCCTGCCCCGATACTGTGCCCACTTACCCCCGTGCTCTCCTGCTCCCTGCTTTACTGTACCCTCCTGCCCCCTGTACTGTGCCCACTTACCCTCCCCATGTGCTGTGCCCTCCTACTCCCCCTGTACAATACCCTTCTGCCCCCTGTACTGTGCCCACTTACCCCCTGTGTTTACCCTCCTGCTCTCCCCTGTACTGTACCCTCCTGCCCTGTGCCCACTTATCCTCCCCCTGTGCTGTGCCCTCCTGCTCCCTCCTTTACTGTACCCTCCTGCCCCTGTACTGTGCCCACTTACCCCCTGTGCTTTGCCCTCGTGCTTTCCCCTGTACTGTACCCTCCTGCCCCCTGTACTGTGCCCACTTATCCCCCATGCTGTTACCTCCTGCTCCCTCCTTTACTTACCCCCCCCTCGTGCTCGCCTGCTCCCTGCTTTACTGTACCCTCCTGCCCTGTGCCCACTTATCCCCCTTGTGCTGTGCCCTCCTGCTCCCTCCTTCTTTACTGTAACCTCCTGTCCCCTGTACTGGGCCCACTTATCCCCCTGTGCTATGTCCTCCTGCTCCCTCCTTCTTTACTGTAACCTCCTGTCCCCTGTACTGTGCCCATTTACCCCCTGTACTTTGCCCTCCTGCTCCCCCTGTACTGTACCCTCCTGCCCCCTGTTCTGTGCCCACTTACCCTCCCCCTGTGCTGTGCCCTCCTGCTCCCCCCTGTACTGTACCCTCCTGCTAGAACTGCACGATTCTGGCTAAAACCAGAATCGCTATTTTTTTGCTTAGAAGATAGATCACAATTCTGTCACGATTCTCACAGCGTAACATCATCTTTCACATTAAACTGGGCTAACTTTACTGTTTCATTTTTTTTTTTTTTTATTATTCATTGAAGTGTATTTTCCCCCAAAAAATGCATTTGAAAGACCACTAGGCAAATACAGTGTGACATAAAATATTGCAACAATCACCATTTTATGCCCTAGGGTCTCTGCTAAAAAAATATATATAATGTTTGGGGGTTCCAAGTAATTGTCTAGATAAAAATCTGATTTTAACTGTAAGAAATAAGTGTCAGAAAAAGGTTTAGACTTTAAGTGGTAAAACTTCCTACATTTACAAACAGAATTGTTATCCCTTTGATCTAGACGGAAGAGTTACAATGTTGTTAAAAACTTGGCAGAATGAGATGAGAGAGAACTCTCTATACTTGTTATATGAAAGAATCGGGAAACTCAGCAACACAGATCGTCGGGGTTGAATCGAGATTGCGATCTTTTAATGATTAATTGTGCAGCTCTACCTCCTGCCCCATGTACTGTGCCCAATTACCCTCCCCCTGTGCTGTGCCCTTCTGCTCCCCCTGTACTGTACCCTCCTACCCCCTGTACTGTGTCCACTTAACCCCCCCCCCCCCACCTTGTGCTGTGCCCCCCTGCTCCCTCCTTTACTGTACCCTCCTGCCCCCTGTACAGTGCCCACTTACCCTGCCCCTGTGCTGTTCCCTCCTGCTCCCCCTGTACTGTACCCTCCTACCCCCTGTACTGTGCCCAACTTACCCTCCCCCTGTGCTGTCCCTTTTCTCTCCTTTAATGTACACTTCTGCCCCATGCCATGTGCCCACTTACCCTCCCCCTTGTGCTGTGCCCTCCTGCTCCCTCCGTTAATGTACACTCCTGCCCCCTGTACTTTGCCCACTTACCCTCCACCTGTACTGTATCCTCCTTATACAGTTCATTTTTATCTATTTAATTATTTTTCCCATTATGGGTATGAGGGGGCCTCGTGCCTAAGTTTTGCCTAAGGCCTCACAAAGCCTAGAGCTGCCTCTGACTAGACTAGACGTCCTGTAAACCCAGAAATATTCTTATAGGTATGTACCCAGAAGAATGTTTTATTGGCATAGTAAAACAGTTGTGTTCGGGGTTGCATGTATGAAACTGCCAACATCCAAAATTCAATATAAGTATGATGCACGAAAGTGCAACAAGGTATAACCTCCCATGGACTTTCAAGGCAAAGACTATGTAAGAAAGTAAATTGGTTTAAAAGGCAACAATGCCACTTTTATTGATACCAGTTTAAAACAAAAGGGAGGGCTCTATGCACCCTACAGAGACAACTGTTGCTAACATATACATAAATGCTAACAAAAGTACATTGAACAGAGCATAAAAACAAGTACTCCAAAATATCAAATTGCACCCTGGGTACTGCCAGAGATAGACTGTGGTCAGTCCGCATGAGTTTCTTTGATGCACCCCTGCCTTAAAGGTCCATGGGGGGTTATACCTTGTTGAATTTTTGTGCATCATGCATATACTGTAGTGGCATAGGGGTCATAAGGTTCTAGGATACCTTGTGTATAGTGCACACAACAATCCCACAGTGGTTCACAGGTGATCTGATATCATGTTTTTGTCTTTTTCCAGAGACCTTAGCATTTCACCACAATTTTTGCAGGACCTTTGGAGCATATGCACTCTGATCAACCAAGGCCAAAGAAACTGCTAAAATTGTAAAGAAAAACTATTTTATGTATTGTACACAGGAACAGGTGAACATAGAAGGAAACTCACTCTTATCTGATTCTATGTTAACAACTAGATGACAAAGTTGCAGTATTAGATCACATGTGACTATCAACTGATTGACTTGCTCATCTGGCCCTTTCAGTTGTTTCTCATATATTACTTCTATTTAAAATTTTGTACCACGCTGTGCTGCCACTTTAAGATTACATGACCTAATACTACAACAGTATTGTCTAATGCCCTGTACACACGATAGGATTTTACGGTGGAAAATGTGTGATAGGACCTTGTTGTCATAAATTCCTACCATTTGTAGGCTCCATCACACATTTTACATAGGAATTTTCGTCACACAAAATTTGAGATCTGGTTCTCAAATTTTCTGACAACAAAATCCGTCAGAAATTCCGATCGTGTGTACACAGTTCCGACACACAAAGTGCCACGCATGCTCGGAATCAAGCAGAAGAGCAGCACTGGCTATTGAACTTAATTTTTCTCGGCTCATCGTACGTGTTGTACGTCACCGCGTTCCCTAACGTTCGTAATTTCCGACCAACTTTGTGTGACCGTGTGTATGCAAGACAAGTTTGAGCCAACATCCATTGAAAAAAATCCCATGGATTTTGTTGTCAGAAAATTCTATCGTGTGTACAGGGCATAATTGTTAATGATAGAATCATATGAAAGTGAGCTCCATTTTATGTATGCTAAATCTGGTAAATCTTTAGTCCACAATTCCATTGACTCCTTTTACCTTGGCTGGCTGTTTTCATGAAAAGGTTTGTCATACTACACCTATAAATATTTATATATGCAATAAAATATTTTTTTTATTTTGATATGTATTCTGCACCCTGCATATATTCTATTTATTCTCATGCATGATAATTAGGCATTTCTGCAGCACATACTAATTTAAACATCAATTTTGCGGCTCAATGCATGCTACGCACAGTGGCTTATTTGTTCACGGTGGGCACACTATAAAATCAATTTTCAAGTTGGTAAATTTGTGATTGGCTCTTGCCAAACTTAAGTGACAGAGCAAGAAAATTGTCTTTGAAGACACAAATAAAGACCTTCACAAGTTAAGGTAAAAACAGGAAAGTGAATCAGTAAAGAGCCACTGGAATGATTAAATGAGTTTTAGATGTAAAATGACAACTGAACTTTGAAAAGTTATTTAGTAGTCATGTTTATTTTGCAGAATAGCTATCAGCCGTGCCAGAAGTTCAGTTCTGTGTTGATTGCTTTCATACTCTGCAGTCCTATTGATTTTCCTTCCACGCAAGTAATATTGATCAGAAATTGACCTTTAAAAGGTATAAAGAGCAACTGCGGAAGAACCTACACTACAATATCTAGTATTTATAAACTGACATTTATTTTGTACTCACATCCTTTCAATAGAGGGAAGTCGTGTATAAAAATTGGAAGGATCACATTATTACAAATACATTTAAAAAGGTCAGAGTTTCTCAAAACTCTTATAAGGGCAGAGGTTTCATGCTGATATATTAGTCAAACAGCCAAAGTGCTGCAAATTGTGACAACTGAGCAATAAAGGCTGGGCACTTTCACACATTCTTAAAGTGTTTGTATACCCCCAATGCGGAAGTGGACCTATAGGTAAGCCTATAATAATGCTTACCTACAGGTACTGTAAATATCTCCTCAACATGCTCCGTTTAGGAGATATTTACCTTGCAGTGCATCGATGATGTCATTGGCGCATGCACTGTGAAGAAATGCGCGCATGCGTTGGAGTGATGCCACGCGATTCAGGCCAGTCACAGAGCCGGAGTCCGCGGCCCTGGAAGGAAGCGACGCAAAGGTGGATGTGGCCACCAGCGGGGACAATGTGGGCTTCATTTGCAGGTAAGTGGCATATAATGGGCTAGTGTGCGATGCATACTAGCCTATTATGCTTTTACTTTGCAGGGGAAAAAAGAGGAAGTAAAACCCATCAGAGTTTACTTCCTCTTTAAAGATGTACATAAATACATTGAATGCTAACATTTTAAGGTGTATGTTACGTCAACATTTCATGTAGTTGTGTTAAAGAATATTCTGTTCTTTTTGTATTTTTTTTCATGTGAAATACCTGGTGCTAACATGCCTTCCCCTGCACAGCTTTTCAATGGTAAGAGCAGCGTACTGATCCCCTGCAGTCTCCACCCACACCTTTCCAAGTCCCGGCTGAGAATAGGGGTTATGTGATCGCTTATAGAAAACAAAATAAAGAAAAGGTTATTTATAATGTGTATGTGCAGTTTATACACCTTGTGTATATATATATATATATATATGTGTATATATATATATATATATATATATATATATATATATATACATTTTGGCTTGTATTTCTATTTTAAACTGAATATGTTGTTTTACAAGGTTTTCATCATTAAACTAAACATGTATGTAGCACAGTCCCCTTGAGGACTGCTTGGATTACCTGCTCATCTGCATCGCCATGACCCTGTGAACCTTCCAACCCACCTGACACTCTGGGTTCAGACATCTTTCTCAAGCACCTTTAAATGACACGTCACACAAGTCAATGTATTTATATTAGCTGAGCTTTTAATGAAGTAAGCAAAGTAGTATTCATTTACAAAAGGGAAGGGCTATAGATCAACTGAGTTCTGAATAACAGCCCAGACTCGGCAGAGGAATTCCCCAAAGACAGCTTAAGATCAGTTTAACAGTGGAAGGATACAATACACATGTATGTACAATGAGATATCACCTGAAGCATGACCTGTAGGACAATAAAGGGTTAAATGTTTAATGCAGTTGGTTACACTCTAAAGGGGAACCCCGGGCCGGCCTATTCAACCTTTGAATCCTAATGAGAGATCAAACATAATATGGATAGTATAGGGCCCTTTAAATAGAAGCAACAGCAATGTCCGAGGTGTAGGCCTGATAGCCTTCACCGGCAGTTGGAGCTCATTCGATTATATCCAATAAGGCACAGTAAAGCATTAACAGACTGACTGGCTTAAACAGGCTAATTGTACTCCTTGAAATGAACGTCCATCAGTGGAAACGCCAGCAATGACCTACAGGTGCGGAGCCTGAATGAACGTGATGTTGAGCTACAGAGTTGGTGCCACGTAGGTGTCTGACGAACTGCAAGCAGATTTGGGCCTTTCTGAGGCTGGGCTGGAATCACTTGAACACCGCGTGGTAGGCCACAACCTCTCTCTCCGCGTCATGGAGAAGTGTGCATTCCGCAAGGCCCAGAAGAAGAGAGCGTGGGTCCGATCTCCCGTCTCCTTTATAGCCTTTCCCAGAAGTCTTCTCGACTGGTAGCAAGGATCCCTGGGATGTGTAGTCCCAGTGTATGGTTAGGCAATGGAATCGCTGGTCAGAAAAACTACTAATCCCACAATCCAGTGGGTTTGGCTCACCAATATGATGACAGTCACTGGCGCCCAGCATTATACAGACACAACTACAGGTAGGGAATCATGAGGAAACATACTGTATTACGATTATACTCCATCCTCGCTACATGTACTTAAAGTGGATTTTTCAGTGTGTTTATATTTGCATCAATATGCAGCAACAGTATATGTTTTTTTACATAAACCTTTTATCCATAAAATGCAGTTCATGATAAAGTTTCCTGAGCTGGGATGATGTCACAAGTCTACCACAGCTGGAAGCATTTACTCATTCTTCTCTTTCTCACTGAAGGGACTGCAACATTATAACTTTGTAGGTGAGAGGCTGGAATGAGCTGATCAATGTCAGACGATTGCAAATATAGCCATGAAGTTCACATGCACTAAGAATTGCAGGATTGTGTCATCTCTAAGGCTTGCCATACACTGGCCAGTTCCTAATGAACTCAATTTGATTATGGGGTGACCCTGTAGACAGCACCCTGCCTGACTTCCTTTGATTGAAAAGTCAAAGAAGCCAGGCAAAAAAAGCGACGGCTGGATAGCGCCCGCATCAAACCAGACGCTGGCACTGTTCAGGTACTTGTAAACTGGGAACACATTGAGGTTTATTTACTAAAAGCAAATCCCCTTTACACTACAAGTGCACTTATTTTTTTGGTAAGCCAGTGGGCTGAATAAAAAAAATTAACAGATTCCTTCATCCACACGAGTGGATTCTGACAGGGAGAGCGGTCTTTCTGCTGTCAGAATACTGTGACTTGCACTGCAGCCAATTGGTGGTAAGCCACTGACCAAAGAAGATTTTCCAGCAGTCCCGTTCAACAGAAGCCAATCTTACAATCGGCTTCTGTTTAACAAAGAGGGCTACACACAGTTCAAAATGCAGGTGGTTCAGCGGGGACTGGATGAATTTCAGTGTGTACCTAGATTTACTGCTGGAGATGGCAGCTGTCAGAATAAAAAATCTGCAGGGCCCACAGGCTGAACCAAAGAAATCTATATGAGTATGGCCAGTTTATACCAACGTGTTAGTCCAGAAAGTAGATCCTGAGCCCAGATAAAGTCTGAACAACGTCTCCTTTTGCCTAGAGAAAAAAAAAAAGAAGACATAGACATTTTCTGGGGAAGTACTGTTATCTAAGGTATAAATACCTTTAGGTGCTAGTTCACATCAGATGCAGTTCCGTGCGTTTTTTTTCTGCACTAAAAAGGCATGCACAGTGTTTTCCATGTATCCCAATGGCTCTAGTTCACACCAATGCAGTCAGTTCTGGAAACTGACTGCACTGGTGTGAGATAGAGCCATTGGAATACATGGAAAACACTGGGCATGCATTTTTAGGGCCAGTTCACACCACAAAAATGCACTCCGTATATGTTCCGGATCAGTTTTTGCTTACAGTTCACACCACACGCAGTTCCAGTGCGTTTTTGATACAATTTGCTAGGTTCTAGTACAGTTCTGTGCAGAAAAAATGCAGCACGCTCTACTTTTTTTTTTCTGCATTGGAAACTGACCGCAAACTGACTGCACTGTGAACTAGAGCTATTGGAATACATGGAAAACACTGTGCATGCATTTTTAGTACCAGAAAAAAAGCGCACGGAACTGCATCTGGTGTGAACTGGCTATTTAACATACATATACTTAGCATGAAGAAATTTTCTCCCAAAATAAAATAAATTTGGGTACAAAATGTAAATGTATCACTCAGGCCAGGTTCACACGATTGCGAATTATCCCCGCATCCAATTCTCAATAGCAGGAGATTGTGACCGGCTCTCTGTGGAGTAGGTTCACATATCTCCGATGCGTCTCCGGTGCTAATTTGCACAGGAGCCCTGTGTGTCTTTTGGTCCGTTTTAGGCAGGGGTCAAGTCCTGGGGGAAAAAGTGTGGGAACTCCCACCCAAGATCTACTTGCCGACCAAAAAAAAAAAAATGATACGCTCATATGCACGAACACTTCAAAAGTGGTATATTTCATCCAATTTTCGTATTGTGTGTATGAAGCTTAACTGTTAGTACATGAAAAACAAAACAATCCTCAATAAACATAAATACGGTAATTCTCTGAATAATCAGCATTCATTCAATTGTGCTTCCATGCAAATGTGAACATCATGTTCTGATTTTTATTGGGGAATTTTATTTTGTATATAGAGTGTTTATGTGGTGAGTTTACTCTTTTCATTGAACAGAGTTTGGATAACACAGGGTTAAATGGAAAGGTCATGAATTAACTGCACATTATTTGGACAGAATGCTTGGGGAGATAGTGATGTGTTCCTGCTTAGGAGATGTATGTTAGCTTGGGGGGCTGCAAACTCTGCAGGGCTCCAACACACACTCACTGCTATTCCAACCCTTCACATATTTCCACATAAACTTCCCTCCTGGCATTAAACTTTGCCAGGTATTGTGCTCAGCTTACCACCCCAAACTGATGTTCCTCCCTCAGATCACCTCTCTCCCTGCATGTCCTGTGAGCAGAATAGCTGTGCTCCTCCTCTGGGTTCTCTCATCATATGGCACTGAAGATAGAGGAGGGGGGGATTCAGCGGGACACATAGAGCAAGTATGCAGGAGACTGGGGGGGGGGGGAGATGAGGAGACAGAAAATCAGGAGGGGCCGGCAGGGAGGAGCGCATCACGAGTGGTCTGACTAAATACAATCTCTTAGCAGCAGGGACCTGATCTACCTGTCAGCTAGCTGTGATTGACAGGTAAATCGAAGCGGAAGCTGTCATGGGGCCCCCTACTGACAATGCCTGAATGGTCAGGTGTGCGGCACTTACTATTGCAAGCTGTGTCGGCAGCTGCTGGTGTAGCACCTGCCACACAGCCCGCATACTTCAAAGTCTTGCAGGACACAGCTGCTAACGGGAACTGAGTTCCTGTTGTGGAAAAAGTACAGGAACTCCATTCCCATGCGTTCCCGCAGGACTTGAGCCCTGGTTTTAGGTCCGAATTCAGCCCAAAATTCGGACTGAAATCGGACCTGAAATGGTGAACCAGGACTCACAGGACCCCTGTTGTGAGCCGCATTGGCATTAGGTGTGAACCAAGCCTCAATATTGTTAGCCTCTATATCCCTAAGGGCCCATTCGCACCTTGCAGTGTGCCTTAAAGTGATAATAAAGAGGGGTTTGTTTTTTTCTTAACAAAAGTGGAGTTAGTCTTTAAAGTTGTATTAAACCCAAAACCAAAAATGTAATATATTTCAGTTTACCAATCATTAGATGTGGCGGTTGCATTTTTTTTCTTTTATGAGGCATTTTTACTCTGTTTTCAACTGGTAATCTGGCCAGTAATGCACCTCCTATAGAAAACCTTCACTATGGATGAAGAAGCACAGAGGCACCTTTGGGCAGCAGAATCGTCAGTGTGGGGTGAGATGAGTGTTAAGCCTGGTACACAGTAGAAGTTTTTTTTCTTTCAACCCAGTGTGCTGAACAAAAAGAAATGGAAGAACTCGGGATGAGCTGCTGTACTAACTATCCAATGTTAGTAGTGATCCCCCCCCCCACCAGAACAGATCGGTCAGAGCTCACAGCAAATTGTCTGAAAGCGCTGATCGGATGCCGATCAGCAGACCATTTTTGGTCATGCCCCTGTCAGACTGGCTGCTGTACACATAGGTCAAATGTCGGCCGGTTACTATTGCACCACCAGATACTGCCTGCTTTTTGGACCTGCGTGTACGGGGCTTTAGACTAACAAATTAAAGCCAAACTCCAGCTCTAACTGCAGTTACACAAGCAGTTACAGCTACAGTTTTTTTTTTCTTTTGGGATGAAGGTTTTACACCTTGTGTGAAGAAATTTTAAAAATGTGTTGTGCTAAATCAGGGGTGTCCACACTTTTTTCAAAGAGGGCCAGATTTGATGAAGTTAACATGCGTGAGCATGAGCGTGTTAAGCAAAATAAGTGTCTGTGTCCAATGCAGCCTAATCAGTGCCCATCTGCAGCCTCACCATTGCCATGAATGCAGCCCCACCATTGCCATGAATGCAGCACCCACATTGACATGAATGCACTCACCGTTACCATGAATGCAGCACCCCCATTGCCATGAATGCAGCACCCACATTGCCCTGAATGCAGCACCTACATTGCCATGAATGTAGCAACCACGTTGCCATGAATGCAGCACCCACGTTGCCATTAATGCAGCACCCACGTTGCCATTAATGCAGCACCCACGTTGCCATTAATGCAGCACCCACATTGCCATGAATGTAGCACCCACATTGCCATGAATGCAACACCCACTTTGCCATAAATGCGGAAAACCCTATTGCCATGAATGCAGCAAACCCCATTGCCATGAATGCAGCACCCCCATTGCCATGAATGCAGCACCCCATTGCCATGAATGCATCACCCACATTGCCATGAATGCAGCACCCCCATTGCCATGAATGCAGCACCCATATTGCCATGAATGCAGCAAACCCCATTGATATGAATGCAGCCCCCCGGTTGCCATGAATGCAGCACCCATGTTGCTATGAATGCAGCACCCATGTTGCCATGAATGCAGCACCCACGTTGTCATGAATGCAGCACCCACATTGTCATGAATGCAGCACCCACGTTGCCATGAATGCAGCACCCACGTTGCCATGAATGCAGCACCCACGTTGTCATGAATGCAGCACCAATGTTGCCATGAATGCAGAAAGCCCTGTTGCCTTCAGTGCAGCACCCCCATTGACATGAATGCAGCATCATCATTGCCATCAGTGCAGCCTGATTCATGCCCATCTGCAGCCTTGGAGGAGACAGGGAGGGGGGCAGGACGAGCGCCAACAGACATGCAAGAGAAACTACATTTTTTTTCTCAGTGGCCTCTTTAATACAAAGTCCCATCTCCTATGATGGACAGAACAGTCATCCAATGGCAGCGCAGGAGATAGGACTTCCTTTTACAGAGTAAGCAGGAAATTCTCCTGTATGTACGGCACTCATGCCGCCCCCTCCCCGTCTGCTCCAAGGCAACCAGAATAATGCCATGAATGCAGCACCCCCATTGCCATGAATGCCACACCCCCATTGCCATGAATGCAGCACCCCCATTGCCATGAATGCAGCACCCACATTGCCATGAGTGCAGCAAACACCATTGACATGAATGCAGCTCCCCCGTTGCCATGATTGCAGCACCCACATTTCCATGAATGCAGCACCCACATTGTCATGAATGCAGCACCCACATTGTGTTTAATGCAGCACCCACGTTGTCATGAATGCAGCACCCACGTTGTCATGAATGCAGAACCCACGTCACCATGAATGCAGCACCCACGTTGTCATGAATGCAGCACCCACATTGCCATGAATGCAGCACCCACATTGCCATGAATGCAGCAAGCCCTGTTGCCATGAATGCAGCACCCACATTGCCATTAATGCAGCCCCCTTATTGCGATGAATGCAGCACCCCCATTGACATGAATGCAGAATCACCATTGCCAGCAGTGCAGCCTGATTCATGCCTATTTGCAGCCTTGGAGGAGACAGGGAGGGTGCGGGATGCGCGTCAACAGACATACAAGAGAAACTCTATTTTTTTCTCTGCGACCTCTTTAATAGAAAGTCCTGCCTCCTATGATGGACAGAACAGTCGTCCAATGGCAGCGCAGGAGACGGGACCTCCTTTTACAGAGTAAACAGGAAATTCTCCTGTATGTACGGCACTCGTCCCACCCCCTCCCCATCTCCTCCAAGGCAACCAGAATATATATATATATATATCTTTTTTGGCCCCCCGGTGCTCAGGGATCCATTGGGGGGCCACAAAAGATATACATGTAAAAATTCCAAGGGGGGTCATCCAAAACCGGAATGGGGGCCACGATTGGCCAGACTTTGGACATGCCTCCGCTAAATAAATCAGTTGGTATGTCTTTAGTATGGCACCAGTTTGATGCTTTCACAGCAATCTTATATGTGGAAAAGTTCTTCAAATTCAAATTCAATTCCTCTATCTTGTTAATAAACCACCACCAAAAGATGTACTCTTACCAGAGAGTACTGACCACCTATTACGGGTGGCTCAAAAAGGGCTCGTAGGTCTCATCTGTTCTATCCAATGTCACTCCTCAGTATTGAGTAGAAGAGGATGATCATCTAGCCATCATATGGAGACGATACTCCTATTGCCTCCGACCAAAGTGCTCAGTGGAATATGTCAGCAAAGAGATAAGATGCCAAATAGTGTAAAAATCCTTTTAAGCTGGACTTTATTGCAAGTAATGCACTTGACGTGCCATTACATTTAAAATCAAATGTATCTTCCTCAGCATAAACAATCGTTAGCTCAAACCAAAAAACGATAACAGGAAATGACGCCTTTACCCAGGCGTGAAGAAATGCTGTAAAGTAAGAATACTTCTAACAATATACATTTTAGTTGTTTATTTTTATTAATTCACAAAACGCAAAGTGAGCGAAAAGAAGAAAAATCGAAATCAAATCAATATTTGGTGTGACTACCCTTTGGCTTCAAACCAGCATCAAATTCTTACACTTGCACACTTTGTACATTTCCACAAAGTCAGAGATTTTGTAGGATAAGAGTCAGGTGTATGTTCAACCAATTAAACCAAGCAGATGCTAATGATCATCAATTTCATATGTAGGTTGAAATAAAGTAATTAACTGAAACAGAAACAGTTGTGTAGGAGTCTTAAAACTGGTATGGCAACAAGACACAAGGTAGTTATACTGCATCAGCAAGGTCTCTCCCAGGCAAATATTTCAAAGCAGACTGGGGTCTCAAGATGTGCTGTTCAATCTCTTTTAAAGAAGCACAAAGAAACAGACAACGTTGAGGACCGTAGACGTTGTGGTTGGCCAAGGAAAACAAATGCAGAAGATGAAAGACACATCATGCTTACTTCCCTTTGACATCGAAAGATGTCCATTAGTGCCATCAGCACAGAACTGGCAGAAACCAGAGGGACCCAGGTACACTGTCCAGAGAAGTCTGGCCAAAAGTGGTCTTCATGGAAGAATTGCAGCCAAAAAGCCATACCGATTCAACTATGCATGAAAATATAGGAACTGGGGTGCAGAAAAATAGCAGCAGGTGATGTGGACTTGAGTCAAAATTTTAAATATTTAGCTGTAGCAGGAGGCAGTTTGTTCGTCAAAGGGTTGGATAGGAGGGTTGGATAGGAGGTGGGTAAAATAATGTGTCTGCAGGCAACAGTGAAGCATGATGGAGGTTCCTTGCACATTTGGTGCTGCATTTCCACAAATGGAAATACAGGAAGATACTTATCCATCATGCCACACCAGCAGGGAGACTTGTGATTGGCCCAAATTTATTCAGCAGCAGAACAAGGACCCTAAACATACAACCAAGTGTAAAGAAGAACAAGGGGTCCTGGAAGTGATGGTTGGCCCCCACAGAGCCCTGATCTCAACATCATCTAGTCTGTCTGGAATCACATGAAGGGACAGAAGGATTTAAGGCAGGCTACATCCACAGAAGATATGTGGTTAGTTCTCCAAGATGTTTGGAACAACCTACCGGATGAGTTCCTTCAAAATATGTGTGCAAGTGTACCTAGACAAATTCCTGCCGTTTTGAAGGAAAAGGGTGATCACACCAAATATTGATTTGTATTTCTCTTCTGTTCATTTATATTCCATTTTGTTAGTTGATAAAAAGAAACTACACGCACTTCTATTTCTGAAAGCAATCTTAATTTACAGCATTTTTCACACCTACCTAAAACTTTTGAACAGTAGTGTAAATAAATAAAAACTAATCATTGTAAGCACCCTTGTCAGTGGTAAATGGTTTAGCTCATCCATCCAACTGCTACATCTGCAGGACAGCTTGTTCTGTTAAAAAAAAAAACATACCTACTGGCCAGATCACCAGATAAAAATAGAGGAAACAAAGCCTAAAAAGAAAACTAATGCAGCCAACACATCTAAAAATTGGTAAGCTGCAGTGTAATAAATGTTTGTTTTTGAATTTATTACCACTTTAAAACAAACGTAAATGCACTTTTCTGTACTGTTAAGGCATCAGATTTAAATGAGTCCCAATATACAAAGAAACACAGCACATTACAATGCACAGAGCATTTACATCTGTACAATTTAGTGCACTATAGAGCAAGTATGTTTCTCTTTACTGTATAGGATATGTGCATTGGCGTGTCATTCAAAATAAATGCCAATCTATATATGCACATAATGGGGGACAAAAGCTCCATTTTGATCCATGTTATGTCGAGAGATGGCGATCTAATGATTGGCTATTTTTAAACAGAAATGTTGGAAAATATTCATTCAATAACATGTACTCAGACTGGTGAGTGGGGTAACCCAAGGTTCAGTCTTGGGACCAATTCTATTCTATTAATTCATAATTGATATAGAGGATGGGATAAATAGATCAATCTAAGTTTTTGCAGACGACACAAGAATAGCAGCGCAATGACGTCACATCATTGCTCGCGGCAGTCGGGACCCCCGTGAGGCCGCTCGTGGGTCCCACGGACTCGATCGCCGCGGGGACACCAGCGATCGTCTCACATGAAGGCTGAACGGGTAGATGCGAAAATAAACAGCATCTCCCCGTTCTGCCTAGCAACTAGTGACGCTGATCTCTGCTCCCTGTGATTGGAGCAGAGATCAGCATTCACTAGCTGACAGCCACGCCCCCCCACAGTATGAAACACGCCCCTAGGCACACTTAACCCCTACACTGCCCCCTAGTGGTTAACCCCTTCACTGCCAGTGTCATTTATACAGGATTCAATGCATTTAAATAGCATTGATTGCTGTATAAATAAAAATGGTCCCAAAAATGTGTCAAAAATGTCCGATGTGTCCGCCATAATGTCGCAGTCACAATAAAAATCGCTGATCGCCGCCATTACTAATAAAAAAAATTATTAATAAAAATGCTATAAAACTATCCCCTATCTTGTAAACGCTATAACTTCTGCGCAAACCAATCAATAATTGCTTATTGCGATTTTTTTTTACCAAAAATATGTAGAAGAATACGTATCGGCCTAAACTGAGGAAAAAAAAAGTTTTTTTTATATATTTTTGGGGGATATTTATTATAGCAAAAAATAAAAAAGAATGCGTTTTTTTCTAAATTGTCGCTCTTTTTGGTTTATAACGCAAAAAATAAAAACCGCAGGGGCGATCAAATACCACCAAAAGAAAGCTCTATTTGTGGGAAAAAAAGGACGTCAATTTTGTTTGGGAGCCACGTCGCACGACCGCGCAATTGTCAGTTAAAGCGACGCAGTGCCGAATCGCAAAAAGGGGCCTGGTCCTTTGGTTGCAAATTGGTCCGGTCTGAAAGTGGTTAAAGAGGTTGTAAACCTTTGTGTTTTTTCACCTTAATACATCCTATGCATTAAAGTGAAAAAAACACCTGGCAGTGACCGGCCCCCCAGCCCCCCGTTTTACTTACCTGAGCCCAGGAACTTGACCCGGCAGGGACGCGCTGTCTCTCTGCCCGGGGTTTTTCGGCTCTTGATTGGATAGATTGGTAGCAGCGCAGCCATTGGCTCCCGCTGCTGTCAATCAAATCCAATGACGCGAGCACCGGGAGGCGGGGTCAAGTCATACATTCGGCAGCTATGGACGCCGAATGCTGGACTCAGGAGCACACCCGCAAGTTAACCCCCCTGGAGATCGCTCCTCCTAGGGGGTTATACCAGAAGCACCTATAGGACTTGTAGTGTGTTAGTGGCAGGCAGGCAGAGCTCCTATATTTTGTTACCAGAAGCACCTATAGGACTTGTAGTGTGTTAGTGACAGGCAGGCAGAGCTCCTATATTTTGTTACAGAAGCACCTATAGGACTTGTAGTGTGTTAGTGGCAGGCAGGCAGAGCTCCTATATTTTGTTACCAGAAGCACCTATAGGACTTGTAGTGTGTTCGTGGCAGGCAGGCAGAGCTCCTATATTTTGTTCCCAGAAGCACCTATAGGACTTGAAGTGTGTTAGTCCCATCACACACACAGAGCTATATTTTCTTCCCAGAAGCACCTATAGGACTTGAAGTGTGTTAGTCCCATCACACACACAGAGCTATATTTTCTTCCCAGAAGCACCTATAGGACTTGAAGTGTGTTAGTCCCATTACACACACAGAGCTATACTTTCTTCCCAGAAGCACCTATAGGACTTGAAGTGTGTTAGTCCCATTACACACACAGAGCTATATTTTCTTCCCAGAAGGCACCTATAGGACTTGAAGTGTGTTAGTCCCATTACACACACAGAGCTATTTTTCTTCCCAGAAGCACCTATAGGACTTGAAGTGTGTTAGTCCCATCACACTCACACAGAGCTATATTTTCTTCCCAGAAGCACCTATAGACTTGAAGTGTGTTAGTCCCATTACACACACAGAGCTATATTTTCTTCCCAGAAGCACCTATAGGACTTGAAGTGTGTTAGTCCCATCACACACACAGAGCTATATTTTGTTCCCCGAAGCACCTATAGGACTTGAAGTGTGTTAGTCCCATTACACACACAGAGCTATATATTTTGTTCCCAGAAGCACCTATAGGACTTGAAGTGTGTTAGTCCCATTACACACACAGAGCTATATTTTCTTCCCAGAAGCACCTAAAGGACTTGAAGTGTGTTAGTCCCATTACACACACAGAGCGATATTTTCTTCCCATAAGCACCTATAGGACTTGAAGTGTGTTAGTCCCATCACACACACAGAGCTATATTTTCTTCCCAGAGCACCTATAGGACTTGAAGTGTGTTAGTCCCATTACACACAAGGAGCTATATTTTCTTCCCAGAAGCACCTATAGGACTTGAAGTGTGTTAGTCCCATTACACACACAGAGCTAATATTTACTTCCCAGAAGCACCTATAGGACTTGAAGTGTGTTAGTCCCATCACACACACAGAGCTATATTTTTCTTCCCAGAAGCACCTATAGGACTTGAAGTGTGTTAGTCCCATTACACACAAAGAGCTATATTTTCTTCCCAGAAGCACCTATAGGACTTGAAGTGTGTTAGTCCCATTACACACACAGAGCTATATTTTCTTCCCAGAAGCACCTATATGACTTGTAGTGTGTTCGTGGCAGGCAGGCACAGCTCCTATATTTTGTTCCCAAGAAGCACCTATAGGACTTGAAGTGTGTTAGTCCCATTACACACACAGAGCTATATTTTCTTCCCAGAAGCACCTATAGGACTTGAAGTGTGTTAGTCCCATTACACACACAGAGCTATATTTTTGTTCCCAGAAGCACCTATAGGACTTGAAGTGTGTTATTCCCATCACACACACAGAGCTAATATTTTCTTCCCAGAAGCACCTATAGGCCTTGAAGTGTGTTAGTCCCATTACACACACAGAGCTATATTTTTCTTCCCAGAAGCACCTATAGGACTTGAAGTGTGTTAGTCCCATTACACACACAGAGCTATATTTTTTCTTCCCAGAAGCACCTATAGGACTTGAAGTGTGTTAGTCCCATTACACACACAGAGCTATATTTTCTTCCCCGAAGCACCTATAGGACTTGAAGTGTGTTAGTCCCATCACACACACAGAGCTATATTTTGTTCCCCAGAAGCACCTATAGGACTTGAAGTGTGTTAGTCCCATTACACACAGAGCTATATTTTGTTCCCCAGAAGCACCTATAGGACTTGAAGTGTGTTAGTCCCATCACACACACAGAGCTATATTTTCTTCCCAGAAGCACCTATAGACTTGAAGTGTGTTAGTCCCATTACACACAAAGAGCTATAATATTTTCTTCCCAGAAGCACCTATAGGACTTGAAGTGTGTTAGTCCCATTACACACACAGAGCAATATTTTCTTCCCAGAAGCACCTATAGGACTTGAAGTGTGTTAGTCCCTTCACACACACAGAGCTATATTTTGTTCCCAGAAGCACCTATAGGACATGAAGTGTGTTAGTCCCATTACACACACAGAGCTATATTTTCTTCCCAGAAGCACCTATAGGACTTGAAGTGTGTTAGTCCCATTACACACACAGAGCTATATTTTCTTCCCAGAAGCACCTATAGGACTTGAAGTGGGAGGCAGGCAGTGTTAGTCCCTATACACACACAGAGCTATATTTTGTTCCCAGAGGCACCTATAGGACTTGAAGTGTGTTAGTCCCATTACACACACAGAGCTATATTTTCTTTCCCAGAAGCACCTATAGGACTTGAAGTGTGTTAGTCCCATTACACACACAGAGCAATATTTTCTTCCCAGAAGCACTATAGGACTTGAAGTGTGTTAGTCCCATCACACAGAGCTCCTCTATTTTTCTTTGCATAAGCACCCACAGGACTTCTAGTGTGTTAGTGCATCACACAGAGCTCCTATAAATTCTTCTCAGCAGCACCCACAGCACTTCTAGTGTGTTAGTGGCATCACACAGAGCTCCTCTATTTTCTTGGCAGAAGCACCCACAGGACTTCTAGTGTGTAGTGTCATCACACAGAGCTCCCATCACACAGAGCTCCTCTATATTTCTTTGCAAAAGCACCCACAGGACTTCTAGTGTGTTAGTGGCATCACACAGAGCTCCTTTATAGATATTCTTCTCAGCAGCACCCATAGGACTTCTAGTGTGTTAGTGGCATCACACAGAGCTCCTCTATTTTACTTTGCAGAAGCACCCACAGGACTTCTAGTGTGTTAGTGGCATCACACAGAGCTCCTCTATTTTCTTTGCAGAAGCACCCACAGGACTTCTAGTGTGTTAGTGGCATCACACCGAGCTCCTCTATTTTCTTGCAGAAGCACCCATAGGACTTCTAGTGTGTTAGTGGCATCACCCAGGGGGTTATCTGATGCCGGGAGGAGCCGCGAGAGCCGCCGGGGACCCCAGAAGCTGCACAGTGGAGGTAAGTGTGATATGTTTGTTATTTAAAAAAATAACTAACCCTTACAATCACTTTAATGTGGAGAAATGTAAAGTAATGCACTTGGGGGCAAAAAACATAAGGGCAAACTACTCAGTAGGGGGAGAACCTCTGGGGGTCCTAATAGATGACAGATTGAGTAATAGCTGCAGCTACCAAAGCCAGCAGAATATTAGCATGCATTAAAAAAGGGATATACTCCAGGGATGAAACGATAAAATTCTGCCATTTTATAAAACTCTGGTTAGGCCTCATCTGGAGTACTCTGTCCAGTTCTGGTCACCGGACCTCAGAAAAGATTTGCCTGGAGCTAGAGAGGGTCAAAAGAATTGCAACAAAACTAATAAGGGGACTGGTTGCCCTCAATTATGAGGAAAGACTACATGCACCAAATTTATTCTCGCTGAAGAAGAGACGCTTGAGAGGGGACATGATAGCAATCTACTTCAGTCTCAAGGAGTGTACGAGGACACAGGGCCACACAATGAGATTGGAGGAGAAGCGGTTTAACCTTAACCACTCCCCATATAGCAGAATGACGGCAGCAAAGTGGTTGTGATACCATGACCGGACATCATATGACATGATCAGGATAACACAGCCGGCGTGTGCCCGCGGGGGCGTGCAGCCCGGCGATCGGAGGTACTGTGTGTCAGTCTGACACACCGCAACTCCGATCATGGTATAAAGACTCTGACAGAGGCTTCTTACCACGTGATAAGCTGTGACCAATCACAGCTGATCATTGAGTGAACCAAGAAGTGCTGGTAAACAGCTATCCTCGGTTCACGCTGACAGGGAAAGCCGATCGGCGGCTCTCCATGTCGGGGGGGGGGTCTGTGCTGATAATCAGCACATTGATTATCAGCACAGCTCCCATCAAAAGGTGCCCATCACCTGGCAATCAGTGCCCAACACCTGCCAGCCTGTCCCCATAATAAATGCCTGTCAGTGCCCACAACAGTGCCCATCAGTGTCCACAATAGTGTCAATCAGTGTCCAAAAAAATGCCAATCAGTGCCCCATCAGTAATGCCTGTCTGTGTCCCATTAAATTGCCAATCAGTGCCACTCAGTAATGCCTGTCAATAACACATATCGGTGCCCATCAGTGCCACCTATCAGTGCCATCAGTGCCGCCCATCAGTGCCATTAGTGCTGCCTATCAGTGCCACCTATCAGTGCCCATCGTTTTTTTTTTTTTTTTATTGTCGGTCTTTTTCGTTTTTAGCGCAAACATTTAAAACCACAGAGGTGATCATATACCACCAAAATAAAGCTCTATTTGTGGGAAGTAAATTGAAAAAAATGTAGTTTGGGTACAGTGTTGTATGACTGCGCAATTGTCATTCAAAGTGCGACAGCGCTGAAAGCTAAAAATTGTCCTGGGCAGGAAGGGGGGAAGTGCCTGGTATGGAAGTGGTTAAACTGCGCAGGGGGTTTTTCATTGTCAGGGCAATAAGGATGTGGAACTCTCTTCCACAATTGGTGGTGGCAGCGGGAAGTATGGATATTTTTAAAAGACTCTTGATGTGCATCTTAAGGAGCACAACGTACAGGTATATGGGAAATAACTATAGACACTGACACACGTGCACCTACACAGGTTGAACTATTGTCTTTTTTCAACCTTACCTGTAACTATGTAATCAGACCGCTAGCTGTTAAAAGAAAAAATCCATATATGGCCAGCTTTACCCTCTAGTCTTCTCACCTCTAGCAATGCATAATCTGTGCTCCCACTTTAATTACCTAATGATGACAAAAGTCCTGTGCATGCTCACAGAATTTACATGGTCCTAAATCCTGGGACTCTGGGACTGCACGTGTGCCATGGTCATTGCACATTCTCTTCTACAGTAGTTCTACAGTAGTTCTACCTGCTAACAATTTCCTAAACAATATACTGTATATTAATGTGCCAGTAATTTACATACACATTAGTCCCTTCCTTAAGGGATTTTACAATCTAAGTTCCCTGTCTCACCTGCATACATACATTAACATGCTAGGGCCAACTTAGGCAGGAGCCAATTTAACCCACCAGGATGTCTTTGGAGTGTGGGAGGAAACCGGAGTACCCAGCAAAAACACAAGCATACACAGGTGGATATGCAGACTCCATGCAGCTAGTGGTTGGGATTAGAACCAAGCACCCTAGTGCTGCAAGCCAATAGTGCTAACCACTAAGCACCTGCACTAGCCTAATGTTGTGTTTAGTTCTGTATAAATAAACTGAGATATCTACGATCATAGTATGTTATCAGGTTTGCAAATCTCTATTTTACACTTCCTAAGAATCCATTTTTAAAGATTTGTTTCTACATAGGCACAAAACAAAATTGCACAATAAACTGTATCTAATTATTTCCATATTATGATAGAAATGGAGGCATCTCACACTCACAGGCTTAATTAAAAAAACAGTATGGGCTTTGGTGCAAAATGTATTCTGGGGCATTCTCATAGATTATACTACAGCTGTTCTGTTCAGCTCTGGAGGTGATCATTTTTAATCATATTTCTAGATATTTCAATTCCTATAAGGTCTGCAAGAGGCTCAGAGGTAACTGAAGGCAATAGGGTTGTGGAAGAAAATACTGCTTTTATCTGAACAGGAACTAATGAGTGCACACAGCTGAAATTGAAAGGGAAGTACAAGTCATGGCTGGACCCCCTGACCTTATGGACCCATGAGCTTACAACCCAGGCCAGGCTGCATTAATATTCTGCATAGCTGCGCTTAAATATAATTTATGCTGTCAGCTATTTCAGCTGTAGGTGTATTCTCCACTTAGATACTTGCACTGGAACTTGTGTGTATACAAATATCGTTCCACATGCTCACAATTTACCTCCTATATTTTATTCTTTACAGGCTTCCTAAACAAAGTACAGGCAAATTCTTCGTATTATAAAAATGGAGGTTGGTATTGTATTTTTACCAAGTACATCGAGCAGCTAGATGTCAGGGGTGGGCTAAGCCCTTCCTTCTCTGAGCTGGCCTCTCAGCTGTTGGCTATTTTCCAGCCCTTATCTCTCTATAGTTTCTCAGCTGTTGATGGTATCCTGCTCGTCAGTCCTGCCTACTTAAGCCGTCCAGCCCAGAGGATTTCTGCCTTCGCCATAGTCAACATCACAGAGACGCTCTCCTGCATTCCTGTTAAAAAAAATTGCTTGGCTGACGTCCCTTCTGGCTCCAGATCCTGCTTGCTGTTTTACTACGCTCATCTCTGACGTTAGGCTTGTCTGACTATCCATTCCGGTTCCTGAACTCTCGCTATGTTTTTGACTACGTTTGTTCTATGCTTGTGGTGTCTCCTGTCCAGTTGTTATCCGGTAGATCCAAAAGTGAACAGACAACACAAAAATGACAGACCAACCCTACATGGCCATGACTGTCTACCACTGCCTAACATTTATTATATCTAAAAACAATGATAAAATCCAAATTTCTATATTTTTCTCATTGTTTTAGCGGAAGCAGCTTGTAACTTACAGCAATGCCTTTTAAAAATATACCTTAATCTTATAAATTATTTTTTAACACAACTACTATTTGCATGTGTGTTTAATTCTAAACAGTCAACATGTGTGAGAAGTCAATGTTGAGCATTTTGCACATACAAAAATATTTTAACCTATATAAATGGGAAAATATATGACTTGCAGTGGATTTTCACACCACAAGCAGCTTTGTGGAGAGGAATCAGATGAATTGTGGAGTAGATATTAGGAAATTAGTTCTTCTCTTGTTGGCACATCAAACATACTGTAGAAAATAGTTGCTATGCCAATGCATTGTGTGTTACACAGGAGGTTTGCCAAACAGCAGCAGCTGGTATGTTGAAAAGGTTTTTGCCTGTGAAAGCAACGCTTTTAAGGAAAAAGATGAATAAGACATTTGTCTTCAAACCTTGGCGGTTATCTAAGTCACAGGAATGGAAAGCAAGGACTGGTTCCCATAAGTCTTCCTTTGTGATGTAAAGTTAAGGTAGAAATGTCCTTCTGTTTTTCTCATGAAATATGCCGCTGTTAAGTTCACCTAAAACATCTCCACAAAGCTTCAGGTATCCAAGTTATTTAGTATTTCAAATTTCACCAGGGATTTATTTTTTGGCACTGGTATTAAACATTTATTTTTGTGAGAAGAAGAACTACTGCAACCAGCAGATAACATTAACCATAAGTATATAGATTCACACCAGTATAGAAATAATACAAGCTTTATATGAGAGGAGATTAATAATATTACATACATCCAATTTACAAACAGGTGATATCAGCAAAGAGCCTGATATGAGTCCTGGTGAAATTGTGCACATCTATTAGGGTATATATAATTTTTAATATGGATACCTCCAGATGAATGTTGCAGTAAAGTCCAGTGGCAGGGGTCCCTAAGGATGATGCAGAATTTGTCTGTGTGTTGGAGACCTGAAGACAAGATCTGTGGCCATGGGGGATCCACCAACTTTTGTCCATCCAGCCTGAAAAGGAGCTTCTCACAGGCAGGAACTGTGGTGTAGAACTGGAGCTCAGAGTCAGCCTATCTAATCTGTGCTTTAGTCCTTCTCTATTAGTTTCTAATCTGACATGCAACCAGACCTCTAAACTTATGATCCTAACGTAACCACTGAAAGCTTAACCTGGCTCTAGCCTATGCTGGTTATCATGTCCTAAGCTAAAGCTAGCTATAGCAGTGGTCATCAACCCTGTCCTCAGGGCCCACTAACAGGCCAGGATTTATGTATTACCTTGGGCAGATGCAGACTAGAATACTGCAATCACTGAGCAGCAAATTATATCACCTGTCATGTATTTCAGTTATCTTGCAAACCTGGCTTGTTAGTAATTTGCCACGTAATTTGCCATGTCACGAATGTTAACTCTCCATTACGAACGCTAGTTTACAAGACCAACTGCTTCCAGCTCGTCCTTGCTTCCAAGCATGCGTGTTTGTACTTTGAACTTTTGTCCGAGGAACTTGTGTACACACGCTCGGAAAATCCGACAACAGACATTTGTAAAATTTTAAATCCTGCCATCCAACATTTGTCCGTGGAAAATCCGACAATTGTCCGATGGAGCATACAAATGTTCCAATTTTCTGCCAACAGCCTGTCATCACACATTTGCCATCGGAAAATCTGATTGTGTGTACGCGGCTTTAGACACCAGAAAGAGTCTCAGTTGGAAAATGTCTCCTCTATTCCTCTTTTGAACAAAACATTCAACTTCATATACAGTTTCTAAATGATGGGTGTGAATACTCTCTAAATGCGTGTGAAACTCAAAGGGATCAGTAGATTGTTGTCTAAAGAGTCAAAACAAACAGCAATAATAGAAATGCCCTATTATCCCCCATCATGTAGAAATAGTGATCATGAATAGGGTTGAGCGAACCCGAACTGTAAAGTTCGGGTCCGTACCGGACCTTTGGGTGTTCGGGTCCCGGAACTGAACCCAAACAATTGACTGTATGTTCGGGTTCGGGTCCGGTGTTCGGCGATGTATTGGTGCTTTTTAAAATGTCTTTTAAAAGCACTTGCGGCTATATGAATTGTCGGCTCCCCGTAATACAGAGAACAGTCATTGAAAGTCATTGATTTTTAAAAAGTTATTGTCATAAAAAGTGTTTGGGGACCCGGGTCCTGCCCCAGGGGACATGTATCAATGCAAATACCTGGTAATATTCCTGGTTCCAGAATGGAGGAAGTTGTATCTTGATGGAGACACCCAAGCTGGCTGCTGGATTGTGCGTCACAATATATATATATATATATATATATATATATATATATATATATATATATATATATATATATATATATATATATATATATATATATATAATATAATATATATATATATATATATATATATATATATATATATATATATATATATATAATATATATATATATATATATATATATATAATATGCGTTTTCCTATCTGTTACAGAATAAAACTTTAAAACGCACATTAATTATAATTAATACTTATTTATACTTAATCAGTAATACAACACAATCATTTCAGTCAAAGATTGCAAATATTCTTGATGTCCTTTTATAAGTATTAGATGACTCCTGCCATGAAGAGATAACAATTTTCACATAATTAATTATAATTTTCCCAAATACCACATACAAATTCCAGGCACTTTGAAATACTGACATTGGTATCACCCTGATTAATTAAGTAACAAGGTGATTATGTCATTACTTCCTCAAAAAATAAAGTTCAGTCCAAACAGAATATCTACTGAACTAAATCAAAGACTGTCTGTAGGATCTAATTACAGACTTCTCAGGATGTTTGGAGCTGTTGATTTTGGTTAGTCAGAGCAGAGGAGACACAGAACCCGTGGTTTGAAGATTTCACAACAGAAGTCTTTGAATAATTTTCAAAACAAGCAAACAAGTGGTAAATGTTAGTATTTGTTGTTCAACAAAAAAGTGAAATTCTTGATCATTAATTACTTTTTCTTTTTAAAGATAATAATATTTTGCCAATTATATATCTGAATTAATTTGGTACATTTTGCAGCAATACAATAAAAAAGAAAAGAAAAAAAATATATACATGCACAGTTGTGCTCATATGTTTACATACCCTGGCAGAATATATGATTTCTTGGCCATTTTTCAGAGAATATGAATGATAACACAAAAACATTTATTTAACTCATGGTTAGTGTTTGGCTGAAGCCATTTATTATCAATCACCTGTGTTTACTCTTTTTAAATCATAATGATAACAGAAATCACCCAAATGACCTTGATCAAACGTTTATATACCCTGGAATGTTTGGCCTTGGTACAGTCACAGAAGGTGGCACACACAGGTTAAAATGGCAATTAAAGGTTATTTTCACACATTTGTGGCTTTTTAAATCACAATTAGTGTCTGTGTAAGAATAGCCAATTAGTTTGTTAGCTCCTCCCAGGCACCGATCACCCTGAGGGCAGACGCTGAGCTAAGAGCGCTCATACAATCCCTCCCCACCAGGGCAGACATAGAAGCCATAGTGAGCAGAGTGGAGGCGAACCACAGGCAGGAAATTGCAGGGGTACGGCAGGAGGTGCAAAGCCTTGCAGACCGCATGGACTCAGGGGAATCATCTGTGTCTGCACTTGAGAGACGGATGTCAGCGATAGAGGCATCACATACTACACAGGCAAATATGATCCTAACCCAGCAGCTCCAATTAGAAGAGGCAGAAGACCGCAGCAGGCGCAATAATCTGCGCCTGAGAGGACTTCCAGAAGCCACAGGGACGAGGACCTGGCGGCGACCACCGTGGGGATCTTCAGAGATCTGATGGGGGAACAATACCCACAAAGCTTATCATTCGATCGGATCCATAGAGCCCTAGGACCCCGATCGACAGACCCAGACAGACCGAGGGACGTTATCTGCCGAATCCACCAATACAGTCATAAAGAGCTACTGCTGCGAGCCGCGTGGGAGAGGGGAGATGTGGAGTTTGACGGAGCAGCCCTCCGGATTATGCCAGACCTATCCAGAGCGACACTCCAGAGGAGAGCCCTTTTAAAGCCAGTGTTGGTAGCCGCCAGACAGACTGGAATTACATATAGATGGGGCTATCCAATTTCAGTGACTTTCAAGAAAGCCCAGCAATCTTTTACTCTCCGGTCCCCCTCGATCTACCAGCCCTGTTTACATTCATGGAAGTAGACCCGATCGAAGTACCGGACTGGCTACAGATGCTACAACGACCCAACCCCCGGTCTGGATCATTCAACCCGAGGAGAACCCAATCACCAAGACCGCAGAGGAATCGTCGCAGATACCCTTACGTCCCAGCAGAGGCCCCAAGAGAAGACTGAACATTCTCGCCAGAGGGGTAAGATAGAGGTGGTTAAATCCCCCTCCGACATTATCTCCCTCTTGTTTTTGCTTTAGTTTCTCACATGGACAGTGATTTAACTGTACTTAACGGACGGAAAGTAGGCTTCTACTATCCGTGAACCGTCTTTTTCTTTTGGACGGTATCTATACTTTTCTCTCTCTCCTTTCTCGTTTCTACACTTTTACCTATACCCACTCAACCAATCCCACCTCTCCCCCCTTTCCCTTGCTCTTCCCACCCCAGTCCCCACCCACCGACCCCTTGGATCTGGGAGACAATGGATTCCATCAACATATATTCACTCAACGTGAGGGCCTTAACATACCCGAAAAACTACGCATGCTATTAAACGACCTTAAAAGAGCCCACATAGACGTAGCATTTCTCCAGGAGACGCACTTCAGGTCTGACAAACCTACATATCTCAAGAACCGATTCTTCCCTCACTCATACCACGCTACCAACCCAACCACTAAATCCAAGGGCGTCTCTATACTGATGCACTAAGCAGGAAGAACTAAAACGAGCAATGGGAGGGATGAAACCAGGAAAGCCCCGGGACCAGATGGATGCACTAAGCAGGCTAGACACTGAGCCATGAGGAGGTAGAAAAGAACAGTCAAAAGACCTGTGTAACAAGCTACTGAAACTTTACAAAGATGGAAAGGGATATAAAAAGATATCCAAAGCCTTAAAAATGCCAGTCAGTACTGTTCAATCACTTAATAAGAAGTGGAAATTCAGGGATTTCTTGATACGAAGCCAAGGTCAGGGAGATCAAGAAAAATTTCAGCCACAACTGCCACAGGAACTGGGTCCCCGAGTTACGAACTCGTTAGGGACTGCCCGCCTGTACGGAAGTCGGAAATGTTCGTAAGTCGGCCGTGCATGCGCAGACCGACAAATACGGACATTTCCGATGTTCCGTCTAATGCTGTTCTGCGCATGCGCGACAAATTACGGACATTTCCGGCATTTTCCGAGGCTCCGTATGGCCGCGCATTCGCAGAACGGGTCCCCGCAGCGCCCCGTTCGTAAGTAGGGGTTGTTCGTAGGTCGGGCGTTCGTAAGTCGGGGACCCCCTGTACAAAGAAAAACCCACAGGTAACCTCAGGAGAAATACAGGCTGCTCTGGAAAAATGGTGTGGATGGTGTGGTTGTTTTTAAGGAGCACAATACGATCATACTTGAACAAAAAAGAGCTGCATGGTCAAGTTGCCAGAAAGAAACCTTTACTGTACAAGTTCCACAAAAAAGCCTGGTTACAATATGCCCAACAACACCATGACCTTTTTTGTAGCATTGGCGCAGTAAAGGCTTCCTTCTGGCAGCTCAACCATGCAGCTCTTTTTTTTTCAAGTATCGTTGAATTGTGCTCCTTAAAAACAACCACACCATCTATTTCCAGATCAGCCTGCATTTCTCCTGAGGTCACCTGTAGGTTTTTTTTTGTATCCCAAACAGTTCCTGTGGCAGTGGCTGAAATTTTTCTTGATCTACCTGACCTTGGCTTGGTATCAAGAATTTCCCTGAATTTTCCACTTCTTATTAAGTGATTGAACAGTACTGACTGGCATATTCAAGGCTTTGGATATCTTTTTATATCCTTTTCCATCTTTGTAAAGTTTCAGTACCTTGTTACACTGGTCTTTTGACTGTTCTATTCTACCTCTACCAGCCAAACACTAACCATGAAAGAAATGTTTTTGTGTTATCATTCATATTCTCTGAAAAAGGGCCAAGAAATCATAAATTCTGCCAGGGTATGTAAACTTATGAGCATAGCTGTGTGTGTATGTATATATATATATATATATATATATATATATATATATATATATATATATATAGCAGGGCTCAAAATTTCAAGTCCTGAGCTACTAGCCAGGCCTCAAAGGTTACTCGCCACCAGCCCATCACCCAATCCCTACCCTGCCCAACCCTTCCCCTAGACACTCCCTCATAAATTATATCATGAAATGACACTTAAATGTTTTATGCAAAAGTAAGTTACAAAAATATTATTAATATAAAATATTAACAACAACTTTATCAGTGCAGCCTCACCTGTGCCCCTCAATGGAGCCTCACCTGTGCCCACCATTGCAGCCACACTGTGCCCACCTTTGCAACCTCACTGTGCCCACTATTGCAGCCACACTGTGCCCACTATTGCAGCCACACTGTGCCCACTATTGCAGCCACACTGTGCCCACTATTGCAGCCACACGGTGCCCGTTGCAGTCCTACTGTGCCCATTTCAGCCTTACTGTGCCCTTTGCAGCCACACTGTGCCCTTTGCAGCCACACTGCGCCCTTTGCAGCCTTACTGTGCCCATTTGCAGCTATACTGTGCCCATTGCAGTCCCACTGTGCCCATTTCAGCCTTACTGTGCTCATTGCAGCCTCGCCTGGGCAGAGGAATGCATGGCTGGAGGAAGAGGAGAGCCTCGGGATAGCACGCTGTTACCGGAGCTTACATTATAATTGTCACCGCTCTGCTCAACACAGCCCCGCCTCCTCCTGACCTGCGCCTGTGATAGACAGAACGCCAGTCCAATGCTGTGATGCGTTCTATTTATCACAGGCGCAGGTCAGGAGGCAGCAGGGCTGTGTCGAGCAGAGTGGTGACAATTATAATGTAAGCGCCAGTAACAGTGTGCTATTCCGTGGCTCTCCTCCTTCTCCCCTGGGCGATCGCTGGGAGAATGGCTCCCGATCAACCCTGCCGGCGGAGCTCCCCCTCCCTCTCCCAGGCAGGCAGCCCAGCTCGCAAGCCCTCATTTTCCACTTCCACTCGGAAAATTTGAGGGCTGTATATAGTATCTCACAAAAGGGAGTACACCCCTCACATTTTTATAAATATTTTATTATATCTTTTCATGTGACAACACTGAAGAAATTACACTTTGCTACAATGTAAAGTAGTGAGTGTACAGCTTGTATAACAGTGTAAAATGTGCTGTCCCCTCAAAATAACTCAACCCACAGCCTTTAATGTCTAAACCGCTGGCAGCAAAAGTGAGTACACCCCTAAGTGAAAATGTCGAAATTGGGCCCAAAGTGTCAATATTTTGTGTGGCCACCATTATTTTCCAGCACTGCCATAACCCTCTTGGGCATGGAGTTCACCAGAGCTTCACAGGTTGCCCCTGGAGTCCTCTTCCACTCCTTCATGATGACATCATGTAGCTGGTGGATGTTAGAGACTTTGCTCTCCTCCACCTTCCGTTTGAGGATGCCCCACAGATGCTCAATAGGGTTTACGTCTGGAGACATGTTTGCCCAGTCCATCACCTTTACCCTAAGCTTCTTTAGCAAGGCAGTGGTCATCTTGGAGGTGTGTTTGCGGTCGTTATCATGTTGAAATACTGCCCTGCAGCCCAATCTCCAAAGGGAGGGGATCATGCTCTACTTCAGTATGTCACAGAACTGTACACATATGACTGTACCCCCTATTATGAGACCAATAGTATAGTAAGTTTGCCGATGACACTACATAATCGGTTGTATCACTGGAGACGATGAGGAGCAATACAGGAGAGAGGTTGATAGGATAGTGAAACGGTGTACAGCGAATAACCTGATCCTAAGCACAGGGAAAACAAACTGATTGTAGATTTCAGAAGGAACAGGCCTGAACCAGCACTGCTTTTATTTAAGGCGTGTGCGTGGAGCGGGTCTCTACCTTTAAGTTTTTGGGAACATGTATTTCTGAAAACTTATCGTGGACAATCAACATTAAAGCCATTATTAAGAAATCGCAACAGCGTTTATATTTTTGCGCTTTCCTTAGGAATAATGGCTTGGGAAGGAAGGTGCTAGAGACCTTCTATCGCTCTGCCATTGAGAGTACATAAACATATTCTAGTTTGGTATCCTAGTTGTACGCAGGCAGATAAAAATGCTCTAAGGAGAGTGGTTCGAACAGCGCAGAAAATTGTAGGGTGTGAACTTGTTTCTCTAGAAGAAATATATGAGATTCGTTGCTTTTGTAGAGCAGGAAAAAAAGTGAGAGACCAGACTCAACCTGGTTGTCATTTCTTTGAATTATTACCATCTGGGAGACGTTTTAGAGTGATTAAAACAAGGACAAATAGATTTAAAGAGAGCTCCTTTCCCAGGGCTGTTAAGGCTATCAATGCAGGAATGAAATGAAAGAGGTTACATAGTTTTATTTTATTTTCTTGTTTAGTTTTTTTTTTTTTTATATGAGGGCACTTTTTATACTTTTTTAATATGGGGACACTTTTATATATTTATATATATTATATTATACACTTTTTGGTATAATTAAATCCTATGTGGTAAATGCATGGTTGAAAATTGTGCTGTATGAATAATGTGTGGAGTAGAAATGTAATTTCATTGTGATTTGTTTTACAATGACAATACATCTTATCTATCTATTATCTATCCATCTACATGTTGGCATTCATGGTTCCCTCAATGAACTGTAGCCCCCCAGTGCCGGCAGCACTCATGCAGCCCCAGACCATGACACTCTCACCACCATGCTTGACTGTAGGCACTTGTCTTTTTACTCCTCACCTGGTTGCCGCCACACACGTTTGACACCATCTGAACCAAATAAGTTTATCTTGGGATCAGACAATAGGACATGGTTCCAGTCTGCTTGTCTTCAGCAAACTGTTTGCAACTTTCTTGTCCATCAGCTTTAGAAGAGGCTTCCTTCTGGGATGACAGCCATGCAGACCAATTTGATGCAGTGTGCGTCATATGGTCTGAGCACTGACAGGCTGATCCCCCCACCCCTTCAACCTCTGCAGCAATGCTGGCAGCACTCAAGACAACCTCTGGATATGATGCTGAGCACGTGCACTTAACTTCTTTGGTCAACCATGGCGAGGCCTGTTTTGAGTGGAACCTGTCCTGATAAACCACTGTATGGTCTTGGCCACCATGCTGCAGCTCAGTTTCAGGGTCTTGGCAATCTTCTTATAGCCTAGGCTAGATCTTTATGTAGAGCAACAATTCTTATTTTCAGATCCTCAGGGAGTTCTTTGCCCTGGGGTGCCATGTTGAACTTCCAGTGACCAGTATGAGAGAGTGAGAACGATAACACCAAATTGAACACACCTGCATCCCATTCACACCTGAGACCTATTAACGAGTCACATGACACCGGGGAGAGAAAATGGATAATTGGGCCCAATTTGGACATTTTTACTTAGGGGTGTACTCACTTTTGTTGCCAGCAGTTTAGACATTAATGGCTGTGTTCTGAATTATTTTGAGGGGACAGCAAATGTACACTGTTATACAAAGCTGTACACTCACTACTTTACATTGCAGCAAAGTGTAATTTCTTCAGTGTTGTCACATGAAAATATATAAGAAAAAAAAGTTACAAAAATGTGAGGGGTGTACTTACCTTTGTGAGATACTGTGTGTGTGTGTGTGTATATATATATATATGTGTGTGTATATATATATATATATATACATATATATATATATATATATATATACACTGTATATTATACATACTAATAGTAGGTAACCTGTGAGGATTCTGGGCCTAATCTGTATCCGTGAACTGTTTCAAAGGGCATACATTGCAGCCATAATTTTGCTGACACAAAAGGAAATAAAAATAAACAGAGCTGCTGAGTAAGCCAGTCCCAATGGTCAGCATAAGTACAATGTAAGTAATATGCATGGTAATAAGATATAATGTGTACTAGTGATGTGTATGTGATAAGATATTAGAAAAATGGGGAATGCGGAGATATATTATTTGGTCTCTCTTCTAGAAGCTGTTGAGAAAAAAAAAATGTGTCAATACATATGATAAAGGCCTTGCTTGTGTTATTGACTTTGAATTGACGGTTGAAAAAAAATGTTGGTCCTGTAAAAAATAATTAGTAATAATCAAAGTGGTTGTGAAGGCATTTTATTTCTTAAATAAATGGTCCCCTGCCAGTGCTGTCGGTTCCTCTTCTTCTCTGAGTGCCCCCATAGCAAGCTGTGTGCTGTAGGGGTGCTCATGTGGGGTCAATTCAGAGCTGGTCTGTGTGTGTCCATAGATATACACACAGTGTGGCTCGGCCTTACCCCTTGCTCCTTCTTCATAGGATTTGATTGACAGCAACAGGAACAGATGGCTTCCACTGCTGCCTCTGTGTCCTGTGTAGGGATGAGCCGAACACCCCCCAGTTCGGTTTGCAGCAGAACATGCGAACAGGCAAAAGATTTGTGTGAACATGCGAACACTGTTAAAGTCTATGGGACGCAAAAGTGCTAATTATAAAGACTTATATGCAAGTTTTTGCCATTAAAAAGTGTTTGGGGACCCGGGTCCTGCCCCAGGGGACATGTATCAATGCAAAACTAAGTTTTAAAAACTGTTTTTTTTTTCGGGAGCAGTGATTTTAATAATGCTTAAAGTGAAACAATAAAAATGAAATATTCCTCTAAATATCGTGCCTGGGGGGGTCTCTTTAGTCTGCCTGGAAAGTAGCGCATCTTTTACCATGTTTATAACAGTACCACAGCAAAATTACATTTCTAAAGGAAAAAATTTAATGTAAAACTGCTCGTGGCTGTAATGTATTGTCGGATACCGGTAATATAGATAGAAATCATTGAAAAAAACGGCGTGTGCCCCCCCCCCCCTCACCTAATCCCTTACCTGGCCCTTTGGGTCAGGTATGAATATTAAGGGGAACCCCATGCCAAAAATAACAACAAAAAAGGCGTGGATGTCCCGTCCCCCCCCCAAAAAAATCCACACCAGGTCCTTCAGGTCTGGTATGGATATTAAGGGGAATCCCACACCAAAATTAAAAAAAAATCTTGTGGGGGGGTCCCCCAGACACTATATACTCTGAACAGCAGTATATATACTATATGGTCTGCTGTATTTACTCTGCAGAAAAATTGAGTGCCAGAACACTGTAACCCCTCACAGTTACTCTTGTTGGGTGCAGAAATATACAAGAAGAAGGGGGGCGCCCCCCTTCTTCTTGTATATTTCTAGCTCACTGGTTCCCTTGGGAGGCTGCCCTGACTGATCTAATGAGACCTTTCCAGAGTATATATATGTATATACATATGTCTTGGACTATCTGGTGACCGTATAAGAGGTATATACATTTGTACTGAAGCGCCTTATTCTACTTGTATCTTGTTGGGTGCAGGAATGGGACCTGTGTTGAAATATTATATCAAAAATTTTAATTACATGCCCCTGTTAAACAGGGTTAGAAAAATTTGGCCTTGGGTGGTGGTGGTGGTGCCATAACACTGTAAGCCCTCACAGATACTCTTGTTGGGTGCAGGAACGGCCCTGCTGTGAAATATTATATCAAAAATTGTAATTACATGCCCCTGTTAAATAGGGGCAGAAAAATTGGGCCTTGGGTGGTGGTGGTGCTAGTGCCCTAAACCAAAAATATTGTTGGAAGCTAGCATCATCAAGATTGAGGAGGAATAGGATAGTCAGCATAGACAGTCTTCAAGGGATCCCAGATCCAAACAAATTAAATCAGTTACATCAGCATCAGATGCTTGATAGCTGCTGATCCAAGACTGATTCATTTTTATGAATGTGAGCCTATCAACGGAGTCTGTGGACAGGCGCACTCTTTGATCTGTTACAAACCCACTGAATGTGCGTTCAGAAAGCACGCTGGATGCAGGACAGGCCAGTAGCTCAATTGCATATTAAGCAAGTTCTGGACAGTGGTCCATCCTCAAGACCCAGTAACCCAGTGGATGCTCTGTTGGAATGGTCTCCAATTCTGCTCTTGCCCCTAGATATGCAATGCAGATGCTGGCGATGGTTGCTTGAGCTGATCAGACCTTGACACTGAGAACTGAAAAATTGTTTAAAGGAATCGGCCAGCCAGCCACCTTCTCCATCGCTCTTCCTCTGACTGAACAAAGCCTCAGCAACACGTTGTCTAGCACCAGGAAATGGTAACCTCGCAGGGTTTGGAAATGCGTTACACAAACCTTTCTTCAAGGCCTCCTAAAGATGTTTCATCCTCTGCTCCCTCTGCAAAGGCAGGATGAGTTATTCAATTTACCCTTGTAACGTGGATCAAGAAGGGTTGCCAGCCAATAATGATCCCTCTCATTGATACCACAAATCCTAGGGGCCTTTCGCATGCTTTGCAGAATCAGGGAGACCATGCAGCGTAACTTTGCAGAGGCATTTGATTCTGAGTCCTATGGATCACTAAGGATCACATTATCCGTAACTACCTCCTCCCAGCCACGTACAACTCCTTGGTTTCTGGGGACTGAAAACCATCCCTTGAAGACTACTGCTGAGTGTTATCCTCTACATCCATGCTGATACTGGTCAAGAACTGCTGCACCACCAAATTCAGGACGTGTGCCAAACATGGAACATGGGTAAGTGTCCCTGTCAGAGGGCGGAGAGAATGTTGGTGCTATTGTTGCATAAAACCATTCCTGGCTGAAGCTGGTGTGGCATCAACCACCTTTGAGCCTGCACCTGCAAAGCCGACAGAATCTCTGCCCCAGTGGGGCTCCTGTCCCCTAGGCAGAATAGGCACCGCATGGCATCTTATAGCCTGACTGCTTGCGTAGCCCCTTGAGAACTTACGGAGCACTGCTGGTTCAGAGGACAAATCTGCAGAAGAGGCCATAGAGGAAGAGGAGGGGGTGGAAGAGAGATCTGTGGCAGAATCACCACTAGCATTTTGGAGGCATGGTGGCGGAAAAAGCTCCAACAACACTGAACCCTGTCCTGCATCCTTCCTAGCTGCCAGCAGAGTTACCCAGTGCGCCGTGCCTATGCCTGCTGGACCATGAGTCAGCAGTAATATGAACCTTAATGCTGACTACCCTGTCCAACAAGACCAAAACATTGCCTTCCACATGCCCTTCTGTGAAAAGAAATGGCGTTTTGGAACCTGCCACTGAGGTACAGCACATGCCACAAATTCATGAAAGGGGCAGAGTCTACCAGCTGAAAAGGCAGCTGTTGCAGTGCTAGCACTTTGGCCAAGCTAGCATTTAGATGCTGAACATTTGGATGGCTGGGACCAAATTTATTTTTACAGTTCAGCAACTGGGGAAGGGAAATTTACCTGCTAAAATCAATTGGTGGCGTACTGCTAGCAGATTGATGGTAAGTACCGTATTTATCGGCGTATAACACGCACCGGCGTATAACACGCACCCCAAGTTTAGGAGGGAATTTTAAGGAAAAAAAGTTTTAGGAGAGAAGTTTAGGGAAAAAAAAAAAAAAAAACTTACATTTAAGCGTCATTTGCAGCTTGCCCAGCGTCATTTGCAGCTTGCCCAGCGTCATTTGCAGCTTGCCCAGCGTCATTTGCAGCCTTGCCCAGCGTCATTTGCAACCTGCCCAGCGTCATTTGTAGCTTGCCCAGCGTCATTTGTAGCTTGCCCAGCGTCATTTGCAGCTTGCTAGTGTCATTTGCAGTTTGCCCGCGTTTGCATTTCCCGCCGCGTGACAAACCGCGCATGCGCGGCCGAAAAAGACCGAACCGCGGCCGAAAAAGGCCGAAGTGCGGCCGAAAAAGACCGAGCCGACTGTTCAGCTCCGCTCGGAGTCCTGCCTCCCTGCTGTTTCGGGAGCGAGCGCAGGGAGGCGGGACTACGAGCGGAGCTGAACAGCCGGCTTCGGTCTTTTTCGGCCGCGCTTCGGCTTTTTCCGGCCTTTTTCGGCTGCGGTTCGGCCTTTCAGCCGCCATTTTTCGGCGCCGCAACCGATTTTTGTCATTTTTTTTTTTGGGTATCGGCGTATAACATGCACCCACGACTTTCCCCCGATTTTAAGGGGGAAAAAGTGCGTGTTATACGCCGATAAATACGGTACTTGGGACACCTATTGCTATACCTTCATTCCTCTCAGTGCAGGTTTTTGAGAAGACTGGAGGTATAGTAGGGTTGGAGTTCCCAGATGAGGAGCAAGGAGAAGCCTGCCTTTTTCTATGATGTGAGTCTTTCAAGTGCTGTTGCCAACGGACTGCATGGCAGGTTGTCATATGTCTGGTCAAGCATGTGGTGCCCAATCAGCTGCTGTTCTGGCCACGCTTGATCCACTTCAGACATAGGTTGCAAACAGCAGCGGTGCGTTCTGCTGTACACGTGTCGAAAAAGGCCCACACCAAGGAACTTTTAAAAGTCAGCAGAGAGTCAGCAGTGCCCTGCACATGCGGAGCTCTGCAGTGTGACGCAATAGTGTGGCTGCCCTTAAGCTGTCCCCTAGAGGACATCCTGCCTCATTGGAGTTGTGCCTCCTTCTCCTCTGTTCTCTCAGGCACCCAAGTACAGTCAGTGAGTTCATCATCCCCTCCCTCCTCGTCAGTGGAGCAAACTTGGCAGTATGCTGCAGCTGGGGGAACATGACTGCCAGTTTCTTGTCCTTCTGTGGCACCCTCTCTCTCTAGGCTCACGTTACTCCCTTCCTCAACCTGTGAGCCAACATTGGAGCCTTCAAATCGCTGCGCATCCTCCAGCAGCATATAACCGACACTGTGGTCAAATAATTCTGGGGACTCCTCAGTGCATGATGGTGGGGCTATGGAAGGAGTGACTGTGAACAAGGAGCCGGTGGAATAGGCCGCTTTGGCAGCTGCGTTGGAGGGCAAACTACTCTGAGCCTGGGTGAAAGAGGATGAGGAGGATGAGGACGGCTTTGTCATCCACTCCACCAACTCTTCTGAATGTTGTGGCTCAATAACATGGCCAGCAGCAGAAAATAACACGGCCAGAAGCAGAAAAAAATGACAAGCGTGCCCCACGGCCACCTGCAGAGGATCCACCATGTCCACGACCACCACTGTTGACTGTAGACACAGTGGCTACTTGCACTCTTTTAGTGGCCTGTGAGCATCTGCCTCTCCTTGGTGGCCTTCCGGACATTATGTATTTTTTGTTTTACAACACCATACTACACTGTATTATGTACACCGCCTGAAGTGTATAGTGTATTAGAAACTATACACCACCGAATGCACTGTAGATATAGGCTACACTGAATTCAGAGAATATATATATATATATATATATATATATATATATAGATACTAGACTGTGTGTATATATATATATATATATATATATATATATATATATATATATAATTAATACACTGCCTGAAGTGTATTAGAAACAGTACACCACCGAATGCACTGTAGATATAGGCTACACTGGATGCAGAGTATATATATTTGTAAGGTTTATTTAAGCACTAGCATATTTTATGAAGGATTAGTGCTGCATTTATTATATTCAAAGATGTGGCTGTACACATTTTTGCAGCAGCTTATCCAAAAAAATACCGTAATTAATTTTTTTTGTGCATTGATATATATATATATATATTTTTTTTTAATGGAGGTTTAGCACTGCCTGACACTTTATACCTTAAATCAGATTTCAGTTTACTATCCTTAGATCAGTTACGGGCGGGTTGCTGGTTGGTTTATTTATTGCCCTTTGCACATCCTCATTTCTTTTTGCTTACATCTAAAGCTGTTGCTCTTGCCTCAGTCTAAAGAAATTGGTATGATATAGTCAATATAAAAAGAAGGCTCAGCAGTATTATCTACTCTTCTAGCACTGCATGAACATGTTAGTCATCCAACATGACATGAAATATCTTCACCATTTTATTGATTATATTTCCAGCTGCCGTCGGACATGAAACGTTAAAGGTGTGTCCATTTACATTCACCAGAGTATAAATCACCTGCCATAGAACTAACCTTGTTAGCTGGGTTGAGTGAGTTTTATTATTACTGTTTGTAAAATGCAGGCAGAACACATGAGGTTCTCTGGAGATTAAAGACTATAACATCTTTGACAGCAACATGAAATCACTTTGTATATAGTGCAATATACCCTAGACTGGTGACAAATTAAAGTAAAACAGGTCTTAGAGATACAGATGCTTTATAAATCAAAAAACAAACAGGTGAGCATTAACCAAATACAGTGCGTTACTAAGGTAGCTCCCTATTCCCTTCATATGGAATCGAAAGTCTGACACTTTACTTCATTAAGTAATGCAATCCCAAGAATTTTTATTTTTGGTATTGTTTTATTTAACAAATTGAGATATGTTCCATGGGCACATACATATACACACACATTGGTTATGAATGTATAAGTGGAGGACCTATGTCCCCAATCCTGAATCCTATGTTATAATAAAGTGGATGTACTATATTATGAAATGCTTAGTCAAAAATGAACAATGTAATGTTACATAGTTAACTTTCACAGCATAACAATAACATATTGCAACCTAATTGGACACACAGAAGAGAAAAAAACCGCCAATGATGAGGTGCATAGCCATACTGCACAAAACAGTAGGCATGGCCTATATGGGCATGGTTAAATATAACATGCGTTTTCTGCTCCATACACTGCATACATGTTGTATGCTGATGTCCCTCTGACCATACGACTACTTAGCAACCACCAACTATATTTTGACAATGAACATTTTGGTCAAGAAGATGTAATGTACAGTACAACAACTTTACAGAGCATAGTATTCAGGATTATGTAATATAAAACATAGCAAAAAGGAAGAAGATGACCATTGCCCGTTTAGGCTCTGAGGAAAGGGGTTCTCCCCTGAAACGCGTCAGCCATTTTGACGTATCTTTCGATCCACTCGACATCAGGTCCTGGTTTGTCAGTGTTTAGAACAGTGGATCTGCTCAATTGTTTATGCCTTCTATCAATGCTCGTTTGTGAGTATATACTTAGCTATTTTATGCTTTAATAAAGCTTTACCAGTGGTAATGCACTAGGTCGGTGCACCCTCCTTTTTTTCTTTTTCCTCTAGCTTATGAATACCCATTATTCTGAGGAGGGCTGCAAGATGGCAGGCATTAGTGTATGAAGCTGGTCACATCACGTACTGAGGAACTAAACACCCGAGCGCAGAAGAGATTTCTACTAGGGCATGCACTGTGCATAGTGGTCAGTTTAGTCCCCCTGTACAGTAGAAGCCAGTGGAAAAGTGTCCCTTTATGTTGGTGATCAATAGAGAAATCCCCCCATAAGTTGGTGGTCAGTGGTGTAGTGCACCCCTTATAATGGTGGCCAGTCTAGTGCCCTCTACATTGGTTTCACTTGTGCAGTGTCCTTTTAGATTGGTGCCTCCACTTCATTGGTGTCAGCAGTGAATGGCACACCTAATCACAGAAAGTTGGACAGTATGGGAAGCCTAGGATACAACATGGTGATAAGAGAATTCAGGGTACCAAGGAAAAGCATGAACTTATTCTCTACAATTTACCTGGCTAAAAAACCAACAACAGATGGGACCAATATCTGATCCTTGTGTGGGTTTCTTGGGCAATCACAAGTTAAACAGAAGCTCCACAACCCCACCAACCAAGCAGTCTAGCAGTTTGACATTAGAGGTTCTCAGCCTAGGAAGTACTGAAATACTTGACCACCCTTTCCCAACTAGGGTTCCTCCAGAGGTTGCCAGGGGTTCCTTAAACAATGAGAATTTCTGACTCTCAGATATACAATTACTGCCACCAGAGATCTTTTTAGCTATCTGTAAGGCAGTGGCGGTTAGTGTTTTTTTTTGGGGCGTCCGGCACCCCCCTCTGCACTTACCTAGGTTCTAGGTTGTGGGTGAGCATGCGGTCTCCTACGGGCAGCGGGCAGCGGGCGGGTTGCAGGTTCCTATGGGTGGCGGGCGGGTTACGGGGGACTACGGGCGGCGGGCAGCGCCTCCTGTGTCCTCTTCCCTTCCTCTGCATCACAGCGGTTTACGCAGTATGGCTACTCCCTCCTCCTCCTAGGCATCCAATAGGATTGTCTGTCCTTTCAGACAATCAGGTAACGGGTCTCAAGACCCCCTTCCTGATTGGCTGGGAGGAGGATCAGTGTGGCGATAGCGAATATTCATTTGCTATTGTCACACAACTGGGTGGGTATGGGACGCAAGTCTCTGTGCCCCGAGCCCACCCTTTTTTGAAGCCTATTAGAGCTTCTGGTTCTAATCAGGTGCATAAAAAAAACACCCCCGCCATTGGAATCCATGTATCCAGCCCCCTGTATGTAGATCACAAGGGTCGGATGCATGGATAGGGGGGGGGGGCGGCGCCCGTTCGCTCCTAATGGACGGGCCATCCCTGCTGTAAGGGATACATTCTTCCCAAAGGGACCACCAATGTAAGGAGAATTTTTCTCACTGACCACCATGTTAATACACCATGAGCTGTAAATATAGTAATTATTTGCAAGGGTTCCCTGAGACCTGAAAGTACTTCCTCCAGGTTAAAAAGGACGAGAAAGGTTTTAGTAGATTATCATTTACTCTAAGAAGAAGAAATTAAACTGACATAAGAGGTCCACTGTCTGTATGTAAATAGCAATTCAATCTGGATAAAAGGGATAAAACGTTTAAGGCCAAAATAAAGAAGCAGATTCTCTAACAAAGTGACCATATCTACCTGGAAAGAACACAAGTGTCCTATGTGGCACTAGCTGATTACAGGGCTTAATACTTGACAGGCTGCTGCCACCTGCAGGGAATTATGCAGAATAAAACTGACCAGATCTAACTAACGGGGATTTACAAAGCCATCAGCAAAACTGCTAGAATGGAAGCTGAGATGAAATATTTAATATGTTAGTATATATTTATAGCATTTGCTCATATATTCAAATAAATATTAGTCAATCATACCCAACTGACAGATCTAATACTGATTTCATATGCATTGTTGTTTTGCTAACATGATTTGCAGACATATGGTCTGTGTTTTTTCTATACTATTGGTTGGTGATAGATAAAATACATCCAGGACAACCAAGGTAAAATAGCATGCATCATTTAAATATCATAATTATTGCTATTCATTTTTTGTAATTATTCAATAATTTTTTTTATAAATGCACCTTTATGTGTTAATGTTTAGTAGGAGAGTGACACAATCACACAGGACACACTGTAGATGTCAGTCATCGATTTTTTTAATATATATATTTTTTTCTTATTGAACATCTCAATTAGAAAACACAAAGTCTAACTGGGGCTAGTGACAACCTCATATAAAATGCGATACAGCTATTCTTGCTGATGTTTAAATTAGTGAGTTCTTAAGCTGAACACAATAGGCACAATGAAGTAAACATTCCCCAGTAAACTATCTGTTAACATTTTACCCCAGCACTTACAGTTTACAACTTTCAATGCTACTGGCTCCTGCTCTCTCAGTGCTACTTTCCTGAACTTCACAGTTCACAGGAAAGAGTTAACAGTCAGGCCCGGATTTACTCCCTTTGCTGCCCCAAGGCCGGGTCCTTCAATGCCGCCCCCCCCCCCCCCCACACACACACACCACCATTCTCGTGCTTTATGCAATCATAGTACAAGAGATGGTCAGAGACTGCAAACATGATACAAGAGATGGCCAGAGACTGTAGTTATGATACAAGAGACTGTTAGAGACTGCAGACATAGTACAGGAGATGGTCAGAGACTGCAGTTCCTATGGACGTTAGTAGATAATGGCCGATCAGCCCTCTCACCTGACCCAGCGATACAGCAACGGTTCCTCTGATCAGGAGACTGCTCACGCAGAATTTTCCGTGGTGACTACGCTGGGTATGTAAATGTGTGTCCCTCGCGCTACTTGGAGTATACAGATAGTCTAAAATACGTAGACAATAGTGCTGTGCGGCAAAATGTGGCGTGTTCACAAGTACACAAATAAGGATAAATATATAAAGGAATTTCGCGCAATAATAGCTAAAAAATATAAAGTGCAATATGTATAATGACCAGTAGTGGACGCTGGTACTGATGAGAGGTAATTGCCGATTAGTTAAAATACATGGCGTACATATGTGACTGATAATAAATAGATACGGTAGCACGTATGTGTGACTAACAGTAAATATAATAGATATTATATTAAATATTTAAAGTGTCATGTGCATAAAAACAATTAGAATTGGTTCTGGTGATACTCAATGTGCATAAAACAATATGCTTAAAACAATATAAAATAGTGTAAATCCGTGACTGGTGAAACAAAAATGCAATATATATAAAAAATATATATAAAATAAATAAAGCAATAATAAAAGTATAAATGACAATGGTGAATAAGTGATTAAGTGATTCCAAAAAATGGGTAAAAAATTGATAGTAAGTTCATATAGTCCCAGAATGGATAAAAATATATAAATAAAACAGTGTCCAAATTGATCCGTCAGATCCTAATGGTAAAATGGTGTGTAATCAGGCACAGCCATCTCGTGGATCATACAGTAATGAATTTAGTGTTTTCAGTTCATCCAAATGATCAACACTTTCTAGATAACTTATTAAAAAGCGGTAGAAACTTGGTCCTGGTTTTCATATATTATATCCAATCACTGGTCTCCCAGAACTCTCACCTTAAAGATGTTAAAATAAAGCCTTTCAGGGGTGTCCTATAGCCCCATGTGGTTTAGAAACAGATGTTCAGCAAACGTAGTAAGAGTAATGTACTTCTCCTTTAAGGGCGTTTAAACCTTGGGTCCTGCAATGCTCAGTGTCAAAGTGACACAGCGCCAGGGGAAAGAAGAAAGGGGAAGCCTCCACTAGTGTAGTAGTTTAAATAGTAATTAAAAGTATTTATTCAAATAATGGGTGGACTCTTACTTTAAAATAAAATAAAACAGGCATATAGGGTTAAAAATGCTCCCAGGCGTTCTCAGCGCCTTCTCACGTCTCCTTGTGTGCTTCTCTGCCTACGACCGGCCCCTCCATTAGTACAGACCCCCCCAGGACAAACCACCCCCCTCCATTAGTACAGACCCCCCAGGACAAACCACCCCCCTCCAATAGTACAGACCCCCCCAGGACAAACCACCCCCTTCAATAGTACAGACCCCCCCAGGACAAACCACCCCCTCCAATAGTACAGACCCCCCCAGGACAAACCACCCCCCTCCAATAGTACAGACCCCCCAGGACAAACCACCCCCCTCCATTAGTACAGACCCCCCCAGGACAAACCACCTCCCTCCATTAGTACAGACCCCCCCAGGACAAACCACCCCCCTCCAATAGTACAGACCCCCAAGGACAAACCACCCCCCTCCAATAGTACAGACCCCCAGGACAAACCACCCCCCCAATAGTACTGACCCCCCCAGGACAAACCACCCCTCCATTAGTACAGACCCCCCAGGACAAACCACCCCCTCCTATAGTACTGACCCCCCCAGGACAAACCACCCCCTTCATTAGTACAGACCCCCCTAGGACAAACCACCCCCCTCCAATAGTACAGACCCCCCCAGGACAGACCCCCCCTCCATTAATACAGACCCCCCTCCATTAGTACATACCCCCCAAGACAGACCCTCCCCCTTCATTAGTACAGACCCCCTCAGGATGGACCCCCCCTCCATTAGTACAGACCCCCCAGGAGAGACTCCCCCCTCCATTAGTACAGACCCCCCCCCTCCAATATGGTACATAAAAACACCCGGGCGGCAGCTGGAGAGAAGAGGACAATGTGCAGCCCCGCCGGGTGGAGAGCAGTTGTACAAGGCATGCAGGAGAGAGACACAGAGAGGAGGAATAGTGACAGGCATGGACCGCCCCGCAACGTCACTCCGCGGCTGCCGCTGGTCACGCTCCACACTCCAGCCGCTCCGCTGGAAATGAAATGAAAGGAGCAGGGGGATGATTTGACATCATAGGCTATGAGGCTATGTGTTTCTATTGATGTACACAGTGTAGGGAGTCACAACTATAGTCCCTATAGGCAAGGTTGGCTCCATATGCAAGACAAAAGAAGCAGTGAACCAGGGAACCTAGGACAGCAGTCATGGCACCAGCCTAAACAGGAACATAGTCAAGGAATAAATACTAAGTAAGTGATTAAATCAGCGGCTGAAGGTGCTTAAAAAAGTCAATCACAATGTATGATGACCCACCAAAAAAAAAAAAAAAAAACGTCAACACAATGCAATACCAATGACAACTCCATCTGATGACAGCTAAGCATAAACAAAGTGAGGTCACCTGGGTGATATCATTGACTAAATATTGACCTGACCATATTAGTTAATAGCATCAATTTGTTCATGTGGTTCCCCCTTAAAAACCATACCAGACCTGAAGGGCCTGGTATGAAGTGTGAAGAGAACCCCACGGCATTTCCTGACAGCTTTGTTTACATGGCCAGAGATTTCCAGACAGTAAATGAGTGGGGCCAGAACATGTCACTAGTTGCTAATGACTTGTTGAGTACCGGGACATGCCACTGCCTTAACAATCTTGACAGTGGAAGAAGGAAGCTGTCATATATAGTAGCAGGATAAAACCACTGCTGCTTCTTGTTGGGATTAGTTCACCGAAGAAATGTAGCTCGGCAGAGAGGACCATGCCTTCACCAGGAAAAGGTGGTAAAAGGGCTCTTATGCAGCAACTCCTCAAAGTGACACATTTTGACACCTTTCACACTAAGGCAGTTTTCAGGCAGTTTAGCACTAGAAATAGCACCTGTAAAGCGCCTAAAAACTGCCTCCCATGCCGCCCGAATGTGAAAGCTCGAGTTCTTTCACACTGGGGCGGCGCACTTGCGGGATGTTAGAAAAACTCCTGCAAGCAGCATCTTTGGGGCAGTTTGGGAGCGCTCACAAAACACCCCTGTCCATTGCAATGAATGGGCAGCCATTCCGAAGCACCTGAAAAACGTTTCCAAAGCGTCGCAACATGGGCGTTTTTAACCCCTTCTTCAGCCACTAGCGGGGGGGGTTAAAAAGTGCCCCGCTAACAGCCGAAAAGTGACGCTTAAACAACGGTAAAGCACCCCAGTGTGAGAGGGGTCTTTAGGTTCCCTTTGAGGTGGTGGCAAGAGATCGGCCATTTTATTCATGTGGCAGTGATCTAATACAGTGGTCATCAACCCTGTCCCCAGGGCCCACTAACAGGCCAGGTTTGCAAGATAACTGAAATACATCACAGGTGATCTCATTTGCTGCTCCGTGATTGCAGTATTCTAGTCTGCATCTCCCCAAGGTAATACATAAAACCTGGCCTTTAAATGGGGCCCTGAGGAGAGGGTTGATGACCACTGATCTAATAAGTTGGCCACCATCATCAACCAAATGCAAATGCAAAGGTCCTTTAATAAGCATTGCAACATAAAGAACCTCATACTCCAAAAATTACCCGCAGCAGATGACCCAGAGAGCTCAATCCTTGTCTTCACCCCACCCATCTACAACACACCGGGTTTGGGATGGGTGAAATGTTTCACTCAAATCCCAGCCAGTTTCCAGACTTCCAGCATCCAAAAAATCCACCCCTGCCTCCTGTGGCCTCTACATCAGGGGCAAAGGTTCCTGCTGGCCCAGAGACAGTAGCAAGTCCTTTTCCTGCTGTGTCTCCAGGAGTGCAAAAAGGTCTGCCACATCATGGCTCACCATTTTACTCACCTCTTCAAAATGAGCCACATTGGAGCAGGTGTCCTGTATGATAAGCCACTGCCTGGGTGAAAAAAGATTCCCCAGACCTGTCCTCTCACCAAAATTGCAGAGGTACTCAATTATGGCATATATAAGTGAAAAAAAAAGTCCAGATTAGGTCTTCCATAACACCGCAGTGGCACTTTGCAGAAAGTGTGTTCAATCTACTTTGTTAATCACCACATGAGCCTTCGCCAACCACAAGCAATGAACTCTTACCAGAACATAAGGACTCCACTACAGAGTCAAATCAGCAAAAATATGACAATCCCATCAAGCAGAGATCCAGCTTATATTGTTTGGCTGGAGTTTAGCAGTATATCTTGTAAATCAAATCAATGGTAACATCAATGCAACCATAAATGCATGAAATTTCACATAAAATCAAAATGGAAGAATCCACATAGTGTAAAACTGTCTAAAAGGTTTTATTGCACTTCAAAGTATGAATAATACTCACATAAAAAAAACAATACGCGCTTTGCATGCATAACAATCCCAAGATTCCTTCAGTATGCAGCCCCCCCCCCAGCAGCCCCCCTAATACTTACCTGAGCCTGATCCAGTGATGAGATAGTGAGAGGCTGCTGCTCTTTGCCTCCTCACTGGCTCAGAGACAGCAGCGGTAGCTATTGGCTTCTGCTGCTGCCAATCACAGTAAGTGAGGAGGAAGGGGGGCAGGGCTCAGCCCCGTTCTGTGTGTCCTATGGACCTCAGCTCTGTGCATCGACGTCACACACACCGTGCGTCTAGCGTCATTCTGTTGGTGTTTTCCATCTGTGGCTTATGGGAGGTGCTTTTGGCACCAAACGCTGAATGACTTGGTCACTTGGGTGCTGGCGCCTCCCCCTCCCCTTGCACGCTGGCGTGGCATTTAAAAGTGTTTTTGGCATGTGGGCCCATATATAGGTCTCATATGGGGTGGCTTATCCATCCTGTTGGTTCTCCCTCACTTCATGGACAGCACTCACTACCTTGTATCATGGCTTCTCACGATTCAGCACCAGGTATCATGTTAGCAACATGTATTCATTTATGTTTTGGTAACTCACATATTGGATACTTGAGTCTTCTCTTGGTGGCATTGGCCTCTCTATCACCCTTTCAATCTCTTATTCGTCTTTGGTTGGGCCTCACTGACACTATCATAGTTACAGTTGCACTAGCCTGCTCTATATTTGAGTACAGGATATTTGGCATACATGCTAAATTTCACACATTCACATTTTTTCTAGAAGCCCTCCAAGGCGGTTTTGGCTACACTTGTAACTATCTTCAGGGACCACCACTTCATGGAGGATTGTCCTCCCCTGGTGCTGTCATGTGGCATATGCTGCCACAGCTCCCAGAAGAGATGCCCTCAATGGGAGCATCCGGCTCTTTATGCTGCACTTTCGGCACACAGCGGTTGTGAGTATTTTCCAGACAAGGGGATACCCTGATTTACACCCTTTCTTTTGTTTTTTCCTTCATAAAGGCAGTGATTTAGAAACCCATATATCTAATTTCAGATATCCACATGTTTGCTCCCGAAGAGTGGATAAAACTCTACGAAACGCATCGAGCCTCTGTATAATGCAATGTTTTAACCGATCATGTGTTGAATTTTACTTACATTAATATTTGTTATATTATTCTGATCATCAATAATTTTTAATGTAATAGGAAGTCCTAAAGGTGGTGTAGTTACTTGTCTCTCCATTCTCATGTATTAGCATGTTCCTATATGTATATAGATCAACTATACTGTGACATTAATTATTACTCTGTATGCATTTTATTATGATACATATCAAATACACCATTGTTGACCTTCCACTGTGCTTCATTTAAAGCCACAACCCTTCTCTCTTTTTTTCATGTAGACAGGGATGGAGGCATGAGACCTTACTAGGTCTCTGCCTCATTTAAAGTCCCAAAACTTTCCCTTTTTTATTTGCTTTAAACTTATCAAACCTCTACAATACACATCACCTACAAGGATAATCATATAGGATTATACAGAAAATGTGAAAGGTTGCTGTCAAGGTCTATTCTACCCGTGAATGCTGTGCATATAGTGGCAACCTTACAGGTGTATGTAATGAGGCAAGGGAAGTTAGATGACGATGCATGGCTGTTCACTAATGCACAGTACCCTATAAAATGTCACATATTATTAATCTGACTATAGTCATCTGAAACTTACTTGGTTAGTACTGTTTACTGAACTGTGTACACAGACATTTTACTTTTCATTGTCTTATTAAATAGGCACACGAGTCTTTAAAAACATAATTCATAGCATTGTTTTTTCATGATGCCACAAAAGTAAGAAATTGTGATCTGATTGTCTGTTCTATTGTATTTGTAATTTAGTGTATAATACAAAGAGATGAATAACGTGACAATACAACCTTAATTTGTAGGGATGTAATATTTTCCCATGACAATTACTTAGAGAGCAAGGAAAGTGGCATTTTAATAAACTACTAGAGCAGAGCATAACTCTGGCTTAGTCTGTTACCTGACTAAAATGCAATTATCCTCTTATTGTTGTTGTATTATGGTCTTTGTCTGATTTAGGAGATGCAAACATTAAAGTAAAAATGAATTGCTCTGGCCATAAAACAAGAAACTGAACTGAAGTATAACTAGGTTGCCTATAAAATACACAGTTATTTATCTATTCATTTAAAAATTACTTTTTCCAGTACTACAAAGTGCAGAGGCATTTCAAGACAATTGCTTTCATCTTTAAGTATGTCCCCCCTAATGCGTATACAAGGAACCCCTATTTACAGTATCTCACAAAAGTGAGTACACCCCTCACATTTTGTAAATATTTTATTATATCTCTTCATGTGACAATACTGAAGAAATTACACTTTAATGCAACTTAAAGCAGTGAGTGTACGGCTTGTATAACAGTGTAAATTTGCTGTCCCCTCTAAATAACTCAATACACAGCCATTAATGTTCAAACCACTGGCAACAAAAGTGAGTACACCCCCTAAGTGAAAATGTCCAAATTGGGGACAAACTGTCAATATTTTGTGTGGCTACCATTGTTTTCCAGCACTGCCTTAATCCTCTTGGGCATGGAGTTCACCAGAGCTTCACAGGTTGCCTCTGGGGACCTCTTCCACTCTTCCATGATGACATTACAGAGCTGGTGGATGTTAGAGACCTTGCGCTCCTTCACCTTCTGTTTGAGGATGCCCCGCACATGCTCAATTGGGTTTAGGTCTGGAGACATGCTTGGCCAGTTCATCACCTTTCCCCCAGCTTCTTTAGCAAGGCAGTGGTTGTCTTGTGACTCGTTAGTGTAGCCCTAGATCTTGACGATGCACAGCCATTACCAGGGGCGGACTGACCGATCGGTGATTCGGTCGCCGCCCGAGGGCCCGGAGCCATTAGGGGCCCGTGTCGGGCCCAACGAGAGGCCCCTTGAAGCAGCTGCAATAATACCGCTAACGGCGCGCTGCTCCCCGCCGGCCACTCCTTCCCTCCCGTCGGACGGGAGGGAAGGCGGGGCCGGCAGGGAGCAGCGCGCCATTAGCGGTATTATCGCAGGTTCTTAAGTTCAGTGGCGTTACTATGGGGGGTGCTGCGCGCTGCATTGAGAGGGGCGCCGCGGCTCCCTCCTTCCCCTTCGGGATCTCCTCTCCTCTGCTCCGTGTGATGTGCGGGGAGAGTGGGGGAGGAGGGAGTAAGGCAGAGACAAACTGGTTGCCCGGGGTCAGACCGTCCCCACACATAACTCCACACGTGGCCGCAGATCTCTGTCTCCATAGGCAGCACTCACTGCCGCTTTGATGTGTACACAGGCTGGGAGGAAGAGCCATGGATGAGGAGGGTCACAGACACCATCCACGCTACAGCACCTGCCCTGAGGTATGCAACAGGGGTATTGCAGAGGAGGGGGACATAGTGGTTGTGGGGGGGGGGGGGGGCATTGTCAGGTAACAATTATGCTATGGGGGGGGGGGGTAGAGGATATCTGCTAGAGGGTGCTCTTTTTGTTTTGGGTTAGAAAGGACTTGTACTAGAAGTAGGAGGGGGGCAGATTTGAAGTTTTACCCCCTACCCCAGCGCAATTCCTATCCCCTCCCAAAGCACCCCCTAGCACATATCCTTTAACCCCCTCCCAAATCAAAGATCCCATCCCGGCTCCATCCACTCCCCCGATCCCATCCAGCTCCACCCACTCCCCGATCCCATACCCGCTCATCCATCCCCACCGATCCTGATCCTATCCCTGCTCCATCCATCCCCCCTGATCCTATCCCTGCTCCATCCATCCCCCCTGATCCTATCCCTGCTCCATCCATCCCCCTAATCCTATCCCCGCTCCATCCATCCCCCCCTGTTCCTATCCCTGCTCCATCCATCCCCCTAATCCTAGCCCCGCTCCATCCATCCCCCCCTTTTCCTATCCCTGCTCCATCCATCCCCCCCCTGTTCCTATCCCTGCTCCATCCATCCCCCTAATCCTAGCCCCGCTCCATCCATCCCCCCCTGTTCCTATCCCTGCTCCATCCATCCCCCCCTGTTCCTATCCCTGCTCCATCCATCCCCCTGTTCCTATCCCTGCTCCATCCATCCCCCTAATCCTATCCCTGCTCCATACATCCCCCCTGATCCTATCCCCGCTCCATCCATCCCCCCCTGTTCCTATCCCTGCTCCATACATCCCCCTAATCCTATTCCCGCTCCATCCACCCCCCTGATCCTATTCCCACTTCATCCATCCCCCCTGATTCTATCCCCGCTCCATCTATCCCCCTGATCCAATCCTGGCTCCATCCATCTCCCTGATCCCATCCCAGCTCTATACATCCTCTGATCCCATCCCGGCTTTATCGATCCCCTGATCCTATCCCGGCTCCATCCATTCCCTGATCCCATTCCAGCTCTATCCACCACCCCAATCCCGGCTCCATCCTTCCCCCCCCAATCCCAGCTCCATCCATTGTGGTAGGGTAAAGGGGGAGAGCCGCACTGATGCACTAGCCTGCTTAGTGGTGGTGGGTGACACCATGTATTACCGCACCAGGTGACACCAACCCTAGCAACGCCACTGCTTCACTCACCCCATGCCTGTAATAATACCGCTAACGGCACCCTGCTCCCCGCCGCCCCCTCCTCTCTTCTCGTCCATCCTAGACTCCTAGGTGATACAGTGCAAGCCTTCCACTGTATCACCTAGGAGTCTAGGATGGACAAGAAGAGAGGAGGGGCCGGCGGGGAGCAGGGTGCCGTTAGCGGTATTATTACAGGCATGGAGTGAGTGAAATTTTTTTTTTTACTGGAGGGTCGCCATCGGAGGGAGGGGGCCGTACAGATGTATGGGGCCCGGGGTACACTTCAGTGTCCTCTCCCCACACTGTCCTCCCTGTATTCTCTCCCCCCACACTATCCCCCCTGTGTGCTCTCCCCCCTCCCCACACTGTCCCCCCTGTGAGCTCTCCCCCTCCCCACACTGTCCCCCCTGTGAGCTCTCCCCCTCCCCACACTGTCCCCCCTGTGTGCTCTCCCCCCACACTGTCCCCCCTGTGTGCTCTACCCCCCCAGTGTCATTCTGTGTCCCCCCCCAGTGTCCCCCTGTGTGCTCTCCCCCCCCCAGTGTCCCCCTGTGTGCTCTCCCCCTCCACAGTGTCCCCCTGTGTGCTCTCCCCCTCCACAGTGTCCCCCTGTGTGCTCTCCCCCTCCACAGTGTCCCCCTGTGTGCTCTCCCCCTCCACAGTGTCCCCCTGTGTGCTCTCCCCCTCCACAGTGTCCCCCTGTGTGCTCTCCCCCTCCACAGTGTCCCCCTGTGTGCTCTCCCCCTCCACAGTGTCCCCCCTGTGTGCTCTCCCCCTCCACAGTGTCCCCCTGTGTGCTCTCCCCCTCCACAGTGTCCCCCTGTGTGCTCTCCCCCTCCACAGTGTCCCCCTGTGTGCTCTCCCCCTCCACAGTGTCCCCCTGTGTGCTCTCCCCCTCCACAGTGTCCCCCTGTGTGCTCTCCCCCTCCACAGTGTCCCCCTGTGTGCTCTCCCCCTCCACAGTGTCCCCCTGTGCGCTCTCTCCCCCTCCACAGTGTCCCCCTGTGCGCTCTCTCCCCCTCCACAGTGTCCCCCTGTGTGCTCTCCCCCTCCACAGTGTCCCCCTGTGTGCTCTCCCCCTCCACAGTGTCCCCCTGTGCGCTCTCTCCCCCTCCACAGTGTCTCCCTGTGTGCCCCCCCCCCCCCAATGTCCCACTGTGCAGGTGTGGCTTGGGACGCAGGGGGCCCCATGATCTTCTATTGACCGGGGGCCCCATCAGTTGTCAGTCCGCCCCTGGCCATTACTTGATTCAGATGTTGGTTCTGAGGTTGAGGGAGGTAGAAACATGAGCCTACAGAGAGGGGAGAACACTGGTACACAAATTAGCAGTCATGTTCCCCCAGCCGCAGCATAATGCCAAGTTGTCTCTCCAGTGATAATGAGGATGGAGGAGATGATGATGATGAGGTCACTGACGTGACTTGGGTGTCCGATAGAGCAGAGGAGGAAAGTGAGGGTGAGGCACAACCCCCAACAAGACAGCCATCATGGAAGAGTAGAGACCAGCCACCCTATTCCGTAACATTGTGGAGCTGTTATCTCTCAACCCACTTCCCACAGCTCAGCTGTCTGGGCTTTTTTTAGCACGTGTGCAGCCAATCTCACTGTTTGCAAACGTTGTCTCAAGCGCATCAAGCGTGGCAAAAACACCATCCATTTGGGTACCACATGCTTGACAAGGCATTTAACCTCCCACCACTCAGCCCATTGGCAAGAGCACCTGAAAGCCACCCAAAAGGTACGCAATTCTGTTCCTCCACCTTACTTACCTCAGTCTATCTCATGACCTCTCAGCAGCCTCCACTGACAGGGATGATGGTATAGCGCAGAGTGTCCCAGGTCCTTACAGCACATCTGCCATTAGCACACCACCAGCTGTAGACTATAGCTGGCCCAGCATCTAAATGCAAGCTTGTCAAAGCTGCTGGCTTTACAACTCCTGCCTTTCTGTCTGGTGGATTCTGCCCCCTTCCGTGAATTTGCAGACTGTACTGTACCACAATGGCAGGTTCCCATTCTTTTTACGTAAGGCTATTCCAGCTATGTACCATCACGTGGAAGACAATGTTGTGGCATCCTTGGGCAAGGCAGTCAGCCGCAAATTCCACATTACTACTGACACGTAGTCCAGCAAACATGGTCAGGGGCGATATAATTCATTCACAGCACACTGGGTAACTCTGCTTGCAACTCGGAAAGTCAGGGCTTGGCACTGCAGCTTGTTGTGCCGCCACATCTCTATACAGCTAGTGATGATGATGCAATGTTTGTCAGCTCTACCCCCCCTCCTCCTTCATGCCCTCCTCTGCTGAATTGTCCTATGAACCACATTTACTCCCTAAGCGTTCAAGGGGCTATTCAATGAGTCAGGCTAAAAGGTGCCATGCAGTGCTTCAGCTGGTGTGTCTAGGGGACAGGAACCACCCTGAAGCAGAAATTCTTGCAGCTCTGCAGGGGCAGGCCCAGAGGTGGTTCTAGATGCCAACTAGAGCCAGAAATGACGGTGTGCGATAATGGCACAAACCTCCTGTCCGCCCTTAGACAGGGAAAGTTGACACATGTGCCATGCCTGGTACATGTCTTCAATTTGGTGGTGCAGCATTTCTTAAATAGGTACCCAGGGTTGGAAGATCGGCTAAAGCAGGCCAGAAGAGTCTGAAGCCATTTCAGGCGGTCATACACAGCCAGTGCTCGGTTGGCTGACATTCAGCGGTAATTCCACCTGCCCGTAAACCGCATGACTTGTGACATGCCCACCAGGTGGAACTTAATGAGTACCTGTGTGAGTATGGCACAAGGACAGGCTCAGGGCAGCTCTGCTTTTTTTCCCCCACGGTAATGGCTGCTGATAAAGGATGCATGCACTGTTCTATCACCATTTGAGGAGACCACAAGGATGGTGAGCCGTGATAATGCATGCCTTAGTGACACAATCCCTGTTGTGTTTCTGCTGGAGCAGACTCTGCGTGGCATTATGGAGAGGGCACTCGAGGCAGAGCAGTGGGAGGAAGAGGAGGACTTCCTTTCCCCTCAAGGCCTGCTTTATGCAGACATCATTCTTCCTACACCACGGGAAACACACAAGAGTAGAGGGAGGAGGAGGAGGAGGAGGATCCTGGCAGTTTTTGAGGCATTGAAGCAGAGGAAGACATACATCAAACCTTAAGAGATGGTTTTCCATCCCCAGAACCCTTGGGAGTAGTACGTGGCTGTGAGGAGGCAGTTCCAGATACTGTAATCCCCAGTGACCCCAAAAAGTTTGCTTCTCATGCTTCAAAGCCTGTGAAAGGATCCAAGAATACGTGGCATCCAGGAGAAGGATCACTATTGGTTGGCAACCCTCCTTGACCACCGTTACCATGGGAAAGTCTCAGAACTCATCCTATTTCATACAGAGGGTGCAGATTATGAAATCTCTTGAGGACACCTTAAAGAGGAGTTTATCTAATGCTTTTCCCCGACTCAGGTAGGTTACAGTGTCATGGAAAATGTGGTATTGAGGCTTCTGTTGGTTAAGAGAGGAGCGGTGGAGAAAAAGGCCTCCTAAGTGATGCATTTCACAATTTTTGTCCTTGCCGCCCAGGGCTGTCAACTTCCACAACCCATTGGCACCGTCTGCATCATATGGTGGACGATTATCTAGGGGCGAAAACAGAGATGGAGAGCTTTCCAGTTCACAATCCACTGTGTTACTGGGTCATGAGAATAGACCACTGGTCAGAACTTGCCCAGTATGCAATTGAGCTGCTTGGCTGCCCTGCATCCAGTGTGCTTTCCGAATGGGCATTTAGTGCTGCTGAAGGTTTTATTACTGATAATAGAAGCGTTTCTGTCCACAGACTCGGTGGACCATCTGACATTTAATTTCTCATCAAAATGAGTTCTGGATTCAGTCCTGGATTACCAGCAGCTTTGAAGCCCCTGATGTCGATGTCGCTGATTAAGTGTTTTTGGAATGTGGGTGTTGATTTCATCTGGAAGATTATTTTTTTTTGGTGTAGGTTTAATGGGTATAATTAACACACAAAGACCAATTTTTCTGAACCTGTTTGACAGGTGTATATTATTTTGATTTTTGACAGCAAGGCCAATCCTTGCTTTCATCAAGAGTACCTATATAGGGTTACGGTATGAAGGCACCTCCTACATCAAAGGACTATTTTTTGCGTACCTGTTTGACAGGTGCATAAAGATTACATTTTTGACAGCAAGGTAATTCTTGCTTTCATCAAGAGTACCTCTATAGGGTTACAGTGTGATGGCACCTCCGACACCTAAAGACCAACTTTCCGCACCTGTTAGTTCTATCCAAAGTCTGCGGAAGAGACACCAGAATTTATCCCAAAAATCTCTAATCTTGTTCCCAGTGCACTAAATTGTGGCCTCATCACACAGAATGGCTTCCCAAGCCGTTGTTTACAAAATAAAGAAAGCTTGCAGGGAAAATGTAATTTTCTTGGCTTTATAAATTCAATTATTGCTGCAGCAGCTTCTATACACAGTACAGATGTACCTTTTTACAGGTAGACTTATGCCGCATACACACGATCAGACTTTCCGGCGGGATTGTCCACCGGACTAGAGTCCGCCGGACAATTTGACCGTGTGTGGGGCTCCGGCTGACTTTTTGTTCCCAAAAGTCCGGCGTACTTAGTTTGAAGTTTTGACTTAAAATTCCTGAGTCCGGCGCACAATCCGCCGTCTGCGTGCTAGTTCGCGGGACTTTTGAAATGAACGGACTTGCCGACACACGTCGGTAAGTCCGTTCATTTAGAACGTGACTCCAGGTAGACGGGACTAGCGAGGGAAGTCAATGCTGCCGCCTCGATTGGCGACATTGACACCTCGCTAGCCCCGTCACCTGGTATGGATTTAAAGGGGAATCCCTACGCCGAAAAAATGGCGTGGGGTCCCCCCCAAATCCATCTCAGACCCTTATCCGAGCACCAGCCCGGCCAGTCAGGAAAGGGGGTGGGGGCGAGCGAGCGCCCCCCCCCCACCTCCTGAGCCATACCCTCAACATGGGGGGTGCCCTGGGGAAAGGGGGGCCCTGCGGCCCCCCACCCCAAAGCACCTTGTCCCCATGTTGATGAGGACAAGGGCCTCTTCCCGACAACCCTGGCCGTTGGTTGTCGGGGTCTGCGGGCGGGGGGCTTATCAGAATCCGGGAGCCCCCTTTAATAAGGGGGCCCCCAGATACCGGCCCCCCACCCTATGTGAATGAGTATGGGGTACGATGTACCCCTACCCATTCACCTAAGGGAAAAAAGTGTAAATAAAAAAAAGCAACACAATTTTTTAAAATACTTTATTGCACAGCTTCGGGGTCTTCTTCTGTCTTGGGGGGTCTTCTCGCTGGACTCCTCCGCTATCTTCTGCTAGCTCTTTTACTAGCGGAGGAGCCCGGCTTTCTCCTTCATCGCCGCCATCGTCTGGGGGTCTTGTTCCAACTTCGGGGGTCTTGTCCCGCTCTTCTGTTCTTCTTGCCGGGCCTTCTTGTTCTTCTTTCTTCTTCCGATGTTGACTCGTCGCTGTATCCTCTTCTAATGGCTCAGACGTGTTGCGCTGCCAGTTATATAGGGACACATGGTGACCCCGCCCCCTTATGATGTCACAGTCCCGTAGGATGCGGAGGAGCGACGAGTCAACATCGGAAGAAAAAAAAAGAACAAGAAGCAGAAGAAGAAGAAGCAGAAGGCGACGGTGACAGAAGCCCGGGCCACCGCTAGTAAAAGAGCTGGAAGAAGAAAGCGGAGGCCCGGCAAGAAGAACAGAAGAGTGGGACAAGACCCCCGAAGTCGGAACAAGACCCCCAGACGGCGACGAAGGAGAAAGCCGGCTCCTCCGCTAGTAAAAGAGCTAGCAGAAGATAGCGGAGGAGTCTGGCGAGAAGACCCCCCAAGATAGAAGAAGACCCCCGGAGCTGTGCAATAAAGTATTTTAAAAAATTGTGTTGTTTTTTTTTATTTACACATTTTTCCCTTGAATGGGGAGTGAATGGGGTGAATGGGGAGGGGAACATCGTACCCCATACTCATTCACATAGGGCGGGGGGCCGGTATCTGGGGGCCCCCTTATTAAAGGGGGCTCCCGAATTTCGATAAGCCCCCCGCCCGCAGACCCTGACAACCAACGGCCAGGGTCCTCATCAACATGGGGACAAGGTGCTTTGGGGTGGGGGAGGCCCCCTTTCCCCAGGGCACCCCCCATGTTGAGGACACGCGGCCTGGTACGGCTCAGGAGGTGGGGGGCGCTCGCTCGTCCCCACCCCCTTTCCTGTCTGGCCGGGCTGCGTGCTTGGATAAGGGTCTAAGATGGATTTGGGGGGGACCCCCACACCATTTTTTCGGCGTAGGGATTCCCCTTTAAATCCATACCAGGTGATGGGGCTAGCGAGGTGTCAATGTTGCCGATCGAGGCGGCGGCATTGACTTCCTTCGCTAGTCCCGTCTACCTGGAGTCACGTTGTAAATGAACGGACTTTTCTCCGTGTGTGGGGCAAGTCCGTTCATTTCAAAAGTCCCGCGAACTTTCGCCAAAACTTCGGCAGATTGTCCGGCAGAAAAGTCCGGCCGTGTGTGGGCAAGTCCACACGTTTGGAAAATCCTGCGGACCTCCGCTGGAAAGTCCGGCGGATTGTCCGGCGGACTAGGTCCGCCGGACAGTCCGGACGAAAAGTCCGATCATGTGTACGTGGCTCCAGACACCATATTGAAGGGAATTTTTTCATTTTTATTGTTACTTCTCATTTTTATGCTTTCACTTTAAGCATCAGTAAATCACTGATCAGTAAATTACAAAAAAAAATTTCATTGATACATGTCCTCCAGGCAGTACCCAGACCCCCATAACCATTGTATGCCCAATTACTTGCATATAAGCATTCAAATGGGCACTTTGGATTTTTACTGTTAGGGTCCCATAGACTTCAATGGGGTTCGTTATTCGGTTCCGAACTTTTGCAATGTTCTAAAGCTCTTGTGTGAACTGAACAGGGGGTCTTTCAGCCCATCCCTATTAAAGAACTATCTTCAGCATAAAGAAGAACAAGGAGTACTGAAAGATTTGGTTCCCACAGAGCCCTGATCTCAACATCATCAAGTCTGTCCCCACATGAAGAGACAGAAATATTTGAGGCAGCCTACCTCCACAGAACATCTGTGGTTGGTTCGCCAAGATGTTTGGAACAACCTACCGGCCAAGTTCCCTCAAAAACTGCGTGCAAGTGTACCTAGAAGAATTGACGCTGTTTTGAAGGCAAGGGGTTGTCACACCAAATATTGGTTTGATTTTGGTTTATCTGCTGTTTACTTTCTTTCAAAATTTTAATTGATAAGAAAAACTATTAACACTTATATTTCTCAAAGCATTCTTAATTTACAGCATTTTTCACACCTGCCTTTTGCACAGAACAAGAGAGATATGTCTAAAATTTTGGAAGGTATGTGGAAAATCCTAACATATTGAAAGATAAAGTCTCGTCTTTTTGTTCTTGCTTCACCTATGTGATCTACAAATTCTGTTCCAAGGGAAGGGTTTCCAGGGAATTATAATTTATCACAAATGTCAAAAACAGAGCTTATAAAAGAAAGCCCCTGCTGGTTTAATCAAGGCTTTAACAGCAATATATTTGATTCATGCCTGGAGAGAGAAGTCCCAACATTTACGTCTAAATTGGCAAAGACAAAGAGGACCTCAGGACTTCCTTTGTTGTCTGTTTTTCTTAAAGGATTTACTATAATATTCAGATTAAAAAGCAGCCAAATGTATATCCTTCCTAGCATTTCCTTGGGAGATGCTATTTTAAATTACTCAATTTATGAAATCCTAAAATGATGAAGTAAACATCAAAGCAAAGTGATATTACTGATAGTTAAGATGTGACATTAAAATGTAAAAGTGGTGTGGTATTGCAAATTTGTGTAAACGTAGATGTGTAATTTTGCAGATAGTGGAGATGCTAAAATATAGGAGTGAGCTACAATTACAGCTACATGTATTTATAGAAATCAATAGCAGACAGATGTCATTATTAATTCAGTAGAATTAAAGATACAATATTCCCTTATTCAGTGGTCTGTAGTAGACAAATGGTCACGATTTAAAAATCTGAATAGACAGCTGCAAGAGGAAACAGGAGTAATGCTGGAGGCAATTTACAACACACACTCATTTTGGTAGCATAGTTATTAATGTGGATTGTACAATATGTTCTTTTGTAGGGATGAGCTTTCTGTTCAGGTCGAACATTGGCTGTTCGCCCGTTCATCAAAAACCGAACATTATGGACCGTTCACACCAAATTCGATGGCCCATAATGCACTGCGGGAGCGCAGTGCATTACTGTATGATGATTGGCCAAAGCATGCACCATGAACTGCATGCTTTGGCCAATCCCAGCACCCTCAGCTAAGAGAGCCATAATTGGCCAAAGGCAGGGTGCCTTTTGCCAATCATGGCTCAATAACATGGCCATGTGCTGAGGATGCACCGTGTCCATGACCAGCACTGTCGACTGTAGACACAGAGCCTGCTTGCCATCTTTTAGTGGCCTGTGAGTATCTGCCTCTCCTTGGTGGCCTTCCGGACATGCTGTCAATTTTGTTTAGCAAAACCACACTACACTGTATTGTGTACTATGTACACCACCAGAAAAGTAGTAGCAAGTGCACTAGGGGTGCACGGTACTGTGTACACCAACAGAAGTGTAATAACAACTATGGGTGTACTGTATGTATTGCGTACTGTGTACACCACCAGAAAAGTAGTAGCAACTGCACTAGGGGTGCACGGTACTGTGTACACCAACAGAAGTTTAATAACAACTATGGGTGCACTGTATGTATTGTGTACTGTGTACACCACCAGAAAAGTAGTAGCAACTGCACTAGGGGGTGCACGGTACTGTGTACACCAACAGAAGTTTAATAACAACTATGGGTGCACTGTATGTATTGTGTACTGTGTACACCACCAGAAAAGTAGTAGCACTAGCAACTGCACTACGGGTGCACGGTACTGTGTACACCAACAGAAGTGCAATAACAACTATGGGTGTACTGTATATATTGTGTACTGTGTACACCATCAGAAAAGTAGTAGCAACTGCACTAGGGGTGCACAGTACTGTGTACACCAACAGAAGTGTAATAACTATGGGTGTACTGTATTGTGTACACCACCAGAAAAGTACTAGCAACTGCACTAGGGGTGAACGGTATTGTGTACACCACCAGAAGTCTAATAGCAACTATGGGTGCACTGTATGTATTGTGTACTGTGTACACCACCAGAAAAGTAGTAGCAACTGCACTAGGGGTACACTGTAATGTGTACAGTGCACCAACAGAAGTGTAATAACAACTATGGGTGTACTGTATGTATTGTGTACACCACCAGAAAAGTAGTAGCAACTGCACTAGGGGTGCACGGTACTGTGTACACCAACAGAAGTGTAATAACAACTATGAGTGTACTGTATTGTGTACACCACCAGAAAAGTAGTAGCAACTGCACTATTGGTGCACAGTACTGTGTACACCGCCTGAAGTATATTAGAAAAAGTACACCAGGAACGGCCTGCAGTCAGATATAGCTAAATTGGATACAGTGTATATATATATATATATATATATATATATATATATATATATATATATACATACACACACAGACAGTCTTGTATGTGTATATATATATATATATATATATATATATATATATATATATATATATCCACTGTATCCAAATTAGCTATATTTGACTGCAGGCCGTTCCTGGTGTACTTTTTCTAATATACTTCAGGCGGCCCAATAAGGTCAAGACTCTAACAACTATGGGTGCACTGTATGTATTGTGTACACCACCAGAAAAGTAGTAGCACTAGCAACTGCACTACGGGTGCACGGTACTGTATACACCAACAGAAGTGTAATAACTATGGGTGTACTGTAGAGAAACTGGCAGTCATGTTCCCCGAGCTGCAACATACTGCCAAGTTTGCTCCAGTGATGTGGAGGGAGGGGATGATGAGGTCACTGACTCTACTTGGGTGCCTCATAGAAGAGAGGAGGAGGAGGCACATCTCCAATGAGGCAGGATGCCCTCCAGGGGGCAGCTTAAGGGCAGCCACCCTATTGCATCACACCGCAGTGCTAAGCAGGTGCAGGGCGCTGCTGACTCTCCACATATTTTGAAAAGTTCTTTGTGTTTGTGTGGGCCTTTTTTGACACATGTGCAGCAGATCGCACCGTTGTTGTTTGCAACATATGTCTGAAGCATACAGCAGCCACCTGTGCACCACATGCTTGACCAGACATATGACGACCTCCCATGAAGTCCGTTGGCAACAGCACTTAAAAGACCCACATCAAAGAACAAGGCGGACCTCTCCTTGCTCCTCATCAGCTGGGATCTCCAACCCCACTATACCTCCAGTCCTCTCAGAAACCTGCACTGAGAGGAATGAAGGTATAGAAATAGGTGTCCTAAGTACTTGCAGCCAATCTGTTTGCGGGACACCAACATCGGATTTTAGCAGGCAAATTTCCCTACCCCTTGCTAAACCGTCAAAAGAAATTTGGTCCCAGCCATCCACATGCTCAGCGTCTGAATGCTAGCTTGGCCAAATTGATAGCACTGCAACTGCTGCCTTTTCAGCTGGTAGACTCTGCCCCCTTTCGTGATTTTGTGGAATGTGCGGTACCTCCGTGGCAGGTTCCCAAATGCCATTTCTTTTCATGGATGGCCATTCTGGCTCTCTACCAGCATGTGGAAGGCCATGTCTTGGCCTCCTTGGACAGGGCGGTCAGCAGTAAGGTGCATATTACTAGGCCAAAATGTATAAATGCAACCAAATTATTTTGAGGTATGGCTGATTACCTACCCTGATTGCTCTGCATAGACAGCCTTACTATGATTCATTTAGAAAGATAGAGTCTGAAAGTAAATAACCTCTGCTGCATCTATATTTAGAAAAAAAATAAAATGTTCTTTACACTAATGTCTATACTCTCTGTTAAATATTTTTTGAAAAAATACGATTTTTCTATAAATAGTAGAGAAAAAGTGTATACATTTTTAAAATCAAATCAATCCATAACTATTACAGCTAGTCAATGTTTAAGTTCTCTTGTGGATTCAAGTTATGTAAATTAAAGGGAGGAAATTATTTATACCAGAATTTGAAGCTACGAGTGCCTAAACAATTCCCTAAGGTTGGTGTCAAATGTTTTTGTTTATTTCATCAAGTGATGAGATAAAATGTACGCTTGGTTTTAAAATGAGATGAAGGTTGGTTTGATTCATCTGTATTCATACTAGAAAACAGCATAGCCGCAGGGGCAACCAACACTTCTAGAAATGCAGGGCTGTCTTTAAAATTAAATAAAACTACCTGCTGGGTGAAGAAGTAAATTTACAGTTCGTTTAACTTTTTTTTTTTTTTAAATGTATTTTTATATATGCTGTATTATCTTTATAGCAGGAGAAATTGCACACCTCCTAGATAATAAACTGTAACATCATAAACAAATTGGGTGCAGCACTTTAACATCAGTTTGAATAGCATATTTTCCTGTAAATCATCATTCACTTTGAACTTGAATGTTTAAACTTTTCACAGTATTTTGGTTGAAGGTCATTTATAGCCACCGGGATTAAATAGAATACCGTACTTTGGTATTTCATATCTGTAAAATATTCTAAACAAAACCAGTCAGAGTGAAATAGCTTTGAAGTTGGCAGCCAGAATTTTCTACAAATCCTTCTCTTTTGGCTATTCTTAGCTTCCACTTTCATTAATGCAAGATTTAAAAAATGGACAAAGAAAAAACGTGATGCTGTCCTAGTTTTAGCTGCAAAGTATTAAGAAATGTAATCACGTATTTTCAGCAAAAATAAAAATGACAAAGCTTTGAGTAGCTGCAAGACAAAATTTGAAAGCAGCCATGACAACACATGTATTTGCTTTGTCATATATGATTAATAGCAAACTTTTTTAAATTCTTTCCATCTTAAGTCAGTAGCAATATTATTTGGTTCAATTAGTTCAGACACTACAAAAATAAGGCCACCATGCATAAAATCACAAATAAAACAAAGTGGTATTTTTTTGATGAGTATGACATTGTCTGTAATAATTTATAATATATTCACTGTCAACATAATCCCGTTGAATAATTATCTGCAACATTCAGGCACAAAACACCTTATAGACAACCATTTGGTTACTCAGCAACGCCACAATAATTTAAATTATTATTTAAGGTACCTATATAGCGCCGTCAATTTACTCAGCGCTTTACATATACATTGTACATACACATCAGTCCCTACCCTCAAGGAGCTTACAATCTAAGGTCCCTAACTCACATTCATCTACTGGGGCCACTTTAGACAGAAGCCAATTAACCTACCAGCATGTCTTTGGAGTGTGGGAGGAAACCGGAGGAAACCCACACAGGCACAGGGAGAACATGCAAACTCCAGGCAGGTAGTGTTGTGGTTGGGATTCGAACCAGCGACCCTTTTTACTGCTAGGCAAGACTAGGCACTACACCACTGTTCCACCATATAGAGCAATGTACAGAGAAAGGTAGTTTGTAGGACAGTGGACAGAAATAAGTAGTTTGTAAGGCAGTGTTCAGAGGTCAGTAGTATGTATTTCAGTGTACAGAGGTCAGTAGTAGGTAGGGCAGTGTAAAGATCTCCGTGGGATGTAGGGCAGTGTACAGAGGTCAGTAGGATGTAGGGCAGTGTACACATTTTACCATTATCTTATACACTGTATTACCAAAAGTATTGGGAAGCCTGCCTTTACATGCACATGAATTTTAAGGGCATCCCAGTCTTAGTCTGTAGAGTTCAGTATTGAGTTGGCCCACCCTTTGCAGCTATAACAGCTTTAACTCTTCAGGGAAGTCTGTCCACAAGGTTTAGGAGTGTGTCTATGAGAATGTTTGACCATTCTTCCAGAAGTGCATTTGTGAGGTCAGGCACTGATGTTGGACGATAAGGCCTGGCTAGCAGTCAAATTCATCCCAAAGGTGTTCTATTGGGTTGAGGTCAGGACTCTGTGCAGGCCAGTCAAGTGCATCCACCCCAAACTCGCTCATCGATGTCTTTATGGACATTGCTTTGTGCACTGGTGCGCAATTATGTTGGAACAGGAAGGGGCAATCCCCAAACTGTTCCGACAAAGTTGGGAGCATGAAATTGTACAAAATGTCTTGGTATGCTGAAGCCTTAAGAGTTCCCTTTACTAGAACTAAGGGTCCAACTGCAGCCCCTAAAAAACAACCCCACACCATAATCCCCCCTCCACCAAAGGATTTGGACCAGTGCACAAAGCAAGGTCCATAAAGACATGGATTAGCCAGTTTGGGGTGGAGGAACTTGACTGGCCTGCACAGAGTCCTGACCTTAACCCAATAGAACACCTTTGGGATGAATTAGAGCAGAGAATGTTAGCAAGGCCTTCTCGTCCACATCAGTGCCTGACCTCACAAATTCGTGCTTCTGGAAGAATGGTCAAACATTCCCATAGACACACTCCTAAACCTTGTGGACAGCCTTTCCAGAAGAGTTGAAGTTGTTATAGCTGCAAAGGGTGGGCCAACTCAATACTGAACCCTACAGACTAAGACAGGGATGCGATTAAAGTTCATGTGCGTGTAAAGGCAGGTGTACCAATACTTTTGGTAATATAGTTAAATGTGTGGTGTGTGTCAATATGTTAAACCCTCTCTCCGCACTGTAAAAAGATCATCCTTTTGCAATATTTAATGATGAGCCAAACAAACCTGGGTTTGGTTTGAGGCGGGTTCGGCAAACATTACTAAGGTTTCATTGCAAAATTCGAACCCCAGTAAAATCAATAATAGCTGGTTGTTTGGTAATCTAAATTGCCGCTACTAAAATGTCATACCACCCCTGCGCCGACGTAACCACCAATGTGTGGATGAATGTGTATATAACCAACATTCACCCCTATAACAGTCTAAACTAATAAAGTGCACCGGCTGCCACTTTAAACAGTGTATATGAATGAAAAAGATGATTATAATCAGACGTGTAATAACGTGTATGAATATATAATCAAGTGGCACTCCAAAAAAAATATAAATAATATACCAAAAAAATATAATATATAAAAATAAAAAAATATATATAACAGCAAATACTCTAAACTAATAACACCACGTGAAATAATGTTATAGCGATACACATAAAAAGTCCATTTGTAACTGTGTTGGAAAAATAAATCGATCTTCAAAAGAAAATCTGTCCACCAAAATATATCCAATAAATAAATGATTCAATCTTCCACCACACCGACATGCCTTGTGATCCCTCTCCCAATGAGACCGCACTCACCAGATGGTGATCAATTTAACCACACCTGGGTTAATGGTACAATCAATCCAAAATCTGACTCTCCATATGTGAAAATATAAAATAAATATTGCTCCACATAGCGTGATTCTGTGATAAAACTATTTATTTCCAAATTTGCCACACTCACACTTCAATATTCAAACTCACATGTAAACCAGTGAAAATCAGCAAAATACAGCAAAACGTTTACCACAAGCTGAGATGACAGATGAGCTGGCAGAGCGCACATATGATCACCAAGGATATCAAACACGATTAAATGGATCTCACCACAATGGATCCCTTTGGAAGAAGTCTTGATGACGAAACATGTCAGGGGCGTGGCTACACGGACACTGAACACTTCTATTTGTATTGCTGACAACTTTGATAGCTTTCTGGGATCCATTCTCCGCTCAGCACTCTGCAATTTTACTGTCAGGGACTTCTTTGGATAAGGACCCATACCAGGAGCAGCGTTTTGGGAGGTGGTGAGATCCATTTAATCGTGTTTGATATCCTTGGTGATCATATGTGCGCTCTGCCAGCTCATCTGTCATCTCAGCTTGTGGCGAACGTTTTGCTGTATTTTGCTGATTTTCACTGGTTTACATGTGAGTTTGAATATTGAAGTGTGAGTGTGGCAAATTTGGAAATAAATTGTTTTATCACAGAATCACGCTATGTGGAGCAATATTTATTTTATATTTTCACATATGGAGAGTCAGATTTTGGATTGATCGTACCATTAACCCAGGTGTGGTTAAATTTTGCTGACCACGAAAGTGGGAGGCAACACCATCTGGTGCGTGCGGTCTCATTGGGAGAGGGATCACAAGGCACGTCGGTGTGGTGGAAGATTGAATCGTTTATTTATTGGATATATTTTGGTGGACATATTTTCTTTTGAAGATCGATTTATTTTTCCAACACAGTTACAAATGGACTTTTTATGTGTATCACTATAACATTATTTCACGTGGTGTTATTTATTAGTTTAGAGTATTTGTTGTTATATATATATTTTTATTTTTATATATTATATTTTTTTGGTATATTATTTATATTTTTTTGGAGCGCCACTTGATTATATATTCATACACGTTATTACACGTCTGATTATAATAATCTTTTTCATTCAAAATCAATAATAGGCCCATGGGCTCTGTTTAGGGTTGCACTGACACTAGTATCGGTATCGATGCCGATACAGCGTATTTTCCCGAGTACTTGTACTTGGAGAGCGAGTCCTGGCAGGCTGGCAGCAACGGAAGGTAAGCTGGCCGGGGGCAGGGGTGTGGGTCACTGCATCGGTGATCCGGGCCGTCACATTCGTTAATGGAATTGACGGCCCCCAGTCTCTGTCAGGGATTGAACAGCACGATACCCATCTTGGTACAACCTGCACTCGGCCTCAGTAAGCAGCAGTCAGAAGGCTGCAGCGGACATCTTGCTACACCCAGCCCATATAGTTTACTAACTATATGGGCTGGGTATAACAAGATGTCCGCTGCTGCCTTCTGACTGCTGCTTACTGAGGCCGAGTGCAGGGTGTACCAAGATGGGCGTCGCAGCACTTGTATACTGGAGAAAGTTTAAACTGTTATTGATTGTCTCTCATCGTTCATTTATCATGCCAGGCTGCCAGCAATTGCCAATGCAATCAGTGCTGCATTTCATTGCCACTGCCTGCCCATCAGTTCCACCTATCATTGCCCATAAGTGCCACCCATCATTGCCCATAAGTGCCACCCATAAGTGCCACCTATCAGAGCCAGCATATAAGTGCCCATCAGTCAGTGCACCTATCAGTGCTGCAAAGATATCATTATTATTATCTGTATTGTGTTTTGAAAGCTGTCACATGACAAAAAAAAGTATCGGTAATCGGTATCAGCGAGTACTTGAAAAAAGTATCAGTACTTGTACTCGGTCTTAAAAAAGGAGTATCGGTGCAACCCTAGCTCTGTTCATAGGAAAGTAGTCCAACAACCAGTCCAGAGGTGCTCCAGGGGCAGACAGCACCTTGAAACGTGCAGATTTGTTCCCTCTCAGCTCTCAGATCCATCCCCCCTAGCTGTCCAGCTACCATCTGGCACACCTCCCAAAGGATTGGCTAGGCCCTGATAAATATTCAGAATGGTTATTTGAATTCTCCCTACCTAAGCTCTAGACAATTCTTCTAGAGGCAGGGGGAAGCAATCAAACTCCCAGCCTGTGAAACCCTAAACAGATCAGAGCAAATAATCACTGCTCCCCTGATTACAGAATAAGCCAAAAGCAAAATTTACCTAGCAGCCTAACCAGGGGAGTTGCTACAACAATAAAGATAGATCTTGGTCTAATTTTGCTGCATATAGCTGTAGCCTCCTAGTAAATTTCATTCTGTTTGGCTACTATGTACTCAGTGGAACAGTTTTTGATTACTTCTTGCTCTTCTGTGTCTCACAGCAGACTGTGGATTTGATTGCTCTCACCTGGCTTCCAGAGGTTGGAACATAGAGGGCTGAACAAGGCAGATCTCAGCCTAAATATATATTGTGCACGAGCCAATCCTTGGGGAGGTGTGCCTAGAAGGTGTTTGGAAAGACATATATATAGTCTTGGATTTGGAGCAACAGGGCTCCTCCTCATCCCCTTTTTTCGAAAGGAATCCACCCATCTGGGTGGGGGGTGTTTACCCCCACCTGCTGCAGCAGCTAACCTTTTTATCAAGGTCCCAGCTGTGGTAGAGCTGGGGGGGGGGGCTTTTTCCCAGGGTCCCTGTTTGGAGCTAGTCAAGGAACCCTCACCTGGAACCTGGTCTTGTGAGCTCACTAAAGAGTGTCTAGTGGATACTGAAAGGAGACATTCAATGATCCTATGACATTGTGAGAACTACCTTGATCCCAGGGCTTTTGTGATTGTGTGCTGTACTCTTGGAGTAGAGAAACTGACTGGGATAACTCCTGCAAAGAGGCTGAGTCTTACCATTTGTACTGGTTCTTATATAGAGATTGACCCATGAGACTCAGTAAAAGTAAAGCATCCTCCTGTCAAAAATAAGGAATGTAGAGTATCCCATACCACCCTACACCCCACCCCAAGTTAATCTAAAAATCATAAACCACATCCACCATGACTGACCATTGAGCCAGCATGAGTTAAACATTGCTGTGTGCCTGGCTGTCTCTACACTAATCTTGGGAAAGACCAGATTAAATTACAGTGGCTCAATTGGGGGGTAACGCTACATAGTCAGGGATCATTTCCAATCTTAAAGTGGTTGTAAACCCTTACATATATCCAATGAAGTGACTGGCCTCAGATGATACACATAGATGAGACACATCCTCCTACATATATTGTACTTGTTTATCTGCATCCATTCAAAGTGCTGAATTATAAAGCTTGTCTGAGAGTTCAGAAAAAGAGAGATAAAATCACACACTTCAGAGCTCAGTGAGCTCTGAGAGCTGATTGGAGGGAATAGACACAACCGACTCCACACAGCACACAGGAATAGAGCTGTGGCTATTAATCAGCTGAAGATCCGTCACTTTTTTTTCTCTTGGTGTCAGGAAAACTTGTCCGAAGTTATTCATGTTGATATCAGAGGAACAAAGCAGCAGACAGAAATTACACTTATGCCACGTACACACGACTTTTCGGCTGGACTATCCGGCGGACTTGCCCACACATGCCAGGACTTTTCTGGCAGACTACATCCGGCGGACAATCCGCCTGGAGTTTTGGCGGAGGCCTCCCGGACTTTTACACAGAGTAAAGTCCGTTCATTTAGAACGTGACTCCAGGTAGACGGGACTAGCGAAGGAAGTCAATGTCGCCGCCCCGATCGGCGAGATTGACACCTTGCTAGCCCCGTCACCTGGTATGGAATCCCTATGCCCAAATCCATATCAGACCTTTATCCGAGCACGCAGCCCGGCCGGTCAGGAAAGGGGGTGGGGACGCGTGAGCGCCCCCCCCTCCTGAGCCGTACCAGGCCGCGTGCCCTCAACATGGGCGGGTGCCTTGGGGAAAGGGGGGCCCTGCGGCCCCCCCACCCCAAAGCACCTTGTCCCCATGTTGACGAGGACAAGGGCCTCTTCCCGACAACCCTGGCCGTTGGTTGTCGGGGTCTGCGGGCAGGAGGCTTATCGGAATCCGGGAGCCCCCTTCAATAAGGGGGCCCCCAGATCCCGGCCCCCCACCCTATGTGAATGAGTCTGGGGTACCATGTACCCCTACCCATTCACCTGGGGAAAAAACGTGTACCTAAAAAAACACAACACAGGTTTTTAAAATTCTTTATTAGACAGCTCCGGGGGTCTTCTCTTCTTACGTCTTCGGGGGTCTTCTCGCCGGACTCCTCCGCTATCTTCTGCTAGCTCTTTTACTAGCGGAGGAGCCTGGCTTTCTCCTTCGCCAGCGCCGCCATCTGGGGGCCTTGTTCCGACTTCGGGGGTCTTGTGCCGCTCTTCTGTTCTTCTTGCCGGGCCTCCGCTTTCTTCTTGCAGCTCTTTTACTAGCGTTGGCCCGATCTTCTGTCGCCGCCTTCTCCTTCTCCTTCTGCTTCTTCTTCTTCTTCTTCTTCTTCTTCTTTCTTCATCCGATGTTGACACGATGCTGTCTCCGCTTGTAATGGCCGAGACGTGTTGCGCGGACACTTATATAGGGACAAGGGGTGGGGTCACCGGCTCATGTCACGTGGTGACCCCGCCCCCTTATGATGTCACAGTCCGAGCATCCTCTGGGACTGTAACATCATAAGGGGCAGGGTCACCATGTGACATGAGTCGGTGACCCCGCCCCTTGTCCCTATATAAGTGGCCGCGCAACACGTCTCGGCCATTACAAGCGGAGACAGCGTTGTGTCAACATCGGATGAAGAAAGAAGAAGGGGAAGAAGCAGAATCAGAAGGAGAAGGCGGTGGCGGCGGCGACGGCGACAAAAGACCGGGCCAGCGCTAGTAAAAGAGCTGCAAGAAGAAAGCGGAGGCCCGGCAAGAAGAACAGAAGAGCGGCACAAGACCCCTGAAGTTAGAACAAGACATTGCCCCACGCTGAGGAAGTCCCACCTGGACGTAACGCGTACGAGGGACAGGGAGCACGAGTGACGTCACCCGCGGCCATTTTTGGATCTTAATACCTACAACGCCGGCACTCGGGACTGAGTGCAGGTTAATGTGAGTGTGTTTTCCCTATTTCTGCTTGTATAATAAATGTAAATTCAATACAGAGAGCACTAGGTTGTCCCCTTTTTTCATCCTATGTATGCTGGATACCATTGTGGACCTGGTTGTTAGCGTTTGTGATCGATTCCTGACGGTTGGAGACCAGAGTTTTACTTAGCTGCATACTGCTTTGTGACCTATTACAGGTCGAAGCAGGGAGGTGAGAGGCCATCATTACTCTTTGTGAAGGGATCACCACCACAGATATTTCTCTGGATTGTGTCACCATTTGTCACTAGAAGCTGCTATTTTGCACCAGCACTTTATATTGAGATTTATTTGGATTCCTTCCTGGACTGACCACCATCATAGATATCTCTCTGGATTGTGTCACCATTTTCCAATTAGAAAGCTGCTATTTTGCACTAGCACTTTATACTGAGATCTATTTGTATTCCCTTCTGGACTCATATCTCTCTGGATTGTGTCATCATTTTCCAATTAGAAAGCTGCTATTTTGCACTAGCACTTTATACTGAGATCTATTTGTATTCCCTTCTGGACTCATTTTATTTCTGTGTTTTATCCTTTTTCATTTATTTTTGCGCTGCACTATCTTATTGTATTATGTTAGAACAAGACCCCCAGACGGCGGCGGCAACGAAGGAGAAAGCCGGGCTCCTCCGCTAGTAAAAGAGCTTGCAGAAGACCCCCGAAGACGTAAGAAGAGAAGACCCCCGGAGCTGTCTAATAAAGTATTTTAAAAACCTGTGTTGTGTTTTTTTAGGTACACGTTTTTTCCCCAGGTGAATGGGTAGGGGTACATGGTACCCCATACTCATTCACATAGGGTGGGGGGCTGGTATCTGGGGGCCCCCTTATTGAAGGGTACTCCCGGATTCCGATAAGCCCCCCGCCCGCAGACCCCGACAACCAACGGCCAGGGTTGTCGGTAAAAGGCCCTTGTCCTCATCAACATGGGGACAAGGTGCTTTGGGGTGGGGGGGCCAGTAGGGCCCCCCTTTTCCCAAGGCACGCCCCCATGTTGAGGGCACGCGGCCTGGTACGGCTGAGGAGGGGGGGCGCTCGCTCGTCCCCACCCCCTTTCCTGACCGGTTGGGCTGCGTGCTCGGATAAGGGTCTGATATGGATTGGGGGGACCCCCACGCCATTTTTTCAGCGTAGGGATTCCCCTTTAAATCATACCAGGTGACGGGGCTAGCAAGGTGTCAATCTCGCTGATCGAGGCGGCGACATTGACTTCCTTCGCTAGTCCCGTCTACCTGGAGTCACGTTATAAATGAACGGACTTTACTCCATGTGTCAGCAAGTCCGTTCATTTCAAAAGTCCCGTGGACTAGCACACAGACGGCTTGACCGCCAGGCTACCGAGTCCGGCGGATAATTTTGAGTCAAAACTTCTTTCTAAGTCCGCCGGACTTTTGGGAAGAAAAAGTCCGCCGGAGCTCACACGCGGTCGGATAGTCCGATCGTGAGTACGGGGCATTACTGTTCTTAATATGACACTTCACTGCTTTTTAATTCATCACTGGGGATTATCTGAAGCTAGTCACTTCAGAAGGCTTATGTAAAGGTTTATTATCACTTCAAATTAGCAGGTCCCCTTCCTCACGCATGTTGTATCTTTTTGTGGCAAAATGTTCTTGTTGAATTCTGTTGACTCCTGTTCTTTAGTATATGGACTAATGTTAATGTTATTCTGATTTGAAATAGAACAGTGATGTTGGCGCATAAGGGTTAACAAAGTCCTTAAAGGAGAAGTATAGACAAAGCTTGTTTTGGCTGTACTTCTCCTGTGGATCACAGGAGCGCAGTTTGTTTTGCCCTCCTGTGACCCTTCCACTGTCTGCTGTTGTCACAGGGTTGATCCAGGCTCAAGCAAGATCGCGACACTGGGATCGGGACCTACACCCACCCACATGCCTGGCCTGGCATCTGGCTCAGCCTCTCAGCGAGCCTCTGAAAGCCTGAGCTGGCCGTTGTCGCCCCCTCCACAGATCAACGCTCCAGTGAGCGAGAGGAAGAGCAGAGAGCGTGACTGACAGTCACCAGCTCTCTGCTCACAGAGCTGTGAGAACTAAGTGATCTGTGGTGTTAGATCGCTCGGTTCTCAGTGTTAGAGGCGCCAGGGGGCAGATGCAGCATCGTATTGATGCTGCATCCTCCTAGATAAGTATAAATAAAAGAGAAACCCCATAATTCTCTTTTAAGCTTCAATAATCCCATAATATCAATAAAAGTCCATATAATAATTGTTCTGTCCATCAGATGGATATATTCTGATTATCTGCATTTGTGTTGTTGTAAATGACATTTAATGTTGTTACCTTTTATAGGAATCATTTGCAGAGCTTAGGCGCCATCTAGCGTCCTTTTTTGGTATTGCTTCTGTGTGTATATTTTATTAATAAAGTTTATAACCTAGGAAGTACTTGGAAAGCAAAGTATTCTGGGTAAAGTCTCACAGGAAGAGACACATTCATCATGCTTTTCAGACTGCAAGAGGTCTTGTTTCAATCTCTTACCATCAATCCCTTATTGAACTTAAAAAAGTAAGTTTTACTGTCTCATATTGTACTGTGTATATTTGTCTTTGAAATGTATGCTAAATTTATGGGATATTGTACTTATCAAGGTTTATTCTTGTTATTTGTAGTTTCACCTAGCTTGTTCCAATAAACTGCGATCGAAGAAATATGGTATCATGTTTATGGGATAAGAATGGTTTAGCTGAATGTCCTTGAGACAGAACAGTGAAATTTTTAAGCTGACCTCTGAAGGGAAGATAAGCTGACTTCGGAAGTCTGTACAGCCTGGGGCTACACAGTACCATACAGTCAGAAGCCTTAAAGAAGCAGGCCTGTGGGAGGCAAAGCAAGCAGCCACGCTACACAGAGACGCGCTCTGTCAAGCAGTACCGACACTAGAACGGTCTCTATACAGCAAGACAGCTTCTTCCCCGCAGCCATGTCTCACAGTAGAACATCTTCTTACAAAACACGATCACAAGCAAGCTCATCTAGGTCATCTGTCGCAAATGCAGCAGCTATCGCCCGTTCAAAAGCTGAAGCAGCAAGAGCCAGGGCCGCATTTGCAGACCAAGAGCTGCAGATGAAAAAAGAAAAGGCCCACCTTGAAGCAGAAAGGGTGAGACAGGAACAAGAGAGAGAGCAAGAAAGAGTACGCTTAGAGCAAGAAAGAGTACGCATGGAACAAGAGAGAGAGATGGAAAGAATACGCCTGGAAGACGAAAGAGCTCAGCAAGAGGCATCTCTGAAACTGCAGCAAGCTATCTTAGAAGCTAACATGGAGAAGCTGGCAGTGGAGCGAGATGCTGCCGCCGCCATTGCAGAAGCAGAAGCTCTAGAAGCAGCCGTCTACGATGAGCCAAGAGCGGGTAGCAGCATACCAGGCCTAGAGAAAGAACACCAAGATTCCTCGCAACGCACGTCGGATTATGTCTACCAGCACTGTGACCCAAGCAGCATCCCACAACAAGAAATTAAACATGATGTCAGGGAGCCACTCCAAGTCAAGCAGCAACAAGACGACCTTGGACCCCAGTGCCACAGGCAAGAAAAATCTGACAGTGTTCCAGACGTTCCAGTCCCAACCAAACCCTCTACTCCACAAGGTACTCAACCTTCATACAAACATCAAACACCTGTCTTCACCCCAAAGGTGTATGCAACGAGCCGGTACGAACTGCCAACCGTATGCAAGTTTGAGCCCAGAGAACCTAAAGAAGAGACTTCTATCAGGTATGCCTTTACACCGCACCACAATACACCAGCAGCCTACCCCAATGCCAATCAGGCTACTGTAGACTTTGCCAAGTTCCTGGCCAAACGCGAGTTAGTTACCCAAGGACTTGCCAAATTTAGTGATCGCCCTCAACACTACAGGGCGTGGCGATCCTCTTTCCAGAGTGTTATCCAAGGTCTAGATCTATCTTGCAGACAACAGATAGAACTCCTTGTAAAGTGGCTTGGCAATGATTCTGCGGAACACGCCAAAAGGATCAGAGACATTAATATAAACCACCCTGAGATAGGCCTTACAAACATCTGGAACAGACTGGATAGATGTTATGGCTCACCAGAGGCTATAGAGAGTACACTGTTTAAAAGGATAGAAGACTTTCCAAAAATACCTAGCAGAGGTTATCAAAGACTCAGAGAATTCAGTGACCTATGTATGGAGTTACAAGTTGCTAAAGCAGAAGGTGACTTACCTGGCCTTTCTTATCTTGACTCTGCTAGAGGTATTAACTCCTTAGCTCAAAAACTTCCTTATGAGTTACACGAAAGATGGATTGCTCATGGCTGTAACTACAAACGGAAACACAATGTGCCCTTTCCACCATTTAGTGAGTTTGTGGACTTTGTAGACAGACAAGCAGGAACGAAAGATGACCCCAGCTTCATTTTTCCAGTGTCTTACATCACTTCTGCTGGCCCTAAGCAACTCAGAGCTCCAGTAGCAGTGCACAAAACTAACATTTCTTCCCACAGATTTGCAGAGTCTCAGCCAGAGGATCAAGACAATGACCCAACGAAGTTCTGCCCTCTACATAAGATGCCACATCCTCTTCTGAAATGCAGAGCCTTCAGGACAAAGACCATCCAGGAACGCAAAGCTTTCCTCAAAGATAACAACATCTGTTACAAGTGCTGCTCTTCGTCTACACACTTCGCCAAGGACTGTAAGGTCAGTGTCAAATGCACAGAGTGTGACAGCACAGAGCACCACACAGCTTTACACCCAAGGCCTACTCCAAGAACCTTCCCACCTGTCCATGGTGACAAGGAGCAAGGCAGGGAGACCAAAGACTCTAGTACAGATACCACAGCAATCACTTCACAGTGCACTGAAGTCTGCAAAGGAAGTACAGGTGGCAGATCCTGCTCTAAAATCTGTCTAGTGAAAGTTTACCCAAAGGGACGCAGAGACAAAGCAGTCAAGCTCTACGTCATTTTGGATGATCAGAGTAATAAGTCACTAGCCAGACCTGTGTTTTTTGACATTCTAAACCTTAAAGGCCCCAGCAGCCCCTACTCCCTTAGGACTTGTGCAGGCACAGTGGAAACGGCGGGGAGAAGAGCTGACGGCCTACAAATTGAATCTATGGATGGTAAGACATGCCTACCCTTACCGACCATAATAGAGTGCAACCAGATGCCAAACAACAGATCAGAGATTCCCACACCAGACGCAGCAGCTCACCAGACTCACTTGAAGCACATAGCACATCTCATACCAGAACTTGATGATCAGGCTCAGATAATCTTACTCCTAGGGAGGGATATCTTGCAAGTCCACAAAGTAAGGAAACTGATCAACGGTCCTAAAAGTGCTCCATATGCCCAAAAACTGGATCTTGGGTGGGTCATTATAGGTGATGTTTGCCTGGGAGGTGCACACAAACCGGCATCTGTTAATAATCTGCTCACTAGTACCCTCGAGAATGGTCGTCCTTCTCTTTTCCAACCCTGTTAAAATCGCATCCTCATAAAGGAGCTACCGCACAACAACCCTGTACCTCTTCCTTTCCTAAGTTCCCTCTGTGACAGCAATGCCTATGACAATGACCAAAGCGACTTAGGACACTCAATGTTCAGGAGAACAAAGGAAGACAACCAGGTAGCAATGTCCATTGAGGATAGAATCTTCCTAGAGGTTATGGAAAGCAGTATGGAGAAAGACGTGTCTAATAACTGGGTAGCACCTCTTCCCTTTAGGCCACAAAGACAACGTTTGCCTAACAACAGGGAACTAGCATATAAACGCCTCACTTCCTTAAGACACAATCTGCAAAGGAAACCAGAGATGAGAGAACATTTATTTTCCTTCATGGGCAAAATATTCCAAAATGGCCATGCTGAGATAGCTCCAGACCTCAAAGACTCAGAAGAATGTTGGTACTTACCCATATTTGGCGTCTATCACCCTAAGAAGCCAGGGCAGATTAGAGTGGTGTTTGATTCCAGCGCCAAGCATGAAGGTGTCTCTCTAAATGATGTCCTTCTTTCTGGCCCTGACCTCAACAACAGACTATTGGGAGTACTTCTCCGCTTCCGCAAGGATTCAGTCGCATTCATGGCAGACATACAACAAATGTTCTATTGCTTTCTTGTTAAGGAAGAACACCGAAACTTTCTGAGGTTTCTCTGGTTCAGGGACAACAACCCCTCTGGAGACATCACAGAATATCGCATGAAGGTGCACATATTTGGCAACAGCCCTTCCCCTGCAGTTGCTATATATGGCCTCAGACACTCTGCTAGAGTGGGAGAGTCAGAGTATGGGTCAGACGTCAGACAATTTGTGGACAAGGATTTCTATGTAGACGATTGCTTGAAATCACTACCCACAAATGAAGCCGCAATCAGTCTCCTCAAAAGAACTCAGGCAATGCTTGCGTGTTCCAACTTAAGGCTCCACAAGATTGCTTCCAACAGTAGAGAAGTTTTAGAAGCCTTTCCTGTCCAAGACCATTCCAACGAGTTAAAGGACTTAGATCTAGGCACAGACTCACTTCCCATGCAACGCAGCCTTGGTTTGCTTTGGGACTTAAGATCTGACACCTTCACTTTCCAAGTAAACACAGAAGAAAAACCCTTTACCCGTAGAGGTGTCCTGTCTACCATAAACAGCCTATACGATCCTTTAGGCTTTGCAGCACCTGTCACCATCCAGGGTAAGGCACTACTCAGAGACTTAACCTGTGAGTCGCTAGATTGGGACCACCCTCTCCCCACCGACAGGAAGAACCTATGGCTAGAGTGGAAGGACTCACTAACAGCGCTATCTAATCTTAAAATTCCACGCCCATATGCTCCTCTGTCATCTGCAGATGTTCAGATGCAAAGACTTTGTGTGTTTGCGGATGCTTCTGTTAAAGCAATTGCTGCTGTAGCTTACCTGAAAACCATAGACACTAAAGGACAAAGCCACATAGGGTTTGTAATGGGAAAAGCAAAACTTGCACCACTGCCTGAACACACCATACCCAGGCTGGACACTTCAAGTTTCATTAATGCTCTTAGATGTTTCCTTGCAATCCGAGGCCCAGTGAAACTCATTCGCTCTGACAGAGGATCTAACTTTGTAGGAGCAGTGAAAGAACTGCAAATTCCTTCCAACTTGGACATCCCCAGTGTAAAAAGGTATTTGAGTAAGCAAGACTGCACGTGGATCTTCAATCCACCTCACTCTTCTCACATGGGAGGTGTGTGGGAGAGGATGATAGGCATAGCCCGCAGAATTCTTGACTCTATCTTCCTACAAGTAGGAACTGCAAGGCTTACTCACGAGTGTTTAGTGACATTTATGGCAGAGGTTACAGCCATCATTAACGCCAGACCCTTAACTTCAATTTCAAGTGACTCTGAAGATCCAATGGTTCTCACACCTACCATGTTGCTCACGCAAAAGACTGGTCCTGTAGGTACTCCAGCTGGAGAGTTTTGTGAGAAGGGCCTTTACAAACGTCAATGGAGACAAGTTCAAACTCTTGCCAATACCTTCTGGAGTCGGTGGAGGGAGCAATACACATCTACTCTTCAACTAAGGAGGAAGTGGCACTCAGAAAATCCTAACCTTAAACTTGGTGATGTTGTGCTCATGAGAGATTGCCAGACACTAAGGAACATGTGGCCTTTAGGTCTAGTCACCAAAGTACTGCCAAGCAAAGATAATCTTGTCCGTAAGGTCGAGGTCAAGACCTTTCAACAGAATGAGGCCAAAGTGTTCTTGAGACCAGTGACTGAACTTGTTCTGTTACTTTCTACGGAGGACTCTGTTAGTGACGTCACTTGACGTCAGGCGGGGAGTGTTCTGTCCATCAGATGGATATATTCTGATTATCTGCATTTGTGTTGTTGTAAATGACATTTAATGTTGTTACCTTTTATAGGAATCATTTGCAGAGCTTAGGCGCCATCTAGCGTCCTTTTTTGGTATTGCTTCTGTGTGTATATTTTATTAATAAAGTTTATAACCTAGGAAGTACTTGGAAAGCAAAGTATTCTGGGTAAAGTCTCACAGGAAGAGACACATTCATCATGCTTTTCAGACTGCAAGAGGTCTTGTTTCAATCTCTTACCATCAATCCCTTATTGAACTTAAAAAAGTAAGTTTTACTGTCTCATATTGTACTGTGTATATTTGTCTTTGAAATGTATGCTAAATTTATGGGATATTGTACTTATCAAGGTTTATTCTTGTTATTTGTAGTTTCACCTAGCTTGTTCCAATAAACTGCGATCGAAGAAATATGGTATCATGTTTATGGGATAAGAATGGTTTAGCTGAATGTCCTTGAGACAGAACAATAATATCCAAAGTGCACAGTCTAGTAAATATTCAAATGGAGTCCACTTAGGTCAAGCTGATCCAAGAGTAGAAGCCAACTCTATATAACAACAAGACAAGAAAAGGTTCTGGTTTGAACCCAGCCTGTCCTTCATCTCTGTCTGCTTTTACCTTGGTTCCTTAAAGTGGAAGTAAACCCCCCTATCATTTTCAGCCAAGGAAGCTGCCATCTTTGCCTCTGTTTAATCTTCAACTGCCACAGTGCTGCACATGTGATCCGTTATGACACCAGCCATTGGATGGTTTGACTGTTTGGTTGAGAGCACAGCCAATGTGCAGTTAGCATTCACGGCATGCCTTTTTTTTTAGACTGTTAAATCGATGGGTTTACTTCCGCTTTAATTATACCTGTCTTCCCCCAACCTTCACCTCCTCTGTCCTGAACACAACCAAACCCCATATTTTATGCTTTGAAACTTCACATGACTCTCTGTCTACTCATCAGCTAAACTATTGAACCACAGCCTAGAAGGTAACTTCTAGTAAATTCTTATATCATGTCTACTGCTATTGACCCAAAGGTTTCATTTATTTTTGTGACACAATGATGGTTAGGCTGTGCATTATTCTGGGTAAGAAAAAGACACAACTAATAGGATAAAAAGAGCTAAATTGGACCTAAATATATAATACATTTACTTTTGTTGTTTAGACGCGAAGGTTTATGCTTGTACAGTACAATTGCAAATGGGATAACAACTTTACTTTTCTCCAGAAGGACAGTAATGCAATTTTTGTTCATTAATTTAGCAGTGTAGCCTGAAAACACGCACAGTCCTTCGGAAAGTTTGAGATTTGTCAATGCTTGGCAAAATGGAACATATCTGCAGGCAGCACAAGTGTTTCTGAAAACATGAATTATGAACATCACTTTAGGTTTTAAAAATGAAATTGAAAACCAATTTAAATTCTATTTCAGGACTCAGGATCCACAGCTCTGCAAACGTCACCGAGAGATAGCTTTCATTAAAGTCGCAATTCAAGTGACTCGTTCCAATTTGTTCACAGAGATAGCAAACTTCTAGAATGTGAAAGACTTGTGACTGAGAGTATGCCAAGCTCGGAGGAGAGCTGCGTTATTTGCTTTTGCTGCTCTTCATTTTTTGGAATGACTTTGAAAGCGCAAGTGACATTTAGCACATCAAGTTCCCATTATTGCTACATAAAATGGAAATCACCCCAAGAGAAGGCATTTTACATACTAGAAGTTCAAACAAGAGCTCAAAAAGATTATTGTCAACTGCTGATAATTCCATCAACTTATTTGGTACTGCTGGGTAATATTTTCCTTTTCCTGTTTATCACAAGAAACTAGATCATTTCTGGTGGACAAAATGTGCTGCGATTCTTAACATTCAATGTAAATATAGGAAAATCTCATCATTTGAATTATTATTTCCAACTCACCTGCAAACTGAAAGCTACCTGCATCAGAGACTGAAAGGAAAATGGAGGATGGGGGGGGGGGGGGCTGAGATTATGAGAGTGGATACAGCCACATGGGAGATCAAGTAGCCAAGATGGAGAAATACCTCGCCTTTGGTTCTAGACCACCTGTCCTTTGTAGAGAAACAAAACCCCATTAACAATTCTCAACTTTGCACAGTCACTCAGAATGGGTTGGATCCACTGGTTTATTATTATCAAACACACTCTTGGAACAAATGGGACAGTGCATAGTAGAATGTGCCAGGAAGCAAAAGTAAAATGAGTTGGTGTGCATATCCGTGAAACAACAATAAGGTGTCTATGAAACTTGCTGTATTTTGTGTTATATCCTGTAATTATCTTGTATGTTTGTGCATACCATCTGTTGACCTTAATGTAGTATTTGTTCTTAAAGCGGAGTTCCACCCATTTAAAAGTCAGCAGCTACAAAAAGCGATGCAGGCTCACAAAGCCCCGCTCCTCTCCCCCTCCTCTCTTTGAGGCGCCAACATTCTAACTGTGGGCGCCCGGCTGTGGCTTCACAGCCGGGCGCACACTGCACATTTGCGAGCCGCACTGCGAATGGTCGGGCAATCTTCTGGGACCTGTGATGTGTCCCAGAAGATTGCAGGGAGAGGTGAACTTCTTTTCAGTGCTGTGGAGCCCGGGGAGGAAGTGGGAGCTGAGTACCCATAAAAACTGGGTATCCGCTCCCTCCCCAAAAAAGATTACATGCCAAATGTCAGGGGGTCACCATCACGTAAAGCAGAAGTTCCATTTTTGGGTTGAACTCCGCTTTAAATACATCAATCAGGGGGAAAAAAAAATTTTGCCCACTTGATGGCACTTACAATCATGCAAGATAATTGCGGTATATACTATATAACACAGAATATAGCACATTTTGTCAAGGTTTTGCGGATGTGTGGCACATTCGTTCTGTGAATTTTTTTATACATAAATCCCTTTTTGTTGGTTCACAAATATGCATACCTACTTTTTTTAAATGAATGAATGAATGAATAATAATAATAATAATAATAATAATAATATTTGTATAGCACTACAATGCGAACTGAATCGCCTCAAGGCGCTGTATTCGTGCTTTGTTGTCAAGCTTCTTAGAAGAGGTAGGTCTTGAGTTTTTTCCTGAAGGCCTGATGGTTTTCTTCCATGCGGATGTCGGTTGGTAGAGCATTCCATAGCCGTGGTCCTTGGACAGCGAATCTCCGTTCCCCCTTTGATTTGTAGCGGGATTTGGGAGTGAGAAGGAGGTTTTGGTTAGCCGATCGAAGACTGCGATTGGGTGTGTAGTGTTTTATTTTCTCGAGAAGGTATTGGGGAGCGTCTCCATGGGTACATTTGTGGGTGAGGCAGAGGGTCTTGAATGCGACCCGATTCTTCACGGTTTTTTACTTTTGTTTCATGAAATATCCTACTATGCACTGCCCCCTTTTGTTCCATAGACCTCTTAGTGTCAAACAAACCTTTTCAACATACAAGGTATATAATTGTTAAAATGATGATGATTACTATTATTATATAAGGGGTAATATATATGTTATGTATGATTATGATAACAATTCCAGACACTGGCTATTTTTATCATGATTTGAATTTAGTTTAACACTTGTACCACGCTCCAAGCTGCTCACTTCAAAGTTCCTAAAGCAGAGTACAACTTTCCCTCCATGAAAATCATTTGTTCTAAAAAAGATCACAAGACTGCCAAAATCCTCTAATTGGATTTTCTGGTTCTTGTTTCCCCCAGGTGAAAAAAGTAAACATTTGGCTTTTATTAATGACTTACCCATTTTCCTAAAATAATATTTAATGTGTTCAGAAACAATTATCGCAGACTTCAAAAAAAGTACAAAAAGCCTTAAGAACAAAAGACATTTTTAGTACTTTCTGAAAATGGCCGAATTGTTTATAGATCAAATGCAAAATTATACTGTATATAGAAAAAGGGTCTGATTTATGGAACTGCATATAATCTTTAAAGCTGAACTTCATGCAAATAGCTAAACACATAGTTGAAAAACCTATATGTACCATGTTATACCTGCTGCAGGATTTACATTGCTTGCTGTACATACAATTTACATGGCGCTGCTAGACTTCACAGCCAGGTTGGTGTCCTTACTTGTCTCATATGCAAGAATGAAACACAGTTAGGCTGTCATCCTGCCTTCAACATATGACAGACAGTGAAAGAAGAGCAGCAGCAGACTGATAAGGTCATCGCTCTCCACTCTCCTTCTGTCAGCTTGTTCCTTGTTCACTGCAGCATATTTGATTGGCTCCTAACGCTGCCCCTTTCTTTGCCAGTTTGAGTTCTGCTGTACAAGAGTATCATTCTAAGTCAAGTACATTAGCTACATTTAAAAAATAATTTCATGTTTGTTGTTGTTGTTTTAATGAATGTAATGCTGCATTTATTTGCATTTTTCTTTTCTGACTGGTGTTCCACCTGCAGCTTCTCTCAGCTGGGAACACCTTTCCAAAAGAGGCAACAGCAAGAGGAATGCAGAGGCTAATACATCGCCCTCCCTGCATTCCTCTTGCCATTGCTTGTCTCAGGAAAGTGTTAAAGGCTGAGAGAAGCTGCAGCTATGAATCAGCTGTCTTCTTCATAGCAGTTGTTGGATCAGCCATGGTAGGAGGGGAGTGGACAGGTCAGTACTGATAACTAGGGTTTGAAAGCACAAAGTACTTTTTTACATAGGGGACAGAACTGTAAAATATAAATTCTAATGATATATTGTCTTTAAATGGGAACTCCACTTTTGTTGAAAAAAAACTATAGCACAAAAAAAAAACACAAAGTGCATTAGCTGAATGATGATGAACCAAATCGGCCCATTCAGAATGAGTATGCTATCTGTTTGGTGAAATAAACAACTATAGCACAAAAAAAACCCCACAAAATGCATTAGCTGAATGATAATGAACCAGAGCGGCCCATTCAGAATGAGTATGCTATCTGGTGAAACAAACAACTATAGCACAAAAAAAAACCCCACAAAGTGCATTAGCTGAATAATAATGAACCAGACTGTCCCATTCAGAATGAGTATGCTATCTGTTTGGTGAAACAAAGAGCTAATTCTTCTTAACAAAAGCAGAGTTACTCTTTAAAGCTGTATTAAACTCAAAACCAAACATTTTATATACTGCAGTTTACCAATCATTAGATGTGGTGGCTGCATTGGGTTTCTTTTTTATGCTTTTTGCCTCTGTTTTCACCTGGTGATTTGGTCAGTAACACACCTCCTGTATTACAGTGCCCTCATTCTGGATGAAGGAGCAACAAAGACAGCAGAAGTGTCAGTCTGGGGGGGTGGAAGTGTTAGGTGGACTAGCAGATTTAAATACTCTAACACATTGAATGCAATACAACAATGTATAAATAGTGAGGCTATGGTTCTGCGTTTAATGGGAGAATATTACAGAACAAATTATATTGTTACAGAACAAATGATCCAAATAGCAGGATGTCAGGCTCAACAAACCATTGCTCATCATCAGCTTTACTCTAACTTTTTGTTAAATCCTACTTCTATTAAGAAAATTATCAAAGTGGTATACCGCGCTAATAATACTAATAACTGTGAAGAAACCCGTGAAAAAATTCTGTGAGAAAGAAGCAGCGACACAAACATGCAATATAATCATGTAGAAAAAGCTAATAAAAAAACTTAAACTAGCTCCGCCCAACATGTTTCGTCATACGTGACATCTTCCAGGGGCACTGGAAGATGTCACATATGACGGAACATGTCGGGCGGAGCTACGCGCTGACGTCATCACGCCACACGTGACCACGGAAGTGTGGGTGTTTTAAATTTTATTGTCGGCAAGTGCTTTTTATGATGTTTGTAACATCCAACCAGAGATTTTATACAATAAATCAGCTTTTTTGAAAAACGATAACGCACTATTGGAGCCTTTGTTCTTCTATATGCACTGTGCTTACTTAGGAGATTGAGCTTTCGAGGAAGGGGGACAGACGGTGGCCATATATATCGAGAAGGACGCCCGAGTCTACCTACACACCTTAGAGCCAAGACGCATCTCAGACCCTGCAGAGGGCTATATCTGCAGGCATGTGTGTCCTCTACAACAGGAGGCCTACTCCTTCCAGTCAAGAGTCTCCATTCCTTTTGGTGATTGCCATACGGGGAGCTCCATCTCTTTATCTTGGTGGTGGTGGAAGCTCTAAGAATCTTTTCCATCTTTCTGGATCTCTACCGTCATAGAACTTGTTTTATTTGCCATTTTTCAGAGACTATTTTATTGAAAAAGTCACGTGACCTGTGATGCAACGCGTCGGGAGGAGGAGCTTAGGTGACGCCGTGTGATACACGAGCTCAGCAAAGGAGGAGAAGGGCTGACAGCCCAGGAGCGAAAGCCTGACCATTGACACTTTTTATCTGCACTATATCCACCTGGTACACGAAGATTTCAAAGAATCACCTATAATTGTACTGGCAACATTAAGGGAAGTTTTTGTTTCTTTCTTCCTATATATTTATAAATACCAATAGCGAAGTGGCAACATTTTATATTTATATTTTCCAAAATAGCAGTCTTTTTTTGCTTTTTGTTTCTCCAAACAGTGGGAGTTTAAACCAGCTGTCTTAATTGCTATATCAGTAATGCACCACTGCACTTTTAAAACACCAATCGCCTGGTGTATATGTTTATCTGGTTATCGAAGCAAATAGATTGCATACAATAGGATTGTATGGTGTATGGCACCAACCTTGCAATTAGAGTAATCGCCTGGTGTATCTGCATATTGTTGCAATTAGATTGTATTCAACACTAATTGTCTGGTGTATGGTACCAATCTTGTAGTCAGAGCACCTGTTGCTATGCCAGAGTTCCTTCAATCTTTCTAACACAGCACACACTTCCCAATCATCTTGATTGCTATCACTGAATCGTCGTTCAACTTTTTTTCATTTTACCAACACAACAAATACTTTCACCTATTAAATAAGATTTTATATGCACGTTTGGCATTTCTTTTATAATAAGGATCACATACTCACATATTAATTTATATACAAGGATTGTATATTTTATTTCACACACCTCCAGCACTATATATACAGAGTGTATATATATTTTATTTAATTTTTTTCACTTGTGCACTATTGACCACAATTGACATTGTGGCAATAATTATTTTTAAAGATCTATGCTCACATAATTAAGGTTGAATTGCGCACCATTTATACGCTATTTGTATATCTTTCACCTATTTTCAAGTGTGGGAACACTTTTAATGGTAGCAGCATTTCATTTAGTAATCTTATTTTATTCTATTAGATTTGGGGCTTTTAAATTATATATCAGCGCTTTAGTATACACCAATTTTTATTTTATGAATCATTCTTCACTTTATTAGTTATTATATGTACTATACTGATATTATTACACTTCAGTGATTTATAGTGTGTTAGATTTTCAGTTTAACATTTTGTTCACTAGTTCAACTATTTTTGTTTATTATCTTTACTCCTATTAAGAAAATAATACTTTTACTGTTAGGTGCAGTACTATGGTCAGTCAGTCTGTATCAGCAATCCTCCAATTTCCATTTTATTCAAATAGTAAACCCAACACATGCTATAAAGCTAATGGATATAGTAATGTATATGGACTTATTTATGGTAAAAATAATTTTTGGAGTAATATTTCTTATTAAGAATATTCAAAACTAATGCCTGGTAGAACACTGATATCACAAAATGTTGTTCTGTAATTGTATCTAACAAACTTCTTTGTGAAATATCAGCTCTCTTCCACTTTAAGGCTGCATTCACACCTGAGCGTTTTATAGCTTGAAGCCTGAAGCTACAAAACGCTAGAGGGGAAAAAATCCATTATTCTCAATGGAAATGGTTCACATCTCCACTCTACTGAAGCCGAACGCCTGAAGCCCCGGACCCTTTTTTGTCGCTCAAATCGGGCAGATTTGGGCGTTTTTCTTTTTTTTACATTGGTGACCTTTTGCTCTGCACAAAATCGCGGCACAACGCCGCAATTTGTGCAATTTTCTGCCTGAAAACGCTACGCTCAGGTGTGAATGCAGCCTAAGCCTTGCAGTTTCTTCTAAAAAAAACATTTGCCACAAAAAGACAAGGGATATATACTTACCGCTCAAAAAGCATCCCTCATTGCCAGTATATATGACACCCAGCCTTAACCTAGAAGAGATGGAGGTACCAGTGGAGCCAAATAATCAAATCATATTTGAACTATTGAAGGGCCAGGATCCATCGGGTTATCTTGGAATTTGCCCCCTTATTCTGTTGCATCCATGTTAACCCGAGCATAGTCGGAAACCAGTAGCAACTTACTTCTCAACAAGTAGTACCAGTGTGACTCTAAGTTATTGGCCAAGCATTCCTGCTCTATCACTGTGTAATTTTTCTGAGCCACGGTTAACTTCCAGCTGAGAAAGACTACAGGATACTCCAAGGATGTGATGTGACAAACCAGCTCCAAGTTCCACATCAATGGCATCCATCTGAATGATAAATTCCTTTGAGAAATTAGAACAGGATGTTGGCAAAGTGATGACTTTAGCTCCAGGAAGGCCTTTACAACATTTGCATTCCACTCGACCATGACCAACTTCCAAACTTTGGTTAGATAAGTCAATGGCACTGCCAGGCTAACAAATTTGGGTGAAATTATTTGTGCTATCCCACTATGCTCAGAAATGTACGCACCTGATTTATGGTGAGGGACGGAACCAGGACTGTATAGCCTCCAACACATTGACTTGGGGACTCACCATCCCACTTCCCATGATGTACCAAATGTACTTTACTTTCCTCATGCTTAACCACTAGCTGACCGCCCACTGTCAAATGACGGCGGGACGGTGCAGCTCTTGTGGTGGGCCGCCGTCATATGACGGCGTTAGCTTTTTGGCCACTAGGGGGCGTGCGGGAGGCGCGCGCGCGTGCCCGCCGCGTAGCGGGGGACCCGATGCTCGTGCCCAGCGGTCGCGATGACCGCCAGGCACCCGCGATTGCCCGTTAAGTGAGCAGGACGTGGATCGTGTGTGTAAACACACAGATCCACGTCCTGTCAGAGGAGAGGAGACCGATGGTGTGTCCCTTGTACATAGGGACACCGATCGGTCCCCTCCCCCAGTCAGTCCCCTCCCCCCACAGTTAGAATCACTCATATAGGGTACATTTTAACCCCTGCAGCGCCCCCTAGTGTTAACCCCTTCCCTGCCAGTCACATTTATACAGTAATCAATGCATTTTTATAGCACGGATCGCTGTATAAATGTGAATGGTCCCAAAAATGTGTCAAAAGTGTCCGATATGTCCGCCGCAATGTCGCAGTCATGATAAAAATCGCAGATCGCCGCCATTACTAGTAAAAAAAAAATAATAATAAAAATGCTATAAATCTATCCCCTATTTTGAAGACGCTATAACTTTTGCGCAAACCAATCAATATACGCTTATTGCGATTTTTTTTTACCAAAAATATGTAGAAGAATACGTATCGGCCTAAACTGAGGAAAAAATTTGTTTAAAAAAAAAAAAATTGGATATTAAATTATAATACAAAGTAAAAAATATTATGTTTTTTCAAACTTGTCCCTCTTCTTTCGTTTATAGCGCAAATACCACCAAAATAAAGCTCTATCTATGGGGAAAAAATGATAAAAATTTTATTTGGGTACATCGTTGCATGACCGCGCATTTGTCATTCAAAATGTGACAGCGCTGAAAGCTGAAAAATGGCTTGGTCAGGAAGGGGGTGTTCGTGCCTGGTAGGCAAGTAGTTAAAGTGGTTCTAAAGGCTCAAGGTTTTTTTACCTTAATGCATTCTATGCATTAAGGTAAAAAAACCTTCTGGGTACAGCTCCCCCTCTCCTACATATACTTACCTGAGTCCCGCCTCGATCCAGCAATGTGCATGAGAGCAGCAGCTCTCCCGGGTCTCTCTCTCCTCATTGGCTCAAACAGCAGTAGGAGCCACTGGCTCCTGTTGCTGTCAATCACAGCAGTGAGCCACTAAAGGGATCGGAGAGAGGGGTATCTGCCAATATTACTTTGTAGGGTAAAAAGTGGTGGCACGTCTTTTAATGAGCTCATCCCCTGGGGCTAGGTAGATCAGTGCTCCCACTCAATCCCCCAGCTGGATATGCCTTATTTTAGTCAGGTTATTATAGACCCGGCGTTGTGCCTTCTGTGCACGTATATTCCCTGAGCAGTTGCATCACATTTTCAATTTTTCTTGCAATTGTTAGGTATATTCTAGAACACTCTTGTGAGGGATGGACCCACTCTTTGATTCTTACTTCACTAGCTCAAGCAACCCTAGGGGTCCAGCTCAAAGGGTGAAAACCCCCAGGGATACACCCAGATCATGTGGGGCAGGACTAGAGCTTATTTCCTTAGTTTCCCATCAAGCATGACCTGAAACATAGAAGTCTCCCCATCAAAGGGCAACTTGGTTTCAGGACCATGTACCCCTGTACTGGCAACATTTTTGGGCTCTACAACAATGTCCTTTGAAAATTGGAGGTCTGTACCACCCATCTTGTCAGAACCCTACTCCGTCAAGCTGTCCCACAGTTCTCAGAATCTGGAAAAATCAGATCCCACTATTTATAGTCCAGTCTCATGTTCAACTGTTTCATAACCAGCGGTAATAGATATAGACACCAATGGTTAGGTCCTTGTATCCCCATGGATGCAGATGACCCAGAGTGTCTTGGTCACAGGTCCCAAGTTACCGACCAGAGTGGCCTGTGCAGGGTCACAATACTACCAGATTCCAGTAGAGCTGTGACTAGAATGTGGTTGTTGATTACAGCGCATTCAAAGGTCCCCCACCTGAAAGGGGCTATGCAGTATAGGCTTCTTATGCAAAGAGAGGAGTGTAGAGCCTCACACTGCATGGCATTGCCATATGCATTGTGCCCCAATATGGCCCCGATTATGAAAAATCGTACATTGTTTGGGGCCCCCCTCCTGGGGCACAGAGGATTCAGGTTGCTTCCCCAAAGTAGCAGGGGCTGACTCTTCATGGGATCCTTTAGGCTGATTCCAGGTTTCTGTGAAATTTCTGCAAAAGAAAAAATATTTCCCTTTTGTAGAGACAAGCTCCTTCTGTCTGGCGGGGACAAGCATCTCCTCCATCACTGTATACGTATCCACCATGTCCACCAGTTGGTCTGTAGTTTCCTTGTCTCCATTACACACCTACCATTGCAGGCTGATTGGCAGACATCAAAGATACTGGTCCACCAAGACGTATCCAGCATTCAGAGTTCTGTCAAGGTCTTGGTTCGCAGACCAACTTGGTCAGAACATGCATTTGAGACCTTTGGTGGCTGATTTGATTGGTATTCCCTCTGTGCTCAGATAACTGTTGTCACCCTCTGACAGATTAGAATCTCACATTTCTGATGGTCGAAGACTCTACCATCCTCAGAGTGAAGTCATAATATGCCTTTTACTAGTCTCCTGACAAGAAAGGAGCAATAAGGACAGTGCATTAGAGTCATGGTAAAAAGTGTAAAAACTACGCTATAAATCATCTATCCCTAAAAAATAAACAAATAAATAAATGAACAGTGAGCAGCAATTCAGAACATGAGAGAGATGGTGACGTCAGCGGATCGGGTTTGTTTTGTTGCGTGCCAGCCGACATACCAAACTTAAGGTGCTTATTTACTCATTACTGTGAATGTTACTTTTTATATTTAATAAACCCGCCAATGATTTTACGCTGTGAAGCCTTTGATCTCTTTTTGGTGCCTAACTATTAACCTGCTTACTAAGTGATATCTGGAGTGTGGAGAAGCCCTGAGACGAGGAGAAAGGCCCCGGATGGGTTTTAAGCCACAGGCGTACCTCAACCCCTTATAATAAGGGGTCCACAGGAGCTGGTAAGCAGTTTCTACAGCTGGTGGTGTATTCACTGCGGTTTTTGGTGATGGCTGATGGACACTGCTGTTGATTCATTATCACATTGTTTGTGGTCAACTTTACACAGATGAATATAATTCATATGGATCCATTTATGGACTTTACATTTATTATTTAGCGCAATTCTAATTTTTCTTCCTTCTTTTTTTTTTTCTTTATTAGAGTCATGGCTCTGCTGTCCTCTTAAAAGTTGTCATAAATGCCTCCACTTTGTCTGTGGGTGTCTAATTTTGTAAAACATGGCTTGCCCTGGTGGTTCTAAGAAACAACAATGTCTGGCTAACAACTTTGAGAGAAAGATTGTACTGCCTCAGTCAGGTCTTTATTTATACTGCTGTGGTTTCTTTCATGGCGGTTATTTGAGCCTCTGTGTTTAATTACTTCAATATTTCCTCCATTTATAAGTCAACAGGAACATAACACTATATATATATATATATATATATATATATATATATATATATATATTGTAACATCGGGGGATGTTTTAGCTTAAGGATAGAGCTTACCAGTGAGCTGAGTCCACGCCAGATATGCCGTTTTAAGGGCTTGTAGGCCCACTTTTATTAAAGAAAGAAAATGTCCATAAAACAGAAGAGTTGCCCACACAGGGGTTTCAGCTTTCCACAGCAACAATGTAAGTAAAACCAAAAATACCAAGCCACCTGGCTCTCTTTAGCAGCACTGCTGCTCAGACTTATGCTTCAGCCCTCTCGGCTGTACAGTTCCTGTACACCCAGTACCTCAGCACTCTTTTCCAGCTTCCTTTTTCAGCCCACAGACTTGGACCCTCTGTCTGCTCTGACAGACAGACCTGTGCAGACATGCACATTTCTCCCTTGCTTGCCTGGACTTCTCGGAAGAGTGGAGCCCAGAACCATGGTCAGGTGTCTACAAATAGCCCAGCACACACCTGACCAGTCAGTATGCTGGTGGATCTCAAAACCTGGACCCAGGACTGGGGATTTCATCCCACCCGGATCGCTACGAAATCCTCGGGCTCCAGATCCCAAAATGGATTTTTGTAAACAATGAGGAAACTGAAAAGCCAGTTTCCTCCCAAATAAGCAAATAAACTGGAGCCCCTCAACTTGCCTGGTTGAGAATCCTCTGTCCAAACAATGGAGGGGTACCTCACTACCACAATATATATATATATATATATATATATATATATATATATATATATATATATATATATAGAGCGAGAGAGAGAGATATGTGTTCCAGTTGATTAAATATATACTGTATATTAGACATGTTTTATTCTGCTAATAAAGACAGTTTGTACTTGAGCCAGTGTGTCTCATTTGGCACACATCTTTTCTATTACAATAGCAGGACTTCCATGTCAAAATTTCATACTGAGCTTTAAATGTGCCCCTAGGAGATCAATTTTCTGCACAGACTTGAATGCAGATTGCAAAGCAGAGACCCTCAGGGGACATCATAAGCTGTGCCTTTCATTCCTGAGGAATTGGGGACATTCAGCATTGTGTATGAAGTGTTATCAGTCTGTCCCAATAAATGCTATTATATGCTTTGTAAGAAACAAGGCCAGCATGAGAAAAAGAATTTCAATCACAATAAAACACTTTTTAAATATTCCCTTTCTGTAAAAGCCTGTTCATATATTTAAAGCAAAGCCCCAGATACAAGACAGTTTATAGTTTACATAAAATCAATGTATAATGTGATTTGGTAGTTGTTAGTTAAAATGCTCAAACATACTTTAGATTGGTACTTAATCATGCTATTGTGGATAGAATATGACACAAAAAATAAAACATGTGTAAGCCAAAATTAAATTGTTTACATGTATGAGAGAAAATGGTTATTAGGGGATCCAGACATGAAGATTATTAATCTAGCACAGCAGGCAGATGTGCAAATGGAAAGCATAAGAAAGTTTGTATTCATTTGCACTCTGGTTTAATTCCAAAGTGAAGAAGATGATTTATTTACACCAAGTAAGTTGAACCATGGAAATATGGTAATTGTCTGTTTTAAGTTATGTCTTTGACTTTCAGAAATCCGGCCAAAATCTAGTAATTTGAAGAACAATTTTAAATGTTTTAAGTAAATGTTATCTACACATATTTGGCATTGCCATAAGCAACCAAACATTTGTGACATTTACTGCTTAATGATTATGAGTGATGGGCTATTGTTTCTGATTGTGTTTCTGAATGATTTTTGCTTGTTTTAACCCATATGACTACTGTGCACGCTGTGGCCCCATTCTTTTTTATGAGAAAGCCATACAACTACTTGGAGGATACCATGAGTACCGCTTTTCTATAAAATGGGGCTGCGGAGTACATGTGCATTAGGAGATGGCCTTTTTTGAGAGAAAGGTTGTGTCACTTCACGCAGTCAGCTCAGCGATGATCTCTAGATCAGGGCTGAAGGTTAGCATTTCATCCATTAAACAGTACTCAGGGGAGTGTAGTGAATCTAGTAAATGACAGTACAGTACAGGTACAGTTGTCGTTTAATGTTTGTGTATACATAAGATGACTGTCACTCAACCAGACATTTTTGCATGTTTTTGTCATTGTGTTCTCCAGCTGAAAGGCTAATGTCAGGGGCAAAAATGATTGATTGGATCTACATTGCAGATTTTTGTATGCTCGTTACCTTTCTTTTTTTTTTTTTTATAAATTCTTTATTTTATTTTCACCAAAAAATAGTAATACAATTTTACATGGATGTAAATCTATACAGCGCATCATCTATTTTACACTTATCTTCTTAACAAAACATAACTTAATATGTTATTATTCCAAATAATCAGAAATGATATTATCTTTAGGCTAACTCATCATTAATTCAGCCTTCCATATTGGTAATATAAGACCACCTAGTTTCTATTTTTGTTACGTTTTCCTTAACCCGGGAGCAACCCTGGTTTTCCTCCATATTCTTTCCTCTTTACATTTCTGACCATGCTATTGTTAAAAGCTTACCTTCAGGATGATAAATTAAATCTGGACAAACAAAGGCCTTCTAAATTATATGGGCAGCCCAAGATTATAACTCCCTTATCATTTATATTGATAACATTTGCCATAAACAAATGGTATTAAAGCAGACCTTGCATGGAAGTTCAAGGTCGCCTTATGTTGACCCCCCCCCCCCCATGTGGTCTGACCTCATCAGTGTTCAACTACCCAATTACTTCCTAACTTAGCCAAAACAAAACATTGGAATAAAAATGTAAAAATTATTACCTTATATACCAGGTTCTGGCACACTCACCTTGGCAAAGGTGACATTAGTGGGCTTTCTTGGGGGATCGCTGGGAAGCGGAGGATCCAAAATTCTGCACACCTGCTTGTTGTTTGCATTAGAGGGTTGGAAGGCAGGCACGTTACTGCTAGGAGGGTGCTAGGAGGAAGAATAGAGTGAGATAGAGCTGCAGAGAATCCAACAACACAGCTTGCCTTTGACTTCCAGCCATCGAGGACTGCCCCCCTGTATGCTCTCCCCCACACTGCCCCCCCCACACTGTCCCCCCTGTATGCTCTCCCCCCACACTGTCCCCCCTGTATGCTCTCCCCCCACACTGTCCCCCTGTATGCTCTCCCCCCACACTGTCCCCACTGTATGCTCTCCCCCCACACTGTCCCCCCTGTATGCTCTCCCCCCCACACTGTCCCCCCTGTGTGCTCCCCCCCCCCAGTGTTCCCCTGTGTGCCCCCCCCATTGTTCCCCTGTGTGTTTCCCCTCCAGTGTTCCCCTGTGTGCCCCCCAGTGTTCCCCTGTGTGTTTCCTCCCCTGTGTGCTCCCCCCAGTGTTCCCCTGTGTGTTTCCCCCCCCCCAGTGTTCCCCTGTGGGCTCCCCCCCAGTGTCCCCCTGTGTGCGCCCCCCTCCAGTGTCCCCCTGTGTGCTCTCCGCCCCCACAGTGTCCACATGTGCTTTCCCCCCACAGTGTCCCCCTGTGTGCTCACCCCCACAGTGTCCCCCTGTGTGCTCCCCCCCACAGTGTCCCCCTGTGTGCTTCCCCCCACAGTGTCCCCCTGTGTGCTTCCCCCACAGTGTCCCCCTGTGTGCTCTCCCCCCCACAGTGTCCCCCTGTGTGCTCTCCCCCCCACAGTGTCCCCCTGTGTGCCCCCCCACAGTGTCCCCCAGTGTGCTCTCCCCCACAGTGTCCCCCTGTGTGCTCCCCACCCCCCACAGTGTTCCCCTGTGTGCTCCCCCACAGTGTCCCCCTGTGTTCTCTCCACCCCCACAGTGCCCCCCTGTGTGTTTCCCCCCCCCCAGTGTCCCCCAGGGCCCTCTTCCTCCCCCAGTGTCCCCCTGTGCCCTCTCCCCCTCCCAGGGTCTCCCTGTGTGCTCCCCCCAGTGTCCCCCTGTGTGCCCTCTCCCTCCCCCAGTGTCCCCCTGTGCGCTCTCCCCCCTCCACAGTGTCCCCCTGTGTGCTCCCCCCCAGTGTTTCCCTGTGTGCTCCCCCCCAATGTTTCCCTGTGCAGGTGTGGCTTGGGACGCAGGGGGCCCCATGATCTTCTATTGCCCGGGGGCCCCATCAGTTGTCAGTCCGCCACTGGTTCTGACACAACCTGGAGATGTTTTGGGTCATTATCTTGCTGTAGGATGAACCCCTGACCAAATAGGCATATTCTGGAGGGGGGGAAGGAGGCACAGACAGAAAAAAGAATGGGTTTAGGTAATAATGACATTTTTTATTTAAGCACTGCTCCCTTGACTGATAATGAGAAATTCGTTTGGAATCATGGATTAAAATTTGCCCCTGCAAAATGTTTTTATGGCTGTACAAAAGTACATCTGGAAAATTTATGTTAAACAATATTTAATATCTAACTCTGTCAAACATAATAGTGCTGTTGATAGCATTAGGCATTCTGGCCTATCCAACGCATCTTGGTTAGACCCCCCTGCTAACGTTGGACCCTCTGTCTCTGTCTTTAGGGACCTGATCCTCAAGGACCTAGAGGCTTTTCAGGTTAGGCATGATAGAAATAATAAAGCGTTTTCTGATGGACTTCGCTCTTTGAAACAGCGTAGCGATATTGTTGTTCGCCCGTCCCTGATGAAATTAGTAAAATCCTATCTGACACTCAAACCTATACCCCATGTCAATGTAATCCCATGGCTAAATTCGAAAAGGAGTTAACTGTTATCAATAGTCAGGGTTATAAGGATGGTATTTTGACTAAAAAATAAAAAGCTTGTTTGGTACCCATGGCGCCTTGAGTTCCTGTAATATCAGTGGCGGCTGGTGTTTTTTTTGGGGGGAGTGCGGAAAACAACCACCCCCCCTGCTCGCTCACTGTCTGCCGGTCGGTCTGGCACTTACCTCATCTAGGTGGCAGGTGGCGGGCATCAGGCCATGGGCATCGGGCAGTGGGCGTCAAGCAGCGGACATCAGGCACCAGCTCCTGTGTTCTTTCCTCCATCACGGCGACCGTGCGCCTCCTCCTCTCCTCCTAGGCGTCCAATAGGATCGCTTGTCATTTCAGCCAATTGGGTGACAGGTCTCAAGACCCACTTCCTGATTGGCCGGGAGGAGGATCAGTGTTACAATAGCTAATATTCATTCACTATTGTAACACACCTGGGTGGGCTCTGTTTGCATTCTCTGTGCCCCGAAGCCCACCCTATTTTGAAGCCTATTAGAGCCGCTGGCTCTAATCAGGTGGTTCAAACCCCTCCCCCCATTGGAATCCCTGCATCCGACATCCTGAAAGGGGCCAGATGCATGAATGGGGGGGTGGCGCCCATGCGCCCTAAAGGTTCCAATTAACCCTCCTGGTAGGCCAGTCATTAGTGGCCTGGAATCTATCACTTCTAGGACAAGAAAATACATAGATGGCTTTCTTTAGCCTCCAGTTGCACAAACCTCTTCCTATTTGAGGGATTCATCTCAGGTCATTAAAGTGATTGTAAAGTCTTATTTTTTTTTTTTTAATAAAGATAATAAACATGTTATACTTACTGTTGCAGTGGATTTGCACAGAGCAGCCTACATCTTACTCTTCCCAGGTGCCTCTTCTGTTCTCCTGGCCTCTCCCTTCTGCTGAGTGCCCCCACAGCAAGCAGCTTGCTATGGGGGCACCCAAGCCAAGCTGCAGCTCCATGTGTCCATTCAGACATGGAGCTGTGGTTCGGCATGCCCCCTCTCTCTCCTGATTGGCTAACTGACTTTGATTGACAGCAGCAGGAGCCAATGGCACCGCTGCTGTCTCAGCCAATCAGGAGGGAGAGTCCCGGATGGCTGAGACACTCGTGGACATCGCTGGACAGAGATGGGTCTCAAGTAAGTATTAGGGAGGCTGAGGGGGGCTGCTGCACACAGAAGGCTTTTTATCTTAATGCATAGAATGCATTAAGTTAAAAAAAAATCTGACTTTACAACCTCTTTAAGCTTTAAATGACCTGCGATGGAGGGATAGTTACATTTTTGCCACAACCGATGTGACCTCTCTGTATACTATTATTTCCCATCAGGATGGTTATGATGGGGTTAATAGTTTTCTATTATATTATTTACTATTATATTATATATTTTCTCTTATATCTATAGAGAGAGTTTATATTACAGATGTTAGTGTTTGCTATACAACACAGTTATTTTTGTTTTTGAGGATCATACTTCCTTCAAAATAGAGATGTGGCCATGGGAACCAAGTTTGCTTCCAGTATGACCAACCTCTTTATGGCTAGATGGGATACAGGAATGTATACAGGAACCAGAGATAGTGTTTTGGAAAAGGTACATCGATGTGCTTTTCGTGTGGGATGGTGATATTGAAAGTCTTGATTAGTTTGTCCAGTCCCTTAATAACAACACCTTGGGTATAGTCTTGCAGCATGAGGCAAGCAGTGGTAAAGTCTTTTTTTTTTTATCTAAACATTGAAATTAGAGATGGTGTGATCATTACTACAACCTATTTCAAGGAGACTTGATTGCAACAGTTTAATTAGTAAGGATAGTTGTCACCATCCTTCTTGGCTAAAATCTGTGCCCAAGAGTCAATTTATCAGTTTACGACGGAACTGTTCTCTAAGAGAGGACCATTTACAACAAGCTTCTGTGTTAAAATCCAGATTGATAAAGTGTACAACAAGGATGATCTATTCTAGATAGATTAATGTTGGAAATAGGTGACCAGGTCAAGTGTAATATGTTGCAAGCTAAACCTAAGTGTACGTCTATGAATGACTTTAATTGTGCCTTTGTGATCTCTTTTTCTAACCAATATTACGACAAAGAGAATTTTCCATAGACACTGGAAGGTGCTAAAGAACAACAGGCTTTTAGGTCCCCTGTTGACTGATGCCCCTACAGTGGTGTATAAACAGATAGACATAGAGAGTGTATGCATATAAACAAAAAGTAAATTTTATTGGGGCAATGAGCCCAAAAATGAATTGGGTAAATTGGGTAAATAGGCATACAGTTTTACAAAGAATCAAGAAATATACATGAAAACGTATGTGACCATAGACATGTACATAAAATGCAGAGTTTGCACAACAACTTGCGATATTATCAAGGTCTTTCAGGAAAATGCCGACATGTTTCGGACGGACGTCCTTTTTCAAGGCAATAACAATTCCTGTGTTTGCTCAATAGTACTGTATAAAACAGAGTAAGGGCATTAGTATACAACATATTGTATTAGTAAGTGTAGAGCCTGTCTTTAAACCACTAAATTATATCTTGTGAACATACCGAGACCATACTTTTGTACCCCAAGACCACCGGGCTATTTGGGCCCTTTTCTTCAATGTTTTGCAAGTGAGTACCTTTATCATTTAGTGGTTTAAAGACAGGCTCTACACTTACTAATACAATATGTTGTATACTAATGCCCTTACTCTGTTTTATACAGTACTATTGAGCAAACACAGGAATTGTTATTGCCTTGAAAAAGGACGTCCGTCCGAAACATGTCGGCATTTTCCTGAAAGACCTTGATAATATCGCAAGTTGTTGTGCAAACTCTGCATTTTATGTACATGTCTATGGTCACATACGTTTTCATGTATATTTCTTGATTCTTTGTAAAACTGTATGCCTATTTACCCAATTTACCCAATTCATTTTTGGGCTCATTGCCCCAATAAAATTTACTTTTTGTTTATATGCATACACTCTCTATGTCTATCTGTTTAAGCTTCTCTCAGGGGTATAGGCCGTGTTAATGCACACTAGGCCTTCACAAATATATATTTTTCATATGTGAGAAGCGATAGACCCAGACAGTGGTGTATAGGGGTGCTCCTCCCCTTAGGCTATATGTGGCTCCTAATATTGTTGATGGCCCTAGGAAGCCAAGTATATGTTGGGGTCTCAAAGATTATTTCCCCTGTCAGAGATGTAAGTGTCAATTTCAATCGCAAGCTACATCTTTTATTACTTGTTCTTCTACTAACATGGTCTATCTAATCCAGTATACATGTGGCCTGCAAAATGTAGGACGCACTGTTAGATCTATGCAGGTTAGAATCAAGGAACATGTGGCTAACATTAGACAGGGGTTCCCCGGGTATAGTTTGTCAAAGCATTATGTACATTACCACAACAATAATCCTGAAGGTACTTTGTTTCTTGGTATTGATAAAACTGGAGGGGTGAAAAATAGAATCCCCTAGGGGTGGGACTTTAAAGGCACTACCACATGGACATAAAATAGTAGAAATATAAGGAATATTTATTGAAAAAACATTTCTAAAATATTACATATAGCCGTGGATACAGAATATATACACAAAAAAATGCAAAAGAAGAGATATGACTTCCTTAACCCAACGCGTTTCAGAGATGAATGATGTCTCTTCATCAGGGATTTGTGCAGGAAATGTAATATCTATGAAATTCAAATGGGAACAAGAAGCTTGCGGGTGGTAGAGCAAACACTGCATTCCCAAAAGAGTCTTCAAAAAGGAAACCCTTTGCTGTGCCGGGTACACATAGATGGCTGGCATGAACTGCAAAGCAGTACCTGACCCCAATAAATAATACATAAACATATAGGAGAAGTAAGCAACAAATAAATAAGGAAGTATAGACAATGAATCAATCATGCAAGATCAAGTTGCATAATCATGAGCTAGATAAGGTCACAAATTCCTAACACCAATTGCAACGGCAAAAGGGGGGACCATGATAAATCGTGGAGGGGATGTACAAAGGACTCCATGTGACAGTGTTTACATCATGGGCACGGTATACAGAACAGTAGGCATAGACCGAGACAATATGACAAATATTGATGACATTTGCCATATACAGTACAAATATGTATATATGTGGAAACAAGAGGGAGGGCAGATAAACAAAAAGGGCACAAAAAGGGAAGGTGGTACGAGGGAAAAAGAGAAGACATATGGCATAATGGATTGTATGTATAAGGTAAGAGGAATATGTATCTATTTCTCCATCCCACCTGAATTAAAGCCCTCTAAGAAGGGCTAAAACAGACCGCATCATACACCCCCCCCATTCCGGGGGGGGGTGTAGCTCTTAACATGTATATCCAGTGCAGTTCAAGTTGAAGGAGACTCTTGTTCTAGTCCCCTCCCCTTGGACTGGGGTGGATGTGATTCAGGATCAAGAATTTGATCCTGGGAAATATACCCCGATGGATCAAGGTGGTGTGCCTTTCCAATGGCAGGTCAGGGTTGCAGACCTGCATGCTTCTAATATGTCGGTAAGCTCTTTTCCAAAATTGGAGCTTTGTCTTTGTCTAACTGGAGGTGTAGTCATCTTCGGCGGGAAATTTCTAAGTTTGAAACCCACTGGATATATGACCTTAAAACATCCCTTTTGGGTTGAACATCAATTGTAATGTTAATTACTTTTTTAATAATTGCTAGCTATTATTGTTCCTCAGATTGGTTAGGTTATCAAATAGTTTGATAGGTAATTTATAACAAAACTGCAATGTAATATTGTCCTCCAAGTACAAATATTTTTTATGCTTATAAAATAATTTATGTCCCAAAAAACTATTAAAGAAATGTTGCATCTGTATTGTCATTCTGTGCGAAATCCACAAGATTGCATAAAGTCTGTATTTATTACAGTTATTTTTTTATATCTTTGCACTTTAAGGTCTATATTAAGGTCTTGTATACTAGTGTAGCAATATGGACTACAATTGCAACGAACAGTTATTCTCTGCCCTGTCTGTCTATCGTATTATCCCTCTAGTGCCCAGTGTTATTAAACTGACATCATATTTGTGAGCCCGATCAAAGGGATTGTGGGATTGTAGTTCCAACAGTTGGCAGTCCCCTTGTATGACTATACGTCCGGACTACATATGCCAGGTATCTTTGCTACCATCAAGGAGATTGCTGGGAAGAGCTATGAAAGAAACCAGAGGCCGGCCCCAGGCTCTCTTCTTTCCGGGCCTCGTGTGTGATGGATCTCTCCAAGCAGGGACAGTGAGGTCGCAGCCTACCACGTGGGTGTACATCATTCCTACTCGACCAAGAAGGGGTTCAGCGCTGCCTTCTGCTTATCGGACATATGACCATCACCAACTCGACCGTACAGCAACCCGCGCTCTGTGTTTCACAATCAGGGAGACATCACAAGCGGGTCCGCACCCAGGACATTTATCCAGGGATTGCTAGCTGCAAATTGTTGAATCAGCCTGGTCGTTGTGAGAGGGCAATTGCCCACCTTTGCAAGTCTTTCCTTGGTTGTTTTACTGGGACACTGTGTAAAGACAGCTTTATCTTGGGAGCACTTCACTGCATTTCTATTCGAACACTGTACATAGGCTCCTTTAGCTACAGTCATCATAAGATATACTACCACTCTGTTACTAAACCTTATCAAATATAGTTAATGAGCTCCGACTGCCCGTGAAAACCATCAGATCTGCAACGGGGATATTCTGTCATTGCTGCTTAAAGGGCCCTCATACCATCCTTGTTTAGCATTACCTCTCATTAGGATAAAAGGTTGAACAGGTCAGCCTGGATTCCTATCTAGAAGTATCTAGAAGTATTGTCAGAATTGATGTTTAACTTGCTTATCCTTTCAGGTTATGCTCAAGTGGTATTCCATTGTATATACATACATTTAATACTCTGTTGTTGCCAACTATCTTAACTGGCATTTCTTGATAAAGCATTCTGCTGAGTTTGTGCTGCTATTCAAAGCTCAGTTGGACCATTACCTCCTCTGTATAACAAAATCGTATCTGAAGTATCACAGTAAACATTAATACAATATAAAAGCATTGAGTATTGTCTTATTACTCAAAGGTGCTGCAATGATGTCTGAACCCAGAGTGTCAGGTGGGTTGGAATGTTTACAGGGTCATGGCGATGCAGATGAGCAGGTAAATCCAAGCAGTCCCCAAGGGGGCTGTGCTACATTTGGGGGCTCTAGCCAACCTAGACAAGATCCACAACCTGCGTGGGAGGCTGCTTTGGTAGCTGCGGATGCCTGGAGCAGCACTCAGGGAGCTCAAATGGAGAAAAGCACTGTTCTAGAGATCGCAGGAAGTAAACACACAGAGAGAGATTAGAAATTGGGGGAGAGCTCTGGCCCCAGAACACCGGGCCTACATTGTAGACACTGAAGCTGATTACAACTTGGATTGAGTCAGGGTATTACTGGAGTGGCAAGAAGAGATACCTGTGTGCTTCCAGAGAGAAGAGGTACATTTGCCGAAGGTGTGATTGCTAGAGTGATCCCTCTTAAAGTGGGGGGAGAGCCTGCTGAGTGGCAGCCTTCGCCAATGTCTCAGGAGAAGGTCCCAGTACCGGTGGGAGCTGACTCCCAAGGGGCCAATGCCCCGCCTCTTTCATTTTACACGGATATGAGTCAGTTATTTGATAGTTTGGTGAAGAACAATCCGGGAAATGCCTACCGCAGACAGTTTTTTTTCAGGGCAGCTACCGACTCCTGTAGGGGAAGATGAGTTTGAAACCCGGATGAGCCAGGCTCTGCCAGCCATGGAAGAACGGAGTGTTTTGGAGGCTGTGAAACGACAACGGCTCAGTGAGAGTCTTCGAGGCCCGGCAGCTGATGTGATTCATAATCTGAGGATGGGGAAGAAAACTTGTGTTGCCATGGACTACATAGACGCCCCGTATGCTGTATTTGGAAGAGTTGAAACAACCACAGACTTGAAGTACAAGTTCAACCACACCCACCAGCAAAAAGGGGAGAGCCTGTCTGATTACATATCTCAAGAAGACAGAATGCTGCATCAAATTATCCTCAAGAGGGGTATTGATCCCAAAGATGCTGATCAAGCTCGTCTAGACCGAGTTCTACAAGGGGCAAGGCCAAGGGGGGCAAGGCCAAATTACTTTCGGGCCGAGTGTCCCAAGGCTGGCATCAGCTCCCAATTACTTGCGGATGTTCTGAAGGCCTTACAGAAGTTACTCTTCCCAAAACAGGCTGGTAACTTCAGGGGACCTCAGTGAAGGAGCTAGTTGAGAGTCCCGAGGGAAGACTGCGCTCCAAGGCCAAGGAAAGATCTAAGAACAAGACCTTTTTTATCCCCCCTCCTCACCAAAGGAAAGACCTAAGAAGAAAAAGAGACACAAGCCATCTATTGCCCCTCCCTTTTCCTTGCCAAGGAAAACAACAGAAACTAAACCCTCAAGGAAAGAGGCAGGAAATCAATGCACACCCTACTGAGCGAGTAGTTAGACCAACTCCGTCACCCCCAAAGAGATTGATTAGGGCACAAACTATAGAGTCACCCACTGGGAATCTGCTAAAGAACTTAGTGGGGCCCTCCTCTAGAGTCTCGATACAAGTAGAGGGAATCTATACCCAAGCCCTATTGGATACGGGAGCCCAAGTGACGTAGCTATACCGAGATTTCTATCAAAAGTATTTAAAGCATATTATGTAAACTTGAGGAGTTAGAGATATGGGGCATAGGGACCCAGAAATACCCATACGATGAATACATCCCCATCAAGATAACCTTTGATACTTTTGCTGGGAAACCAGAGACTTTTGACACAATGGCCTCCTGGGGCAGGCCGAAATTCTTTGTTGATAGGCACCAACACCAACCTTGTGAGGAGACTGCTTACTCCACTAGCCTTGGAGGGCGCCCCAGTGGGGAAAATCCACCCTCAACTGAGACAGGCTTTTCAGCAAGTGTTACAGGAGAAGAAGGCCCCCGTGGAAGGAGTAGGAAGACTGTGGCCATTGGACACTCACAAAAAGGTTTTGCAGCCGGGTGAGAGGGCCTGCTTGAAAGCCACTGCTAAGCTATCCTGGGATCAGCCAGGCCCTTATGAGATGGTGGAAGCTGAGTCAGCAGAGGATGATGTTGGAATAAAATTGGTGCCAGAGGTCATACCCACTAGGGCATTATTGAGAAGCAGAGGTGAATCCCTAAAATTAAATATACGCTGCGCTGGAATGGCTATGCACTAGAAAATCTGTATCTTAATCTATAGTTACAGATCCACAAGAATATAACAAAGTGCATAAAATAGTAAACATACAACTGGTGTAAAGTGCAAGTGCAAAATATAGCAAAAACAAATAATGTGCACAAAATCTGTAAACGCACAACTAAAACGCATAGATAAATATAAAGTGCCAAAAAAAACTCTGTGAGGTTATATGGACCCTTTAGAGTTACAAGGTGCCATGCACAATAACACACCAAAAAATAAAATATCAATAATAATAATAATATTAGATGAAAAAAGTGCTAAATGCATACATATGTGATAGCAAACATGTATAAAAGATTTATAAAAAATGCAAGTGCATAAACCACACAAGTGTCTCTATATTATTAAAAAAACTGTTCTTTGTGGCAGCCTGTGTTGGACTGTGATAAGAAACACAAAATGTTGATTGATGGGAAACTAGATGCAGATGATGTGATCTCCGGTGATCATACTATTGACATGCTTGTTACATCCAACCGTGGCTCTGAATCATGCATAGGTGAAATCCGGGAACCCCTTATGGTAATAAGCTCATCTCAGAGCGTGTGACCAGCTTTTACACTGAGTCAAAGCATGCATATGTGGTCATTAAGGGGTCTAGGAATCTTTATGCTTCCCCAATTGTGGTAGTGAGAAAGAAGAATGGGTCCCTCCAGATGTTTATTGATTACAGCACCTTGAACCGGAGAAGTATGCCAGATCAATAAACAACCCCTGCATAGAAGAGGACCTACAATGCCTGTCAGGGGCCAAGTGGTTCAGTGTGCTGGATCTGAAGAGTGGATACTACCATATACCCATACATCTGGATGACTGAGAAAAGACGGTCTTCATCAGCCCTCTATGATTTTTCTAATTTGACCGAATGCCACAATGATTAGCTGGGGCTCCCGCCAGTTTCCAGAGACTGATGGAGAACACCGTGGGGGATATGAATTTGGTAGAAGTACTGATGTACCTTGATGATATCATCGTGTTCGGCAGGACGTTGGAGGAGCATGAAGCTCAGTTGGAGAAAGTTTCCAACTGCTACACACAGAGGGGCTGAAGCTGTCGTTAAAAAAATGCCAGTTCTACCAGACCTCAGTTACCTATCTCCGGTATGTAGTCTCAGCCAAAGGGAAAAGCTACCGTCAGAAGTTGGAGGCCTTCACTTCTTTGCTCTGCCTGAGCACTGTCACTTAATTGAGGTCATTTTTGTGATTCTGCTCCTATTATAGGATATTCGTGAAGAATCTCTCACAGATTGATTGACTGTTGAATGAACTCTTACAGAAACAGACGAAAGGGGATTTGGACAAAGCCCAGACGGGAGGCCCCAGGAGGCCACGTGAATCTATTCATGAGCAATGGACGTTGAAGGGTGAAAAGGCTTTTGAACGCCTGAAGGGGAGCCTTGTGGCCAAGCGAACCCATCCAAACCCATCCAAGCCTTATGAGTTTCACGTGGATGGCAGCAGAGATGGCCAAGAGTCGGGGAGAACACTCCGCCCAGTAGCTTATGTGAGCCGCAGCCTCACCCCTCCTGAGAAGAACTATCCTGTACACAAATTGGAGTTCTTGGCCCTCAAGTTGGCTGTGGTGGATAAGCTACATTATTACCTGTACGGGGCCACCTTTGTGGTGAAAATGGATAATAACTCTTTAACTTACCTACTGACCACTGCCAAACTGGATGCTACTGAACTTCGGTGGTTGGCCGCTCTGTCCGAGTTTCGGTTCAGTCAGAAATACCGGCCAGGAGTTAGAAATCGTGATGCTTATTCCCTTTCCCGAAAACCTCATACCACAAATGTTGGTCAGAAGAGTTGGGTCCATTTGCCCCTAGAAGGAGTGTTAGCTGTATTTTAAGGAGTTGAGCTTAAGCACAGAGGGTCAATAGGAGCTGAAGCTGTAGGAGTCACACCTGCTGGTGTGCCCAAATATTACTGTGATTTGACACAAATGCGCAACCAAGAATTGCCCCAGTTGACAAGAGAAGATATGAGGCGGGACCAACTGGAAGACCCGTTGGGAAATGTTATGAGGAAGTCACTATCTATTCGGGACCCTCAGATGCTGTTGAATAGTTCCATTACGGGAGCCAAAGTGGTCCATAGAGAATGGGAACAAATACAATTCGGGTCCATCTGAAGAACCAGAGGGCATGAAAAGCACTGACTAAAAGTGCTGACCGTACTACATGATGATCATGGACCAGACAGAACCTTCAAGTTAGTCAGGGATCGATTCTATTGGCCATCCATGAGAGCTGAGGTAGAAAGCTACTGTCGCTCTTGCATCAGAGAAAGACTTGACCAGGTAGAGCAGCCCCAATAGGCCATCTCCAGAGTCAGGGACAAATGGAGTTGGTGTGCATTGATTTCTTGTGTCTGGAACCTGACTTGAGTGGACGGAGAAATGTCCTGGTTGTGACAGAACATTTCACCCACTATGCCCAAGCTTTCCCCACTCGGGTCCAGCAAGCCAGTACTGTCGCAAAAACCCTAGTGGAGAAGATTTTCATGCATTGAGGGCTGCCTCAACATCTACACTCAGACCAAGGTCGGGACTTTGAGAGCAAACTAATCAGAAGATTATGTGGACTTTTAAGTATATAGAAATCCAGGACAACTTCTTACCACCCTCAAGGGGATCTGTGACCTGAACGTTTCAACCGTACCCTGCTGAATATGTTGGGAACACTTGCCCCAGAAAAAAAACATTGAGGAAACCATATAGCTGCAGTTGTTCATGCATATAATAGCACCGTGAATGATTATGCTGGGTACTCCCCCTATGGACTAATGTTTGAAAGAGAAGCTCGTTTACAAGTGGATTTGGCTTTTGGAACATCGTTAGATCACACCTCTCAGGCCTCCTACCGGTGGTATGTCGACAGGCTCCAAAAGAATCTGAAGATTGCCTATGAGAAAGCCAAGGAAGCATCCACCACCAGAGAACAGAAGAGCAAGAAAAACTTTGATCTCAGAGTTGGGTACAGGATCTACAACCCGGAGATCGAGTGTTGTTATGCAACCTAGGGGTGCCTGGGAAGCATAAACTGGGTGATCGATGGTGCTCTCAACCTTACATTGTCTGTAAACAATTATCTGGACTTCCTGAGTACCAGATTTGGCCTGAGGGTAAGACTAGGCCCCTAAAGACTTGGCACCGAAAACCATCTGCTGCCTATATCCAAGGCTGTCCGAGTCCCCCCATCCTCCTGTCAAGAGACTTATCAGTCCCCTGCGCTGAGGCCTAGGGCTGGAAAAGCCTGCCACCTGAAGAGGAGAGCAATGAAGAGGAATTAACTCTTGATTGGTTATGGATTTCCCCTCTTGAAGACAGTCCCACCACTCAGGGGACACCTTCCGTGAGGGAGACATGTCCTCCTCTACCAGAATTTGAAGTTTTAGATTTACACCCACTAAGAGGAAATGAGTATGTCAAGATGGAACCCAATGAGATACCCAATGTGCCAGAGACCCCTGGTTCCCCCATAAATTAAGTAGAAAGAGAGACTGTTCCTGAACCAGAGCTTGAACTGGAACAGGAACCAGAGCTTGAACGGGAACTTGAATCAGAGCCTTAATCAAGTCTTAATCAAGCTTTTATTCATCAGTTCATAAAATGTTCTTCCAGTCTTCAGTACTGGCAGTGCTCCATTGCCCAGGCAAGCCTCTTTTTCTTATTTTGCCATCTTAGCAATGGCTTTCTCACAGCCACTCGACCTGTCAAACCTCAGTAGCTCAAAGTCTTCTCTTCACAACTGAAACTGAGACTTGCTTACTTCAATCAGTGTTAAAGTGGTTGTAAACTCTTACAAACCACTTTTCACTACAGCTAAGCCTATAATAAGGCTTATCTGTAGCTACTGTGGATATCTCCTAAACCTGCATGGTTTACGAGGTATTAACTGTATCAGCGTCATCGGCACATGCGCACTGAAGCAACGGTTTGTTTGTGCCATTGCTTCAGCTGATGTGCCCTCACCGGTGCCCTGGCACCTTGGCTTTATTTTGCAATGTATCTAAAGGAAAGTTTTACACTTTCTACGGTTATAATGGTCTGTCTGTCTTCTTTTGTAAATTGCCTTATTCTCTACATTTTAAGAGCAATATACTGCTTCCTGCAGTAAATGCTATCCAAATATTGCTTAAAAGCTTAGGTTCAGCCTGATGTGGTGTGAATTTAATCAGTTTTGTAGTCTCCGTCTCCCTTCCTCTTCCTTTTTTAAAATCCTGTTGGATTTGCACTGCATATATGTGAACGGCCTCTGTAGAAACTCATGCATTCTGGAACACATCAGAAATTGCATGTGTGAATCATGGCTAAATGATAAGTTCAGCTTTTGGAAAAAAAAAAATAAATGCACATATGTCTGCAGAAAAAAAGTGCATTTATTATTTTTGCTCTCAGGAACCTGGAAAGCATTGCACCTGTGATCAGTAGATCCTAGGTGCAATGCCAGGCTCCTGCAGACTTTCTCGTACCTCTCGTACAGACAGTTACCAAAGAGCAGGAAGAATCAATGAACTACGAGAGTGCTCATCAGCGTTCTTGCAGTGTATTGAGAACTACAAGCTGTCTGCCACAATGACAGATGTTAGTTGTAGTTCTTTCATTAACAGAACTTTGTGAATGAATGATGCGGTCATGTGGGCCGCTGTCACAGGTAGAGAATCATAGAGGGGGAGCTGGCTGTTGGAGCATGTTACATATTACACCCTAAATATGGATGTAATGTATAACATGCTCCCAAAGGTGAACTTATCCTTTAATTTACTTACATTGCTGCAGAACAACTGTGATTTGTTAACCCATTACTTCTTCCTTGAAATAGGCCTTTTTTTAATAACTCTAAAATGTACATTATTTTTCAGTTTTTGCTAACCTAAACTTTTTTTTTCACCTCTGGCAGTTTACCATTTACCTTTGCACCCTTTCAGGAAATTCACTGGACTTAAACTGTTTACATAAAAAAAAAAAATAGAAAATTAAGTGTGTTTTAAAACTTTTGAATTGTAGTGTATTGTATATATACATAAGGTCTTTGAATCAGAACTGTTTCTGCTGCAGGCCCCCAGAGCTCTTCTTATAATGTTCAGTTATGCACAGTATACTTCAAGTCCCACTTACTTCCTATTGTACCCTCCTCCTGCGATGTGAGGTTCATGCTTACAATCGTCTCTTCATTGCCACCCCTGCCATTTTCTCCCTGTCTTTGTCAGGAAAATCATGGTTCCAGGCGACTGATTGGCGCGCGCCGGCGCGCGCCGACGCGTGGTGGTGTGCGCGCTCCCGTGAGCGTGTGCTTGCGTGCGCGCGCGCGCGCGCTGGCGTCCGAGGGCGCGTGCCCTGTGATTCACATACACCTGTGTGGGCTGTTGGCGCCAATCGGCCTATTTAATCAGGCAGCACCTGCTGGCTAGTGCTGCCTGATCTTCAGTATACCTGATACCTTGCACCAGCGATTTACCTTGTTCCAGTGATCTTCCAGTGATCTATTTGTTCCAGTATTACACCTTGCTTTACCTGTGTGACCCCGGCTTACCCTTTGGACTATTCGGATCTCCGCCTGCCCTAGACCTCTGCTTGACTGACCATTCGCCTGCCAGCTCCTTTGTACTTTGCCGTTTGAACGTTGCCGACTTCTGCTTGGACCTGGACTTCTTATCTCTCCTGCTCAAGGACCTGCGTCTGCTTATCCTGTATCACATCCGGCTAACAGTGAGTTTCACCATCTGTATTCGGAACCCCATCACCATCCCTCTTCCGCTGAGTGATGTGTGTCTACCTACCATTATTCCACCTTGCTATCAGTGAACTTTGCATACCGGTACCCCATCCTGCCATTTGTGAATCCTGCTTACCTGTGCTTCATCTTGCCACCAGCAGAACTCCATCACCAACTTCCGGGACCCCTCTATCAGGCTCCCTTACCCTTCCTGACTCCTGTGCCTCTTGTACCCACCTCCAGGGGCCGTAAATCGGATCCGTACGGGAGACCTCCCTCTGCCCAATTGGACTCATCTGTCAGGTACGTGCCAAGTCTTTCAAGTCCAAAGTTTTCTTTCTTCAGCCATTGGTTTGCCATGGGTGACATGATTCCTACTTATGTGCATGAGAGTTAGATCTTCCCGGCACCTGGCTTTTATCCTCTGGCAATATTCTGGTATTGTACACTGTACTGCAAATGAGACGTTGTCATGTATTCAATATTTCAGTTCATTCAACCTGAGAGAGTATGGCACAGTTCTCAGTGTTTGGAGTTGTTGAACTTGCCTCCTCTGAGGAATTGAGGTGAGGTGGGAGAGGCATTGGTCCTCCATGCAGAGTAAGTGGCCTTAAAGTATGTGTTCCTATGGAAACTTGGATCATGACGTGAGAATACTTAAACTTTGAAAACATTAGTTGGTTCTGTTCATTTGGCATAGACTTAAAAAGTAAAAATAAGTTTAAAAGTTAACTACATGAGGTCCTTTCCATGGCAACCAAAATCATGTAAAGTCAGGAACACAAAAAAGGCATGTGACCCAAGGTTGTGAGGGCTATCTATAGTGCTTGTGGAGATGCATTTGGAGAATAATTCCTGTTCTGTAGTATTGTGATCACTACTTAGAGAAGGTTATAACCAGGGGCGGACTGACCATTCGGCGACTCGGGCACTTCCCGAGGGCCCCGGGCCACTAGGGGGCCCCATCAGAGTTGCCAGCCTCAGTAAAACCAGGGACAGTATGTAAAAATCTGTGTTTTTTTTTTACATCTGTTTCTGAAATGTCCCTTACCGACATCCTTTTGGTCTAAAAATCCAGAGATTATAGCTGCCCCGCCTCTCCAGTACTTTCTCAGCCAATAGAAACATGTCTGTGTATACTGTGTGTACATGTCTGTGTATACTGTGTGATTGTATACTGTGTGGCCCCATAATCTCTGATTGCCTGGGGGCCCCATAATCTCCTATTGCCCGGGGGCCCCATGAGTTGTCAGTCCGCCCCTGGTTATAACTCTACAGTGTGGTCAGAAGTGCCATTCATCAGCTGTTATCAAGTATAGCAAACTGTTAAACAGAGTTGCAAAGAACATTCTTGGTACTAAACCTACTGACAAAAGTATTGTCTTGCAAGTAACAGTCTAATGACTTGATGGACTTGTATACTTTTTAACTCTATGTATTAAACTTTCCCCTTCAAGCCTGCCCATCAACCCCCACAGATTAAGTTTAAGATCCCTATCTCTTGGGACGCAGATAAATCAGGCAATTCTGCTCAAAAAGCTTATAGAATAAAAGTATTAAACAAAGGCATGCTGCTAAAGCATAGAAGAAAGGCAAGCTTATGCATTTGCATAACTTATTTGTTCATGGCTAAAAATCTTTCATTGCTACTGAAAGGCATCATAAATACACAAAAGACCACAGATATAATAGGCTATAGACAAGTACATGTACAATAAGGCTAGCCAAAAAAAAAAGTTACTGAATTTTATGAAACTTAGCATCATATGCAATCCTTTATTTGTTAATACTAAATTGAAATATAAGAATAAATGAATAACAGAGCTTAATCCATCAAACATATGGGAATGGTTCTCTGCTTGTTTCCATCACATTTGCAAGACTACTGTAAAAACAGAATGTGAATCATACTGCACATTTAAAGACACATGAACAACAATATTTTTTGTCCAGGTTGCAGGTTTGATTAGTGACACACAAGGGAAATAGTTATACCAGGTATCCTGTAACAAAGATAAATGCCACAGATGATTTTTTGGCTCTCCTTTCCTAGAGGGCAGTATTTATTATAACAGCACTTGTAGGTAGGTGCCTAGGGTACTTGGGGGAAAGCTTGTTTCTTATTTTGTTTCCTTATTCTGCCCACCTCTGGATATTTTTGTGTCCAAATCCTGCCGTCGAAACAATATTGGAGTGCCAATGCACCACAATGGACCAGTTGAAGATGTTGACTAAATCCTTTGCTATTAATTGGACTGTAAAGTGCTGCTATTATTGCTAAAACTACTAATACTAAATTCTGACTACATAGTAATGAAGAGCCTAACTCCAGGCAGAGTGTGCTTTTTTTACCCTTTACATCACAGGCTAGCCTTTAGAGAGAGGATGTGGAAGTACAACATCTGAACTGTTGTCTTCAATAGATATTCCCGGTTATGGTGGGGGAGCTTGCAGTGCTGCTCCCACTATATGATCTGGTGACAGCTGAGCGGAGCTTGTAAATACCTAAAAAAGCAAGAGAACACGTAACACAGTTAAAGTAAGTCACAGAAAATATCAAGGTAAAAGAAAATGTAAAAGTTACTGCGCCTGGAGTTGGGCCTTAAAGTGTTACTAAACCCAGGACCCTGTATTCACTATATCTGGTCTCCCACAGTACACAGAACACAGAAATGCAATTATTTTAGTAAATATAAACTGATAAATACCTTTTTCTCATCAGCAGTATATAGCAGTCTTGTGACTTCTATCAGTGTCTGGTTAAATGCATAGGATTTACCGCTTAGGGTCCACAGTGAGTATAACAAGCATGCTTTAGTGCATATACAGACTGATTTTACTGATGTGGGTTTAGTAACACTTTAAGACGCATTTTGTAGGTACAAAGGACTGTGCCACACAGTGTATTTAGCAGGTAGGCTCAGCTTCTATTTATTATTATGATACAGGATTTATATTGCACCGATAGTTTACGCAGTGCTTTACAACATAAGGGCTGACAGTACAATTACAATACAATTTAATACAGTAGGAATCAGAGAACCCTGATCGTTAGAGCTTACAATCTATTTAACCTTGTCTGTTTGCCTTTTCTGACTGCATATCTATTTCTATGGCTTTAGTGGGGCTTCATCTGGTTTGTGTAGGTTTTACTTTTTAGTTGCACCAGGTGAGCAGATATGGGATCCAAAAGATACCTTTACAAGTTTGTTGGGGGAGCAAAGTTAGCTGCTTATTAGTAAGTTGCACATTAACCCCTTAAAATTGTGCTTTTTTGTTTAAGGGAGTTCTTTTTTTCAGCCACCCTACTAATACACCTTTCAAGTGCTGATGGATATAAAAGCAGGTATCAATGTACCATGTGACTGTATGGTCACAGCCATTCATATGATTAATGCACTGACCTGGGTTATTTCTGAGTTGGAAATGGGACTTTTTTATTTTACAAGAAAACTTGAAAAAGCAATTCCTTCAGCCCCAGCAATAAACACATCTGTCCATCTGTACTTATATTTTTCAACTATTTTTTTTAAATTATTCTCATGCACTTATAAGAATATTTAAGATATTGTATTACAGTCACATGGATGTTCTGTACTGTACAAAGAGAAATATGGGAATATTTTTTTTAGCGTCCCCCATTGAAAATGTTGGTAACACTGATCTTTCAAATGCAATTCTTTCAAAGTTACTGGCCTAAAATAAACATGCAGCAGATGAAATCAGGTAAACTCCTGATGTGCATGTTTATTCTGTTCAAAAAGTACCAAAGCCATTAGATCAGCATGACAACCAGGGATCTAGCATTTTCAGCAGCGGATGTGAGCAATGGCAGCTTCCATATTTCTGTTAGCACAGGTTTTATTACAGTACTTCATTTGAGTTGAAAAAAAAAAACAATAAAGAAACGTAATGATATTTATTTGCACTAGATGGCAGCATTGTTCTTAATATTTTTTTTTACCCACTAACATCTCTTACCTTTTCCTTTCTTTTACATAAAAATAATAGTGCAATCAATGTGGATTGAAATAGGATTTAAATCATACCAATTTACGGATATCAAATTTATAACTATTGGCAGCTAAATAGATCTCTTGGCCAAATAAACAAAAACTTTAACTTAAAGAACTATCTGAAATAAAGACTATACACCTTATATTTCTCTGCTTAAAAAAAAGATCCAATATTTATTTTCATTTGTTTACTAAAGTATGTAAAGAGGAAGAGAAGTCTTTAATTTAAATAAATAAAATTAAAATGTAATATACATAAGCTGTATTAATATATTCAGGGATAGCAAGCACCTTTCAAGTGTGCATTTCTTTCCAAATATATATAGGGACCTTTTCACTGACACAATCAAGCTAAATGGGGCATTCTAACAGTCACTAATACAAAGACAATTTCCCACTGACCAATGGAAATGGGGCTTTCTACTGACCACCATTGTTAAAGGTCTTTTACACGAATAACCAATGTAAGTAGGGCATTTTAACTTACCTCCAATGAAAAGTAGCATTTTCCAGTAGTTGAAAAAAGGAAGAAATAGTTGCCTGCGCTATGGTGTATGCAACAAGAGGATAAATATTTTCAAACTCTTATTAAACAATGGGCTGCTGCTGATGTATAAGATAAAGGACCTTTTAGAATGATACAAAAATGGTTAAACTCAGCACTGCTCCTAAATATACAAGTAAATTAGTGAACAATAACATATAAAGTGCCTGTGCAAACATATAAAGTGCAATGAAAAATAGAATAGATTATATGGTGCAAAACAGATAAAGTCCTTTGGCGCAAGGTGACGTGTCCACTTCGGTCTGTGAAGATAAGTGCCACTCCGTGCTCCCCTCCTGGGTCCCCACTCATCAGAAATAATCTTTAAATATGCAAGGTCTTTATTCTACGGCTCTAGTTGAGATGTCTCCCATCAACCATAAACTTAAAGGAATTCCAAAATATTTAATCCACATGACTAGCGATGACTCCAATGTGATGATACAAGTATATCATATGCCAATGAAGAGAGAGATACTCATAGTGTAATGTTGCCAAAATATATTGTTTAAAAACATAGAAACGCACTTACATTAAAGGAAAGACATACAGGTATCAAATCATGCTGCCAGCCGTCACTGAACCTCATGTGTGTGGTCCCTGCTTAATGCGTTTTGCCCCTCCCACTGGGCGTTTTCAAAAGCTAGGGACGGTCTTGATTGGCTGCCTTATATGTATAAAGTCCCGCCCACTACACCCAAACCCTTCCACTAACTACGTTGTATGTTCTTGCACTTCCAGTTTACACAGGAAGTGTATTGGCCGCCACTGGCACTTTATATATTATTGTTCACTAATTTACTTGTATGTTTAGGAGCAGCGCTGAGTTTAACCATTTTTGTAAGTTTCCAGAAGTTGCCAATGTAATAAGGGTCTTGCCTATGTCCATTAATGTAAAAATAGGGATTTCCATTGACCATCAATGTAAAGGTGGCATCTAAAGGGGCTTTTTTTTTTTGAGCTGCAGTGTGCGAAATGTTACTTTAAAATGTTGTTATGAAATCCTATGATTTATAGTTACACGCTTAGATCAAACAATCTACCAAGGATACTTTTTGACACAGATGGATGGTGCTTTAGGTATAAGATGTATGAAATAAATTACCATAGTAGTAGTATGTACTGTTACCTCTCTTGACAATTTGGCCCTGGAATTTTAGCAAAGTCACTTTATTAAACAGAATGCTGCTAATATGTTTAGGCTCCATGCACACTAGCATTTTTTTTTAAGCTAAACAAACGTTGGAAAAAACACTGGATAAAAAACGCTGGTAATAGCTTTTTGCAGTAGCATTTTAGTAGCATTTTTTTTAACTTGAACTTGGAGGTGCTGAAGTCTGGTGAGCAGAAGCAGGGAGTCAAGTCACAAGCAGAGTTCAGTAAGAGCAAGGAAGATAGGTACAGAATTCTGATCAGAGTTCAGATAAGAGACAGGCAAGGATCAGCAATGTGCTGGCAGCAGAGTAAAAACAATCAGCAGGAAGAATCTTAGTCAAAAGTCCAGGTGAAGGTCGGTAATACAGATAAGCAACAGATATAAACAGGCAAGGGAAATCCAGAGAACAGGCAGGGTCAGTAACAGGATCAAGCAGGCTTTCAGGAACACAAGTCACAAAGGTAAAGTTGAAGACCATCCAGTGAGGATACTAGGCAGGCCTTGAGTTCAAAGAGGCTGCTGGGCACCAGGATCTGCGGGTGCGCCTGTGCATCCACATGCACATGTACTCATCCTTGCATATCCAGTTAAACAACTATGCTCATATCTCTGTGTACGTGCATGAAAATGAGAAAGGCCAGCCTGAGGTTCTCGACAGCGTCAGTGTGAGGATGCCCTGGTGTGAATAGCTAGTGGAAGGAAAATTGCCCCAGTGTTGCTAGTTAGTGGTAAAAATCCCTAGTAGCTGGTGGGGTAAGAACATGTCCTTCCATATAAGAGGATATAGCTTTCTGAGCCAAGCTGTCCATCATCTAAGTTAATAGTCCGGACTTGGGTCAAGTAGTCTACCAAAAAGATTAATGGGTGGACAGCTTGGCTTTGTGGCTGCTGATTTACATATATGGTGGCTAGCTTGGCTCTTTGCCCGCCCATTAATTCTTATGGTTGAACATGTCCTGGACCCACAGGACTGGGGATTTCAGATCAAATATAAGGAGAGTTCCTTAGAATTCATGACAATTAGGGCTCATTCATACCTGCAACTATACTGTGGCCCCTCTGAAAAGTGATCTATGGTGGAACTCTTTACAGAGCATGTTTGGCAGGTAGTGAGGAATCAATTTGTTGCCACCTCATCGCCTGCTTTAACCTCCATATGGCCAACCCACGCCATAACTGCATGCAGTGCACACAGTTGCAAGATAGTTGAACCTGACCAATTCACTTGAATCTCTAGACTGCTTGGCCTACTTGAGTCCTGCTGTTTAGTGCTTTAATCTGGCAGCAGGGCTTGGTCTCCCTAATTCCACTCAAATCACTCTTGGATGCTTGTTAGGCACTCCCAATGAATTGTGCGTATGTGGATTCTCCATACACATCACGTCATAACAGGGGTGGAGTTCAAGTACAAAGGGCATATGAAGGGGGTAGTGTCAGCTTTAGGAAAGGATGAAGGTGGGCAGGGATGGGATGGGATGGCAGGTAGGGTGTGATCAATGCACCGTAGCAGCATGGGAGGAAAATTCGAAATGTTACTATATGCTTCCTGCACTAAATTCAGATAGCACCTGTACAGCACCTTAGGCAGCAAAAAGTACTGTGAACTGAGTGTTTCTATATCAATTACATCCAGATAGTATTATATATTGTTCCAAGTCCACATAGTACTATATCAAGCTTATTCATTCATAACCTCATCTTATTAATGTACAACTCTACTTTATATATACCAACCGTTCCAGATCCAGCAGGCATTTTCCAGAATTTTAAGATCCTGTGTTCCCAAGCGGTTTCTCATGCTGGGTGCTTTCCGGCACCTGAAATAGCACCTTTGCTGGTGTGGTTGGATGAGGTGATCTTCCTCCCAAGGACTAGCATCAGGGCATTCTTCCCCTCACAAAGACAAATGCTAAAAGAGGTTTGCTCTCACTGACCACCAATCTTGGGGGCATTTCCCTCCCATTGACCACCAACCATGGGGCATTTTTTCTCCCACTGACCACCAACAGTGGGGCATTTTTCATCCCACTGACCACCAACAGTGGGGCATTTTCCCTCCCATTGACCACCAACTGTAGGCTATTTTTCCTTCCACTGACTGCCAGTACTGGGAAATTCTTCCTTTCACTGACTGCCAATTGTCCCGACCACTGCACCCTTTGAGCTGTGCTGTTCATTACATACTCATACGCAAAGAAATTTATTGTCTCAGTCACTGGTTAATAAGTGGTCTCCAACTGTTTTAATAAGGTTTTTCTTTAAGTCAGGCTCAGCCAAAGTTTTAACTCTCTATCTATATTCTGTACATACAAAAGCATATGAAATAAAGAAATGTATTTCTTTTAATAAATGAAAAAGCATTTGTGGGTACAAAAAGACGGTGGCAAATGTGTGAAGTGTATACTGCAAGTAGTCTCAGACTCTATTCAACCACACCCTAAGGCTAGATTCACACCTAGGCATTTTTTGTGCTTTTTGCATTTTGCAGATTTGCACTACAGCCCATTTAACATGGTTTCCTATGGAACGCGTTCTGTAGAGCAAATCTGCAAAATGCAAAAAGCACTAAAAATGCCATAGGTGTGAATCAAGCCTTATAGGCTACTCACAATATTCACACCTATATCATGCCAGCACAAGACTAACCACTTCAGCCCCGGACCATTTGGCAGCCAAAGGACCTCTGTGATTTTTATTTTTTGCTTAAACACTTTGAAAAAAAAAGAGATTTTCTACTTTTTGTTATAAAAAAAATCTAATAAACTCAATTTTGTCAAACATTTTTTTATTTTTTGACATCATGTCATTCTTTCTTTGCAGCCTATTTCATTTCTTGAGGTGCTAAAATGGCAGAGAAGTACAAACCCCCCCCAAATGACCCCATTTTGGAAAGTAGACACCCCCATTTGCTGAGAGGCATGTTGAGCCCATTGAATATTTTTTTTTTTAGCCATTGATTTTTTTTTTTTTAAGTTGTCACTAAATGATATATTGCTCACACATGCCAGTTATATGTGGAATTGCACCCCAAAATACATGCTTCTCCTGAGTATGGGGATACCACATGTGTGGGACTTTTTGGGAGCCTAGCCGCGTACGGGGCCCCGAAACCCAAGCACCGCCTTCAGGATTTCTAAGGGTGCAAATTTTTGATTTCACTCCTCACTACCTATCACAGTTTCGAAGGCCATAAAATGCCAAAATAGCACAAAACCCCCCCAAATGACCCCATTTTGGAAAGTAGACACCCCAAGCTATTTGTTGAGAGGCATGGTGAGTATTTTACAGCTCTCATTTGTTTTTGAAAATGAAGAAAGTAAAGAAAAAAAAATTTTTTTTTTCTTTTTTCAATTTTCAAAACTTTGTGACAAAAAGCGACATCTGCAAAATACTCACAATACCTCTCAGCAAATAGCTTGGGGTGTCTACTTTCCAAAATGGGGTCATTTTGGGGGGTTTTATGCCATCTGGGCATTCCATGGCCTCCGGAACTGTGATTGGCAGTGAGAAGTGAAATAAAAAAATTACACCCTTAGAAAGCCTGAAGGCGGTGATTGGTTTTTGGGGTTCCGTACGCAGCTAGGCTCCCAAAAAGTCCCACACATGTGGTATCCCCGTACTCAGGAGAAGCAACAGAATGTATTTTGGGGTGTATTTCTACATATGCCCATGACATGTTTGAGCAATATATCATTTAATGACAACTTTTTGTAAAAAAAATATATATAATTTTTTTTTTTTCATTATTCAATCTCTTGGGACAAAAAAAAAAAATATTTAATGGGCTCAACATTGCTCTCATCAAATAGCTTGGGGTGTCTACTTTCCAAAATGGGGTCATTTGGGGGGGTTTGAACTGTCCTGGCATTTTATGCACAACATTTAGAAGCCTATGTCACACGTCACCCACTCTTCTAACCACTTGTAGACAAAGCCCTTTCTGACACTTTTTGTTTACATGAAAACATATTTTTTTTTTGCAAGAAAATTACGTTGAACCCCCAAACACTATATATAATGTTAAAGCAAAGGCCCTACAGATTAAAATGGTGGGTGTTGCATTTTTTTTTTCCACACAGTATTTGCGCAGCGATTTTTCAAACGCATTTTTTGTGGAAAAAATACACTTTTTTTTATTTTAATGCACTAAAACACACTATATTGCTCAAATTTTTGATGAAATAAAAATATGATCTTAGGCCGAGTACATGGATACCAAACACGACATGCTTTAAAATTGCGCACAAACACGCAGTGGAGATAAACTACATACATTTTTTAAAAGCCTTTAAAAGCCTTTACATGATACCACATTAGATTCACGGAGGAGGTCTACTGCTAAAATTACTGCCCTCGATCTGACCTTCGCGGTGATACCTCACATGCATGGTGCAATTGCTGTTTACATATGACGCCAGACCAACGCTTGTGTACGCCTTTGCGCAAGAGAAGGGGGGGCAGGGGTGCTTTTTTTTTTTTTTTTGGTTTTTTTTTTATTTATTTAGCTTTTTTATTTTATTTTTAAACTGTTCCTTCCATTTTTTTTCTTTGTTATGATTTTTATTGTTATCTCAGGGAATGTAAATATCCCCTATGATAGCAATAGGCAGTGACAGGTACTCTTTTTTTGAAAAAATTGGGGTCTATTAGACCCTAGATCTTTCCTCTGCCCTCAAAGCATCTGACCACACCAAGATTGGTGTGATAAAATGCTTTCCCAATTTCCCAATGGCGCGGTTTATATCCGGGAGGGGGGACATTCCCTCCCACTGCTTGTAAAAGCAGTCTAGAGGCTAATTACCCGCTAGAATTGCTTTTACATGAAAGCCGATCACTGGCTGAAAAGAATGATACCAAGATGATACCTAAACCTGCAGGCATCATTCTGGTATAACCATTCAAAGTCCAGCAACATACTGGACATATATTGTAATCTTTTTTTTTTCATGCAGCCTCTTGGCTGAACGAAAAAAAGAGATTGATTGGTGGGTATGCCCACCATTAGAATACCTCCCTTCATCCACCCACTTCTAATGATGGGCATACATGCACCATTTATATATGCCGATGCATGGGGGCATCCTCCCGCAAAAGTTATGCCGTGTACACACGGTCGGAATTTCGACCGTATGTACGTGGCATTAGGAGCCAATCGCTCCTCCCCCCCCCCCTGCTGCCCCCATGCTTCGGCATATATGCTCTTTTTTTTAACTGTGGTGGTGAAATCACCTCCTACAGTGTTGGAGTCGCGTCTTTATGTATCGTGGGAGCAAACGCTGTTGCTGTCAAGATAAATAAATCCGCGTTGCAACTGAATGGCGCACCTGAAAACAAAAAAATGCTTAACACTAAAACACAGTAAACAAAATTACATACCTGAAAAGCAAGCATGATAAAACATGATAAAACATAATAAAACATTGCAGAATAGAATGGAGTAAAAAAAGAGCAACAATAGAGAGAGAATAGAGTGAGAGAGAGAACAATAAAACGACAACTATTTTATTTTTTTTTATTTTTTTGAGATTCACAGGTAAAAAAGCTCCTGACTGAAGCGACTGAATCAAAACGCTACCACAAAAAAACTGTTAGCGATCGCAGGGATCAGGCCTGACTCTGCGAACGCTGCAGTTATGTGTGCTTAGTGTTTTGTAAGTGACAGTGATCGATCGATACTGCACTTGGGTGGGCTGGGCTGGGCGGAGGGGGAAAACGCAGGTGCTAGCAGGTATCTGGGCTGATCCCGCTAACAATGCGTTTTTTTTTGGAACCCTAAACTGCTGGGACGCTAGTATAGATCTGATCAGATCAGATATTGATCTGTTCAGATACTGTGCCACTAAGGGAGGTGTATGCTTTGTGCGTGGGTGTTTGCGGTACTGGCACTAACCTGGGGCGACGCAGACCTTATTTGACCCTAAAACCTAATTGATATCACCCGCCGGGCGATCAGGGGGTTAAACCGTATTGGGTAATAAATGGCGGGTGCCCTGACAGTATAAAAAACAAGCTAACTAACCAGCGTCACCCGTAACAGTAATACAAAAAAAAACTGGTTACCTAGCGACACTAATGCAGCGATCAGAAAAACGATCGCTTAGTGACACTGGCAAAAGGGGGTGAAAGGGTTAACTAGGGGCAATCAGGGGGTTAAACCTTTATTAGGTAATATATGGGGGTACCTGACGCTATATAAAAACCTGACGGGGAACCTAAATAACGAAATAACTAACTGGCTAACCAGCGTCACCAGTGACAGTTATACAGTGATCACTGGTGAAAGGGTTAACTCTAGGGGCAATCAGGGGTTAAAACCTTTATTTAGGTTGTAATATGGGGGTACCTGACCTATAAACCTATTTATGAACCTATATAAACATGGCGGTTACCTAAAAAAAAAAAATGGTTACCTAGCGACACTAATGCAGCGATCAGAAAAACGATCGCTTAGTGACACTGGCAAAAGGGGGTGAAAGGGTTAACTAGGGGCAATCAGGGGGTTAAAACCTTTATTAGGTAATATATGGGGGTACCTGACGCTATATAAAAACCTGACGGGGAACCTAAATAACGAAATAACTAACTGGCTAACCAGCGTCACCAGTGACAGTTATACAGTGATCACTGGTGAAAGGGTTAACTCTAGGGGCAATCAAGGGGTTAAAACCTTTATTTAGGTTGTAATATGGGGGTACCTGACCTATAAAACTATTTATGAACCTATATAAACATGGCGGTTACCTAAAAAAAAAAAAATGGTTACCTAGCGACAGCAGTGACACTAATACAGCGATCAGAAAAACGATCGCTTAGTGACACTGGCAAAAGGGGGTGAAAGGGTTACCTGGGGGCAATCAAGGGGTTAAACCTTTATTAGGGGGGGGTAGGGGGCTACCTTGGACCTAAAACTAACTGCCCTGACAGTTATTACAGTCACACTGACACTAAATGCAGTGATCAGTAAAAAAATGATCACTGCAATTAGTGACACTGTGACTGGGGGGGAGGGGGTGATCTGGGGGGTGATCAGGGGGTGACAGGGGGGTGGAATATGTGCCTAACTGTACTGGTGTCAGTGTACTGTTGTGCAATACCCTTTATTGGCTAAATTGAGTTATTAAAGATGCAAACTTTTAGGCTGGGGTCACACCACAGTTTGGAGTGGCTCACAGCAAAGGTCCGGTGCATAAAGATGCAAACTTTTAGGCTGGGTTCACACCACAGTTTGGAGTGGCTCACAGCAAAGGTCTGGTGCATCCCTGTTCACCGTTTCAGGTCCGATTTCATTACGACTTTTTGGCTGAATTCAGACCTGAAACGGACCAGAAAACGCAAAGGACTCCTGTGCAATTCACTCCGGAGCCGCTCCAGGGATGTGTAAACCAGCTACATTGAGAGCCGATCACAATCTCCTGACCTACGAATTGGATGCAGAGAAACCCACATCCAATTCACAATAGTGTGAACTCGGCATTAAGGAAAAATGGATCCCCTCCCCAGGCTTTTTTTATAAAGCCTGACAAAATGATTCGAGTTATCCAGAAAGCTTTCTGTCCTTTCAGAGATTTTAGTCTTGAGAAGTATGCTAGCCCTTTGCCTTCTTGTTTTTTTGGGCATACAGTAGCTTCCACAGCTCGGTTCCTCTGTAACCTGAATAAATTCTGCTTTTACTACAAAAGACATCCACTGGAGTCTGTGAATTTTGAAAAGTCTCTGTAACCAATTGTAACAGTAATACATTTATAGACAGGATTTACCTGGACCCTAACCACACTTCTGCTATTGTCTCAGAATCTGAGAAGAGGGTTGAAATATAGGCCTACACAACTATGTCCCTTGTATTTCTTGGTAAAACCTGCCTGTAGATCTAAAAGACTGGTCAGATATACCGTACACATATAATCTGACCGACACAGTACCTGGCAGCAGCTTAAAAAAGGTGTGACTTGGTTCTACCAACATGGTATTTGTTTCTAAGAAGGGAAGGGGAGGGGAGAAGATGAATGGTGATGGTAGGTGCTCCCTGTGCTGCTAAACCCATAAGGGAACAAAAAAAGCCAGGGGGAGGTTGGTAACCAGCCTGACTGTTCCTACAAACAGCAGTTGGCCAGCTGTACAATGTTCATACCTATAGAAGTTCCTTAAAGGCCAGGTTCCATTTCTCTCCCAAAGGGCTCTCAAATGCTTCTTCTCCCACACAATTTCTTGTATAGTTGCATTATCAGGCACTTTTATTTGTATCTGACTACTTCCAACCATACGCATCCCTTCATTGCAGAGATCGTATATTTTTTTTCCTGCTATATATATATATATATATATATATATATATATATATATATATATATATAACTGAATAGTAGACTGTTCAACTGTAGATGTGATGCTGGATCACAGTAACTAGTAGAGCAACATTCCAGGGAGCCTCTTCAAGTATGAATCTTGCTGGGCAGGGAACCCAGAATGCTTTTATAAAGACTGACTGGAGGTTTAAAAATAGGCTTCATTACCAGGACATTTTTTCAGTTTCAGTGCTGTAAAAGTTTGACTAACAATCACGCAGATGTGTATAGAGGAGTGCCTGGTACAAAAGTTAATCTCACTGAAAGAACTTTTAAAACCATTTAATGGTTAAGTGCATCAAATACATTGAATACGTTTCAGGGGAAAGTAAAAAAAAAATAAAAAATCCTCCTTCAGGACTTGAGCTAAGGGACCTGTTAAGGCAGGGGTGTCAAACTCAATTTCATTGTGGGCCACATCAGTATTATGCTTGCCCTCAAAGGGGCAGTTGTATCTGTAATGCTAGATGTGCAGGGCACCCCCCTTTACATTAGATGTCAAGAGTTCCCCACCCTCCCTTACATCACAGTGCACACCCTTCACCTTGTGCTGGGGGGGGGGGGGGGAAGCTGGGAATCAGAAAGTGCAGGGTCTGGAGGAGGACCAGAGGAGGGTTGGAGTCAGCTATCAGAGCCTAGGGGAAGTGGAGACAAGGGGGTGGTGCGGCTGCACAGAGAGGCACAGGTTCTGTAGGACAAGTTCTGTCCTCTTCTCTGCTGCCGACTGCGGAGATGGGGGGGGCAGAGACAAGCCTCTCCGTGGCTGCACAGAGAAGCTGAGGAGTTCTGGCCTCCTCTCTGCTGCCCACTCCTGGGGGGTGGAGAGGAGGGGTTGCCACAGCTGCAGGAGAGGTGCAAGGGCCACATGATATGGACTAGAGCACCGGATTCGGCTCATGGGCCTTGCGTTTGACACGTGTATTACATTTACAGACAGGAGAAAAATGCCTGTTTCTTTACAAACCATCTGTAAATGTATAGATAGTTTGGGAACACAAGGCTGGGGGTGTACACATGCTGCCACTATGATGCTTTGTTTTGTGACCATGGTAGGAATTATAAACTCTGTTGCTTTCTGTGGTCACAGTGCCTACTAAACATGACCCATTCAAGTGATTAAGGCTGCTCTGCATGCACCCCACAACTGTGTGCAATGCAGGTAGTTGCATTATGCTAGTGCAGGGTTCTAGGGGTTAAAGCAGGTGGTGTGGAGGTGATACATTGCCTCCTCTCTGCCTGCCAAATGTTCTGTTAAGAGCATTCTGAACACAGATCGCTTTTCAGAGGCCAAAGAACATGTGAACGAGTCCCTAAGGCCCGATTCACATTTGTGCAGGTTGCAGTTTGCATATTGCAGGCGCATTTTGCATTTTTTCAATACACATCTTTAAACATTGAAGTCTATGGAACCAAAAAAAAAAAAAAAAAACCCTGGCCCTTTCCATAAAATGCACAGATATGAACTGCATCCATAGGAAACCATGTTAAATGGACTGTAGTGTTTTTCTGCAAAACTGAAAATGGACAAAAAATAAATGCATAGGTGTGAACCAGGCCTAAAGGAATGCTGGAGCTGGGCAGGAAGGGGTTAAAACAGAAGCATCACACACTTGTGAGCGAAAACCCCATCAGTTTATCCAACTAGCAGTTTGTCAGCCATCCCCCCAATAGTACTAAATGGGTGATTAGGGTGGGCCCAGGCACACTTGGCACACCTAATGCGCATGCCTATGAAAACTAGCAAGCTTACAATGTGACAATTACTTGGTTATGCAACACTGCACCAAAATATATTTTATTTATAGATAGAGCGTCCTTTTTGTGGTATATAAAAATCTTTTAAAAAATAAAAAAAATAAAAATGGAAAAATAAATTTTTTTCCCTTACTTGCTATTTTTTTTTTTTTTAAATGGTTGAACAGTATGAACCCCCAAACAATCCTTTTAAAAAAAATTGTCACTCAAAAGTAATCTCAACTTTTTAAAATGTTTCATATTTTTATTGTGCAGGATGGAGGTGAAGAAGCTTATATACAGGGCACAGAGACAGGCTGGAGATGTACATGTTGGAAGGTGGGAGTTAAAAAAAAAAACACAATCTATTAAAACCTCCTTATCAATAATCTGCTGCTTAAGGGGATTCCTTCATTCATAAATCCTGTCTCTTTCTCGATTGTGAGCCCTCTTCTTCCTGTCACATTATGATGATCACAAGAACTGCTTCAATTGGCTCAGATCATAGTCATTTGAGGGCACTCTAGCACATTCCTGGAATGATATTTATTAACCGTTCTCCGGAAATGCACATCACTTTTTTTTAGAATACGGTGGTAGGGAGTTGGCTCAAGTATACCGAACACAAACTTGGGACATCCAAACAAAATGCATGAGATGAGGCTTAATCTACGGAGCTTTACACATATGAATCTTTATTTTTAGCTTTGTTACTACAGATTTCATTGCATTCATCTGAAAATAACGATCATTTTTTTTAAAATAAATAAAAAATCCTTACCCTGGTGTTTTAGCATTGTAGATTGACCCCGAGATGAAAAATGCACATGGAAATGTTCCCACCTCGTTTTTGCCGTGTTCCAAACATACCGTGAAAGTATTCACATGCTTTCACTTTTTCCCACATTTTTCCCACATTTTGTTATGTTACAGTCTTATTGCAAATTGGATTCAATATTTTCGGCAAAGTTCTAACAAAATAATACCCCATAATGACAACCTGAAAGAAGTTTGTTTGAAATCTTTGCAAAAAAAAAAGATGTACATAAGTATTCACAGCCTTTACCATGACACTCAAAATTGAGCTCAGACACATGCCGTTTCCACTGATCATCCTTGAGATGTTTCTACAACTTGATTGGAGTCCACCTGTGGTAAATTCAGTTGATTGGACATGATTTGGAAAGGCACACACCTGTCTATATAAGGTCCTACCATTAACAGTGCATGACAGAGCACAAACCAAGCCATGAAGTCCAAGGAATTGTCTGTAGACCTCCAAGACAGGTTTATAGATCTGGGGAAAGGTACAGACAAAATTTCTGCAGCATTGAAGGTCCCAATGAGCACAGTGGCCCCCATCATCCGTAAATAGAAGAAGTTTGGAACCACCACTCTTCCTAATGCGGGCCACCCGGCCAAACTGAGTGAGCAGGGGAGAAGGTCCTTAGTCAGGGAGGTGACCAAGAATTTGATGGTCACTTTGACAGAGCTCCAAACACGTCATGCACACCCCCTCTTCCAACATCCACCAGGCATTTTGACAGCCGTCATCCTCGTGTGCAGCCTAGAACGCCACCGCTAATATCTATACTTTGAGCTGGCTGGCTCCATGTCATCCTCAGTCTCTGTTCACTTAGTGATGCCTATAGCCTCACATTGATTACAGCTGTTTGGTCTCAGGTGTTCCCTATCCATGCTGTTTCATGCCAACTTCAATGTAAGTGCACTGCTTATTTTAATAAAGTGTTTTTTATTTGATACTGACCTCAGTGCTATTCTTTTTTTTCTACATTGAGGTGATCCTACTCAGATCTTCTGCGGGAGCTGCAGAGTTTCCAGTCTCGGCCCCTTTCCCCTGTCCATTCCTCTACCCCGTTGAGGGTCTACAGCAGTGGCTCTCAACCTCAGTCCTCAAGTACCCCCAACGGGCCATGTTTTTAGGTTTTCCTTTACATTGCACAGCTGCTTTAAATCAATATCAATGACATGGTATTGATAAGAGCTATTTTATCTAAGGGAAGTTCCCAAAACATGGCCCGTTGGGGGTTCTTGAGAACCACTGGTCTACAGATGGACGTTCCAATGGACTCTGCACTCCTAGGAGCTCCGTATGTACTGTGTACTTGTACACTCTTTGGATTAGCTGGGTGGATCATGGCAATATTGTCAGCATCCTTGCAGAACCTGGAGTGACTCATGTCAGTTGATAGCAGGCAATAGCCCAATAGTGGCTGATTCTGGGTAACAGCAAGTGACAGACAAGAGAAGCTTTGGCCATACATCTCTTTTAAAAATAACTTACTTGAACTTGATGGGGTGATTGAAGTCAGGAAAGCTTCACCTTACACAGTAAGCCAAGTGAATTTACATTTAGCTTGGTGAATAAAGTGAAGTTTTGCTAACTACAGTTGTCCTATCAAGTGCAAGCAAAATCCTGTTTTGATTTGGGCTTTCTTTGCTTAGTGCATTTTCACTGTTTCACCACATTCATCCAACTTGCATTGTAGACCTGCAACAGTAAAAAGTACAGTTATAGGTGACAAATACACATAACAGCTTTCATAGCAATAATATATGTCAATCAACTAGTAGAATACTCAAAGAGTAATATAGGGCTATAAATAAAAAGGTAGTCTGTTCATTCTGCTAATGACCAGTAAGGCCTAGATTACCTGAAACTAGGGTAATACTATCCCCCTGACAGTCAGAAGGCTAAATAGTGTCTGGCAAATGTATACATCTCTAGACCAAATAGCCTCATTTTTTTAGGGACGGTCCCTAGATTCATATGAAAGCTTTTAAATTGGAAGCATACGAATACATTTATGAAACTGAGAACCTGCACATAACTTAGTGGGGTTGATTTTCTAAAGTAGTAGAGATAGTTTACTATAAGGAAGGAATGTGACCGATCACTGAGTTTAGTAAAATGATATGAAGTAGTGTTCACTTTCATCAACCAAATATGTGCTTGCAAAAGTTCTGTTTGTCTCCCTTTGCACATAACTGGATATTTAGATTAAAGCTGAAGTAAACCCATCGATTTAACAGGCTAAAAAAAAAAAGGCATGCCGTGAATGCCAACTGCACATTGGCTGTGCTTTCAACCAAACAGTCAAACCATCCAATGGCTGGTGTCATAACGGATCACATGTGCAGCACTGTGGCAGTTGAAGATTAAACAGAGGCAAAGATGGCAGCTTTCTTGGCTGAAACCGATAGGGGGGTTTACTTCCACTTTAAACACAGGTTCACCTTGTGTATGAAATAAAAGTTCCCCTGATGACGCTGTTTGACAGTGAAACAGGCTTAATCTGTGATGTCACTACTCCCACCCGGGGTACCCGGCAAGGCACTATTTGTTGTTGCATGCTGTATCTGCTTTTACCGCTGTAAGTATGCCTTTTTTTATAGAACACATTATTTTGCGGTTTTACACTATGTGCGGCCTCTGTTCCCCTCTATGAGTGCGGATACTGTCTGGTACAATCTTGGAGTCTGAGTCCTTTCACCATGGATGAATGCCTGGAATGTAATTGATGATCATGCGTGATCTCTGTAACGGGTATCCAGTTCATTTGGTAAGAGGCCATTGTTGTCTGTGGTGGAGGGCATGAAGTGTTTGGTCAGCTTTTTAAGATACCCACACTAGATCGGCGGATGGTTGATTGTTTCACTGACTCTTTAAATTAAATTTTTTAATGAACTGTGCTGAAGAGCATCGCATCACATCACAGATACTGTGTCTGAATGTCTTTTCACATAATCTGTTTCTTTGGACTTTAGTTGGGTTAATGTGCACCTATTAAAAAAGGTATATGCATTTAGATCACCTTGTGTACCAACATTAACAGCTTAGGCCACCTTTTTTGACAAAAATAATAAAATGCACCCATATTCATTATAAAATGTGCTTTTAGTAATTTTTTTTCCATAGGCGCCTGGAAAGCATTGGAGTGCGAGTGCAATGCACAGGCTCACAAAGACCCTTCCTGCTGCCACTGGGTATGGACCACAGTACGGACATTTGATTACAGAGATGCAGGAAGTGTCAATGGACCACTAGTGCAGCGACTTCAACACATCATGTTGAAAACTTAAGACTCGTACACACGATCAGATTTTCAGCAGGGAATTGTGTGACGACAGACTGTTTGCCTAAAATCCGACTGTTAGTACGCCCCTTCAGACAATTGTTGTCCAACATTCGGCCAAAAAATGTTGGTTAGCAGGCTAGTACATTTTCGGTGGACAACGGTCTGTTGTCAGGTTTTCGTATTGTGTGTACACAAGTCTGTCACATAAAAGTCCAAAGTACAAACACGCATGCTCGGAATCCATGCTCACCAAACACAACATTAGCAGAAGGTGCCCAAAAGGGTGGCGCTCAAGAGCTGAAATTCCATAGTACGTCACTACGTTCGTGTTTGTTGGCTGACAATTGTGTGCCGTTAGTATGCAAGACAAAATCCAGGCACACTCCCTTCGGCCGAAAAGCTGGTCGTGTGTACGAGGCTTAAGAGTCCCTCAGTCATGGTGGCAGACAAACTTCAAGTTTTTAATTCCAGTCGATGAATGAGTTGGCTGTGCAGGTAGAGCCCCGCATATCCAAGCCAATTTCAAACTTGACAGCAGCCATCAGGGAGAGGAACTGCATGCTCCTGCAAGGGGTGGGGGGGGGGCTGCAAATTCTGACCATGCACTGCCCGAAACATGGGTGTTACATGAAATATGGTCGGAAAGATGTTGTTAGCCTTTAACTTGGCAAAAATATTCATTAGTAAGTTAAAAAAAAAAAAAACGCTGCTTCTTAAAAAGGGTTGAAAACCTACCCCCCCCCCCCCCCCCGAAAATAAAAAACCTGCAAGACAAAAAAGGCATAATGAGCTAGTAGCTCATTATGAAATACTTAACTTGGAAAAATGCCCTGCAGCAGTGCTGGCACACCTCTGACACGGCCGACATCTTTCCCGGAGTTACTTACGGGTTTGCGGGCTCCGGCACTGTGATTGGCCAGAGCCGCAATGACGTCATTCCGGGTGCCGCCGGTCGCGGCACGGGCCCTGAAGAAATGCCACTAGTGGGCCGTTCCTTCAGTGCGCATGTGCCAAAGACGTCGGCGGCAGCGTATATAGTAAATATCTCCTGAATGGTGCAAGTTTAGGAGATATTTACAGTATCTACAGGCAAGCCTTACTATAGGGTTAACTGTAGGTACAATTAAAGAGGAAGACTTTAATCAACCCCACTGTGTTCCATTTTATACAAACCGCAGTACTGCTCTACCTTGAATATTTAAGGTGGTGTATTTCTCCAGACAGGGCTTATCTAAATTTGCAAAGGTTACATTATATAGCCAGTTAAGGTGTAAATAGTACATACCAGTACACAAATAACCGATAATAAATAAATATGTAAAAAATGAACAATGGTGTAAAAATCATGAGTATTAAATTAAAAACCACAGCCACAGACATATTGTGCATAGCTTAGCATATAGATTTATTAAGCACAGATTTGGTTTGAGTATTTCGACCCTCATTTTAAAACGCATTAAAATTATACATAAACAGCAAATACAAAACTGTATAATCATGAAAACAAAATAGGCTCCCTTTGTATAAACCGGTAAGAATGCAATGAAAAAATAGATTGCTATCAAAGGAAGAGGCAAACATTCAAAATGCACAAACAGAAAAGACAAAATAGTACATCTCTGCCTCATGTCTATGAATAAAAAATATTCCAAATTGACCTGCTTAGTGGGAGTCCCACAAAGTGTATATATTTTCCTAAAGGAATGTAACAATCAGAAGCTATTCCACTTTTTCTGATAATTCAAACTGGTGCGCTTTATTACCAACCAAATATTTAAGAGTGGTTAGTTCCAAGAGAAAGAAAACTTAAAAAATAATACCCTTGTTTCGTAGAGCATAAAATCATGAGGTCAACTTTAAGTCAGTGCAGTAAATTAGAACATTATCAAAATAATCTTTTTTTTTTTTTTATCAGGCTTCTCTTTTTTATTGTTAGGCTTAATCAACCTGGTCAACTTCAAGGTAAAAGAAAAAAAAAAAAAAGTAAAACATTTGATCTATAAAGAGTTTGTGTATCTTCATGCACTAAGGGCAGGGTTTTACAAGAAGAAATAGGTGAAATATGTAGGCTGCCATTCCTAACACCTCCTTAATATGCAAGATAGCCGGTTGATGCTCCTATGCTAGTACATCCTGTGTTAATGACCCAGAACAAGCACATTGATCATGACTTCTACTGCTCCAGCTACACAAAAAAAAACCTGAAGCCACTTTCAGGATGATGGCCAGGGCAAATCAGTAATCAGAATGAGCTCAGCAAAAGCAATGTACATTACTGCCCATCTTTCAGCACGGGCTCATTCACCAACAGGGTTAAAATAATTAAAGAAATAAACCCGGGCATAAAAAAATATAAAACATAATTTAGGCCGGCCATACACAGAGGAAATGTCTTTCCTGCAACCACAGGTTGCAGGAAAGAAATTAACTCAATTCCTCCATCAACACAGACAGTGTTGTTGCGGGAAGTCTATTGTCTTCTGCCGGTGGGGGGGGGGGGGTGGTATGCTGATGGGGGGGGGATGGGGTGGCTGGGCAGGGGAAGCCTTCTCCGCCAGGAGAGGACAGTCAGTCATCTATAGTGACTACTATAGCCTCTAGCGATAATCGCAAGAGATTCCAGCAGGCTGGTTGTACCAAAGTCAACTTGGCACATTCAGCCTGCCCATTAGCAGTTTGAATCTCATTCCAGTTCCTGTTAAACTGGCCAAGATTCAAACCATGTATGCCTGGGCCTTACTCACCTCTCTGCTGCAGTGTCCTCCTGATGCACCAGCTATCCTATGCTCTCTTTAAGGCTGGATTCACACCTATGCATTTTTAGTGCTTTTTGCATTTTGCAGATTTGCACTACTGAACGTGTTCCATAGGAAACCATGTTAAATGGACTGTAGCGCAAATCTGCAAAAAGCACTAAAAATGCATAGGTGTGAATCCAGCCTAAGACTGACCGGACACATGGCTGCTGATCAGACAGCTCTTGGTCTCTGCTTCTAGTGGAGTCTCTGCAGGGATTTCACTCTCGTCTCTACTACTCCAGTGTTGATTGGGGCCACAGTCAGGGTAGTGGGTGGGCACTGCTCGCTCTGGTTGTCAGCTGCATGCTGGAAAATCAGACAGCCTGGGTAGATCATGACAATATTTTCGGGATCCTTCTTAAACCATGGTTCAGCTCCGTCATGTTAAGCTGCTAGCCTTCAGTAGCCCACTATGAACTGACTTTAGGTCACAGGAGTGTTAGTAAACCTATCTCTGTGACCAAAAAGAGGAGTTCATTAGTAAAAATACTACTGTGACCAAAAGGAAAAGTATAGCCAAAAAATGTTTTACTTCTCTTTTAATAGCAGGATAGTACTTCTACCTACTAATGAACTAGATTACCACTCTTGACAATATCAACTAAAGCTTGCAATGTATGAATATCGTATGCTAAAATAACCTGTTGCTTAAAAAAAATGAGCAGTTACTGTCAAATGCAAGTTAGTTTTGATTTGAACATACACAATAAAATGAATCCGTCGGGATATAAATATGGGATCTGCCACTGCCTTATATTGGAAGATTCATGTTTGAGGGTGGTTATCCTTAACCTAAGCAAGTCACTGACCCAGAATGACAGTCCTAGAACATGCACCCTCCAAAACATACTATGGCAGCTCCCATATTTATATCCTTGTTCCAACTAATGATCAAGTCTAGGCCATTTTATCATGTGGATTAAACATCAGACTTCCCAGTTCCTTTCCATACTCCATGCTAGATAGGCAGATCCTATAAAAGTGATTGTCAATGGTGCATGACATTAAAGCCATTCACTTTCCGATAGCTTTAGGGTATCCTGCATTACTTTAAGATTAGCTGTGCATTACTGTCCAAGGAACACCAGAAACAAAGTTTCAAGGAATAGATCTGTGCACAGTGTCACCTAGCTGGGCTTTTTACAACATGGAAACATCACTGGATGGACAAATTCACAAAAAGATTCATGTAGAATTAGGTGAAAAGATTTTACCATTACTATTAGATATTTAAAGTGGTTGTAAACCATTACGATTCGATATTTAAAATGGTTGTAAAGGTAGAAGTTTTAGTTTTTTGTTACCTTAATGCATTCTCTGCATTAAAAGGTAAAAAAAAAAAAAAAAATCTTCTGTGTCCAGGTTTCATCCCCGCTAGCACCCCCTTATACTTACTTGAGCCTGATCTTGATCCAGTGCTGTGCTAGAGATCAGCGCTCGCTCTCCTCATTGGCCATGAAGGCAGCAGCCAGACACATTGGCTCCTGCTGCTGCCAATCGCAGTCTGTGAGGAGAGGTTGGGGGCAGGTAGTAGCTTGCTACAAGACCTCTCAGCAGGGGGAGGAGCCAGGAGTACCGGCAGGGGCCGGAAGAAGGGGAGGATCAGGGCTGCTCTGGGCAAAATCAGAACACGCAAGTATAACAATTTTTTTTTTTTTTTTTGTATATTTTTACAATCACTAACTTTTCTGGTTTATCATTTTCTAAGAGTATTTGAGAAAGTGGTACATGGGTTAACTGAGATCACTCTGTAGCACAAGAAAACTTTAATGAAAACTGTACAACAAACCAAAATATTAAGTCAGTTATTCAGATACTGCCCTTTAACTTCAGAAATGACCCAGCAATAATAAATACAACATTTGACACACAAAACAGGCATAGTATATCAAGTCAATTTAGATGATTGACTACAAAATTAACTTTTCAGAACATTGCAAAATGAATAATATTTTTGCAGTTCTTTAAAAATTGGTTTTACTGACTTGCTTACAATTAGACATAAAGATGGCACAGTAAGTTACAGGAAACGATAAACATAACAACATGAACCTAAGAGGAATTAGTACATCTACATGGACGATTATGGCACATGAAAATGTGGAGTATGGTGCCAGTTTATGGAACTATCTTCTCACAGATTGCCAGTAACCCAACTGATAATGTTCAAGTTTACAAGGATAAGTAAACACATTCCTAATCGAATAAGAAGTCTTAATCGATGTGTTAACATTTAGCAACATTATTGGATTCTCCCCACATTTTTTTTTTATTAATACAACCCACCCTATACATATTTATTCAGCAAAGAAAAAAGCAATAAGCAAAGTGCAGTGAATAATCAGAATTTAAAACTGACTTGGCTTCAAAAAAACTGAACTCAAGTTCTGATTAATGCAGTTTGCACATGACCTACTGTATGTTCGACAGCCTTACAGAATTTTCCTCCTGGCTTTACTAGAACCACAGGTCAAAATTCATCTTTGCGAAAATGAAAATAAAGAATTAAAAAAAACTAATCTTTGCTAAAGCCACTCAGAGTTCTTTTCTGCAATAACGTAAATCATTACTGTGCTAGTACAGGGGTAGTGCATTTACTGGTGTAATGAAACTGCATTCTTCATTTTTTCTGATGACCGTATTGTTGAGACAATTTATCAAACGGCTTTAAATAAGTACTACCTCTGGTAGCGCATAACCATGCTTTAGATAGTGTAACTCCATATGCTCAGTTCTTACTTTAGACCATAACATAGAGGAGACCCTGATGGAAGGGGCACCGTGCCTGTACAATAATGACCTTGTTCTACAAAGAGCTCCTATGTGCAGTAACCCAAAGCAACCTATCAGAATCTGTCTTATATTGTTCTGAGCAGATTGAATTCTTCTTATTGGTTTCTATAGGATACTGCACCTAACCCAAATCGGTCTCTTTGTGTCTATTTCAGATATTGTATTGGTGCACCATTTTACAAATTACCGACTGTAATAATTCATGGAAAAGTTGTTATTCAAAGCTGCCCACACATGAAAACCGGTCAACCAATATGCCAATACCATTTGTCAATTGAAAGGCGGAATAACGATGACACAAGTGGGTGTGTGACAGCATATTTGTAAGACATCAAGAACAAACAGAGTCTATAACTTCCACCGATCTGGCCAAATGACTCTAGGACTTCACCTAACATTCAAGAACTGGACAGAAAGACTGATCTGACTTCTTGGGGTCTTTACACCAGAAACGTGTTAAAAAAAGGCAACTTACTGATGTTACCATTCCCATCTGCAAACTAAAAAATATTCAAGTCACAGCTTTAGGGGAAGAAATAATTTGGTTACTTTAATAGAAGAAAGGTGTATCTTTGATACAATAGAAGCAAAAACAAATTAAAATCTATATCAAGACTGAATGCCCAACAGCCCGACATGTTGAAAACTTTTGGGAACACTGAACGCTTTACCCAAAGCTGATAGCCATTTCGGCCTACTACTGAAAATGTTTAGCTCAGCCTTATGGAAAGTAAAGCAGTCTCACTATCCCACAATTTTTATAAAAAAAAAAAAAAAAAAAAGAATCCAACAAAGACTTAAAACAGCTAAAGTAACTGAAATTTAAATTAAAATGTATATATAGATGCCCTTCAGTTTTTAAGGTAATCTTCACAAAATAATACACTGTTTTTTTTTTTTAAGATGTACCTTGTTGGGCACCTATATTTGCAGTTTAGGCATACTGTATCACTAGTCCTATGTAATTGTTATCAGTCCACCACGCCTACTCCTCCAGCATGAAACCAGTGTAGCAGAACTACCTAGATCCTAGCTTTTTATTCCAGCACTTCAAAAGGACTGGGAAGGGTGCTTAAAAAAAAATTACACCATGGATTTCTCTCGTCTTCCCAATGAACATAAAAAGCAACTATATTAATTCAGTCTAATATCATATTACCCTGCAAAATAGTTTAAAAACAAAGGGTTTGCACAAGACCTGCATGGCATCAATGCATCACTTAACCAAAATATGTGTCAACCCATTAAAAGAAACAAAACAGAAAGGCCACTTTGTCAGCAGACAGCTCTGAATCCAGATACTGTAATTTAACAGTCTTATCTTGGCTCTTGAAAGATGTCTCTGCTATATCAGGCCTTAATTGCATCAATGGTGAAAATTCAACCTGAAATTGTCCATTAAGGCAAATCTCCAACAAAATGTTCATCTCCAGTCCCGTAAAAATATCTTTCTACAGCAAACAACAATGCCCTTGACATGCTGGTGTCTATGAATTGTTGGCACTGGATATTTCCTGATTCATTCTCCTGAGGTTGCCTTTAACTTTGAGAAACTCAGGCTTGTTTTCCTGTTCTTCCTCACCCTTATGTTTTTCCATTTCCATCTGCATGACAAAGGAAAACTATTAGAAAACAAGAACTTAGATGACAAAGCATTCCTTAGAAAAGGCAAGCACTGCACGAGAGCACTAAATATACTTAGTAAGTGTAAAAAGAGTGTTAAAAGAAAAAAGTTTGAGAATAGAAAAAACAAAAAAAACATACTCTCCCAGAAGTATGCAGCATCGATCCCAGCTGCAGCTGTTCCCCGGAGCCTCCAAGACTGTGATCAACTGTGATCAAACACAAGAGAGCAAGGGGTGACTAGGTCAGGTAACGCAGGTGCTGAATCTGCGTATAGTAGACCTATAACCCACAAGAAATAGGGGAGGGGGGAATTGGACTATATCGGTACTGTTGAGTGATGTAAACAGGGACTGGAGTAAGGATTTTATAGAAAAAGTAATAAATTTTAATAAACAAAACACATTACACATTACATGGTCAACACTAAAACAGTATTGAATCGCATAAAAACAAACAAGCACGTTAATCCCTCCTGTACAGTTATCAAACTTGACTAAAGAATGCAGGCCTAGGCCCGTAAGCTTGACGTCTGTTTGAGCGTAGGGAGGAGATGTCTCGACCGGTTTCGCAGCATAGGCTGCTTCTTCAGGAGATAGCTCTAAAATAGATATCATTGTTCAGTATATGATATATAAACAGCATTGGTACATGGGGATTACAATAAGAAAAAAGAGGATGCGTCCACTCACCAGTGCGTATGGAGAGAAGTATCCAACGAGCCCACAAATGCCTTACCCGGCAGATATGGGGGCATGAGTACATGGACTAGACAATGACAATGAAAGAGGAGGTATAATGTAAGAATAATGGTTGGCCAGTAAGACAGCACCACCCGTGATGGTTTTGGGGTAATTTGTGCATGAAAGTAGTCCCCAGAGAGTAAAGGGAGAGGGAGGGGGGGGGGGGGAGAAGGGAGGGGGGGGGAAGGGGAAAGGGGGAGAGGAGGGGGAGGGAAGGGGGAAAAGGGAATGTGAGGCCAAGGGTAACATGGGGAGGACTAAAGGAAGGGGGAAGGGGGGGGGGAAGGGGGGGGGAAGAGAAGGTAGGGGTAGATAGGATGGGTCAGGGTATTGGGTGAGGGGGGGGGGGGGGGGGGGGGGGGGAGAAGTGTTGGAGAGAAGTAGGTAGGGAGAGCGGGGAGGACTGGGTAGGCGAATTGGGGAGGAAGAAGGGGGAAGGGGAAAGGGGGGGGGGGGGAGAAAGGGGAAGGTGATGGGGCGGGGAGGGATTGGAAGGGACAAAAAAGAGGAACCAGGGGGGGGGGGGGGGGGGGGGGGGGGGGGGGGGGGGGGGAAAGGGAAAAAAGGGGGGGGGGGGGGGGGGGGGGGGGGGGGGGGGGGGGGTGGGGGGGGGGGGCGGGAGAAAGGGGATTGGAAGGGACAAAAAAGAGGAACCAGGGGGGGGGGGGGGGGGGGGAAAGGGGGGGGGGGGAACGAGGAAGGGAGAGGTAGGGTAAGGAGTGTGCGAGAAGGAAGGCTGTGCAATTCATGCCAAAGATTAGTGATAGAATTAATGAAACACTTACAAAAAGTATGTATGTCAATGTCAGGCTAGGATAGCGGAACGTGGGGAATATCAGCTGGTTGTAATAGTTGTTAGATGCATGGGGTTGGCAATTGAAGTAAACAGCCGTTGAGGGGTTGCAATGTCCAGCATTTACAGTCTAGACAAGAGACATATAATAATCCCATTTATATTATATCATTTGGGATTATTATATGTCTCTTGTCTAGACTGTAAATGCTGGACATTGCAACCCCTCAACGGCTGTTTACTTCAATTGCCAACCCCATGCATCTAACAACTATTACAACCAGCTGATATTCCCCACGTTCCGCTATCCTAGCCTGACATTGACATACATACTTTCTTGTAAGTGTTTCATTAATTCTATCACTAATCTTTGGCATGAATTGCACAGCCTTCCTTCTCGCACACTCCTTACCCTACCTCTCCCTTCCTCGTCCCCCCCCCCTTTTTTCCCCCCCCTGGTTCCTCTTTTTTGTCCCTTCCAATCCCTCCCCCCCCCCCCCCCCCCGCCCCATCACCTTCCCCTTTCTCCCCCCCCTTTCCCCTTCCCCCCCCCTTTCCCCTTCTTCCTCCCCAATTCGCCTACCCAGTCCTCCCCGCTCTCCCTACCTACTTCTCTCCAACACTTCTGCCCCCCCCTTTCCCCCCCCCCTCTCACCCAATACCCTGACCCATCCTATCTACCCCTACCTTCTCTTCCCCCCCCTTCCCCCCCCTTCCTTTAGTCCTCCCCATGTTACCCTTGGCCTCACATTCCCTTTTCCCCCTTCCCTCCCCCTCCCCCTCCTCTCCCCCTTTCCCCCCCCCCTCCCTTCTTTCCCCCCCACCTCCCCCCCCCTCCCTCTCCCTTTACTCTCTGGGGACTACTTTCATGCACAAATTACCCCAAAACCATCACGGGTGGTGCTGTCTTACTGGCCAACCATTATTCTTACATTATACCTCCTCTTTCATTGTCATTGTCTAGTCCATGTACTCATGCCCCCATATCTGCCGGGTAAGGCATTTCTGGGCTCGTTGGATACTTCTCTCCATACGCACTGGTGAGTGGACGCATCCTCTTTTTTCTTATTGTAATCCCCATGTACCAATGCTGTTTATATATCATATACTGAACAATGATATCTATTTTAGAGCTATCTCCTGAAGAAGCAGCCTATGCTGCGAAACCGGTCGAGACATCTCCTCCCTACGCTCAAACAGACGTCAAGCTTACGGGCCTAGGCCTGCATTCTTTAGTCAAGTTTGATAACTGTACAGGAGGGATTAACGTGCTTGTTTGTTTTTATGCGATTCAATACTGTTTTAGTGTTGACCATGTAATGTGTAATGTGTTTTGTTTATTAAAATTTATTACTTTTTCTATAAAATCCTTACTCCAGTCCCTGTTTACATCACTCAACAGTACCGATATAGTCCAATTCCCCCCTCCCCTATTTCTTGTGGGTTATAGGTCTACTATACGCAGATTCAGCACCTGCGTTACCTGACCTAGTCACCCCTTGCTCTCTTCAAACTTGATGGATGATGGTACTTATTTAAACTAATTATATTTCTATTAACCTAGACTATACTCACACCACTGACATGTGATCAAACACAGATGATTTCTCAGTTCTTGGTCTTCAGTGAGCAGAGAGCCAGTGACCGTCAGCCACCGGCTCTCTGCTCTGCCCCTTGAACGGTCACTAGAGCTCCGGGCTGTGGAGGGGGCAGGAGTGGCTGGCTCTCCAAGAGGCCCGCTAAGAGGTACAAGTATCTGGGTGGATCCTGACTGTAAAGTCAGGATCAATCCAGGGCATGGCCTGGCGGAGTGACGTCAACTGACAGCACACTTTAGCCTACATGTTCTGCAGGCAGTGTACAATTAACAAAAGTTTGCTAGAAGACAGGTAAAAGGAGGCTGCTGGTAAAATTTTGCCCTATAAAGCTGAACTCCAAGATTAGCAAATATTGTCTAAATGAAAAGAAAAAAAAAAAAAAAAGAAGAAGGACGTGTGTGTATTCTAATTTAACCGGTTCCCGACCCACGCACGACGATATACGTTGGCAGAATGGCATGGACAGGCAGGAGGGCGTATATAAAAGTCCCTCCCTAATGCCGTCCGTGCCATCGGGAGCGCGCCGGGAGCGGCGCGCTCCCGCGCCGGTCGGGACCCCGGTGGAGGCTGGGCAGAATGGCATGGACATGATTGGAGCAGAGATCAGCATTCACTAGCTGACAGCCACGACCCCCCACAGTAAGAAACACACCCTAGGCATACTTAACCCCTACACTGCCCCCTTGTGGTTAACCCCTTCACGCCAGTGTCATTTATACAGGAATCAATGCATTTAAATAGCATTGATTGCTGAATAAATGACAATGGTCCCAAAAATGTGTCAAAAATGGCCGATGTGTCCGCCATAATGTCACAGTCACAATAAAAAAATTGCTGATCGCTGCCATTACTAATAAAAAAAAAAATTATTAATAAAAATGCTATAAAACTATCCCCTATCTTGTAAACGCTATAACTTCTGCGCAAACCAATCAATAATCGCTTATTGCGATTTTTTTTCCCAAAAATATGTAGAAGAATACGTATCGGTCTAAACTGAGGAAAAAAAAATGTTTTTTTATATATTTTTGGGGGATATTTTTTAAATCAAAAAATAAAAAATGCGTTTTTTTTTCAAAATTTACGCGCTTTTTTGTTTATAGCGCAAAAAATAAAAACCGCAGGGGCGATCAAATACCACCAAAAGAAAACTATTTGTGGGGAAAAAAAAAAAAAAGGACGTCAATTTTATTTGGGAGCCACGTTGCACGACCGCGCAATTGTCAGTTAAAGCGACGCAGTGCCGAATCGCAAAAAGGGGCCTGGTCATTTGGCTGCAAATTGGTCCGGTCTGAAAGTGGTTAAATTGTTTGTTACTCCAACATTTCCTATTATGTGCCGCTGTACCATATACTTGTATGAAAAAGTCCCCTGTTCTCTGCGTAATGCTTCATTTGTGTGAAATCCCTGGTGTTCATGTCAGTTACTCTGCTTTCCTATCAAAAACTGACCACACTAAGCAGGACGACACACACCGTGGTCAGTTGTCTAGCTGTGCTGGGAACTCAACCTACTCCCCTCCAATGATCAGACTTGTCCTGACACGCCCCCTCCCCTGCACAGCCATTCACTGGAAAGCTCAGGTGTCCTGTTGCTTCTCCTCCCCCAGCTCTTAAGCAGCGGGAAACAGAAGGAATGTGATCACTTTCCCAAAAAAGGGAAAAAAAGTTTTGTGTTTATTTTTTTTTTTAATATCTATACACAAATGTTTTGCCTTGCATTTCCATTTTAAACTGAATCGTTTACAATTATTCACTTTAAATCTTGGTGTGCCTTGTGTATTTCTTCCAGATCTGATCCAGCATAAAAGTTTGATTTGTGTAAGAGCTTCCTGTAATAAAGACCAGTCACGACTGCTCTTCTTCCTTGTGTAGGGTGACTGGTCTGGTATCCATTCTCCTTTCTTCTGTAGGCCCCCTGTAGTGGTTAGTCCTTCCCACAGCTCTGCTCTCTGCATATGCTATGCACAGCAATGATGCACTGTTACATTTACAAGGTAATAAATGTCTTAAAAAGGCATTTTATTGCTATTGAAGACTATGTTTTACCACTTTCCACCCAGGCCAATTCTGACATTTCTCTCCTACATGTAAAAAAATCATAATTTTTTTTGCTAAAAAATTACATAGAACCCCCAAATATTATATATTTTTTTTTTAGCAAAGACCCTAGAAAATACAATGGTGGTCGTTGCAACTTTTGGGGGACATCCCCTCTCGCCGCCCGTAAGAACGATCAATTGGTAGAACAGCCACTATGATCATACTTGTAGGGAATCGCGCCTAAAAAAGCCGATATCTGAATGATGCCTGTAGCTGCAGGCATTATTCAGATATACCCACTCAAAGTCAAGGACGTTGTATGATGTACGGTGGGCGGGAGGTGGTTAAATTAAAGTCTTTGTGCTCCGAGTTCAGCTTAAAGTGGTTCTATGCATTGGAGATAAAAAAAACTTCAGTGTGCAGCAGCCCCCTTCAGCCTCCTTACCTGAGCCCCAACCTGATCCAGCGATGTTGCATGAGAGACTCGGCCGTCTGAGACTCTCCTTCCTGATTTTGATTGACGGCAGCCAATGGCACCCGCTAGGCATCTCAGCTAGTCAGTGAGCCAATGAGGAGAGGGGGCAAGGCCCGGCCGCGACTCTGTGCCTGAATTGACACACAGAGCAGCAACTCGGCTCGGGTGCCCCCATAGCAAGCTGCTTGCTGTGGGGGCACTCAGCAGGAGGGAGGGGCAAGAGCGTCTGCAAGGGACCCGAGCAGAGGAGGATCTGGGCTGCTCTGTGCAAAGCCACTACACAGAGCAGTTAAGCATGACATATTTGTTATTTTTAAACAAAAAACAAGACTTTAGTATCACTTTAAAGTACAGTTGTGCTTGTAAGTTTACATACCCTGGCAGAATTTATGATTTCTTGGCCATTTTTCTGACCCTGATCAAAAGTTTACATACCCTGGTTATTTTGGCCTGATAACATGCACACAGGTTGACACAAAGGGGTTTGAATGGCTATGAAAAGGTAACCATCCTCCCATGTGATCTGTTTGCTTGTAATTAGTGTGTGTGTGTGTGTGTGTGTGTGTGTGTGTGTGTGTGTGTGTGTGTGTGTGTGTGTGTGTGTGTGTGTGTGTGTGTGTGTGTGTGTGTATGTGTGTATATAAAAGGTCAATGCGTTTCTGGACTTCCGACAGACCCTTGCATCTTTCATCCAGTGCTACACTGACTTTTCGGGCTTCTGAGTCATGGGGAAAGCAAAAAAATTGTTAAAGGATCTGCGGGAAAAGGTAGTTGAACTGTATAAAACAGGAAAGAGATATAAAAAGATATCCAAGGAATTGAGAATGCTAATCAGCAGTGTTCAAACTCTACTCAAGAAGTGGAAAATAGGGGGTTCTGTTCAAACCAAACCATTGTCAGGTAGACCAACTAAAATTTCAGCCGCCAGGAAAATAGTTTGGGATGCAAAGAAAAACCCACAAATAACTTCAGGTGAGATACAGGACTCTCTGAAAACATGTGGTGTGGCCGTTTCAAGATGCACAATAAGGAGGCACTTGAAGAAAGATGGGCTACATGGTTGAGTCGCCAGAAGAAAGCCATTACTATGCAAATGCCACAAAAGTATCCAGCTTACAATACACCAAACACAGAGACAAGCCTCAAACCTTCTGGCACAAAGTTATTTGGAGTGATGAGGTCAAAATTTAGATTTTTGGCCACAACTATAAATGCTTCATTTGGAGAGGAGTCAACAAGGCATGTGATGAAAGGTACACCATTCCTACTGTGAAACACGGAGATGGATCGCTGATGTTTTGGGGGATGTGTGAGCTACAAAAGGCACAGGAAATTTGGTCAAAATTGATGGCAAGATGAATGCAGTACGTTCTCAAAAAATACTGGAGGAACATTTGCATTCATCAGCCAGGAAGCTGCACATGAGATGTACTTGGACATTCTAACATGAAAATGATCCAAAACACAAGGCCAAGTCGATCTGCCACTGGCTACAGCAGAATAAAGTGAAGGTTCTGGAGTGGCCATCTCAGTCTCCTGACCTCAATATCATTGAGCCACTCTGGGGAGATCTCAAACATACACAGTTCATGCAAGACAGCCCAAGAATTTACAGGAACTGGAGGCTTTTTACCATCTGAGAAGATAAAGAGCCTCATCCACAAATACAACAAAAGTCTTCAAGCTGTCATTGATGTCAAAGGAGGCAATACATGGTATTAAAAACTTATCAGGGTAGTTTCTGTTGAGATTATGATTTAAATTTAAAAAGAGTAAAACACAGTTGATTGATAATAAATGGCTTCAGCCAAAGACTAACCATGAGTGAAGGAAAAGTTTGAGTGTTATCATTCATGTTCTCATAAAAATGGCCAAGAAATCTTAAATTCTGCCAGGGTATGTAAACATATGAGCACAAGTGTATACAATAAGTCACTCACTTCCTCAAGTCTTTGATGTCTCTTTTGAAGCTCTATCTCAAAGTCTGACTTTTTTTGTTCAGCTTCTTCCTTCTGCTGTTTGACAACTTGATCCCGTTTTCGCTTTTCCATTACTTTTTGTAATTCTGGTTTGTTCTGGGGTGAAAGGCCTCTATAAGTAACAAAAAAAAAATTAAACAAAAAGTTAAATCAATAATTATGTGACCACATACATATACACACACACACGATAAAGCTGCAAGCAATCTTGTATTCTTCACAAGGTTGATAATTTTCATTTATGACAGATTAAAATATTAAAAAGCTTCAGTAAAAAAAAAAAAAATGTAGCACTTGGTAATCTCACAATGTCTTACTACCCTAAAATAGTAGTGTTTTAGTTGCATAAGCCCTCCTGGATATGACAGGCAGATACCCAGAAGTTACCCCGGAAGAAGTCCATTTGTGAAGAAACCGTTTGGGCGAGGATACACAGATCTGTCATCGCGCTTGTTTATATCAGTACCGATTGCTGTTGGTTTTAACTTTTGCCTGTACACTTTTGAAAATGTGCAAGTGCAATATTTACTGAATAAAATTCCCTGCAAGAAGGTTTATTTACCCTAACGGAGCCCCGCTTTCTTTATCTGGCTTACCGCTGGTATATCCGGTTGATCAGAGTTCAGTGTAGTTGTAAATATCGAAATGCCTATGTAACCTTCCATAACTGCACCTTTTCAAAAACGCAGCCGCAGGGAAAATTGATTCCTGCACCCGCAGAAGTGTGAACCTAGGGTCAGCGTGGTCAGTAAGTGCTAAAGCTTTGCTCTATCAAACCAACAGAGGATATTGAAAGCTGATGCAGTATTACTAAAGTGACAGAGGGGGTTATTTACGAAAGGCAAATCCACTTTGCACTGCAAGTGCACTTGGAAGTGCAGTCCCTCTAAATCTAAAGGGGTAGATCTGAAATGAGTGGAAGATCTGCTGATTTTATCATCCAATCATGTGCAAGCTAAAATGCTGTTTTTTTATTTTCCTTGCCCCCTCGGATCTACAGCGACTTTACTTCCAAGTGCACTTTCAAGTGCATTTTCCTTTAGTAAATAACCCCCAGAGTCTCTTTAATGTAGTAATGCAGAAGTGCTGCAATTTAAAAAAAGGGTCTTACAACATTCAGTAGCAGGCGATCAGCTTTTGTGTTTAGAGAAAAAGAAAGAAGAAAGAAGAAAGACGAAAGAAGAAGGAAGAAGAAAGAAGGAAAGAAGAAAGAAGGAAAGAAGAAAGAAGGAAAGAAGAAAGAAGGAAAGAAGAAAGAAGGAAAGAAGAAGAAGAAAGAAGAAAGAAGAAAGAAGAAAGAAGGAAAGTGTTCATTCATAACATCTAAAAAAAAATAAAAAATAAAAAAAAGAAGGTATTTACTGACAGACATTCTCCTGCAAAGGAGTTTCAGACAGCAAAAAATATCAACGTGTACATGACATCGCATTCACCTCAAGTGACAGCTGGTAAGCATAGGTAGTATCAGATAAAGGTGAGGTTGGCAAATAAGCTCTGTGAACACACAACCCAGAGATCATGAAAAGCCTATTGTATGACGTGGTTAAGTTTTGTCCTGTGTGAATAAACAGCATACCAAAAATCATACCTTTTTTGGTTCATTAATAATTCTCGATGAAGATCCTGATGATTTCTGGAGACCTTCACTGGATTGACCAGCTTGTGGGGCTTTATTAATTCTGGATTATCCGATTCAATATAGTCTGGTTCAGCCATGATGCTTTTCACAACTGGAAAGTTTTCCCCAAACACCGAGTCAACTGGAGAATTACCTGTAGCAAAGGAAATAATCATTAAAATTGCATCATGAATACCCATACATAAGTTACTAATAATTGCATTCGCAATATATCTTTCATAAAAACACGGCAAATTAGTGCATACATTATCTAAATCAGCTTGAGAAAAATGGACCATGAATTATAGCCTCTATGAGTTACCTTTCAAAAAATTAAGCACCAGAAACAGCTTACAGGTCTAGGAGACATTGATATTATATAACTGGTTGCCCTGCCCACTAAAAAACTAGAACACAACCACCTAGAAGACTTCTAAGGCCTGAAAATCCACCAGGTAAAAAAATTGACAAACTTGTGCGCAAAAGACCAGGTGGCAGCTTTATACCTGGGAAGCCGAGGCCTGATCCTGAAAAGCCTATGAAGCATGGACAATTCTGGTGGAGTGAGTCTTCCAGTCTGAATACCTTCAGGACTTGGGCTTTAAAAACAACCAAACTGTCCATGCCAGCGAATTGTAAGCAGGATGAACACGGGACTTTGAGAAAGAAGGTCTAGATGATCTAGTAGGGCCCATGGAGAATATGCTAGGAGTTGGACTACGAGTATTATGCCTTCATGGGCCAATTTGGTGCAATAAAAATGACTGATATGCCTTCCTTCTCTACCCTCTGAACCAGAAGTGGTAGATGTTTGAGAGAGTGTAACATAAAATCAGACTGCACAGAATCCACAAAATGATCAGGGCTCCGAAGGCTCAAGAATCCCTCTACAGAAATCGGTCTAGCTTGTGGTTGAATTTGGATGCAAGCAGGTCTACGCCTGGCCCTCCTTCACAGGAGGCAACCTCCAGGTGGAGGGACCACTCTTTGGGATACAGCTGTTGGCAGCTTAATAAGTCCGCTGACCAATTTGCTATGCCTGTAATGTTTACTGCAGACAGGGCTAAAACATGAAGAAGTTCTGTCCAAGTCTGAATTAACTTCGCTTCTCAGAGAGCAACCCGAATACCACCTTAATTATTTACATATGCCACCGCCATGGCCTTGTAAGAATGGACCCTGCCTGGCAGCCCCAGGTGTGTGTGTGGGAGGGGGGGGGGGGGAACAGTGCTGAAGAGTAATCCAAATCTCCTAGGGCTTCTGGACACTAATCAGCATCTGGGCTGTTGTCAACAACCACCTCCCCTGAATTGACAGGCAATCTAGGACACCTTCCCAGCCTAACAGTCTGGCATCTTTTGTCAGAATCTTTAACACCACTGGGAGAAATGACTCCCCTGACTCCAGCGCAGGGATAGAAAGCAAGCCATCAATCCAAGGCTAACTTGATTGTGGTGCTCAGATGCAGGGGTTGATCCAAGAACAGGATCCGTTCGTTCAATGCCGTCAGTATGTAGGGCTGCAACAGCGTTGAATGTTCCCGCAGGAGCAGATTGTCCAAATACACCGCAATGGAAATGGCAGAAATGCCAACATCGATGACAATGACCTTTGCGAATACTCCTGGTGACCGGACCAAGTGAAAGGGCAGACTTTGGGGGACCATTTATGTGGAAGAAGGAGCCTGCAGTTGCAAGGAATAATTTAGATAAAAATACCTTTTTACTTGTACCCTAGGCTTAAACAACCATTTATCCGTTGCAGCACATGGGTGAACCACGGCAAAAAAATTTTTTAGTGCCCTGTAGTGCGACTTTAAAAATGAGATGGGAATCCTACAAGTTCCCATTACGTTCTGAAACATATTGAACTCTATACCGGAATAACAGACACGACAGTTTGCAGTGAAGACTGCAAGAATAAAACTCAATCAAGCATATTCAACAACCAGATGTTTGCAATTACTGAAACAGGAAGATAAAATACCCTAAGCAAAAGATACGCAGGAAAAACAAGCGTTCATTGAGTAAATATATTTACTCCAAATATTTATTGACAAAACCCCTTACTATGCAGGAAATACACAGTAATCATTATAATCAAGGAAATATGTTTTAAATCGTGATGTTGTAAACCTCTGATAAATTGTACAAGTGGATGTATAATATATCTTGAATAATGAACATTATATATATATATTATATATAGATACATTATATATATATATATATATATAACAAAAAACAGCTAGAAATGAACAGAATTACATCTTTCTTAAGGGTGAATTAACGTTCTATATAATATATATTTGTATCCATTTTTAAGGGTGGATTTCTTCTCCTTGATGAGGGGAAGGCACGGTTTGTTATCAAGTTGCTGTTGTTCCAAGGATATACCAAAAGAGGAGGAACAGGCAGTATCCCATGGCAAATAAATTTTGATTTTCATTGACACAATTTAACCAGACTCATAAAAAATGTAACTTTTTAAAATATAAAGGCTATTTGAACGCACTGCATTTTTGGCAAATGAGTATTTTAAATCTAATTTAATTGGTCTTGGGTTCTGGTATTTGTATTTTAACAACCACAGAAACTGGGACTCGACACTGCTGTGGATAACTACATGCAGGGTGATTGGAACCTTAAAAGAAAGTATAAAATGCCATTTGCATCTTGTGCTCATGTAAAAAAGGTATGTGGTGCATCTATGCAGGAGCCAACAGCAGTTCTCCAGTCAAACCATCATCAATACCTATAGTGACAACAGCTGTCAATACACACTGACCAAATGCTGGACACGCCTAAGGAAGAGAATGTCTGACGTACATTGAATGTTTATGTGTACTGACAGCAGCTGTCACTGTAGACATCAATGATGAATAAAATAACCCCCTGTAGTCAGGTTGCCATGACCACTCGACACTCTCAGGAGGCAGTCAATGTGTCCGTGGCCTGAAAGTCAATAACTCAAGTGTAATTTACCAAGGGTTGACTTAAAAAGGAAATTCTTGGTAGCGAGTAAGCCGTTACCAGACATTGTTACAAAGTTCTAACAAAAAGTTCTAACTGAAGGAAGGAAACTGTTGAGACACATTTTCAAGTCTGTTGAAAGCTGAAACCCGCATTAAAAGCATCCTACTTTCTGGCACAGAGCACATGTAGGCCACACCAGGAGAAAAAAAAAAAAAAACACATGATAAATACAAGAACACTGATGGTTATCAGTCAACAATTCATGTATCATGTTTTTAAAGTGAACCCTGAAGCACTGCAAGAGATTAGAATCTAATGGCAAAGGGTAACTGGCAGGGATCACAGCTTTTCAGAAGACTTTGGGGACAGGAAAATAGAGGTAACATTTCTTTTAAGGCCTCATTTACACAGCTGAAGAGTGACATTTGCTCCCAGGAGTCACAGGTGTTTGCGTATAGCCACGGGCATCAAGTTCTACAAATCAATGACATTCTGACAAACGCCGAGGCTGCACAGACATGTGATGAGCGGCCCGTGACACAAACTGTCTGCGTCTACAATTTTCCAACATGTCATTGACTTGTACACAAACACCTGTGACTCCTGTCAGGAGTGGGACAAGGGGTGGGCAGGAGGGACAGCTGCCCTAGGCACTGTGGTATCATGTGAGGTTGGGGGGGGGGGGGGCGCACCACGAGGAGATGGGGGGAAAGGACAAGTTTTGTGAGGGGGATTTTGGGGGCAGAAGGGGCAATAATTGTTCTAGAGGGGGGAATTTGTGTGTGTGTGCTAGGAGTGGGGATTTGGGGAGGTTTGTGTTAGAAGAGGTGATATGGTGTGGAGGGGGGGTGGGTTGTGCTAGTAGGGGTGAATGGGAGAGGGGATTTGTGCTAAGAGGGAAATGTGTGGGGGGGGGGGGGGTGTACAGGATGTGTATTCAGAGAGGAAATTTGAGGGATTTAAAAAAGGGTAGAGGATTTGCTAAAAGCTGACTTTTTAGGGGGGGGGGGCGCTTTTGTACTGGGGGGGATTTCAGCAGGGGATGCAGTATTGTTCTGGTAGTAGGGATATATTTATTTTATTTCTTTTGGAGGGGGGGTTGCCAACACATAATGCTCATACACCTTGGGGGGGGGGGGGGGGCGCAGTTTGGCATGGTTGCCCTGGGACTCTAAAAGACCTTGTCCCAGCACTGACTCCTGTGCACAGAAACTACCCCTCTGAGGCTGTGAGAATAAGGCCTAAATTTACTAGCTACAGTGGTTCACATAAACCAGCGATAGTCAACGTAAATATAGGGTGCCTCAAGGGCAACGTCTGACATGTCCAAAGAGTTACATAATATCTTAGGTTGTGTAAATTTGCCATCATTATTTGTTAATATGGTATTCAAATGAAGGGCTCTACCTTTTTTTTTTTTTTTTTTTTTTTTTCTTTTGGACAAACCAATGCCAATTTTTAATTTTCTTTTAGTATTTTTTTTCCCCAGCTCCCACACTGACTGTATGACAAAGATGTCAAAACATTTTGAATGCAGAGCATTCTTATGAGCTCACAAGATGATCAATGCAGCTACTGGGCTTAGTGCTGGACAATGGCTGTTACTAACCAATGCCACCGACACCATTTGCATCTGATGACAAACTTCTAAAGGACCATAGATAGCGTTACATCCCACCACAAATAACCTTCGATCAACATGATACAACAGCAAAAAAGATTGGTTTTTCAACCACTCTCGCGTTATCTCCAAACAAAAAAATCAGACTATTTGGCATTCTGAATCGGCTTTACTTATTCATAAAGAAAATCACTACCATTGGAGGACCACCACCAAGAAGCTTCATTTATAAAAGGATTTTCCCTCTGTGCCAACAGAGAGTCATCCAATATTTATCACTAGTGCTGTAATTTTGCCCAAGCTGTAGAAAACTGCTTAGAATGGCATCACCCTTGCCAAAAGTGATAGAGCCAACCATTCAAATAAATATTGAAACTGTCAAAGTCAAAGATAAGATAATGGGTACATGACATTTTTTTTACTACATTAAAGAGGAGCTTCAGCCAGGTTTCCAAAAATTAAAAGTCATCAGCTACAAAAACTGTTTGTAGCCGAGTTTTAATAAACGATCCAGCGCCATCCTTGGTGATTGCAAAAAAAAAATAAAAAAATCTACACACACACACACACACACACACACACACACACCAAAATAATTAAAGGAACACTTTGAAAACACATCAGATCTCAATGGGGAAAATATCATGCTGGATATCTATACTGATATGGACTGGGTAATGTGTTAGGAATGAAAAGATGCCACATCGTTTGATGGAAATGATCAACCTACAGAAGGCTGAATTCAAAGACACCCCGACAATCAAAGTGAAAAAATGATGCAGCAGGCTAGTCCATTCTTCTGAAATTTGATGTCCCACTCCACGTTCCTACCTAATGGAGAGTGGGACTGTAGCTGATAAATCCAGAACGTTTCTAATTTACCCTCCAAGGTGCTGTGAATTTGTCAATGATCAAAAATTGGGTGCCTCTGGGGTCTCGATTATGAAACTGGCGCGGAGAACCGCCAGTCCTTTACCATTAAGCCTATCACGACTTGCGAGGCGTACGCCTTCCCAAGTCTGAGTTCCGGTAAGCCTCATTCCTATAGGCGTTGATGCCGACAGAATATCACCATCTCACTGAGTGCACTTTCCAGTATCGCTGGATGAACACAAGAATTTGTTCACTGTTTTAATGGACTTCACCCTGCATAAGGACTTAGATTTTACTTAAGGATTTCACCCTTTACAAGGACCGTTAATTTATTTATTTTGCACACACGTGCATTTATTTCAATTGCTACTCATAAGCACTTGTTTACTTTTTCATGATCAATACTGTATATGAATTAAATAATAGAATCATCCACTATTATTGATCCACTTTACATCCATAATAGGATCGCTCACAGTAAACCTACGTTTAGATTATTCACTATCTTATAGTCCTACCTATAGGCTATACTTATTTTCTGGTTTACATGTTTAGGAGTAATTATATTTATGTATTTAATGAATTTTCACAATTTTATTTATAAGTTTTAGCGCCACTGTGGGTATTCATAGGACTATATAAGTACATCAGCACTTTAGCGCAACATTTTACTACTTTTCAATTTTCACCGATAGTCTTTCGGCAATGTTTGCTGCTCCTTCTACTTATTAATTTTCAGTTACAGCACAGTATTTTTCCCTTTTTTTTCAATTTTCAGGTCTTGCTAAAGATTCTAAATTGGATTTAGGTCTGGACTTTAACTGGGCGATTCTAACACATGAATATGCTTTGATCTAAACCATGGATCTTCAAAACTATGGCCCTCCAGTTGTTCAGAAACTACAATTCCCATCATGCCTAGTCATGTCTGTGAATGTCAGAGTTTTACAATGTCTCATGGGATGCGTAGTTCCGCAACAGCTGGAGGGCCATAGTTTGAGGATCCCTGATCGAAACCATTCCACTGTAGCTCTGGCTGTATGTTAAGGGTTGTTGTCCTGCTGGAAGGTGAACCTCTGTACCAGTCTCAAGTCTTTTGCAGACTCCAATACGGTGTACACACGAGCGGATTTTCCATCGGAAAAATCTTGGATGTTTTTTCAAACGGAATTCCGTTCAAGCTTGGCTTGCATACACACGGTCACACAAAAGTTCGCTGAACTTTCGAACAACAAGTACGTGGTGACGTACAACACTACAACGAGCCGAGAAAATTAAGTTCAATGCTTCCAAGCATGCGTCGAATTGTTTCCAAGCATGTGTAGGAATTTTGCACGAGTATTGGTACTCATGTAAATGCACCCATACCTGACACCGATACTTAAGGCTCAGTTCCTTCAGCCGTCAGCTGAAATGTTAAAAAAAAAAACTAAAATAAAAAAATAAAAATAAAAAAAAGCTGTCAATTATCGGTTAAGTGAAGCCGTCACGTCCTTAACAACCGGTGACTCATTTAGCTGTCAGTGGGGTTCCCTTGTTGACAGCTGAAGTTTTAAAGAAGTCCGGCAATTGGATCTGTCAAAAAAAAAAAAAAAAAAAAAAAAAAAAAAGCAGTTGGGCAATGTTGCGGGACGTTTCCGAAAAGTCCTGCAAGCGGCATCTTTGGGAGCTCCCAAAATGACCTGCCCATTTAAACGAATGGCAGCACTGCCGAAGCGCCCGCAAAGCACTTCGGCAGGCCGCAAAAAAGGGGCGCTTTCAACCCCTTCTTCGGCCATTAGCAGGGGTTAAAAGCGCACCGCTAGCGGAAGAAAATCGCCGCTAAAAATCAGAACGCTTTTTAGTGTCAAAGTGGCCTAAATGTTCCTCTGTTTAACCCCTTATTAACCCTTAATTTACTCTAATCAGCCTTAATTAACTCCCACTTCTCCTCCATTTAATTATTACTTTGCTGCAGATTTTTTTTTCACTTCTATTTTATAAAACTATTCATAATTAAAATATATTGAAAAAAATGGTGCGCTCTTTCCAACATACAACATACCATAATAAACATAATTGCACAAAGTCCCTTAGATCAATAAATGCATAAATATATCAATCTGTGCGTATAAAGTCCTCTTTAGCAGGTTAATAGTGACTTCTTAAAGTGTCCATACAGTGCTCCTCCAATACAGGAAACGATATTGTGATACGTACCACCACCGGGTGTCAAATCATGCCTTCAAAATATATGACCTTAGATGGTCTAGATAGGAGCATGCTGCAGTTAAGTAAGTATCCAGTGTATCCTCCAATGCATAGAAAACCACTGTTCTCAGGGGTGACACCATGAGCAGTGCTGCTGGCCCCAGGGCACCCGACTCTCTCACTGCACAGTGCATCTTTCAGCAGTACATAGGCAGTGGGGAGACTGCACTTATACTGTGTCAAAGCTCATTGGAGGAAATGGAAACCCCCCCCCCCTCCACATAGGAAGAGGAACGAAGGAACATGCAGAGCTGTATTCTGAATAGACAAGCTTCTTGCTCATCTTCCTCCAAGCACCCTCCCCGACACAAATCTTTAGCTCATGTGTTAGAGAACTTGTCAGAAGTGATTCATGCTGATAGAGGAACGAAGCACCAGAGAGAAACGACACTTAGCACTTTGGAGAGAGACGAATACACACTACAGATCTATGTGCTTAGTTCAAATTTCATTAATGGGGTTTACAACCACTTACATTCTGAGAATGGGTTAAAGTGGTTGTAAATCCTTACATATGCCTAGTGAAGGGACCATGCTCACGTGATACAGAGATCAAACAAATCCTTCTACATAAGTTGTACCCGTTTATCTGCAGCATTCTTTCCTCTACAGCTGATCAAATTGCAGAATGTATAAGCTTGTCTGAGCTGTGAGAAAAAAAGGGGGTGGAGAGCTGAAGTTACATCCTGCAGAGCTGGGGAGAGGTCTGAGAGCTGATTGGAGGGAAGAGTCCCCCCCTCCTCTTTCACACAGCACACCTGAGGCTGTTAATCAGCTGGAGCTTCCTCCCGTCACCATGTTTCTATTGATGTCAGCAAAAATGGTCTGCTGTGATTCATGCTGATAGAGGAACGAAGCAGCTGACTGAAGTGCTCATAACTGAGAAGAGAACACAGTATAGAGGGATATGCTTTGTTCATATTTCATGTCTGAGGTTTACAACCAAAAAAAAAACCTTATGTCTTTACAACCATTTGAAGGTTCACCCTTGCACGAAATTTTAAATGACAAAACATAACAGCATCTTCTGTTATGAGCATTTACTTCCTAACAGAGCCAGAAAGATGTCTTTACATTGTAGTAGTTACTGTGAGAAAATGAGCTTGTAGTTTCCTCTAAGTCTCCAATAATGACTTCCTGTTAATGACGACAAACAAATCACCACAAAACCACCCTGAACTGAAAGAAGACACGAGAGAAAAAAAAAAAAGAGGAAAAAAACAGCGCACAGAGATGATGCAGAGTGTATGCAGACCAAATTAAATCGCAGTAATGGACATCTGATACGATTATGATTTTTAAGGATGTCAGATACAAATATAACAATATCTGCATCTAAACTGTCCAAATAATACAACCCTAATGCATTTTGAAATACAACCCTTCTGAATCAGAGAAAGAAAAACATTTATGCTCTCCTAAATCAAGAGGATGGCTAGCTACATACATAGTATGGCTTACATTGAGCCCCCAGCATTATTCAACCTGGGCAACTGGGAATATACTGTGAGTGCAGGGGTCATGAGTCTGGGGTAGATTGCAGACTCATGAGGGCATTTAAGGCTCCACCAAGTGCCTATATACCCCTTCTGGGGGGTCGGTCAGAGTCCCACAAGGATACCAGATGTCTGGTCTTTACTGCATATATACCATCAAACGAGGTTCCAGGTACAGCAGATCAGCTGGGCAATTCCTCGCTCATCAGAGCGTGCATCAGGCTCCACCAAGTGCCTATATACACCTTCTTTTTAGTCCAATATGCAGAGCTCCTCTCACTCAGGTTCCTTCCTGAGTCTCAACACCAGTGGGTGTCTCAACACCACTCTGGTGTTGAGACTCAGGAAGGAACCTGAGTGAGAGGAGCTCTGCATATTGGACTAAAAAGAAGGTGTATATAGGCACTTGGTGGAGCCTGATGCACGCTCTGATGAGCGAGGAATTGCCCAGCTGATCTGCTGTACCTGGAACCTCGTTTGATGGGATATATGCAGTAAAGACCAGACATCTGGTAAGCCTCCTTTTCTTACTTTATATCTCTTGAAGGGAACTGCGAGGTCAATCTTAAGAAAATCATATTATACTCAGAAGCGCTCTGTGTAGGAGACTGTCAAAGGCTACTGAACACTGAGGACTCTGTTTGATTGATTATTTTGCGTTTTTCACTGTATGCGATTTGGATGCACTTATTTGTTTGAACCTATAGTTTTGGGTACTCACATATCTTTTTGCAAATGTTAGTTTATGCATTCAACATTCAGCACTGAGGACTCTGTTTGATTGATTATTTTGGTTTTTTTGCGTTATTCACTATATGCGATTTGGATGCACTTATTTGTTTGAACCCATAGATTTGGGTACTCACACACTTTTTTTCAAATGTTGGTTTATGTATTCAATATTTATTAACACATATTTGGTTTATGTTTGCACTGTAATTAAGTTGTTTATAAGTTTATATGCACTTAAATTGTCGCAAGCACCAGTATCCATTCACATGGAATAGGACTTGATTTACTCACCTTTACCGTTATTGGTCAATGTTTTTTTATCTCATTTTTCTGAGCGCTGCACTTTTTCACATTTATTTCTTTTTGGTTTAGTATCTAGAGCCATAGTGTTCAGCTGCTCCGGTTATTTCCTAAATTTTTTTTCCGAGCGCAGATTTCTTCCACATTTTTTAATAAATGGACACTTACCTCTTCCAGGGTCCAGCGATGTTGGCAACCGAAGCCGAGAAATCTTTTGGTTCTCGGCTGCTGCCACCGCCAGTCTCGTTGAGGGAATCAGGAAGTGAAGCATTGTGGCTTCACTTCCCGGTTCACTACTGCGCATGCGCGAGTCGAGCAGTGCAATGGGATTCGTCCGCGCTGTCTCTGGGATCCGTGTGTGTCACAGCAGACAGCACAGTGGGACAGGAAGAGGCATAGACTCCATGGGAGTCTATGCCCGGAAGTGGGTGCAAATACCTGTCTTAGACAGGTATCTGCACCCGCCTTCCCCCTGAAAGGTGCCAACTGTGACACCGGAGGAGGGGAGGGTTCTGATGAGCGGAAGTTCCACTTTAGGGTGGAACTCCGATTTAAGCATTGCATGCAATTTAGATATGACCTCATTCTCTTAAATGGAGTATGCAGTATGTGTGCAGTCCCTTCCACTGCTGCTAGGTTAGGTTAAGGGCAGGTGGCTCAGTCGCCTACTTTGACAAGTGAAAACTAGTATTTATTCTATAAATGTCCGACTGAAGGAAAAAAACGCCCAAAACGTTGGCACCTCATTCCAAATAGTTAAATATTACAAGTGGGGGAGAAGGAGGTTTTTTTTATGGTGCTTAAAAATAATAATGGAAACCAACATATAAAAAGATAAGTTTAATAAGATTATAGTTAAAAACCAAACAGAGCCAAAATGTTCAACATTTCAAGGTGGAAGTGGTCGTAAGGCAGATGTTCAAATTGAGACAGGAAAATTCAAGTTCGTATATTAACCCAACACTTTTCGCCTAGTAGCGTCATCAGGGGATATACGAATTAAAGTGTCATTGAACTGTATAAAAATACACAGAAAAAAAAAAAAGTATGAAAAGAACAGCAAAATTGTAGAGCATTATGTACAGAAAAAAAAATTAACAACAAATTAACGAGCACCTTGCAGACACTGGTAAAAAAATAAAACTGAAGTTCTTCCTGTATGGGAGGGGTTATATAGGGGATCATTTCCTGTCTAAAGACCTTTGGGCTACCAGTGTCCATTCACCTGGAGATGAAGTATAACCCAGCAAGTAATGATTATTAGCCTGACTCCCGTGATGTATGAAAAATAAACTGCATCAAAAAACATAACAAGGGTGCGCAATAGATGCATTCTTGCTGCTTTTTTAATGCATTTCAACAGGGAGGCGTGTTTTCTTCTTTTTTTTTTTTTTTTTTTTTATTTACCTGACCAGAAATGCAGCAAGTAGAATTTTTAACACCACAAGGGGAGGGCAACGGACCAGTGTGAAAAGACATGCATAGTATTTAAAGGGATGCATTTATCTTGAACTTGTTTTTTTTTTTTTTTAAAAGGTGCCAATAATGGCCGACAAATTCATATTAATTTAAATTCATGATATTAAATCAAAAAAAAGTCAAATACAAATTTATATATATATAATCAATATAAAACAAACAAACACACACACACACACACACACACACACACACACACACACACACACTTTTAGTTTTCGGCCAAGTGCATCCTGAATTTTTGGTTACAGCAACAAAATTTCTATTCAGTGCACCTCTATTAAGTCTTTAACCACTAGCTGACCAGCTGCCTTCATGCTACTGCGGCAGGTTGGCTCGCCTGGGCAAATCGCCGTAGCTGTACGGCGGCCCTTTAAACATCTATAGCGGGCCCCCCGATGCGTGTGGCCGGCGGGCGCGATCGTGGGCACGAGAGCCAGAAAAGGGATGCGTGTGTGTAAACACACAAATCCCCATTCTGTCAGGAGGAGGAGAGACAGATCGTCTGTTTCTACTAGCTAGGAGCAGTGATCTGGCTCCTCCTTTAGTCAGTCACATCCCCATACAGTTAGAAACACTCCACGAGGGAACACATTTAACCCTTTGATCGCCCCCTATCGTTAACCCCTTCTCTGCCAGTGACATTTACACAGCAATTAGTGCATTTTTATAGCACTGATCGCTGTATAAACGTCAATGGATCCAAAAGTGTCCTATCTGACCGCTGCAATGTCGAAGTCCTGCCAAAAATCGCAAGATCGCCGCCATTGCTAGTAAAAAAAAAAAAAATTATATATAATAATAATAAATAATACAAATGCCATAAATCTATTCCCTATTTTATAGATGCTATAGCGTTTGCGCAGACCAATACACACTTATTGCGATTTCTTTTACCAAAAATATGTAGAAGAATATATATATCGGCCTAAACTGAGGAAGAAATTCGTTTTTTTGTATATTTTTTTTTTGGGGGGGGGGGGATATTTATTATAGCAAAAAAGTAAAAAAAATATTACTTTTTTTCAAAAATTGTCACTTGTTTATGGCGCAAAAAATACAAACTGCAGAGGTGATCAAATTTGCTGTAACCAATTTTGTTTGGGTACAGCGTCACACGACGCGCAATTGTCAGTTAAAGTGATGCCGTATCGCAAAAAATGGCCTTGTCATTAAGGGGGCAAATCCTTCCAGGGCTGAAGTGGTTAAAATGAACTACAATGAAATGAACTTACAAACCAACAGTTTTCAGCAATATGAAGACAGACACTAAATTATTTCAGTTGTCTTTTTTTTTTTTTAAGTAAAGCAAACACTGCATCGACTTTGCAGGTACTAAAATTGTCATGATCATGAAAAGTAGGTGCAGTCTTATTTCTTCCTCTGAAAATAAGTAGCCAATAAATCCTAGGGCATCATGTTTCTTAAAGACACTCAGCTCACAGGATATGCATATATAAGTAACAAAGGTCTGCTTTATTCATTAAAATCAAATGCTCCATCCTTGTAGAGCCAAAAAGAAGGTTAATTAAGCCTTATAATACAAAACATCAAAGGCTTCTCTCGCAGCTAAACTCAGCATCAGGCCTACAAGCTCTGCACAAAGACTCTGGGGAGGATATCAAAATGAAAGACAGATTCCAGGTTACGATATAAAATCTGGGAAGGAAAGATGATAACCTAGTCTGGCCAAAGCTAATGTTAGGAGCTATTAATGAATATTGTATGCATTTATAACCTAAGAAAACAAGCTTCAGATACACCACTTAGAAGCTGCAAGGGCCCAGCTCAAATATTGGTGCAGATTATTGAACAATTTTTGTATTATGCATTAAGCTGTCATGCAGGAACCATACCGCATCTTACATTTTTATCTTTCCAGTACCTAGGTTCCTATATACCCAATGTCTAACATTTACTGTAATACTTCATAGCACTTTGTTCTAACTTCCAGATTCTATGATGGGTAGAAAACCACCCTCAACAATAGTGTATAGATACAGATGTCTAGATTTTGCAATGGTCTTCAAGGGAACAACTAGCAGTGCCTAATTTGCCTATCACTGGTCTAAATTCCTGAAAGTTTGGTAACTGGCAATGACACAATGTAACGGAAGCATGAGTGAGAAGTAAGAATGAAAAAAGGGAAGACTGCAGTTCTGTACTGGGTGTCATCACTGATAAGTGGTGACACAAGACAGAGCCACTTCAAGATAGCTGGGCCCAGGGGGTAGTGGTAATAATTTAGGTGCAGTATTAAGACTGGATTGTACGGTTTTGTTTTTACCAAAGATTTTTTTATTTTTTTTTCTTGAACTGTACTGAAGCCAATACTAATCTGTAAAATAAGACGTATTGCCCTTCCAGAGCACCAGAGGTATGAATGGGATATCACGTCCCTCAGATGCCAGCATTCCTTGACCTTCAAGGCATTCCTTCAAGCAATGCAGAGGAAGAGAGATTAGGCAAAATGGCATATAGATAATTTGAAATACAGATAAAGCAATGGCAACAGACACGCATTAGTACAGTGCATATTTGTACTGATCACTGTATTAGTGTCACTGGTCCCCAAAAAGTGGCAAAAGTGTTAGTGTCAGAATGTCCGCCGCAATATCTCAGTCCCGATATAAGTCACTGTTCACCGCCATTACTAGTAAAAATAAATAAAAATATCCCATAGTTTGTAGACGGTATAACTTTTGTGCTTTTGCGCTTATTAGGGATTTTTTTTTTTTTTTTTTTTTTTTTACCAAAAATATATGTAGCAGAAAACATATTGGCCTAAAATTTATGAAGAAATCATTTTTTTTTTTTTTTTTTGAATAGATAGGTTTTATACCAGATATTAAAAAATATTGTCCGTCTATTTTTGTTTATAGTGCAAAAAAAATAAAAAATAAAAAATTCTGAGGTGATCAAATACGATCAATACAAAAGTTCTATTTGGAGGAGAAAAAAAAAGGGAAAAGTTTATTTGGGTAAAGCGTTGCATGACCGCACAATGGTCAGTTAAAGTAATGCAGTGCCGTATCACAAAAAATAGTCTGAAGGGAGTAGATCTTCCTGAGATCAAGTGGTCATAGAATTACTTTGGGGACCCCCCAGGTCACCAGAACTAGTGGCTCCATTGGAAGATTTCTCCTCCATTCTATTACTTTTCTAACCCAAAATTTAGAATTTTCTTTTCTTTTACTTTTGAGGCTCCGCGGCCGTGGTTCACAGCATGGGGTCCGGTGTGTCCCTGTTCACCGATTCAGGTCGGAATCTTTGCCTGAATTTGCACCTGAAATCGGAAACAAAATCGCACAGGACCCGTTTTAAGTGCAGACCACGGCCGCCCCGAAGCTGTGTGAACCGGCTCCATTGAGAGCCGGTCACACTTTCCTGTCATGTGAAAAGGATGCAGGGAAAGCCGCATCCGATCACATACGTGTGAACCCAGCCTCAATGATAATGGTAAGCAAGACAAAGAGGGTGAATCTCCCTAAAGGGGGCCCAGACAGCAATAAAAACCTAATAGGTGTTCTAATCTCCCCCCACTCTGTCCAAATCTAAAAACAAGGTATACTTTAAAGTGGAAGTAAAACCCCCCTATCGTTTTCAGCCAAGGAAGCTGCCATCTTTGCCTCTGTTTAATCTTCAACTGCCACAGTGCTGCACATGTGATCTGTTATGACACCAGCCATTGGATGGTTTGACTGTTTGGTTGAGAGCACAGCCAATGTACAGTTAGCATTCACGGCATGCCTTTTTTTTTTAGACTGTTAAATCGATGGGTTTACTTCCGCTTTAAAAAAGGTAAAAAAAAAAGTCCCAGGAGCAGAATGCGCTCTTACCCCCAAAAAAAATACACAGACTCGTCGCTCAATCTAGTGCTGTGCCCATCTGGCATGGTTCTCTTTTATCCCTGCATTCACAGGGCAGAGAGGCAGCAGTGGGAGCCATTGGCTCCTGCTGCTGTTAATCAAATCCCGTGAGAAAAAAAAAAGAGTAGGGAGGAGGGGCCGGGCCGTGCTGTGTGTCCATGGACACACACAGCCCAGCCCAACAGCAAGCATGCATGTCTGCCACCACAGCAAGAAGCTTGCTATGGTGGCAGACACTGCAAAGAAGGGTGCCAATGGGGGACCCCAGAAGAGGAGGTTTGAGGCCACTCTGTGCAATTCTATTATCTAGTATGATATGTTTGTTATTTTAACCACACTTGACCTCCGGAAGATATACCCCCCTTCGTGACCAGGCCATTTTTTTGCGGCACTGCGTTAATTTAACTGACAAGTGCGCGTTCATGCAATGCGCCCAAACAAATTGTGTAATTTTTTTTGCCCACGAATAGAGCTTTTTTTTTTGGTGGTAAAAAAAAAAAATGGCCACCAATACATAATTGAATGGCCTATAAATTAGACACTTCCTAAGGCACTAGGCACCCCTGAAGAAGTCACGTGATCTGTGACGAACACGCGTCGGGACCTCAGCTTAGCAAACCGACCGGAAGTGACGAAAAATCGAGCTCGCCGCTCGTTTGTACATCACTGCTTTACTCATTGCAAAATGTGAGTACCCCCCTGTTTTATTGCACTGTGTTTTACTTTATTGAAATAAACTCCTTATTTTTATTAATATACTACACCATGAGGCTACTTCCTTCCCCTTCTTTATATTGATGTGAGCCCCCCCCCCCCCCCCCCTTCCCATAACTGGATGCAAGCTAAGCGACCAATGAGAACCGGGACACCGTTTGGAGCTACTAAAAGGAGGAAGGTCACCAGGGACCATAAAGACCTAATAAACCCATGCTGTAACCTTACAGCTGTAAGGTAAGGGGCCAACTATACCACCCCCACCAGGATTATAAAGCGTCGCTATAATCGCACCAAATAGCCATATCCAATAAAGCACTCCACACTCAACAGGATTTCACTTCACTCTGGAAACGAACTGTTATTTGCACCCATGTTCTATATGGACGATTCATTTATCCTGTTGTGATGCGTTTTTAGCCTGCGATTATAGTTTACTTAATTTACTATTCCTCACCCCAGTCATTTTATGTATGCTTATTTATTCACTTGAAGTCACCTCATAGACATTTAGTCTATTACCATTTATTTTCACAGCAGCCTCAGTTTGGCTACTGCACTCATCGCCTGTCACTGCGTTTTTTTCATATTTTGATTGCAGTTTTTTTTTTCATTTTTATGAAGATTCACGCTGATTTTAAATATCACATTCACCGTTCACCTATATATTTATATATATATATATCCTTTATTTATTGATGTCCACTGCCTTTTAACTATGTTTTGATGTATTTTATTTATCTGTGATTTTACCTTCACAATCACTGGCACATTATCACGTGAATTCATTTACCTGCTCCATATATTACCTTATTTGGACATATTCACCCATTCTTATTACCTGCTTTTAGTGTAGTTTATTTTATTTGCGCACCACTACCTCCCCATTTCTATTCATGTGATCACCACTGCGTTTTTACATTTTTTGCGCCATAAACAAAAAAGACCAACAAATTTAAAAAAAATAAAAAAACAAATACTTTTTTCTGTAAATCATATCGAATTAAAAAAAATAAAATCTAATGTATTCCTAAATTAAAGCCAACATGTATTCTGCTATATATTGTTGGTATAAAAAAAAATAAAAAAATAAAAAAAAATCCCAATAAGCACTTGATTGATTAGCGCAAAAGTTATAAAGTCTACAAACTATGAAATATATATATATATATATATATATATATATATATATATATATATATATATATATATATATATATATATATATATATATATATATATATATATATATACACACATATATACATACACACACACACACACACACACACACACACACACACACACACACACACACACTAGTAACCAGCGACTTATAGCGGGACTGCGGCAGACAAAATCGGACACTGACACATTGTGCGAATCAGTGACACTAATACAGTGATCAGTGCTAAAAATATGCACTGTCACTGTACTAATTACACTGGCTGGGAAGGGGTTAAACATCTAGGGTGATCAAAGGGTTAAAAGAAGTTTTGATTTTTCAAAATCATACTTACTTAGATCTGATGCTGCATATGTCCCCTGCTGGCTCTAAGACTGAGAACCAAGCGATCAAAAGCCACTGATCGCTCAATTCTCAGTGCTCCGGCCTGCCCCCCCCCCATGCACACTGGAGCGCTGTGGGCACGGAGGGGGCGGGATCGGCTGGCTTAGGCTCTCAGTGGCTCGCTGAGAGGCTGAGCTAGGTGCCAGTCCAGGGTCGTGGGCCGATTCAGTCTATATTGTCGCAATCTTTCCCCTGCCTAGACCAGCTCGGTGACTTCAGCCCACTGTCTGCTGAAAGCGGGTCACAGGAGTGCAGAACAAACTGCACTCCTGCGATCCACAGGAGAAGCACAGCCTAACGAGTTTTGGCCATACTTCTCCTTTAAATATGTGCCTAGTCAGTGTTTTTCTGTAAAAAACAAGTGGAGAAAAAGCGCCTCTGGGTGTAGTAGTTTTGGTAAAAGGAAATTTTATTACAGCAATATCAATTCACTCACATTTGTGAAGATAGTAAACAGCATGGTATATGTCTCTCAGTGGCGGCTCCCCAGCGATGTATGGCTATCAAGCTTTTTCCATGCAGTTCCATAGAAGCACTTCATGTGGATGGTAAGGGCCGGCTGCGGAAGGCGGCCTCAAAACGAGGCTTGGATAGCAGGGAAGCGACGAGCTCAGGGGGGATGACGTCAAAGATGGACGCGTTTCGTGAGCATGCGCACTCGGATGTAGTGACGAGTCGCACTCCTTTCTCAACAGTAGGACATGTTTTAGGACCACGCAAATCAGGGATCAGCAGCCATGATTACCGTGGTCAGCACACAGAGGGGGCGACACAGGAACAGGCAGGATCAGCCAGTTTTTTTACAGCTTAGAAAGAAGCAGATTAGACAGCACAAGCGCTGTGCTGTTTAATCTTTTATAAGTGAACAGGAGCTTTTTTAGGGTTACAAACAATTGTCTTACAAATTTAATTTGCATTAAAAATACTTTAGTTTTACCTTATATAATTTTCTATAAAATACAAAATATTTTATGTATTTATTTCACTTGTGTTGAAATTGGACAGGCGTGGTAGCTTAACTGCATTGCCTGAGATATTGACAATGCAGGGAGAATTGCTGCTAAAGGAAGGCAAAGGGAAAACATTAACGAGGGTGGGCACTTTGCCATCTTATAAAATGACATGCATGTACAAATAAACTGACGTGTCAAAAATGATCCCCACATTTTATTGCACTGACCATTCCATGTCCTTTGACTCACTACAGCTACCCTATGAATCACACAAGCAGCTTATTATCCCTTCACTAAATCGTGCACAGCACAGACAGAAGAGGATGACCTAGCATTCAACATCTGGCTCTTTTGGCACCGTATGTAGAGCAGAACATGGGAATCTGTCACTCATTGAACTCTATATTCTCCTATATGCAGCTGGGCCTCTATAACAAGCACTCTCCAGCGACATGGGGAAAACACGTGGCCTCAATTTTTTTGTTACCGGTAATAGGAAAAATATAAAATAACCTAGGTCAAGGAATCCGCTCCATGTCTTAAAATATTTTTGTTTTTATAGTACGAGTACATCAGGAACAAGAGACGATAAACACACACGATCAGGCAGTGTAAAACAGGAAACAGATTTTAGATAACAGTCTCAGATTTCTAATCGGATGATGTTATAAACAGGCAATCTGCTACAATACAAAGGAACATGCTTATTTACTTGGAGCAGGTCACTTACACATTTCTTTTCTTGCAGTGGCACTAAAGTCATAAGAGCCATCTACACAATTAGAGCCTATTTTAACCCGTCTACTGCTATTCTTCCATCTACCCCCAGTTTTCTTATGGCTCGATCACACTTGTGTTTTAAAAAGATCAGTTTTGTTCTTAAAAAAAGAAAAAAAAAAAAAACATATCTGCCTTTTCTGGAGCACTTGCACCCCTGCTGCCCATTCAAGTATTTTTTTTGTGTCAGTGTCCGATTGTCCGCGCAATATCGCAGTCCCGCTATAAGTCGCTGACTACTGCCATAACTAGTATAAAAATTCCAGTAAAAATTCCAGTTTGCGTTTGCACCTAGTATTTTATTTTTTAAACTGCACTCTGCCATATTGGTAGCTTTCCATTCTGCCAGAATTTTTTTCGCATTTATATATTTTGGCTAAGTCACGCTGACTAGTTTCATCTAGCCCTATAATAGTTACACTATTCTGTATGCTTTCATACTTTGCACCTTATACCTATTGTTTCTACCGTTCACTTTAGTGCAGCATTTCTGCACATAGCTCTAATGTGATTACATCAATCGTTTTATCTTTCACTCAATCACTTAGTCGTTTTTAGCTGTGCACACCTGCACTAGCACACCAAGGATACTATCTACCATGCACTTTGGAATTTTATATCTATAGACACCAATTTTACCATATGTTCACTTATATGATTTTATATGTATATCTGACTTTTTTTATGTACCTGCTTATGGTGTTTTTTAAGTCATCTTCATTTTATAAATTATATATTTTATATACACTCTATATATATCTATATCTATATATATATCTATATATATATATATATATATATATATATATATATATATATATATATATATATATATTTTATATATTTTTTATTTGTTTTTACCAATAGTATTTTTAGCAAATTTTATTGGTCACGTTATACTCCTTATTTCATATAGTAAGGGAGGTATCTATCTCAACTCACATTGCTCTGACCTAATAGTCCTACTACTGACTATTATCGTCTCCCGCTATTGCTACACTTAAGGGGTTTACATCTTTACCCCGTTACTGCCACCTTGTGGTAGATTTGGCCACCCTCCTGGGGAACAGCGCAGCACCACCCCCCATTTCACTGCACATACATGTCCATGGTGGTCCAATGAGCACGATGTTTGAGTGTCAAAAAGCACATGCCCCCAGAATACAAGGACTGACAGCTCCCAGTCTCTAGTTTTGATCGGAAGCTGGCGGGAATGGCATTTCAGGAATTAAAAAACAAAATTCAGATTACATATGGAAAACATAGGAAGCATCTAAAACAAATATTCTAGAAAGGAGAGTGTCACCCTACAGGATGCTGATATATCATTCTAGGTCATGTAAAGCAGACAAGGAAATTAGGCTTACTTTTACGTCTCCCCTACTTCCTATCCCCATTACAAGAAGCCCCTGAACATGCCGCTGTGTGTCTGCAGTCCTGTTATTTCGGAATTCATGGGAGGCTGAAAATGGATGTGTGATCAGTCCCAAGGCACACATTACTAGGCCCGACTCTCACACAAAACAGCTTGCTCTGAAAATAGACCAAGTTGATGAGGTAAAGATGTGATCATTGTAGAGAGTCATAAACCCCACAGGCCAAAATGTCACCAGTTACAAAATGTATTCTTCTCCGAAGATTTTACAGTTTTATACAAATAAGCAAATATTGGGAAAAGCTCACATTGGAAACATTTTGAACGTGCAAAAGAACACAAAGTGCGTTGACAATTGGCAACTTGGCCCCATTCACACTTCACCTAAGGTGAAAGCAAGTTCCTGCTCACGTTTTTTTTTGAGCACATCGTGCATAGGGGCAGAATGTTCAGTTAACAGGGCTGCCCTATGCATGCCATAGAAGCTTCCAACCTTTTTTAGGTCGAGCGTTGGGGATGCCATCTACAATTAATGGCACCGCAAAAAAGTGCGATGCTGTTTGCAGTTCATTTTCTGCATGTTTCCTAAATGCTTGTTTCCTGTGCATTTTGCTATGCGTTCAAAGGTGTAGTGTGAATGGGGCCTTAAAGCAGGGCTCCAGGCAAATTTTGCAGAAAAAAAAATAAATAAAAAAATCTTACTATGCATTCAATACATTTTATTTTAATTTTTTTGGTCTCATGTAATCCCTTGCACAGCAGCACACAGCACAGCAGAGAGAAGACCAGCATCCCTAACCATTAAAATGGTCCTAAAGGCAGAAGGGTTTTTTTTACCTTAATGCGGTTTATGCATTAAAGTAAAAAAAAAATAAAAAAAAAAAAAAAAAAAAATTTCTGGCTGCAGCTAACCCTCCCTGGCCACACTTATAATTACCAGAGTCCCATCTCGATCCAGCAATGTGCGTGAGAACAGCGGCTCTTTCAGGTCTCCGTCTCCTCATTGGCTCACACAGCATTGGGAGCCATTAGCCCCTGCTGCTCTCTATCACAGCGAGAGAACCAATGAGGAGAGAGCGGAGGGGGGGCCCCCCAAGGTCATGCTGTGTGTGTGAATGGACAATGCTCATGAGTGAGACCGCTCGAGTGTACCGGAGCGAGAACACTCGAGTGCCCCCATAGCAAGCAGCTTGCTATTGGGGGCACTCGGTAGGTGGGGGGGGGGGGTAGCCAGGCTCGCCGATGAGGGACCCAAAAAGAAGAAGAGGAGCAGGGCTGCTCTGTGCAAAACCATTACAAAGAGCAGCCAAGTATATCAACATGTTTGTCATTTCAAAAAATAAAATAAAATCCATTCCTTTAGAACTACTTTAAAGCGGTTCTGTACTGACAAATTATTATTTTTTTTCCTAAATCATTAAAAACGATGTTATGTTAATTAAAGACTTCATAATTCTTTCTTCATAATTGATTCTTTATAAAAAAAAATGTTGACAATCTCATCTTGCTTGTGGGCATTTGAAGCCCACAAGCAATCACTTCCTCCTTCCCTCATTCGGAGGAACCAGCATTCCTTGCTGGTTCCTGCGCACGCTCAGTGGCTACAGCTACGTTTGCCCTAGAATACAATGGAGAAAATCAAAACGCCCTCCAAACGTGGCTGGCGTGATGTCATGTCATCTAAATCACGCGAGATTTCGCTTCGGCTAGGCGCACTGACTCCTGGGATGAATTATACGAGATCCCAGGTGACAGTGCGGAGATCAGCGGAAATTATGCCGATCCCTGCAGAAACTCCGCCCATCGACGAAGGGAAACATTTGGAGGACAACAATCACCAGCGGAGAATGAAAGGTAGGAGCAAAATAAAATAAATAAAAACAGCATTGAGCTATAAGAGAATCTTAAACACAATGGCACCAACGTTCAAAAATGTGTGCAGAACAGCTTTAAGAACCCTACTGCTTTGCAATGTGCTCGATAACCAAAAGCTTAAAAAAGGGAAAAAGCCTTAAAAAAGGAAACGAATGCAGCTACCACGTCTAAGAAACTGCAAGATAGGGTTTTATGAACACCATTATTATTATTATTATACTATACGATTTATATAGTGCCAACAGTTTACACATCGCTTTGCAATGTAGAGGGGGGGACATTACAGGACAGTGCAATACAGAAGGGACAGGAGGGCCCTGCTTGAATGAAGAGCTTACACTCACAAAAGGGAGGGGGTGGGCATCAAAAACGCTGCTTTTAAAAGGGTGTTTAACTTTTTTCTGCTCCAAATGCCCCTCTTTGTTAGCCTGTGTGTCCATGACAGGGAGTTCAGGTGAGGAGCGTTTCAGCATAAAAAATTATTTAGGTGCCTAAATAATCCTGTGGATCCATTAATTTCAATGGCCAGAACCTGACCAATGGGATGAACTCCGAAGTGCCTTTGCAAAACACCGCTTTAGGTGCATTTTTAAAGCTGCCGTTTCTTTCCCTGGATGTCAGTTTGCATAAGGCCCAATACATATTTTTTGTAGGGCTTAATACTGCTTTAAGGACCCTTCTCAAAACCTATAGGCTGCGTTGTGGTGAGGTGAAGTAATGACCTAGTGTTAACCCATGTCGCGTATTAACGTGCTGTATTAAAGGCAGCCCTTGCAAATGCATGTAATGTGTTACTGTGCTGTGCTTTATTATGTTTGCATTGTTTTAGACTGTTGGGGTATCATTTAAAAAACACAAGGTACTGCAACAGACCTCAAAACAGGTCTTGCAGGATTTCACGTTAAAAAGTATTTTGTTGCATTGCGGCAAAAGATAGAATTATTTACATTGAGGTCCTATGTTTTTTTTTTTCAGATGCATTTGTATTCAGCCCCCCTGAGTCAATACTTTGTAGAACCACTTTTCACTACAATTAGAGCTGCAAGTCTTTTTGGGGGATGTCTCTACCAGTTTTCCACATCTAGAGAGTGACATTTTTGCCCATTCTTCTTTGCAAAATAGCTCAAGCTCCGTCAGACTGGATGGAGAGCGTCTGAACAGCAATTTTCAAGTCTTGCCACAGATCCTCAATTGGATTTAGGTCTGGACTTTGACTGGCCATTCTAACACATGGCTTCTCGCAAACTGCAAATGGGACTTCTTATGGCTTTCTTGCCACTCTTTCATAAAGGCCAGATTTGTGGAGTGCATGACTAATAGTTGTCCTGTGGATGGATTCTACCACCTGAGCTGTGGATTTCTGCAGCTTCTCCAGAGTTACCATGGGCCTCTTGGTTGCTTCTCTGATTAATGCCTTGCCCTGCCTGTCAGTTTAGACGTCTTGGTAGATTTGCAGCTGTGCCATGCTCTTTCCATTTTCAGATGATGGATTGAACAGGGCTTCATAAGATGTTCAAAGCTTGGGATATATTTTTATACCCTGACCCTGCTTTAAACTTCTCCACAACTTTTTCCCTGACCTGTCTGGTGTGTTCACAAAGGTTCTCCAACAAACCTCTGAGGGCTTCACAGAACATCTGCATTTATACTGAGATTAAATTACACACAGGTGGACTCTATTTACTACTGTGTTTCCCCCGAAAAAAAGCCCTAGTTTAAAATGCTTGTAAAATCCTAGAATCTACTCTATTACAGTAGTGTGTGTGTTAGAGCTGCACGATTTTGGCTAAAATGAGAATCACAATTTTTTTTGCTTAGAATAAAGATCACGATTCTCGCAGTGCAACACATCTTTCACATTATAAAAAAAAAATTGGGCTAACTTAACTGGTTTCGTTTTTTTTATTCATGAAAGTGTATTATTTTTTTTTTTAAATAGCATTTGAAAGACTGCGCAAAAAACGGTGTGACATAAAATATTGCAACAACCACCATTTTATTCTCTAGGGTCTCTGCAAAAAAATAAAAAATAAATTATATTTAATATCTATCCATCTATCTCATGTTTGGGTGTTCCAAGTAATTTTCAGAAAAGTTTTTGTCTTTAAATGGTTAAACTTCCTTCATTTACACACGGTGTTCTTTCCTTTGCTGAAAGAACAAAAAGATACTTTGTTTCTACTTGTGTTGTGATTAAATTTGGCAGGCTGCCTGGATTTTTTATTTTTTTTTTCAGCAGGGAGAACTCTCTGCACTTGTTAGAAAGAATCGTGACACACTATTTTCAAGATCAGGTGTCAGCGGGAGATCTGACCCCCCCCGCAGTACTCGGAGCGGGTCACGGAAGTGCAGAGCGGCGCTATAATAAAGGTATTTGGCACAATTATATTACAGAAACACACGCATTGTACATTATGTAATACTGTAATAGAGTGGATTGTAGGATTTTACAAGCATTTTAACTTGGTTCACATTGGGGATTTCTGACCGGCAGAGAGGGAGAGAAGACATTACATGGTAAAACCTACCGTGAAAAGAAGCCCTACTGTGTTTTTTGTTGCCAAAATTAATATAAGACCCGGGCTTAATTTCAGGGTAAACACGGTAATTAGGTGATTTCTGAATGCAATTGGATCTAATAGATTTTAGTTAGGGTTATCAGAGTAAAGGGGGCTAAATACAAATGCACGCCACACTTTTCACATATTAATTTGTAAAAAAAATTTAAAAAAATTAAAAAAAATGAAAATCATTTATTAATTTCCTTCCACTTCACAATTATGTGCCACTTTGTGTTGGTCAATCACATAAAATCCCCAAAATACATTTACATTTTTGGTTGCAACATGACAAGGTGTATAAATACTTTTTCAAGGCACTGTAAAATGTTTTTCTACCTCCAGATTAGTAACAAAATACTTTTACCATAATTATTTTACTGAAAGAAAAAAGTAAATTTTTTAGGCAGTTTTATTCGTTTTATCTGTGGACTTATTTCAACAAGGTTGTTAAGAGTCCCACTAGAAGAAGAAGAATCTATGTACTATGTCGGAAATAAAGGAATGAACAGTCACATAAAATTCCTTAAAGGAAAAGTGCGCAGTTGGCAAAAAAATTAAACATCTCTACTCCTGTTCTCCACTTCTAAATCACTGTTCTCCACTCTATTCCTGCAACACTCACTGACAGGAAAGGGGGTTGAGCATAAGCTGGCTTCAGCTTTTAGCCACGTGTTGAGAGGTGGAGCCAGCTGTCAAATCGGGCAGCTGGATGGGTCCTGATAAAATTGTGGGGATCTTACCAGAGCTTGGAGCAGCTCCGCCACATCAGCTAATAACAGATGACTAGTCTCCAAGGGGGGAAGAGCGAAACACGTTGGGGAAATAGCCTGGTCGAAATCCAGGCTGAGGTTGCCACACACACACCTCAGGAATGTCTTGTGCGATCATAGGGAGCCATTGCAGGAGCCGGGATGAGCTCCCTCCTGAACCAGCACTCCCAGTGGTGGATAGCATAGGACTTTTACCCCCTCCAATAGCGCCTGAGCAGCACACAAAGCAGGTCTTGGGACAGAATTAGCTAATAACGGGCTATAGCTGCTGTAATGATGGGACACAAGCACACACAAAAAAAAAAAAAAAAAAAAAAATTATATATAATATAATATAATATATATATATATATATATATATATATATATATATATATATATATATATATACACAGGGGGTCCCCGACTTACGAACAACCCCTACTTACGAACGGGGTGCTGCGGGGACCCTCCGCCATTTTTCGGCCGTTCTGCGCATGCGCGGCCATACGGAGCGCCGGAAATGTCCGTAATTTGCCGCGCATGCGCAGAACGGCAACAGACGGAACATCGGAAATGTCCGGAAATCTCCGTATTTGTCGGTCTGCGCATGCGCGCCGACTTACGAACATTTCCGACTTCCGTACACGGGGCCAGTCCCTAACGAGTTCGTAACTCGGGGACCCCCTGTATATATATATATATATATATATATATATATATATATATATATATATATATATATATATATATATATATATATATATATATATATATATATATATATATATATATATATATATATATATATATATATATATATATATATATATATATATATATATATATATATATATATCTCACACACACACTTGTATCATAAGTAAAAGCATACCTCCCAACTTTTTGAGACGGGAATGAGGAACACATTAACAAAAGTATGTAGGTATGGGACACACCCCTGCCATGCCCCCATAAAGGAGAATTATATCATTAAACCCACAAGTGCTTTTTTTTTTTACCACTGTTTTATATTGGCTTTTTAAATTTACAAAATGAAGAAATTTAGAAATTGGATGAAAGGTTTAGCACTGGGAAACACTTTTTGAAAGATAAAAAGTGCATTTATATATATATACACAACTATATAGATCAGATCAAAATAAGGGACAAATGAGAAGGGAAGAGGGACAAATGGGAGGAAAAAAGGAGGGACAAATGGGAGGAGGAAAAAGGAGGGACAAATGAGGAGGAAAGAGGGACGGAGGAACTTTGTTCCAAATCAGGGACAGTTCCTTGAAATCAGGGACAGTTGGGAGCTATGTAATGCAATGTCAACATTTAAAAAAAATCAATGGGCACATAGCTGAACTGTGTAAATTGTTCTAATCCATAAATGTGTACAAAGTCCACTGCCCTGAAGTGGTTAAAGTTCTACAAAGCGATGGCGGAAAGTCCAGAATTGTCAAGCACGTCTAATTCAAGGTCGCTGGAAATCAATTCCATCAAACTTTACACAAGCTGCCTGCCAACAAATCCAATTAGCAGAAAACAAGCTCAAAAACATAGATAGCTCCCAACACACAATAACATGCTAAGTGTTATTAAAATAACCCTACAATGCAAAGATGCAACAAGCAGACCTATATTCTACAAAACTAAACAAATTAGTATTTATAGTATAAAAGGTGATATGTGGGCAGAGATGCTCAAAAGGATTCAACCAATGAGATTTCTGTATGTTGAAGAAAAGGTCTAGCCTTCTCTATATATTGGAGAAAAGCAAGCGATCAACACATACGTAAGCTTTGAACAAGATGGATATTATTTGCACTACAGAAGACCAAAATTAGGTTTTAATAGCAAGTGCAGTACTCCACTCTCTTGGCACACAGACATATAGTTCCTGACTGATCCCTATAACTCTTGCAACTTCAAATACAAGATGGCACCTTAACAAACAAGTCAAAAAACATTCTTTAGGTATTTTCCAGTCTAATTTATCCAAACTATATGAATCCCCTGATAGCTTTAATAAATTAGTGGAAAATACTCTCTATGTGGGTCTAAACCTTACATCCACCCATCTCTCTTTATCCAATACTTGAGAAAGAGATTACCCAAATTGAAGTCTGCTATTAGGTTGCTCAAATTGTGGCACAATTCTGGGCTGGATGTTTTACAGTAATTTACTCCAAAGGAGTTGGAGGAGCTAATGTGTCCATTTATTGTACAAGCCTTGAACAGTATTTAAAAAAAATAAAAAAATAAAAAAAAGTGATCTTACCACCCCAATGGACTCTTTCTTGGGGCACCCTTGGTTTCCTTCAGGACTTTAGTCGAGCCACATTTTCCTGGTGGATGGGACATTACTTAACCTCTGTTCAAAGCCTATTGGTACAGGGAAAACTGTTTGGAAGGGATATTGTGATGTTCCTGCAGAGAAATATTCAGGTTCTTGCAGATTAAGAATTTTATGAATACACTGGTATCCACCCTACACAGATAGTCAGAGACAAATCTTCAAACTCTGTATTTGAACAAACCTGTTCCTGTGATTCTTATGCTAAGGGAATATCATACAATTACTCTCAATTATCACTTAATTGTAGCGCCTCCCTCCCTGCCTACACTTCGAAGTGGGAGGCTATTCTCCAAAAGCAAGTCCCTATGGGAAGACTGGGACTCCATATGGGTTCAAGTTGCTTTAGACCCCTTTCATACTGGGGCCACCAGTGTGTTAGTGGTAAAGTGCTGCTCGTTTTAGAGGAGCTTTTTGGCCCATAGCAGGGTGCTTTTAACCCCAAAGAAGGGGTTAAATATGCCCGTGTTGCAGCACTTCCGAAGTGCTTTTCAGGTGCTTCAGAAGCAATGCCCATTCATTTCAATGGGCAGGGCGTTTTGGGAGCACTGTATTCAGCTCTTGCAGGACTTTCTCTAATGTCCCGCAAGCGCACCGCCCCAGTGTAAAAGCACCCGCGTACACACGACCGGACTTTCCAGCAGAAAAGGTCAGACGGAATCATTCCGTCGGATATTCCGATCGTTTTTCTTCAAAAGATCCGACGGACCTAGAAATAGAACATGCTTTAAATCTTTCCAATGGAATCAATTTCCATCGGGAAAACCGTTAGTCTGTATGCTGGTCTGATGGACCAAATACGACGCAAGGGCAGCTATTGGCTACTGGCTATTGAACATCCTTTTCTAGTCCCGTCGTATGGCATCACGTTCGAAACAAACGGACTTTGGTGTGATCGTGTGTGGGCAAGTCCCTTCAGTCGGAACTCCGTCGGGAAGACCGTCAGAGTTTATTCTGACGGAAAGTCTGGTCGTGTGTATGTGGCATTAGGCTTTCACATTCGGGTGGTATGGGAGGCAGTTTACAGACACTTTACAGGTGCTATTTCTAGCGCTAAAAACGCCTGAAAACTGCCTCAGTGTGAAAAAGGTCTAAAAGCTTAACCAACGTAATAGCACTAGAAGCCAATCACAAATTTTTACTGCTTTAGTACTGTGTATCAGCGTATAACCCCCCCATCCCAAACTGCTTCAGAAGCTGTTCCCACGCTTGCACATGTCTAGTGCCACTGCTGGAAGGTTAAAATACTTTAGACTCCCATCTAACCAGTAATCTATATGGTTCTTGGCAGATCTATCCTAAAGGATTCTTATTAAGTAATGAACAAAGGACCGGCCTACTAGTGAAAGCATCAATTTAAAGCTGCACTTACACATTTTCGAGATGGCTAGAAGAACAATAGTGGAAGCTTAGAAAATATCTTTGTTTTCTCTTTCAAAGCCAGGCAGAGTCAGAGTCAATCAAGCCATGCTCCCCGCAAACTTACAGCAATGCAGGCGAACTCGATGGCCAAGCCCTGGTTCACACCAGTGTGACTTGTCATGCGACTTGACAGTTTAAATTTGCATGACAAGTTGCACCCCATTTGCGGCAATGGAAACGCTCAAGTAGCAGTGGCCTTGAAAAAGGTTTCTGCACCATCTCTGTGCTTTTTCAGTGCAACTTACATTGACATCAGTTAAATGACGATGCAGATGTCAGCAAGCCTCACATGGAATCGCACCGCTTTAAAGTTGCACTGAAGTATCGCGGCTTTAAAACCGCACTAGTGTGAACCAGGACTAAACAACAATGCTGGGCTTCTTGGATAGAGCATTATCTCCCTCCCTCAACACATTATAGGCAACTAATGCCAGTTCACTCTTGATTTCCGTTTCTTTCCCCACAGCTTTTTTTTTACCCTTAAACTCTGCCTTCTCTTTTCTCCCACTACCCCCCAACCCCCAACTCTTATATTTTTCTACCTTCACTTTCCTTTAACATTCATACATCATCTTAGACTTTTTTGTCTAATGGGAGTCTACCGTCTTCATTCCAAAAAAATATTTTGGCTCCTATGACTTTAGTTGTAATCACCAATTTGTACTTATAGCTGCGTTATATGTCTTGACCTTCTTGTACAATGTCCTACACCAATGCATTTTGCATAATCAATCCAGGTCTTGCAAAATTCAAAAATAAAATTTATTGAAGGAAAAAGCAGAACTCCAAAAAAATTTGTGTATGTAAATTGGGATTAAACTGATGAAGCAATATTAATCTAGACAATCTACTAATCAGTGCTTAAAATGCCCTTCAACAAAAGACTAGATGGAACAGAGCAGTTTCACGCACATCACAGATACCCACAAATATCTCCTACTCTAAAACTATTTTCATTTGAGGGAAATTAGTGTGTGTGTGTGTGTGTGTGTGTGTGTGTGTGTGTGTGTGTGTGTGTGTGTGTGTGTGTGTGTGTGTGTGTGTGTGTGTGTGTGTCAAGGCAGCGTTTGCAAAAATGCTCAAGTATGCACAAGGTTCGTGCTTCTTACATGGACCCTTGCATCAAATGTATTCTGCCATTGGTTGACCACTGATGATGCACATGACCGCTGTAGTTAGGGTCCTTTCACACGGCTTTCTGATCAGGTCTGCCAGGTCCAGAAAAATAAAACATTGAAACGGACTGCTTTCCGAACCTAAAAATTATGACTTGGAGGTAGCCTAAAACTTTTTGGCATAGGAGACATACAAAGTCTATTTCGTGTGCCATGTCTCCTTGGGTCCAGAAATCTCATAGGACTTCTGGAGTGAACATTCACATTCAGGCAAGCTTGGAAGTGTGCAGTAGATTTAAGTAGCCGGTAGACCACTCCGAAATATTGGGAGACTCCCTAGTTTCCCCAGTGACTTGACAAACCTGCAGTTGGAATCTTATGACGTACAAAAGGACAACATTTTCAAGTCCCCTATTCACCATTAGAAAGAATGTATAATGCCATGCACAGTTTCAATAAGTTGTCTATCCAAGGAAAATGAGGGACGTGACTTTGTTAATAGATCTGCCAAGACAAGAAACTGACAAGAATATAGATGTCCTCAAATATTGTGTGTGCAATTTACTGTAATTCTTTGGTAAATTAAAAAAAAAAAAACACACACAATTAGCCTCAATGTTCTCTGACTCAGGAGTAAAAGGAATTTCCACTTTAACTAGTAAGCAAAACACCAGGGATACAATCATTTGCAATACCTCAGTTAAATCCCCAAAACGAATAAGATCAATATCCTTCCCGACAGTCACCGGGAAGCAGTTCAAGAAGAATGGAAAAAGTTAGTCATGACAGAACAACATTAAAATGTGCACTAAACTCTTACTCACAAAATTAACAGGAAACACTCGGTATCTGCATTGTGTTAGATTAGCCTCTGAACTTCAAAAAGAAAGTGGAAAATGACACTTTACGGTTCCTACAAAAAACTTGTAAAAAGAAAAAAGTCAGCATCTGCTAGTAATCTTTTCTATATTCAAACGGTTATGCTAGATGTACGCATTTACTGATATCTACACACAAAAAATGTCTACATTTATAAAATATTAAATATATTGAAATGTACAATAGTAAACTAGTACACCAACATCAGTTTAAAAGAATCTTAAAATGAAAAATCTACTATAAATACATTTTTTGCATGACTTCCATGCCTGCCTTCTGTTTTTCTAAAGTGCCCATAGACTTTTTAGGAAAGTACAGAGGACTCAAGGATGGTAGGATTATGCTTGAACATCCAACGATTCATGCAAGTCACAGAAGTTTAGCTGGGGGATCCAAGCTCGGGTTTTGGCACAGAAGAGTCTGTATTGGCAACAAGAGCCCTGGTGTGCAGAGAGGTCTCAGTGAGCTGGTTCCAGCAAAAGGACCATCAGCGCTTGATCACACCAATCTGCACAGACTCAACACAAGGGCATAAATAACACAATTGCTGTATATACATTGTATATACTACATTGCGTAAAATTGCAGGGTGCCTGCAAGTCAGAACACGATGCAGGCACACAGTGCATAAAATATCATTAGTAATTTTAAAGAAAAAAAAAAAAAGGTAAACAGTGTGATATGTTGTAAAAATGCATTGTACTTACACAGTGCACACGTTATACATGGAATAACCTTCAAGAGCCTATTTAGAATCTGTGTGGCCCCATCCATTGTGAATGGAACTCCAACTGCACAATGGTTATACGTTACCAAAATGTGCATCAATACGCATGGTGAATGCCATCCCAAATGTACTGTACACATAGGTATGTGCCAGGCCCCTCCATCCCGCAGTGCTGCTGGCTTCCCGCCTCTCCTCTCAGCTGCTGCAGGGAGATGTTTCAGGATGGAGAGCGGGGCAAGGGGCTGGTAAATATGTGCCTTTTCTAAATGAACACACTGTGTTCATTTATAACAGTTTACTATGCTTCAGTTTGTGAATGAGCTGCAAGCCACTCAGCGCTTCCAATTCATTCACTGTCCTGTGCAGCTGAGGCTGCAGAGGAAGGCATGCGTGTTTGAGCATTGGGGTGCACACCCTAATGCAATAGGCTGCACACACCTATGACTATACAGAAGTTGCACATGCACAACAAACAGAAGACACACATACCATGCTTTCTCAAGTGCTGAAGTGCATTTAAAAGAAAAGGTAAGTGTACATAAAATTGTTACTAAACCCAGGACCCTGCATTCACTATAGCTGGTCTCCCACAGTACACAGAAATGTAATTAGTTTAGTAAATATAAAACTGCTAAATACTATTTCTCAGCAGTAAATAGCAGTCTTGTGATTTCTATCAGTGTCCAGCCAAGCACTGGTTAAAGTTTGTAGGAGGAGTTTTACTGACTGTCCTACGAGACCCCTGACCCTCTGTCTGGACAGTGCTGATTGGCCCTGTGCCGATCACATGCATCCTCCCTGATAATTTCCTGATAACAGAGTCTATGGAGTCGGGCTGCACATGCTCAGTTTGGTGTGTATTGCTAGAGAGTTTTTTTTTTTTTTTTCTTCGGAGAGTGCATGTGATCAGCACAGGGCCAATCAGCACTCTCCAGACAGAGGGTCAGGGGTTTTGCAGTCTCATAGGGCAGTCAGAAAACTCCTCCTACAAGCTTTAACCAGTGCTTGGATGGACACTGCTAGAAGTCACAAGACTACAAAAGGTTATTGGCAGAACATTATGATTTTAGCTGTGTGCATTCCAAATATAAAAGAAAGGGGCATACAGTTTGGCCTCCATGCTGAACAAAGCAAAGGCATTGACTCAGGACTCCATGATAGGACATGTCAAGAGAGGTCAGGCACAGATTCAAATCCCCTCTAATGCCAGGCCTAAATGCAAACTGCAAATGTAACTAGGAATGATGGCATACAATTTAAGCACATAATCTCTCATTCACATTCCTTGCGGTTTGCCATGCCGCTGTCACCTCGTATGACAAATCGAATTGGGGCATTACTGTCTTCCAGATGCTAATGTAAACTTTAGAAGGCTAGCGTAAATAATGACCTAGGATATACATTCATTTAAAAGCATTACAGTGGGTGACAAAGCAGATTCATCAAAACAATATATCAATACAGTTTCTTTAGATGCATGAGAGAACCAGGAAATGTCAACTTGCAAAGATAGGAATTTTAGGTTTAATCTTATTTTATTGATTTCCGTTTAATATTACAAGTCATACAGAAATAAAAGAAGGAAGTGAACAAAAAGGTACATATCAAGTGTCAGAATAAATGGAGAAGGCCTGCACAGTAGTAGATGGCCATTTGAAATAACTGAACTGGAGGGTGAAGCTGTCATTTTGTGGGCAGTGCCGATACAATGATGCTGCAGACACACGATTTTCATTGTGTAGGTGCTTGAAGATGGTGCTGAGGTTTAAAAAAGTAAAATTTCAACTTTCAGCCCATGCTTCATGTTACACCCGTTAGGAGTGGAACATAAAACATGGTCAGCATGCACAGGATTGTGGGCTTCTCCCCACCAGATTATGTCACATTTGAAATGAGCTTGGCTGTGCCATGTCAGCGGATGAACTGTAGTTCTCAACGCAGCAAAAGTGCAGTGACATCACCGCACTTGCAGTCCACTAATACTAGAGCTGCACGATTCTGGATAAAATGAGAATAAACATTTTTTTTGCTTAGAATAAAGATCACGATTCTCAGCGAAAGATCATCTTTCACATTATACAAAAAAAAAAAATATATTATATATATATATATATATATATATATATATATATATATATATATATATATATATATATATATAATATATATATATATATATATATATATATATATATATATATATATATTTTTTTTTTTTTTAATTCATTGCGCAAATACAGTGTGGCATAAAATATTGCAACAACCTCAATTTTATTCTCTAGGGTCTACATATATATGTTTGGAGGTTCTAAGTGATTTTCTAGCAATAAATAAAAATTTTAGCTTGTAACCAACAAGTGTCATTAAAAGGTTTAGTCTTTAACCACTTCCTGATAGAGCACTTTTTGCGATGCGGCACTGCGTCACTTTAACTGACAATTGCACGGTTGTGCGACGTTGCACCCAAACAAGATTGACATCCTTTTTTTTGCCACAAAAGCAAAAAAAAAAAAAAAAAAAAGGGGCAATTTTGAAAAAAAATATAATATTTTTTATTTTTTCCTATAGTAAATATCCCCCCCCCCCCCTAAAAAAAAAAAAAAAAAAATGTCTATCTCAGTTTTGGCCAATATGTATTCTTCGACATATTTTTGGTAAAAAAATAATCGCAATAGGCGCATTATTGATTGGTTTGCACAAAATAGGGGATAGATTTATGGCATTTTTTTTATTCTTTTTTTTTTATAGTAATGGCGGTGATCTGCGATTTTTATCATGACTGCACCATTATGGCGGACACAGCGTACACTTTTGACACTATTTTGGGACCAGTGTCATTTATACAGTGATCAGTGCTATAAAAATGCACTGATTACGGTGTAAAATCACACTGGCAGGGAAGGGGTTGAACACTAGGTAGGCGATCAAGGGGTTAAGCGTCTCTTAGGGAGTGATTCTAACTGTAGGGGGGGGGGGGAATTGTCTCAATAGAACATGACAGAGATCAATGTGCCCGATGACAGGGAGCAGTAGAGCTCTGTCATGTTGCTAGGCAGAACAGGGAAATGCCTTATTTACATAGGCATCTCCCCTTTCTGCCACTCCGTGACACGATCACGGGCCCCCAGTGGACATCAAGTCGAAATTTGTCCCATAGGAATGAATGGAGAAAAAATGTTTAAAACTAGAGTGGGAGGTGACAAAAGCTGACAACCCCCATGATCAGCCAAATAATTTATGACCACCCCATCATCAGCCAAAACATTATGACCACAACATGATCAGCCACAATATTATGACCACCCCATTAAAAAAAAAAAAATTTTGAAAAAAAATTTAATGAAAAAAAAAAAAAAAAAAAAATTTAAAATAAAAATGTTTAGTTACTCAAGCCACTCCACCCAGTTACTCCGCCCACTCCAGTAGGTGGAGGCAAGAACACGTCACACAATTTCCCCAGAAATTGTAGCTTTTCTAGTTTTCATTCTTACCCTCTCACCCATCCATTTATTCAATTCATTCCAAAAATTGCAGTGCAGTGCTTTAGCTGCGTTTTTGCTGCGCTTTTCAGGCGCTAGTGGAGCGGATTTTTTAAGGTCACGTGACAACGTGACCTAAAGAAAAAAAAAAAGAAAAAAGTCCAGTTTTTCTGCCCTTTCAAAAACGCTTTTAAAAGGCGCTTTGGAAGTGCTACCCATTCATTTCAATGGGCAGGGGCGTTTTGGGAGCGCAAGCCTCCCAAAAGATGCTGCTTGCAAGGACTTTTCCTAACGTCCCCCAAGCGTACCACCCCAGTGTAAAAGCACACATTGCACAGAATGGGAGGCAGTTTTCAGGTGCTTTTTAGAACCCATTTCTAGCGCTAAAACGCATGAAAACTGCCTCAGTGTGAAAGTGGCCTAACAAAGTACAGTTAATATTGAGATGTTGATTTCTTTAAACAGACAATAAAAATCAAATAAAATGTGCTTCATGGCAAAGAATTTTGCTGTGCTCAACTTCAGTAAGACAGGTAAATAGGTATTTGAATGCCTGCGGTCTGATCAGTGAAAACTTCATTCATTATCCTAGCAGACTTTTTATTTTTTTTCCCCCCCATTTTGAATGAATCTTCAAAACCCATCACTGTAATAATAATAATAATAATAATAATAATAATAATAATAATAATAATAATAATAATAGACATGTGCAATTCGTTTCGTTATTTTCGTTCATTCGTTTTTGTACGAATGAACGAACGATTCGCTAAAAATTTTAACGAGTCGAACGAATCCGAAAATATCGAAAATCCGAAAAAACTAATTAGAAACAACGAATGTACAAATGAAGAAAATCCGAAAAAACGAAACAGGAACAACGAAAATTCGTAACTTTTTATTTTTTGTTGAATTGGTAATTTTCGGTGTCTCTTACAATGGCGATGCTTAACGTGCTTCAGATGGATTGAACGAAAAAATTGGTAACTTTTTTTTTTCGATTCGGAATTTTTCGTGTCTCTTAAAATGTAATAATAGCATACACATTACATAACATTATGAATTATGCTCCGATTACGAATCTACGAATGTTACGAATAAGTACGAATGCGTCCGAATTTCGAATAAACGCAAATTAAACTGGAAATACGGAAATACGAATCAACGTAAAAATACGAATCGTTACGAATACGAACACCGACGACTTACGAATGTACGAATCGTTACGAATACGAACACCGACGACTTACGAATGTACGAATCGTTACAAATACGAACACCGACGACTTACGAATGTACGAATCGTTACGAATACCGACGACTTACGAATCGTTACGAATACCGACGACTTACGAATTTACGAATCGTTACGAATCAACGGAAACGAAAAAAACAAAACGAAAATAAACTAATTTTTTTGTTGCGCACATGTCTAATAATAATAAATATAGTAATATCAATGAATGACATTTTGATCTTCAAATATTGGTTCATAACAGCATTTTACTTTCTAAAACAGAGATATAACTACAGGGATAGCAGCTATGGCCAGCTCATGCCGAGTTGGAAATTCTCCATTGGAATGTAGGAAACAGTAGCTCCTAGCAATAGAACAATTCTGTTCTCGGTTAACTTTTTCACCAGATAACCATAAAGTATCTTGCAGGTAACTAAAGATGCACTGAAATTTTGGGGGCCAAAAATGGGGTTATCAGCATTTTGCCAATAAGAGAAAAAGGTGCCAATAATGGCACCAAAAACGCACATGATTTTGCTGCAATTTTACCGCAACTTTACCATGCTTATGTATTGTGCTTTTCATAGGTCACGTGACTCAAAAAAAACGCATCAAAAACCTAACAGGTATGTTATTGAGGCGTTCTTGTTGCATTTTCAATGCATTTCAACGGAAAACGCAACAGACCAGTGTGAAGACATACTTAGAATTTAAAAGGAATACATTTTTCTTGAGCTAAAAAGGTGCTAATAAATTTCCGACAATAACTTAATGAGATTAGTCAAATATAAAAATCTATATAGATTTCTTAAAAACTGTAACCTCTATAGAAAACCATAAGTATCTTGTGTTGAACTGTTCCATTCCTGCTGAATCAGCCAATAGTCGAGCTGTGGTTGGCCCTGTTGGCACCACAAAAAAAAAAAATAAAAATCGATTGACAAATGAAAATTGTCGATCGAACATCACAACAGGTACAGTCACTGTTCGGGTATTTAGACAGCCATGGGTGTTGCGGCTGTCTGAATACAACAACTGGCAGGTGAGATTCTCCCATCTACAGTGTTTAGCATGGATGGGAAATTGAGTGAATTATTTTGTTCAACTCAGAGGGCTAAATGGTTGCAATTGTGTATCTCAGCCTTAACTCTAACTACTTGTCTTTATTTCCCTCTGCGCAGTAGTACTCAGACTACTGCGAGTAGGGTTGCCACCTTTTCTTCAAGCCAAACCAGAACACTCTGGCCACACAATTTTATTTTTAACCACTTTAGCCCGGGAAGATTTGGCTGCTGAATGACCAGGCCATTTTCTGTGATTCGGCACTGCATCGCTTTAACTGACAATTGCGCGGTCGTGCGACACTGCACCCAAAAAAAATAGAGCTTTCTTTTGGTAGTATTTGATCATCTCTGTGGTTTTTTTTTTTTGCGCTATAAGCAAAAAAAAAAAAAAAAAAAAAAAAACAATATTTTGTACTTTTTTTGCTATAAAAAAAATATCCCAATTTTTTTTTTTTTTTAAAAAAAGCTAATTTTCTCAGTTTAGGCCGATATGTATTCTTCTACATAATTTTTGGTAAAAAAAAAAAAAATCGCAATAAGAGTATATTGATTTGCGTAAAAGTTATAGAGTCTACAAAATAGGGGATAGATTTATAGCATTTTTATTCTTTTTTTTTTTTACTAGTAATGGCGGCGATCTCTGATTTTTATCAGTACTGCAACATTATGGCGGACACATCGTGGCCCATCCATTAGGGGCACACAAGCACCAACCCCCCCCCCCATCCATGCATCTGGCCCCCTATGATGTGTCACAGGCCGACCGGGGGCGGGGGGGGTGTGTATGGTTGTTTGCTACCCCCAACCTCAATAAACAAAAACCACCAGCTGCCTCTGGTGGTAATACAACGTAAATTTTAACTCTAACAGGATTTAGTTTGTTAAACTACATGTATTTTAGTCCCTTCCCACCTAGCCCTGGCATCCCTTTAAAAGGGTCTTATTGGCCGGAGGTAGGACAGACTGTCGGATCCCGTGACCACAGTAATTAGCTGTCACAGGGGTCACATGGTTTACTGTAAAAATGTCACTGGCAGGGAAGGAGTAAACACAAGGCAGCAATCAAGGGGGTTAACCGTGTTCCCCATGTGTGTTTCTAACTGTAGGGGAGGGGACCTACCTAGAGGAAATTACAGATCGTGATTCCTAGCTATTACATGTCTCCTCACAGAACAGGGATTTGTGTGTTTACCGTTTGACCGTCGGCCAATGAGCATCTGAACCCCCGCAGTGAATCGGGGGCGCGTACGCCTGCTATCGCTCTTAAAGGAGCCGGTGTATAGCTATGACGGCTCACAGGATCGTGCGATCCTGCGGCAGTAAAATGTGGACGGCTGGTCGGCAAGCGGTTAAGGGGGGGGGGGGGGGACGCTGTGGTGAAAAGGGGAAGTCTGATGTAAGTGGGTTTTGGCTCACCAAACCTCCCACTTACATCAGAGTCCAGAGGGCACTCCTTACATCTGAGTCCCCTTATTGTACTCACTTGCTATGGGCACGAGTGAGAAGGAAGGGAGGGGGGGGGGGGGGGGGGGAGAGACTTCAGTCACAGGCAGGGGATGGTGAGCTCACGCACCTGAGGATGGAGGCTCAGACATCAACACCTTTCATCCGCCATGTATCTGCTGGTTGCTGAGCTTCAAACTTCCAGCCCATACATTCCTTTCCTGAGGCACAGAACGCTAGGGATTAATTGCCAAGTATCCCTTACTGGGGTCGTCGGGGGGGGGGGGGGGGGGGGGCTTGGTTCTGTCACTCTGAGCGGATAGGCTCAGGCAACAATCTTGTGCAAATCTTACTAAAAGACCTTGGATTTGCAACCACCACACCGGCAATTCTGCATTTACATTTTCTTTTCGCACTTATAAAAAAAAAAAACACAAACACAAAACACACTTTAAATTGATACTTATGTGCATCAGAGCAGCTTAAAAATCAAGCTGCCATAATTATGGTAATTCTGTCTCAAATACAAGTGTCCCTTTTTTTCACTGCCTTACTGTATTCTCTTTGCAAGTATGACCCACAGGCTATCAAATCAGCATGCACAATAACCACATAAATGCTAGAAATTTGCAAATGTTAAAAAGTATAATAAATATCTGGAATCAACACAACAGTTCTTTCCTCCTTCCATTTTATCAATGTTCTTTGCAATAGCTGCAGCAGTTGACTGATACAAGAACATTATATTATGCACATTATATTATGTGGCTCCAACATTCACTTCAAGGATCATAAAAAGAACGCAACCCTCAAAAATCAATGTATGTATTTTTAAACTACTACAATATATGGTGATCTGTAATACATCATGAAAATAGCTATCTTTTGTTTCATCATAAAAGCATTTTAGCCCTAGATCAGAACAAGGCGTTATTGATTGTAAAGGATATGTATTACCAAGTAAAGAGCATCTTCCAGAAATAAAAAGGGTTCTCCAAGGCATGATCAATAAATATTTTGGTGACAAGTCACCATGGACAAAACATTGTTTTCCATAAATATTCAATAGGTAAAAATGGATCTGCTGGGATAAAAGAAAAAAGGAATTTCCATAGTATAAAAAAAATTAAAATAAAAATTAAATTACAAAAATTAAAAAAAAATCTCATCCTTCAAAAAATAAACTCAAATGAATCATCCATGTTATAGTCATATAAAAACGTACCATAAAGAAAATGCTACACATGCTACTTATTCATAAATCAGTAACCTAACAGGAAAGATCTTCTAGAACAGAGGGGTCATTGTGACCTTCTTTTAACATTGAAAGCTCAGCAATTTGTCTGCTGGCCTTCAGCTGTTTATTAAAGCACCTCATCTAAAATGCATCCAATTAATGGGTGTCAGGGGCCACCATAGACAACCAGGGTAAGCCAACACAATACATCTAGTCAGCTGCTCACGTCACATTAAGCCTTTTTTATAATTTTTATTTAGTAGCCCAAATGAATACACAACATTACCAAAAATGTGAGGTTAATACTTAAAGGCATGCTTTTAATAATTGTATACAGGTTATTGATCTGAGCTTTGTGTCCTGCCAAACCTACCTCCATTTTTTACTTTACTATGGGTGGATCCACAATCCACATAAACTGAACAGCAGCTGCTCACTATAAACAGCTGCAGCATATCCACAAATATAGTCACTATATCCATTAATCATTCCTAGAACTGATGCCGATACAAAAGGAAATGCCACAAATTTATTAGTTCTGAAACTGATCCAGTTATCCTAGAGATGCAGTATCTAGAATATGTAACTGTATAATTTTTCCTTTGTTATTTATGTTTTGAAAAACTAATAAAAATCTTGAAAGTTAAAAAAAAAAAAAAAAAAAAAAGAAGGAAATGCCACAGCCTGTAGAATACAACAAAATACAATACAATACACAGAATACAATACATGCTCAAGCTTCATTGAGAGAAAAAAAAAAAGTAGACAACCATTCCCAATCTCTAGTCAATGACCCTGAACAAGCATGAATTTAGTGACGTCAGAGTAAAGAAGTCCTAATCTCCATACTTGTACCAGGCCACGGACTTGGGACATAAGCCAGTGGATCAACATTACAGTCAAGCAATCAGCATTTGTTGGAGTATCCGTCAGAAATGGCAACTTTTAGATTTCAATGCGCCTTCAAATTTCAACTGGATAGATACCAGACTATTAGCTCCTGAATTTCACCCATCTTGTCTTAAAAAGTAGAACTATAGGTAAAACATTGTTTTCCCATTTTGGATAAGGGAGGGTTATAACCCCCGTCAGATTTATTTTTGCCACCTGTGTCCCATTGGGTAGATTTACCTTCACGTCCTGTCCCATAGCCAAAACAGGAAGAGAGAGGCAATCCCTGCAAATTAAGGGAATTCCTTGGAGACCCCCAGGTCACCAGAACTTGTGTCTCCATTGGAAGATTTGCCCTTTATTACTTTTCTGGGGACAACTCAAAATGTTAAATCTTCTTTTACTTTCAATGATAAATGGTAAACAGGACAAATGGAGAGGGTGAATCTCACAGACAGCAATAAACACCTGAAAGTGTTTTAATCCAGTGGTCATCAACTCCTGTCCTCAGGTCCCACTAAGGCCCCTTTCACACTGGGGCGGTTTTCAGGCGGTACAGCGCTAAAAATAGCGCCTGTATACCGCCTGAAAAAACCGGCCCCATTCACTCCAGTGTGAAAGCCGGCGGGCTTTCACACTGGAGCGGTGCGCTAGCAGGACCGCAACAAAAGTCCTGCTAGCAGCATCTTTGGAGCGGTGAAGGAGCGGTGTATTTACCGCTCCTATACCGATCCTTCCCATTGAAATCAATGGGAAACCGCGGGGATACCGCCCGCAAACCGCCGCTGCAGCGGCGCTTTGCGGAGGTTTTTAACCCTTTTGCGGCCGCTAGCGGGGGTTAAAACCACCCCGCTAGCGGCCGCATACCGCGGGTAAAATGATGGTAAAGCAGCGCTAAATATAGCGCTGCTTTACCGTCGCCGCCCCGCACCGCCCCAGTGTGAAAGGGGCCTTACAGGCCAGGTTTGCAAGATAACTAAAATATATCACAGGTGATATCATTTGCTGCTCAGTGATTGCAGTATTCTAGTCTGCATCTCCCCAAGGTAATACATAAAACCTGGCCTGTTAGTGGGCCCTGAGGACAGGGTGGATGACAACTGTTTTAATCCATCTCCTCTCGGTCCAAAAAAACTTAAAAAAAAAAAAAAAAAAAAAAGTTCGCCTTTAGGCCCCATGCACACGAGACGCAGATGCAAACTCTGCTGAACGCATGTTTTAAAAAGCAGAAACCTGCATTTAAAAACGCGCGTTTTGCTGTGTTTTCATGCCGCGTTTGCGTCTATAAGCATTTGTAAAGATAACCTCATATGGTCTATATGATGTTATGTTTACAAATGCTTATAGACGCAAACGCGGCATGAAAACACAGCAAAACGCGCGTTTTTAAATGCAGGTTTCTGCTTTTTAAAACAAGCTCAGAAAGCATGTATTATTAACTATTTCTGCAATTTTGATCAGAGTGAGCAGCAGCAGCAGCAGCAGAGAGAGAAGTTGTACACTTGCATTTGCCTCTCTTTCTGTGTTTTGTTTTGGAAATGGATCCCATATTGAATATATGTCAGGAAATCTTCCTGATGTTGCTCTTGATGAGGCAGCAACGTCGTCGCAAATTTGCATGAGAGGTCCAGAATCAGAGCTTGTCGATATTGGACCCATCCGTTGATGGCACAGCGAATGTTCGTTGGATATTTCACAAACATGTTTGCATTAGTGAGTATATACAGGGGGTCCCCAACTTACGAACGCCCGACGTACGAACATCCCCTACTTACGAACCGGGCGCTGCGGGGACCCTCCGCCATTCTCCGGCCGTTCTGCGCATACGCGGCCAGACGGAAAATGACGGCAAACTTCGGAAATGTCCGTAATTTGCCGCGCATGCGCAGAACGGCATTAGACGGAACATCGGAAATGTCCGTAATTGTCCGTAATTGTCCGTCTGCGCATGCGCGGCCGACTTACGAACAATTCCGAGATAAGAACAGGCAGCCAGTCCCTAACAAGTTCGTAACTCGGGGACCCCCTGTATGCTCTATGAACTATCTAAACTAATTACGACATTTTAAACCAATTTTTCTAGTATTTTTTATGGTTTACCTTCATATTTCTGAGTTTTCTGGTCCAAAAAATTGGGTTCCTTTAAAAAGGCTTATAAACGCAAACGCGGCTAAACGCAGGTGCCTGCGTTTAGCTGCATTTTGCTTCTGAAACGTGGAAAAGCAAAGTGTCTGAACGCATTTTATTGCTTCTGGAAAAACGAGGTTAAACGCAACTGCATAAAAACGGGAAAAAAAAAAACGAGACTGTGTACATGGACACATAGGATAACATTGCATGCGTTCAGGTGCAGTTGAAAAAAGTGTCCAACTGCCTCTGAACGCGCGTTTAACAGCGTCTCGTGTGCATGAAGCCTAAGTTATACTTTAAATGGATTGTAAAGTTAGTTTTAAAAATAAAAGAACAACAAACATGTCATACTTACCTGCTCTGTGTAAGGATTTTGCACCGAGCGACCCTGATCCATCTTTTCTGGGGTCCCCCAGCGGCGCTCCTGGCTCCTCCTCTTCATCGAGTGCCCCCCGCGGAAAGCCTCTTTCCATGGCGGCACCTGTGCAGGCACGCTCCCGTGTCCTGCTGCTGTGTACTTTGACACAGATGTTGTAGTTCATGATGTTATCACAAAACTCATCAAATGCTAATACTGTATATTCACAGCTAGTGAAATCAGTTCAAAAATGGCACAAAAGAAAAAAAAAATACCAATTACATTTTAAGCCATACACCACTGGATAAAAAATGGTTATTTTGGAACTTAGATTCCTAAAAAATAACTAGGCAGCCAATATGCTGCAAAACTACCTATATCAAACTTACCAAACTTACCAAATACCTCCAGAAGCTAGAAATCATTGAAGTAGACACCACTTCTCCAATGACCCCCACCAGCTTCCGAGTTCTATGCTGAGCAGCTGACCTGCTGCATTCTGAACACAGGAGGTTGGCCACTCAGCATGGTCGCTGTTCAGAGAATGCTGTGCATTTTCTAAATTAATGCAATACTTCCTGATTCTACTAGGTGGAGGTCACACTCTCCACCTTGTCCACTCAGAATGCTTTGATTTTACACTGCTATAATCAACACAGGTCAACCTGTACAGGGTTAACACAGTATTAATATTCTTTCAGTGTTATTTACAGTGACTGCAGGTGGGCAGCATTCTCCAGAGCTGAAAGGAGATCTCAGTCTTAGGCTGGCTTGCAGCAAATAAATTGCCAGTTCATACCTTACAGTGACGCACTTTAAAACTATCCATAACCCATTCTAATAGGAGTGCCGACATCTTTCAGTACCCACAACTACCATCATCAATAACTTTGCAAATTACATTTTCCACCAATACATTTTTATTTCCAAAAGTACAAATGAAAAAAAATTCTCATAAATATAAAAGAACCCTATGACAGACTATATAGGATAGGAAAATGTCATCTTACCTGGAAACACTGCAATCAAAGTCAATGCCCTCGTATAATGAATCCACAAAACAATTGGCACTTCCTAAAGTCGATAGGGAGTGTTTAGCTCCATCAGCATTGTTCATAAGCTTCATCATTGCTCGAGCATTTCCTTTAATATCATGCTTGTATGACCTATACAAAAAAAAAAATAAAAAAAAATAAGAGTTTTACAAAATAAGTGAAAATAGAAGAAAGGACAAGCTATGTCTGCAAATATATAACTAAAGAATACTACAAAAAAAAAATAGGATTTAGTATCGCCTTGCAAAGTGTAGGGGCCTTAGCAGACTGACAATACTTTACACGCAAAAGAAACCCCCTTTTTCAGTTATTACTAAGGGACGGTTCCCACTGGTGCGATGTCCAACATCGGATGTGATTCGCACCACACTGCAGTGCAAATCACATGCCATCTCTGTGCAATGCGATTTCAGCAATACAAACAGTATGGCTGAATTTGCATTGCATTCGGACCAAACTCGCACAGGACCCTTTATTTGGTCCGCAGCAGAATCGGATCGCATGGGTGTGAACACCCATGCGATCCAATTCTTGCTCCAATTTGTAGTTCGTACTGCGATATGCGAACTGCTTTGGGGATTTTCAATTGACACTCCCAGCAGTTCGCATAGGGGAGTGTGTACTGCCGCCTTGAGACATGCGATGCGGGAACCCACAGTGGATTTGCAGGGTTCCCGCATCGCTGCAGTGTGAACCGAGCCTTAATACCACTATTCACAATCACAAGTCCAAGTATTTCAAATAGAGCTCATCTTACTGAATCTGGGGATGATCATATGAACACCGATAATTATAACTGTAATTTTCCCCTATAGAAAAAGTTGCTTAGCATCTAGCTGGGCAGTGGCGGCCCATCCATAGGGGGCACACGGGTGCCCCCCTCCCCCCACAGGTAGTCCAAAATAAATAAATAAAATGTCCTTTAAGTGCACTGTGTTCGGGCACCGGACACAGTGCACTATGGGAAGCGCCCCTCCTATGCAATCACGAGCTTCATATGCAGGCTTTTGACCAGTCTTGTGGTACAGGCCATCGCGCCGGACAACGGATGCTTGGTTCTCCTAGTTACGACGTCGCTTCCGGAGAGGTGTCCCGGCCCGCACTGTGTCCCCGCTAACCCACCAGCCGACCCACCAGCTGCCACTGCTTCTGAGTATATCTCCCCCCCAGTTATCTCCTGCACACTCGCTCTGTACCCTTTAGCCCTCCGATCCAACCCCCAACCTCGATTTACAGTGGCCTGTAATATTTTTTACTTTCTGTTCTAAAACCGATCCAATAAAAATAAATAAATTAATAAATAAATACAAAAAAAAAAAAAAAAAAGAGAGAACAAAAAAAAAAAAACAATAAAAATTCTACATAAAATTTAGGCCAATGTGTATCTGCTACATGTTTTTGGTAAAATAAAAATACCAATAAGAATATATTGATTGGTTTACGTGAACATTATAGTGTCTTACATATTTTGGGATATTTTTAGGGAAATTTTTTTTATACTAGTAATGGCGGCAATCACCGACTTATAGTGGGACAGCGATATTGCGGTGCACAATCGGACACCAACACTATTGAAGTGATCAGTGCTAAAAATATACACTGTCACTGTACTGATGAGACTGGCTGGGCAGGGATTAAACATCTAGGGTGATCAAAGGGTTAACTGTGTGCCTAACCAGTGTTTTCATGTACAGAGTTACGTGCTTTGCAGGAACACAAAATCCATCCCTTCCCCCATCAGAATGGAGATCTGCCTTGTTCATGATTGGGGGTGTCGGCAGACATCCTGTGCCCGACACCCACAGATTGGGTTCTGCGGTGAATAATCACAGCTGAAGCGGCCCGCCAGCACGCCCCCTGCATTTGGAAGTGCAGGAATATATATATATATATATATATACATACATACACACACACACACACACACACACACACACGATTCTGCACAGGAGAGACACCCTGTAGCAGTAAAACTGCTATATAGAATACTTTATTAATCCCAAAAGTGAAATTGGGAATTTGTTAAATTGGGAAATTACTACGGTGGTTATTACTAAGTGGTTAATACAAAAACTTCAGTCTTGCTGTACGTTAGTAAGATATATTTTTTAATGTTGCCCCTACAATTCTAAAAAGGGATTTGAACATGCCATACCTTTGAAATTCAGATGCCAGATATTGAGCTAGAGCTTCTGTGAAACACACTCCTCCAATGTTGTCATAAGTCTTTGTTGCTAGAACTCGATATATTCCGCTGTTAACTTCAATCACCGTGACAGATAATGATGTACCTCCTAATTTGTACACCAATACATTGCTGCAACCAATAAGGAAAAAAATTGAAATGTGTTAAAAAATAATGGGATCGTTTTACAAAGGGGTTAGTACATGTTCATTTTGCATGGAACTTGGCTTACAGAATGTGGTAAAAGTTAACTTTACATAGAAAATCCAATCACTTGCAAGGAAAATTAAAACTCAGGATTTTTGCATGCACATTATTGGATGACTGAAGTCTGCACAGACCCACCTCATTCAAAAACCTAAGTGAAAATTCACTTTGCCAAGTGAACAGCTTGTACTCCTTTAAATAATCAACACCAATATGACCTTAAAGTGGGGTGTCCCCTAAAAAAAAATAAAAAAAAAAAGTCAGCAGCTATAAATACTGCAGCTGCTGACTTTTAATAATCAGACACCTACCTGTCCCAGGGTCCAGCGATGCGGGGGAACAAAGCCCCCCCCCCCCCGCTCGCGGCGCCGGCATTCTTACTGTGGGCACCGGGCTGTGGCTTCACAGTCGGGCACCCACTGCGCATGCGCGAGCGGCGCTGCTCAGTCACCTGGGACACGTGACAGGTTCCAGATGACTGTGCGGCGCAGAGGGGAAGTGATGTCAGTGCCCGGGCACTGAAGGAGGCAGACTATGAGGGACCCCCTAGCAACAGGCATTTAGAGGTAAGTTAAAAAAAAATAAAAAATTTCCAATTCATTTTTTCAGCTATTTTTTTTTGGTGGAAACACCACTTTAAGACACCCTAACAGATCATCTTACTATAAAGATTCATATACTTTGTTTTTATACTTTATTAATCCCAAAAGATAGATTACTAGAATACAATTACATTCCACAAGACAATAACGAAGATCACAACAAGGCACAACAATACAATTACTAAGAACAGCAAATAATACCACATAAATAAATACTATACTGTAAATTAATCAATTACATCATCCTATTAAAATACTACATAGAACAAATAACACCGATTGAAAAAATAACAGAAAATTAAAACAACCAACATGCAAATTTCACCAAATTTTCTCTAAAATTACCCAAAAATCATTACACAAACAGAATATAAAATATAATATAAAACCTACATAAAAATCTGAATCATAAAACCAGATTAAATCCTCCCATCCAGAACTCAGAGAGAAGATATATCTTTATAAATTATATAATTTGTAGACCACTGTATCACGCTGTGATGCATTGTGGTTGTAACAGTCTATTACGGAAGGTACTCCTCAGACTGACCAGCAATTTATTGAGTGGGTGGGAGGAGTTGTCCAAGACTGAACATACCTTGGACAAATATTCTTCTTTCCAATACTGTTGTTAAAGACTCAAATCCAACAACATCACTGGTCTTGCGAATCAGTTTATGGAGTCCTGTTGGTGTCGGCTATACCAAGTCTCTGCCCCAGCAAGCAACCGCATACAGGAGAGAACTGGTAACCACAGACTCATAAAACATCTTCAGCATCATCCAGCAGATGTTAAAAGACCTCAGCCACCTCAAACAATAGAGTCGGCTCTGGCCCTTCCCATAAAGCACTTCAGTGTTCTTGCACCAGCCCAGCTTATTATCTATATGCACCCCAGATACTTCTAATTCTTTGTTACCTCCACTCCTCAGATAGAAAAGGGGGTCACCAAAGCCTTCCTTATTCTCAAAACCACAACCAGGCTTCTTTGTCTTCATCAAATTTAAATGCAGATGATTATCCTGACACCATGTGACAAAGTTCTCCACCACAGTCCTATACTCAGTCTCTTTCCCATCACCGATACACCCCACTACCGCAAAACCATTAGAAAACTTCTGCAGATGGCAAGACTGTCTGGTAGCTTAAAAATCAGTGGTATAGACAGTAAAGAGGAACTTTTCTGATGTATTCCTAAATCGCGACCCCTTCTCAAGGCATTTATACTTTGAGAAATGTACTTCTTTAGTAAGGTTTCTTATTTGTATTAAAAGGGATATAAAAGCAAATAAATATCTGGAGAAGGGGAAGTTTTAAAGGGACAGAAGACTCTGGGTAAGGCTAAACAGAAGGAAAACAAAAAGTATGCAATATAAAGTACTTGGACTTGTAGACTGGCATACCTTTTACCAGTAGGTTCTTCCTGCCCAATACCATATGCCAAGAGAGCAGCGGATGGTTCGTGAATCATACGCAAAATTTTGAATCCAGCAGCTGCTGCTGCCTCTCTGTGGGAAAAAAAAATAAATGTATAAAACAAATTCATCAAGTCAACTGAATAGCTATGCATACACCTAAGCTAAAACTGTCAGCTTAAAGTAGACCCTTTACTATTTTCACTAAAATTTACATCAACGTGCATCTCTGCATGCTAATGTAAAATTATCTAACTTATTTCTTTTTTTTTAAAAGAAACCAAAAAAAACACACACACTTTGTTTTTCTGTGTCCATTTCCTGGTGGTTTCCCTAGAGACACAAATGACAGTCCTGGCTGCAGAGATGCCCCCTGGGAAGGCTAGGTCACCAGTGCCTTCAGAGAGATTTTGTAACCTAATCTTACATGCATGCGATAAAGTGCATGACGTTACACACTTCATCTTATGCAACATACAATATATACACTTACTAGTTAAAAAAAAAAAAATAGAAAAACTATCTTTGAGATCAGTTTTTATTTTTTAAGCATATGCATGGACAGTGGAACAATAATAGGAGTCGAGGTATGACATTACATTTTCTGGCAGAGGCAGCACAGAGAGAGCATGAAAAGGGCTGAAGGGGAAGGAAAACTAGAATGGACTTGTTTAGGTACACTGTTTAACACATTATGGTCTTTTTTTATGTGGGGGGGTTCTTAAAAGCTACCATTACAGTCACCAGGAATTGTGCATCCAGCTTGAGCCCACCCCTCCCAAGTTCTTTGTGGAGAATTGGGAGGTAGGAAGGGGTAGGCAAAATTCTCATAATTTGATTTCAACCATCTACTGATTGTTCAAATGAACCATTTTATTGAAGATAATGTTCACTTAGAAGCATTTTCATCAGACGTTCTTCTTCCCCCTACCAAGTTTAGTTTTAGTTTTAAAGTGATTGTAAAGGTTTTTTTTATTTACATTTTTTTAAATAACAAACATGTTATACTCACCTCCTCTGTGCAAAAACCTTGCACAGAGCGGTCTCGGTCCTTTTCTGGGGTCCCCCTGCCATTGCTCCTGGCCCCTCCTCCGCATCAAGTGCCCCCCACAGAGCCGCATTCCATGGGGGCACCCATGCAGGAACGCTCCCGAGTCCTGCTGCTGCGTCCATTGATACAGACAGCGGGACTCTGCCCCGCCCTCCGGGCCACTGGATTTGATTGACAGCAGCGGGAGCCAATGACTTCTGCTGCTATCAATCTTTCCAATGAGGACCCAAGACAGTGGCTGGAGCTGCCTAGCTTGCTCTTGTCGCTGGAAAGATTGTGTTCAGGTAAGTAAAAAGGGGGGCTCTGGAGGGGGGGGGGCAGCTGCACCACAAAAGGTTTTTCACCTTAATGCATTAAGGTGAAAAACCGAGACTTTACAACTCGTTTAAGCACAAACAATTTACTGTATCTTACCCAAGAGACTTTTTCTGACTTGAGCCAAAATCAAAAGGAACAGTGATAACCACATCATTGACATCTGATCCCAAAGCTGATTGGGCGGTCTCTAAGAAGACACAAAAATAAAAAAAAATAAGTCAAGCCAGTGTTGTACAAAAGTAGAACAAAAAACGGAGCATAGAGTACTATGTCTGAATTACGGTACCTTTCATTTTACTAAAGACAAGTTTAGCAGCATCTTCAGGGCTTACGAATTTCACAGTTTCGCCTGTATCTATTTCATACTTTGGTTTTCCTGCTTTATCAACAATCTGGAAGTACATCAAATGCATATTAAAATGTAAATAACACTGCATCATTCCCATTAAACAAACAATGAAAATTGCTGGAGTTTGTAATTACTAATTATAGCTTTGTTTTTCAATTACTATAATTCTAATTAAGAAGGGAGGACCCCCACCATGACAACATCCATGATTGTATAAAAAGGATTGAGGGAGTAGAAACTCTCTCAAAGAAATAATGACTTTGTGGGCACAACATGAGGCAGAATGAATATAAAAATATAGGTCTATTACAAAAAAAGGAAATGGACACAAAAATGTAACAACACCAACACCCTCAACTGGACAAGGTCAACAGATACCCAAATAACCAGACAAGGAGGCACGGACCCTTTCAAAGAGTCGAAGAACCATCCATTATGTAAAAAGAAAGTATATAATATCAAAAAAATGGGACCCATAAACTCCTCCAAGCTCGTTAGTCAACGCGTTTCACATCAAATTGCTTCCTCAGGACAAAAATGGGTTGGCGCTGATAAAAGAATTAAAATATATAACAAGAAAACAAATGAATATCAATATTGTTAGAATTGAATGTGTAACATAGGTATTAGATAAATATATGTATATACATCTTAGAAGAACTCCTAGCATAAACACCACAGATTGGACAACATAACAAACACCATGTATGTAGATAACATCTATGGTAAGCATTATGGAGCTACAATATATATGTGATGTTATATTCCATAATGTTCACGCGGACCCCTTTTTTTCCCCCTCTCCTCACCAATGAATAATGGTTTTACTCATAAGGGGGTATTTTTTCTATCTTTAGATACTCAGATATGAACCGATGTGTTCATGTCATTTACTCCCCAGTCTCTACCTTGAGTTCCAATTTATCCAAACTACTCCATCTTGACTAGGTAAGATGATGCACTATAAACCAAAATAATTTACCCATTCCGACAATTTGGGGGCCCTATATAGGCTTGCAAATGCTGATAGCCTTTGGATTTTCAGCCTGTTGAAAGAAAGTTTTAGCTCTCCCTTTGTCCGTCTTCTGTGGTGTCGCCCAGTACCTGATGTTCAGGGTCAGGCAAGCATACATGGTGTTTGCTATCCTGTCCTGTGGCGTTTATGCTAGGAGTTCTACCAAGATGTATATACATAAATCTAATACATATGTTACACATTCAAGTCTAACAATTGATATTCCTTTATGTTTTCATTCTTTTATCAGCCCCAATCACATGTCTGATTTTTGAAAGAATTTATTTGCAAAATTATGGTGGAAAATAAGTATTTTGTCAATATCAAAAGTTCATCTCAATACTTTGTTATATATCCTTTGTTGGCAATGACAGAGGTCAAACGTTTTATGCAAGTCTTCACGAGGTTGTCACACACTGTTGGTGGTATGTTGGCCCATTCCTCCATGCAGATCTCCTCTAGAGCAGTGATGTTTTGGGTCTGTCGCTGGGCAACACGGACTCCCTCCAAAGGTTTTCTATGGGGTTGAGATCTGGCGACTGGCTAAGCCACTGCAGGACCTTGAAATGCTTCTTATGAAGCCACTCCTTCGTTGCCCGGGAGGTGTGTTTCGGATCATTGTCATGCTGAAAGACCCAGCCACGTTTCATCTTCAATGCCCTTGCTGATGGGAGGAGGTTTGCACTCAAAAACTCACGATACATGGCCCCATTCGTTCTTTCATGTACACGGATCAGTCGTCCTGTTCCCTTCACAGAGAAACAGCCCCAAAGCATGATGTTGCCACCCCCATGTTTCACAGTAGGTATGGTGTTCTTTGGTTGCAACTCAGCATTCTCTCTCCTCCAAACACGAGTTTGTGTTTCCATTTCCACCAAACAGTTCTACTTTGGTTTCATCTGACCATATGACATTCTCCCAATCCTCTTCTGGATCATCCAAATGCTCTCTAGCAAACCTCAGACTGGCCCGGACATGTCATGGCTTAAAGCAGGGGTACACGTCTGGCACTGCAGGATCTGAGTCCCTGGCAGCGTAGTGTGTTACTGATGGTAGCCTTTGTTACGTTGGTCCCAGCTCTCTGCAGGTCATTCACTAGGTGGTCCCCCCATGTGGTTCTGGGATTTTTGCTCACCGTTCTTGTGATCATTTTGACCCCACGGGTGAGATCCAGATCGAGGGAGATTATCAATGGTCTTGCATGTCTTCCATTTTCTAATTATTGCTCCCACAGTTGATTTCTCCACACCAAGCTGCTTGCCTATTGCAGATTCAGTCTTCCCAGCCTGGTGCAGGTCTGCAAATTTTGTTTCTGGTGCCCTTCGACAGCTCTTTGGTCTTCACCATAGTGGAGTTTGGAGTGTGACTGTTTGAGGTTGTGGACAGGTGTCTTTTATACTGATAAGTTCAAACAGGTACCACTAATACAGGTAATGAGTGGAGGACAGAGGAGGCTCTTAAAGAAGAAGATACAGGTCTGTGAGAGCCAGAAATCTTGCTTGTTTGTAAGTGACCAAATACTTATTTTCCAGCATAATTTGCAAATAAATTCTTTCAAAAATCAGATAGACAATGTGATTGTCTGGATTTGTTTCCACATTTTGTCTGTCATAGTTGAGGTATACCTATGATGACAATTACAGGCCTCTCATCTTTTTAAGTTGGAGAACTTGCACAATCGGTGGCTGACTAAATAACTTTTTTGCCCCACTGTATAAATAAATAAAAACAAACACACATATACACACATACTGGACTGTCCTGCGACTCTTTGAAAGGACCCATGCATCCTTGTCTGGTTATTTGGGTATCTGTTGACCTTGTCCAGTTAAGGGTGTTGGTGTTTGTTACACTTTTGTGTCTATTTCCTATTTTTGTAATAAAAGACGTATATTCTTATATTTATTCTGCCTCATGTTGTGCCCACCTAGTCCTTTTTTCCTTTGAGAGAGTTTCTACTCCCTCAATCCTTTTTATATAATTCTAATTACATAAAGTTTCATAAACATCAGTATACGTTGTAGAAGTATCACTGAGCCTGAAAAAGCCTGAGGCTAGAGAAGTGTGTGGATACAAGATATATTCATGCTTGTTGCCAGAGACTCCCTATATAAAATGAATAAAAATTATAATCTCAAACTATTCAAAACTCAACTCCCAATCCCCCCCCCCCCCGATCTTCTGTCAAGATCGGTGGCACAACTATCAACCTGTCCCTGCATGCCGAGGTGCTAGGTGTTATCCTGGACTCTTGAACCATCCTTTCAGCTCCACATGCAATCATTATCCAAAGTTTGCAGCCTTAACCTCTGCAAAATCTCCAAAATACATCAATTCCTAACAAATGACACCACAGAGCTCCTAATTCACTCCCTGGTCATCCCTCGACTACTGCAACTTCATCCTCATTAGCTTACCTTTACATAGGCTATCCCCCTTTCAGTCAATAATGAATGCTGCCGTCAAACTTATCCACCTTACCAACCTTTCAGTGTCCGCTACTCCTCTCTGCCAATCCCTCCACCGGCTTCCGCTCACCCAACAAATTGAATTCAACATACTAAGAACTTCTTACAAAGCCATCCACAACTCAGCCCCCAGCTACATCACTAATCTAGTCTCAAATTACCAACCAAAAAAAAAAAATTGTCTGTTTCTCCCAAGACCTCCTGCTCTCCAGTTCCCTTGTCACCTCCAAGACTTCTCCCGAGCCTGTCCCATCCTGCAGAACTCCCTACGCCAATCTGTCCAACTGTCTCCTACTCGGTCCATTTTTAGGCGATCCTTGAAACTCCTCCTCTTCAGAGAAGCCTATCCTGCCCCCACCCAACAACTGTACTTTTTATTTTCTCCATCAGCTCATCCCCTACAGTTATTACCGTTTGTATCACTTGACCTTTCTTAGATTGTAAGCTCTAAGGAACCCTCCAATCCAAATTGTATTGTAACTGTACTGTCTGCCCTTGTGTTGTAAAGTGCTGCGCAAACTGTTGGCGCAATATAAATCCTGTATTATAATAATAACATCAAAATTGAGCATGCGCAAATGCCCCCCTAAAAATATTTACACAAGACATCCAAACAAATCTAGAACTGACTAGACTGGAAAAACAACAGTAATGTTAACTTACTGAACATTTGCTTTCAGAGATGTGCTTTTGAGCCTGTGGGTCTCCAAAGCTAAGATGCAGAAAGAAATAAAACAAGTTAGATGATATAAAAAAAGTAGAGAAACAACCAATCTTAGTTTATATAAAGCTGAACTGGATTTATCTGCAGCTTGGCACAATGTAAGCATGCATATTTCATACCCTAGGGGCTGCTGGTTAAAGCGGATGATCACTGTAGTAGTTAGCACTGCTACAGAGACTACCACTATCTTCCAAATTCTGTGGCTTCCCCACTGTACAGTGACTATAGGGAGTTGCTTACTCAGCAGCTCCACCAAAGAATGCCATTGTATTTTTTCAATGCATAAAAGGTGTTCTCTGGCTAATGAGGTAGAGAGGATTGGCGATGTCTCCACCTAGTCTGATTAGAGAACACCTTGTATTCAGTGTTCTATGATTGGCGGCAGCACTGAGCATGCGACCCCCTGTGGTCAGTGTTCACTGGCGAAACTGCTTAGCACAGGACACAGAAGATATTAGCGATCACTGTAATAGTGCCAATTACTACAGAACCTTGGGTATGAAATATGCATACTTACATCGGTGCAGGCTAGAGTACTGTAAATCATATCTGGACTTCAGCTTTAACTTTCCATTCCATAAATGGCTGCAATTATCTACAACCAAAGAAAGCTTTCAGTCAGAGCTGTACAATGCCAGCAGCTATGCAGCCAACATCTCTAAATCTGGGCATAGAGGTTTTTTTTTACCTGGTTAGAAGTCTAAATTGAAAAGAAATTAACAGATTCCTCCATCTACACAAGCAAGGTGGTAACTGAAGTAGTTTGCCTAGGCAAACGATGTCATACATTCCAGGAGTCTTCAGGAGGCGAGGAGGGGTTTTCTCAGCTAAGCACAACCTCCTTCTTGCATGCCCGAGGATGGCTTGCAGAAAGTAAATGCTACATAAATCATCTGCCATTACTCAGGATAGCCACAAGAAGAAATGCGAGGGGTGGGGGGTGTTTTTCAAAGTGATTCTTCAGTAAAATAAAGCATTGAGACACAGATGGATAGGCACGTTTGCTTTGAATGTTAAAATATAAAATTTGTGTTTTTGGTTAGTGATGCTCATACGTGTAGTTCCACTTAAAAGTGTTTGTTACCCCGACATTTCATATTCCTGATATGTGCCTGCTATACCATGTACTTGCAAGAAAAATTATCCTGTTCTCTTTGTATTGCTTCCTTTGTGTGGAATCCCTTGTGTTCCTGCCAGTCACTCTGCTTTCCTATTAGAAACTGGCCACACTAAGCACAACAACACACCGTTGTCAGTTCTCTAGCTGTGCTGGGAACTCTGTGTGCTCTTCTCCAATGATCAGACTTGTCCTGACACACCCCCACTGCACAGCCTTTCATTGGGAAGATCAATGTGGTGGTGCTGCTACTTCTCTCCCCCCCACATTTTAGTTGTTTTTTTTTTTTTATTTATACAAACTTTCATTTACATCTTAAACTGAATGGGTTGTTTTGCAAGGTGATCGTTTACAATAAAATTACAGCTGGTACAGAACATACTGAACGCCTTTTGGGTCAAAGAAGGGTCATATTCTTCCAAATGGCAATAGGCTCTTAAACTGCACTGTCCATCTCCTAAACTCTAAAGTCGCACCAGCTCAACTGTAAGAAAAATTTGCAACATACCTCCTCCCCAATATTTGTTTCACTTTCACAATTGTATTTGCTGCATTTCTCACTCTGCTCTGTTTTGCTGCCAAGCCAACAATCTGAAAAGATAAAATGGAGAAAGAACAAGATAATCTTAGCTGGTTACCAGCTGGAACTGTGCCAAACATTAGGCTAATACAGAACTGCCATACCACTTCATTTTCCGAGAATCCAACAACAGCAGGTGTTACTCGGTCACCGGCATCATTGGCGACCACATCAGCACGACCATCCTGAAAGAAGACAGAAAAACATGGGTCCGTCATGAGGAAAAAGAAAATGGTGACCAGAAGTAATGCAAGGGACAGCAGTGTCAGATACTGAAGATTCCCCTAGAGAAAGTTAGCTCTTAATGAGGACTCAGTGCTCATCAAAAGAAAAAAGGTATTAAGACCTAACTCCGGGAAAAGTAAAAGACCTCATTTGCATTTGGGCTGCCCCCGCATTGCGTGGATTAAATGCTCATTTAATTATAGGAGACTTGGTAAAGCAGTTTATCTCAACCGATCCTCAACTCCTGCAAGTTTCTCTGCCCTGCTAGGCCGGTCCTGGCAGCCTCTTCTCCCCTGAACTCTGGTGGCCAAAGGTCCTTTGATGTTATCAAGGCCGATGAAGAGCCTCACAATGGATGGGACAACCCCAAGGGACAGTCCACTGCCAGAACGTTAAGGAGTGCCATTAGCCAGGGGAGTGGAGGATCAGGTAAGTAAAAGTGCTTTTACTGTCCCCTAGACATAAGCAATTAACCCTTGCAGTGGGAGCTCAGCCCCACTGCAAGGAAGGACTTACTTTTCCTGTAGCATTTTTATCGAATTAGATTTTTAAAGTGACAGCCAGCTGGGGTAGTGGCTTATACTATCTCTGTGAGGGGTAGTTCCAAGTCACTCATAGCTGGAGTCCACACAGGGTTGAGATCTCTCTTCCTGTTCCCAAGTAATGACACTAGTGCCCAATTTGGAAATGGCACATACACATAGCAGGAGACCAAGTCACGTCCTCTTATACCTGGAAGTACCCGATATTTTTTTTCTGCAGCAAATAGAGCAGCAGGAGAGAAGTAACCGCAATCTCACCCGAGCAATATGAAGCACGTTTCTCAAAGCAATATCAAGATTCTTATATTAAAGTGATTGTAAACCCTTTACAACCACTTTAGCTACAGGTAAGCCTAATTATAGGCTTGCCTGTAGTATACACTGGATATCTCCTAAACCTGCACGGTATAGGAGATATCCCTGTATTTGCATGTGCCGATGTCATTGGCACATGCGCACTGAAACAAACTGAAGCAATGGCACATGTGCCATTGCTTCAGTTGTACTGTGCCGTTACCAGCGGCTCCCGAGCGCATGCATGGGAGTGACATCATCATGGCTCCAGGCAATCACAGCGCTGGAGCCGCAATACCCGGAAGTAACCCCCAGGAAGACGTCGGCCGCCGGAGCGGTGAACGAAGACGGCTGCGGGGGCTTCGATCTCAGGTAAGTAATTCATAATGAGCTAGTATGCTATGCATACTAGCTCATGTCTTTGTCTTGCAGGTTTTTTTTTTTTTTTTTTTTTTTTTTTTTTTAAGGGTTTACTACCACTTTAAATGGTGCAGTTCACACCGAGCATAGTGTAGTGCCTGAAAAAAGGATTCTTACCTTTTCTTTTCCCATTAACTAGCATTCCATTAGCTAAAACAAAGATGTTTAAAAGTACTAACGTCACATTCATTACATTAAAAGTATACAGTTGTGCTCAAAAGTTTGCATACCCATGGAGAATTTGCAAGTATGTGTCATGGGTGAGCAGGCAAAACACATTTCTTTTATTTCTTATGGGATTTATATTCAACTGTAGATCACAACAGAATGGCACAATCATAAAACAAAACATGGCGACAAGTAAACAAATGGAATGACCCCTGTTCAAAAGTCTGCATTCCCTTAGTTCTTAATACAGTGTATAGTGTCCCCTTTAGCATCAATGACAGTGTGCAGTAGAGCTGCACGATTCTGGCCAAAATAAGAATCACTATTTTTTTGCTTAGAATAAAAAGGATCACGATTCTCGCGACGTAAAATCTTTCACATTATACAAAAAAAAAAAAAAAAAAAAAAAATGGGCTAACTTTACTGGTTAGGTTTTTTTTTTTAATCCATTAAATTTATTTTTTCCAAAAACATTGCATTCGAAAGACCGCTGCGCAAATACAGTGCGACATAAAATATTGCAACAACCACCATTTTATTCTCTAGGGTGTCGACTAAAAAAATATATATAATGTTTGGGGGTTCTAAGTAATTTTCTAGCAAAAAAAAAAAATAATTATTTTAACTTGAAACCAACAAATGTCAGAAAAAAGTTTAGTGTTTAAGTGGTTAAACTTTTTTCACTTACACACAAGTCAATTCCATTGACAAATTGTTACAATGTTTATACTTCAACTGAAAGAATGTTTTGATTCTTGGCAGACTGCCCAGTTTTTCTCTTCCTTTTTTCTTTTTTTTTTTGATGGATGTGGCTTCAGAAGAGCAGAGAGAATTCTTGGCATAGAAAGAATTGTGAAACACTTAAGTCAAGATAGCGATAACGAATCTTGAGGATTAATCAGGCAGCTCTAGTGTGCAGTCTTTTGTAATAGTGGTCTATGAGGCCCCAAATTCTTGCAGGTGGTATAGCTGCCCATTCGTCTTGGCAAAATGCTTCCAGATCATGCAAAGTCTTTGGTCGTCTTACATGAATGGCATGTTTGAGATCTCCCCAGTGGCTTGATGCAATTAAGGTCAGGAGACTGTGATGGCCACACCAAATCCTTCACCTTTTGTTGCTGTAACCACTGGAGGGTCAACTTGGCCTTGTGCTTAGGGTCATTGTCATGCTGGAAAGTCCAAAATCGTCCCATAGGTAGCTTTCCTGCAGAAGAATGGGAAGAATTCTAGGGGTCGACCGATTATCGGCACGTCCGATATTCACTTTTTTTGAAGAATTGGTATTGGTAACAAACTTACCGATATTACTCAAGTGGTTGTACTGCTGCAGGCATCACCCCGGTATCATTCTTTAGAGCAGACAGTCGGCTTTCCTGTAATAACAGATGCTGCTCGGCTGTTATCACAAGTAGCGGAAAGAGACTCCCGCCGCTCAGCCCAGGCCTCCTGTCCCACCTTGAGGCCCGATCGACCAGCCGGCACATCCGCCAGAGACCCAAACAAAGCCGATTGCTTTGTTCGGGTCTCGGATCTGGTAACCCGGAAGCGATGTCATGACATCACTCCTGGATTACTCTCATCTTAAAGGCGCCAGTTTTAGAAAATATTAAAAAACGCTGATCTTGGTGTTTTGAATACTTTTAAGTGCAATAGAGGGGTTTGGTGTCTTTTAGACCCCAAATCCCTCCATAAAGAGCATCTGTCCCTGCCTATTACTGTCACAATGGATGTTTACATTCCTTGTGACAGCAATAAAGGGGATTTAAAAAAAAAAAAAAACGTGAAAAGGACAGTGTTAAAAAAAAAAAAAAAAAAAAAAAAAAAATTGAAATCTACAGAATATCGGCACCTCATATCAGATATTGACTCTAAAGGCAGATGAAAAATCTGTATCGGCCCTGAAATAAAACGATATCGGTCGACCACTACTGCATTAATTTTCTTATCAAATTTCACAAGATTCCCTGTGCCTTTAGAGCTCACACACCTCCAAAAACATCAGTGAGACACCACCATGCTTCACAGTGGGGAAGGTATTCTTGGTACTATAGGCCTTGTTGACCCCTCTCCAAATACAGTAATTATGATTGTGACCATAAGACTATTTAGGTCTCCTCACCCCAGATTACAGTGTGCCAGAAGCTGTGAGGTGTGTCAGGCATATTGTAACCAGGCTTTTTTGGAGGCATTGGCACAGTAAATGCTTCTGTCAACTCAAACATGCAGCTAATTTTTGGTTAAACAAGTTTTTTTTTTAGCATGATCAGGAATATTTTCAATATCAATGCCAAAACTTTACAATTTCTTTCAAGTAACCAAACTTTTGAGTGCAACTGTAAGTAAAGGCAAATTTTTTTTTTTTTTAGATCTGGGTAGCGTGTCACCATTCAGGAAACTCACCTTATTTGTCCTGTTTACCTTTACCACTGAGAATGAAAGTGAAAGAATATCCCAACTTTTGGATTGTCACCAGAACAGAAATAGTGAGGATATCTTCCAAAAGGAACACTAGTTCTGGTGACAAACATAAATCACTTGGAGTGATTTCCTCCTACTCCTTGTTGTGGCTATATGACAGGAAGCAAAGGGAAATTTCTCCAATGGGCTACAGATGACAAAAAACTGATAGAGGTTATAACCCGCCCTTGCTCTATCCAAAATGAAAAAGGTTTTGCATTTATTTTTACTTTAAGGTAAAAAGTACAAAATATTGTATTTTTTTTTTAAAATTGACTGCCTTTTTTTGTTTATAGCACAAAAAAATAAAACCGCAGAGATGATCAAATACCACCAAAAGAAAGCTCTATTTGTCTCAAAAAAAAAAATGTGTGTATATATATATATATATATATATATATATATATATATATATATATATATATATATATATATATATATATATACACACACACATACATACATAAAAAAAAATCTCTTTTTTTTGAGACAAATAGAAAGTGGAAGTTCTGCTCATCGGAACCCCCCCCAGTGCCTTTCAGGGGGGGGGGGGGAGATACCTGTATAATCCAGGTATCTGCACCCACTTTCGGGAACAGCTAGCCGCAGTTCCCCCCCCCCCCCCCCCTTGTGTCCTGGGAAACACACAGTTCCCAGGACACAATGGGGACCAGTGAAGACGCGCAGAGCGACTCGCGCATGCGCAATAGGGAACGGGCGGTGAAGCCGCAGCGCTTCACTTCCTGATTCCCTGACAGAGGATGGCGGTGGGGGCAGCCGAGAGACGAGCGATTGCTCGTCATCTGCTGCCGACATTGCTGGACCCTGGAACAGGTAAGTGTCTGATTATTAAAAGTCAGCAGCTTCCGTATTTGTAGCTGCTGACTTTTAATTCTTTTTTTTGTTTTTACGGTGCCGCTCCTCTTTAAATCACCACTGGGCTTTTTATTATTTGGTAAGCAAATTAAAAAAAAAAAAAAAAAGGGGACAGACAATTTAACCACCTTAGCCCCGGAAGATTTGGCTGCCTGATGACCAGGCCATTTTTTTTGCGATAGTTAAAGCAACGCAGTGCCCTGACAATTGCGTGGTCATGTGACATTGTACCCAAACGTCCTTTGATATATCTTTTTTCTTTTGAGACAAATCGCATGACCGTGCAATTTTCATTCAAAGTGCGACAGCGCTGAAAATTGACCTCAGCAGGAAGTGTCTGGTATTGAAGGGGTTAAAGAACAGAATGAGACAGTGGTCATGTGAAGATAGAAGTAATTTGTATTACACTTGAAATGGCACAACGCTCACATGTATGTGACTATGGATTCTATTCATGTACACACCATCCCTGCTCATAAACTGTATACGGGTGCCTCATGACAATGAACACCAACCCCTAAGTATGCACTCAAGACCACGTGACAGCCCTAACCAATCCCCACCCGTTCTCCGATCCCCCTTTACCTTATACACGGCCACACACGCACACGTGCACCCCAAGTGCACACCGATCGCCGCCATACCGGTGTTTGGTACAGAGAATCCTCATGCAGCCAATGTGGTGGCAAAATGGTGAGAGCCTTCAGCCAATGAGAGCGCAGATGCGGTATCACATCGCTCGCTCTGGCTCCCTTATTCAACCAATGATAAACCTGTGGAGGCTGGCTGAGCGCAGGGGGCGGTTCCTGAGCCTGTCCATTGAATATGACATCAGGGTAGGGGGCGGAGCGCTCAGTGTACGGGGCGGTAGAATAGAGATAGGAGGATGACGATGAGACATGTGGTGGGCTGGTTTGTGGTCGGTGTGGTGTGTGTCTTCCCGGTGACATGGACCTCTCCGGCAGAGTGTGAAGGTGAGGGGGCTCTGCCTGCATGGAGTGCGGTGCTTCCCGTGTGTGTATACAGCATGTCTCTACATTACAGCTGGTATGAGAGCTGCACTGGGCTGTCCTATGTAATCCACACAGCTAAGTGAGCCGTGCTCCATGTCCCCTCTCTGGCCTTCTCTGCTTACACCACCCTTGTACAATGCCCCCTCCCCCACCTCTATTATTGGGCAGCTGACTTTTCACTAGTGTTGGGCGAACACTTCAGCCCAAGCATGAGTTCGGTCCGGACATTGGCTGTTCACCCCACGAACACCTGAATTTACAGGGCGTATGACGGGTGTTCGCCCCGCCGAACGCTCTGCAATGCACAGTGCAATCTTTTTTTTTTTTTTTTTTTTTATAATCACTTTTTCTTTATTAAGACTCCAATATAGAGCATAGAATTCCAACATACAACATAGAAATACACATTATACAATATATCTAAATATTTTCATTAATCTACACCACACTAACTCCCACCCCGAGAAAACACCGGGTCCTTGATCATGAGGTTCTCACCAGGTCCTCTTCAAAAGACATGCAGGTAGGTTAATTGGCTTCTGTCCAAAAATTGGCCCTAGTATATGAATGGGGACCTTGGATTGTGGGCTCCTTGAGGGTAGGGACTGATGTGAGTGTGCAATGTACAGGGATGGGGACAATTGTAGACACTCGCTCAGGTTGAACTGGATGGACTGATGTCTTTATTCAACCTTACTAACTATGAAACTATGAAAAGAGCGAAAGGAAAAAGCCCACCCACTTACCTACCTATAACGAAAACTCAATTTGTGCAAAACATTATTCAAAGTACAGTGGAACCTCGGATTGCAAGTAACGCGGTTAATGAGCGTTTCGCATTACGAGCACTGTATTTTTAAAAATTGTAACTCGGTTTGTGAGTTGTCTCGCAACACGAGCAGGATTCAGGCCAATGCGGGGTGCAGTACCGCGTTTTGCCTGAGGTGGGGGGGGGGCGCCCGAGCCGAACATCACCGGTCAGCGCCGTTCGGAAAGGCCCGAGGTCAGCAAATCTCGGGAACAAAGTATTTCCAAGGTCAGCCGAGGTATCCTCAGGCTTTTTCCTTGCTGTTTCCAACGCTCTCCGGCGCCCCCGACTCTGGTCACATGCGGTATTGCATGCCATTGAAGTCAATGCGGAACAAATTATTTTCGTTTCCATTGACTTCAATGGGGAAACTCACTTTGATATGCAAGTGTTTTGGATTGCGAGCATTCTCCTGGAACGGATTATGCTCGTAATCCGAGGTTCCACTGTATAATTAAGAAGGGGGCTTTACAGTGCCCTATTACATGTCTCAACCAACAATACAATAAAAAAATAAATAATAAAAATAAATATTAAAAAAAAAGTGTATAATTTCAAATTACTATTTTCGTGTCCTATAATGTTTAGTGTTTTAATTCAATATAATCTCACTCTATTATTTCATTTATATACCTCTCCACCTTTCATGTCAATCTACCCTTCTTTGTGTGATTCCATTACATGTTGCCCATCCTGTGCTTAATTTATTATTATAATTTATCCTTTTCCTTTAAAGTGGAGGTTCACACAAAAATGAAACCTCCGGAACCCTCCCTCCCCCTCCGGTGTCACATTTGGCACCTTTCAGGGGGGTGCAAATACCTGTATAATACAGGTATTTGCACCCATTTCTGGGCATAGACTCTCGTGGGTGTCTACGCCTCTCCCCCCCCCCCCCCCCCCCGCTGTCTGCTGGGAAACACGGGTCCCAGAGACAGCAGGACCATCCGGATTGCGCAGCAGGGAACCGGGAAGTGAAGCCGCAAGGCTTTACTTCCTGATTCCCTTACCAAAGATGGCGGCGGCAGCAGCAGCAGCACCAGCAGCACCCGGGAGCTGAGCGACAGATTGGCTTCGGGTGCCGACATCGCGGGCACCCTGGACAGGTAAGTGTCCATATTTTCAAAAAGTCAGCAGCTGCAGTATTTGTAGCTGCTGACTTATAAAAAATAAAATACATTTCGGTGGACCTCCGCTTTAATGACATCAATCATCTCTCCACTGTGCCTCCCAGAGGGGGAAAAAAGAAACAAAAAAAAAGAAAAAACCCACCTCCTCCCAATTTCCCCCCACCAGATGCATCTCATAGACTATCCGATCCATAACACAGCAATGCCCCCAAAAGGGTTTAATCTACCCCTATTTCTGAGGAGTAATGCAGCCATCCTGCCCATGTATCTTGAAATTTATTCTGTTGGTCTTTAACCATATGTATCCATCTCTCTGCTTCCATTATTTTTTCTACCTCCCTTTTCCAATCCATTACAGTGGGACATCTAGACTGTTTCCAAAACCTAGGTATCAATATTTTGGCTGCATTTAGCAAATGGGGAGTAACGCTTCTCTTATAAAACCGAGCAGATGATGGCATCCCATGAAAAAGAAAATGTAATGGAGAGAATTCTATAGGTCTAAGGCCACTTTCACACTGAAGCGCTTCTAAACTGCCAGTAAAAACACTGAGCGCTTTTGAAGAGCTTTCCATTAATTTCAATGGGGAGGGGAGTTTTTCACAGCCCTGCCAGCACACTGCCCCAGTGTGAAAGTGTTCATTGATTTTAATGGAAATAAGTTTTCGTGAGCTTTTTAGGCGCTGTTTTTAGCGTGAAAGCGCCTGAAAAGCGCCTCAGTGTGAAAGTGGTCTAAGTGTAATTTTCTTAATCCAAGGGGCTATCTCCTCCCAGAAAACTTTAATCTTTGGGCAATGCCACCATAAATGCAGAAATGAACCCCTTTGGTTACATCCCCTCCAGCAGTTAACATTCGCTGATGGGTATATCTGAGCCAATCGAACCGGTGTACAATACCATCTTGTCAGGAACTTATAAGACATCTCCTGTATATGGGAACTTATTGAAGTATGGTGTGTCACTCCCATCAGCCTTTTAATTTAATCTCATGTAAAATTATAGCCCAGTTCTCTTTCCCATTCTCAAATGAAAAAGGGAGTTGTCGTATTTTAGGCGCTCAGAACCAGCCTATACATTCGAGAGAACATATGACCCGTCTCTGATAAGTTAAAACACCATTCCTCAAAAGTAGTAAGCGGGTTCACTGGCCTAGTCTGGTGCTTCCACTTATTGAACAAGTCTGTCAGTTGACGGTATTGCCATACAGCCATTGGAACTTCCCCCCCAGTATTCGATCCAAATCCACCAATGGAAGCAATTTACCCTGTGGGGCCACACCAGCGCAATTACCCTTCCCGTGCATTCCCCAGCGATCTAAACTCCCTTTCTCTTCCCCAGGGAAATCCTTCCAATGGTGTTATAGGGGATATTGGGTGGGGATTTTCCCGTACTGTTCATTCTATCCTAAATGGATAGTGTCTTCTTTAATGAAGATGCACATTCCGACAACCCTCTATAAGAAACCGTAATCCAGGGGGCTCCGGCCAAGTTCCTACCTGCTAATGTTTTCTCCAAAGGCACTCAAATTTTACTAGCAGACTCATGGCACCAGTTCATTATACGAACCAGGGCCATGGCTCTGTAATAAAACGCTATATCCGGGAGCCCCACCCCACCCTCCCGTTTTGGTCTCCTCAAAATCTCGTGTGCCAACCTGGGATGTTTATCTCCCCACACAAAGGTCATAAAAGCCCTTTGTATATGTATAAAGAATATCCGTGGGAGTGTTATGGGTACGGTATGTAAAACATAAATAAGCCTGGGAATTACACTCATTTTAAGCACGTTTACCCTGCCAAACCATGTCAAGAGTATGACTTCTCCACTTTTTCAAGTCTTTTATTATGGATACCATCAAGGGCCCATAGTTTAGTTCATATAGGCACTTTATATCTGAAGAGATAAAAATCGCTAAATAGAATATAGAATCAAGGCACCAAAAGGAAAAGATTGTTGTAAGGTGGTCCTCATCCTCAAAGGCTCATGGCTCGGCATCAACACTGATTTCTCAATATTTATTTTAAAATTAGATATAAGGCCAAACCTGTCTATTTCCAACATCAGTTCCTTCAAAGACTCTTGAGAAGAGGAGAGGTACAACAGTAGATCATCTGCGTAAGCTGAGATCTTATGTTCAGTTGATCCAATACAAATCCCCTTGATCTTCCTATTTCCCCTAATCATACGCAGAAAGGGTTCCAGCACCATAGCAAATAACAATGGGGACAGTGGGCATCCCTGCCTATTCCCATTCCGTATCTCAAAATAATCTGATAGTCTACCATTAACTTTAACCCTTGCTCAAGGATCTGCATACAGTGCCTTCACCCATCCCATCATCCACTCTCTCAGACCCATCTCCCTCAAAACTCTGATGATAAACTCCCACCCCACCCTATTGAATGCTTTTTCAGCATCCATTGAAATTACTACACTCGAGGTCTGGTTCGGTCCATTATGCATCCAATACAATACATGCAGGGCCTGAATAGTATTATCTCTAGCCTCTCGGCCCTTCATAAACCCTGTTTGATTTGGGTGAATCAGTTTAACTATATGTTCTTGTAACCTTAGGGCCAGCATTTTAGCCAGGAGTGTCAGTGTTAAGGAGGGAGATGGGTCTGTAGCTGGCACAGCACTGAGGGTCTTTCCCTACCTTCGGGAGAACCGTTACATAAGCCAACAGTGCCTCTGGAGGCAATGGCTTAGAGACAAAGATAGAGTTACGGTATCTGTAAAGAGGAACCAACAGGATTGAGAAAAACTCCTTTCCTCTAAGAGCATGACCATTTCCTTCTGTCTCTCTTTTTTAATACGCAAACCCATTGAAATTAACTCCCTCTGATGACCGCCTTGTGGACTTCCCATACCACTTGGTCAGACAACTCCTGTGATATATTGGTCTCAAAGTATAGTGCTAGTGTGCGGGACAAGGATTCCACATTCTGTTTATCATCCAAAATAGATTCATTCAATCACCATGTTCTTTCCAGGCTCCCAATCGATCCCGGACATATCGTTAAACTTATTGGAGCATGGTTTGACATGGTGATTGACTGAATAGTTGATGCATTTACATAATTCACATAATATTGATCGATCAACAACATATCGATCCTTGAATATACATTGTGCATTTTGGAGTAATAACTGTAATCCCTGTCCCGCTCATGCAGCACCCTCCAACTGTCCACCAAATGCAGAGAGCGAAGGCGCTGTTTAACATATCTTAACGCCTTATGAGATTCAAAGGTTTTTCCCGAAGAGGTGTCTAGACAAGGGTCCAAGGTAATGTTAAAATCCCCTCCCATAACCAATAGATTTGCCTGAAACTTCCCCACCAAAGTTTTAGAAATGTAACGGTATGGCTATTGGGGGTATATATAGTAGCTAGGGTATAACACTGGCCCTGGATCTTTCCTTTAACAAAAAGAAAGCGTCCGTCAGGATCTACTCGTATTTCTGTGGGTACTAAGGGACATTGTGTATAGCTATTGTAACTCCTCTAGCCCTAGGAATGGGTGAAGGTGCATGAAACCATTGATTATATGGAAAAAGAGGCATATAGGGGGTCGACCCTGCCACAAAGTGCATCTCTTGCAAAAAATTTCTGTCTTCATGTGACTCAGTTCATCCCAGGCTCTTACCAATCAAACAAAGCCCTCTCACATTATACGATACGATCTTCATTCTACCTGCCATTCTCTCATTACTCCCATGAGTCTCTTATTGTATTGCTGTGCCTGATTGGTGTCTGCGCCCAGCCTTCTGAGCTCTCTCGCCTTGGATGCATCGCACAGTGCAATCTAAGCCCTGATTGGGCAAAGCTTTGGGCGCAGTAAAAGCTGGTTGTTAAGAAGCTGGGCCAGGAAGCCGGCCACGGTGTCCTTAACAACCGAAGAGTCATCAGCTCTCAGCGGGGAAGCCCAATTAAAAAGAAAAAAACATTTGCTGGTAAAAAAAAAAAAACGGAGTGGGGTCCCCCCCAATCCATACCAGATTCTTATCTGAGCATGCAGCCTGCAGAACCATACAAGGCCACATGCCCTCAGCAGTGACATCACTGACCCAGCATGCATCGTCACGTTACCTATATAAGAACTGTCAAATGGCAAGCCAGCCATTCGGCGGGTTACCTTCATGGCGGACAAAGCAATTTTTATTTTTTTGGGTCAGCAGGTGTCGTGTTAGACGATGGATCTACATCGGGGGACACAGTTTTTTTTATTTTTAATAAATGATTTGTACTGGTTTTATTTATTTTGACACTTTTTTGGTGAATGGGTACAGGTTGTACCCCATACTCCTTCACATGGGCTGGGATCTGGGGGCCCCCTTGTTAAAGGAGGCCGCCAGATTCCGATAACTCCCCTGCCCGCAGACCCCAACAACCACAGACCAGGGTTGTGGAGAAGAGACCCCCCTTTCCTGACGTGCCAGTTCCTGCCTGCGTGCTCAGTTAAGTGTCTGGTATGGATTATTTTTTTTTTATATTTTGGTGTGGGGTTTCCCTTAAAATTCATACTGTCAGGTCTGGTGGACAGGGGGGAGGGGGGCCCACAACTTTTTTTATTTATGTTTAAATAGCAGGGTGACGGCAGTTGCAACTGCAAGTCAATTTAGATGCGTGTTTTACGCATTCTACAGATGTGCCACTTTACAGACAGACTAAGGGGACACCCCAGGCACTATATTTAACCACTTCAGCCCCAGAAGATTTGGCTGCTCAATGACCAGGCCATTTCTTGCGATACGGCACTGCGTCGCTTTAACTGACAATTGTATGGCCGTGCGACGCTGTACCCAAACAAAATTGACATAATTTTTTTCCCCACAAATAGAGCGTTCTTTTGGTATTTGATGATCTCTGCATATTTTTTGCGCTATAAACAAAAAAAAAAAGCGACAATTTTGAAAAAACACAATATTTTGTACTTTTTGCTATAATAAATATCCCCAATTTTTTTTTTAACAAAAGCTATTTTTTTTCCTCAGTTTAGACCGATATGTATTCTTCTACATATTTTTGGTAATAAAAATCCCAATAAGCGTATATTGATTGGTTTGCGCAAAAGTTAGGGTATCTACAAAATAGGGGAAAGATTTATGGCATTTTTATAATTTTTTTTAATAGTAATGGCAGCGATCAGCGATTTTTTTTTTATCGGGACTGCAACATTATGGCAGACAGATCGGACACTTTTGACACATTTTTGGGACCATTGGCATTTATACAGCGATCAGTGCTATAAAAATGCACTGATAACTGTGTAAATGTCACTGGCAAGGAAGCGGTTAACAGTAGGAGGCGATCAAGGGGTTAACTGTGTTACCCAGGGAGTGATTCTAACTGTGGGGGGATGGGACTGCCTGGGTGAGGAGAGCGATCGTTGTTCATACATAGTATGAACAACAGATCGCTCTCCTCACCCCCGACACATGCCGACTGGGCCATAGCCGGACATCCTCCCTGAATAAGTGGACCGCGCGCCCCCTACGGCGCGCACTCGGGAACATCTGTGACAGCCGGGTCCAGAGGCACTGATCACGGTAAACGGCCGCTGATCAAATGACGGAGCGATCACATGTAAACAAACCACGTCATGACGCCGGGTCCTCCCTCCCTTCTCTGTACCGATCGGTACAGTGAGAGGGGAGAAGCAGAGAGGGGAAGAGATGTCAGCAGCGCTGTGGGCTGGATGTGTAGTGCCCACAGCGCTGCTCAATGACAGTGAAACACTGTGCAAAACTCTGCCAACACTGCAATACTGTGCAATACTCTGCCAACACTGTGCAATACTCTGCAACACTGCAATACTCGCCAATTCTCTGTAATAAATTTTAATAGAAACAAATAATTTTTTTTTATTTTTTTCCCGAATTTTCAGTCTTTTTTGATTTATAGTGCAAAAAATAAAAAACCCAGCGGTGATTAAATACCACCAAAAGAAAGCTCTATTTGTGTGAAAAAAAGACAAACATTTCGTATGGGTACAGTGATGCATGACTGAGTAATTGTCATTTAAAGTGTGAGAGCACCGAAAGCTGAAAATTGGTCTGGTTAGGAAGGGGGTTTTAAGGTGGTCAAGTGGTTAAACTACAGTACCTAAAAATCTCCATAGACGAAGCTTAGCCTTTAGGCCCCTTTCACACCGGGGCGTTTTTCATGCGGTGCAGCGCTAAAAATAGCGCCTGTTCACCGCATGAAAAAATCCGGCCCCTTTAACTCCAGTGTGAAAGCCGGCGGGCTTTCACACTGGAGCGGTGCGCAAGCAGGATGACAAAAAAAGTCCTGCTAGCAGCATCTTTGGAGCGGTGTGTTCACCGCTCCTATACCGCTCCTTCCCATTGATTACAATGGGAGACCGCGGTAAAACCGCGGCAATACCGCGGCTACGGCGGCGCTCTGCGGGGGGTGTTTAACCCTTTTTCGGCCGCTCGCGGGGGGTAAAACCGCACCGCGAGCGGCCGAAAACCGCGGTGAAAACGACGGTAAAGCAGCGCTAAATATAGCGCTGCTTTACCGTCACCGCGGCTCACTGCCCCGGTGTGAAAGGGGCCTTACGGGTTACTAGTTTAGAGTTACACAGGAGGGATGGCACTAGAATTATCACATGTGTGGTGCGATCACCGTTTACATATGTGTGCTGGACCTATGTACATGTGAGTATGGGGGATGGGGAGGTGGTAAAAAAAATTTTTTTTTAATTTAAATATTAGTTTTTTTTGACACAGTACCTTGTGATAGCATGGGCTGTGACGGGTACTCTTTCAGGCGAGATCTGGGGTCTGATCTGACCCTAGATCTCTCCTCTGCCCTCCAACAGTTGTATCGGAATGGGTCTCCCCCGTATTACAAGAGAACCTGGCAGGTAGATTGGGGGGGGGGGGGGACTTCTCGTGCCTGTTCTGCCAACTTCAGCAAAACAAAATGTCTTTTCATGGCACTTGTGTGCAGACCCAGAACAGCAAATTAGATCCATACGGAATGGAAAGTATCTGCAAGTATCTAAAACTTTCCCAATAGTTATTGTAATGCTTGCTGACTTTTTATGTTTTTGCACTGTTATGAGATGATTAAAATAAAAACAGTGATTACTAAACAATTGTCCTCTGCTGTTTGCTTTTTGAGAGTGTTGAAATGTATTGTGTTTGCATTTATTGTTTTAACAAGTACTGAGCACAAAATGCTAATACTAATATTTTAAAGCCCACATCATTTTAAATCAGCTAAATAAAATTCAGATGCATCAAAACAAAATGTGTTCAAAGTCTAAAATAACAGTTTGCATTCTTTAGAAGAAAGGCCAGTCTGCTTGTTTTTTAATGTCTATAAAGTCTGGAGCGCTATGGCTCTGACTTGATAAGGGGTATTTTGGACCTTTACAGGGAGACTATTCATTCTCCCCACATGAAGCCAGGGTAGTTCTCTTCAGCATTGCTATCAGAGGACAGGCTTTTACACCCAGGCTGTAAAAAGAAAATAACTAAGGTCCCTTTCACACGAGGCGGATCCGCTTCCACGGAGTCCACCGGCTGAGTGGGAGAGCTCTCCGTTGATCTCCACTGAGCCGGCAGATGACAGTTCCCTCTCTGCTCGCTGAGCGGGGAGGGGCTTGTCGAGCGCCGCTGCTTGTTATGGAGAGATCGGATGAAAATGGACTACATGTCCGTTTTCATCAGATCTCATCCGATCCGCCAGCGACAGATCTGGATGTAGGGCCATCCGCCTGCTTTTGGCGGATCGGACCGGGTCGGATGTCAGCGGACATGTCACTGCTGACAAACGTCGCTCCATAGACCAGCATGGAGCGCCCATTCAGGTCCGCCGTTAAAACTGACAGGAGAACCTGAACGGTCCATCAGTGTGAAAGGGGCCTTAGACTTGACTTTGTACGTCTTTTGTTTTGACGCACCTAGGATATAGTAAACAAAGTTTAGTTGAGCTTTAATTATGTGCATGTTTATGTATATGGAAGGGTTACATATAAAGAAGAGCACTATTTTGAGCGTACTACACTGCACTTTTGGTAATAAAAAATAGTTTTACACTTTCTCTAGAAAGCGCAGCAGAGTGTAGAATTAACATCAACTAAAATAAAACTCGGCTGTACCACAGCTGCCCAGTAGATGGCAATACTGAACTAAGATTGAGATTTGAATCTGACACCAAACAATAGTTCACCTGGAAGCGTTAAGCCTCAGTTTACATTAACTGTATATGAATCACACAGGAACTGCACTGCATTCCTGTTCAATTCAAATGCGATTCAATGCAGTGCAAATCACACATCATCGCACCAATTTTGGCACTGGACTGCAATCGGATCATGTGGTTGTTCTGTTCTATGTGATCCATTGCAGGGCAAACGCACCATGTTTGCGACCTGCATTTGGGACATCGTTCAGATTGCACTGGCACCTACATATCGCAAGGGCAGTGTGATTTGAATGTTGTGCGGGAAACTCGCATAGATCGCAGGTTTTCCTGCACTGCAGTAGTGTGAACTTAGGCTAAAGGAAATCTGAACTGTAAGAAATGAAGGGTCTCCATTGATTTTTTCTAAGTATGACTTGGCTATCATGCAAACACTCTGGCTCCATTACTTTCTGGCACGGTGACCCAGAACAAGCACGCAGGTTTGTACATCAGTGGGAAGTCCAGTACCTCAAATACTACAGAAGCCATGATAAAAGTTACAAGGCAGACAATTAGCATTTTAATGAGTGTTTAGAAAATATGCTGATCAGGCCAGTTCAGTATTTATTTGCATGCTTGTACTGGTCAGGGTAAATTAGGAGCATTTTCAGGAGTGAAGGTCGAAAATGGCAACCTCCACATTGTCTAATGACATGTTTTTCTTTAAATGCATTCTGCACCATGGACAGTTACACAACACTGCCTATACTAAATTTATCTATATTGTATTTGCCCAGTCTGATCTAAACATATAACTAAAGGCAAAACTTTTTTGGGGGGTTTTGGATATAGTTGAGAGGTATTAGAACCCCTAGAAGGTTTTTATTATGGTCTGAGCCCCCAGTTAAAGCGGAGTTCCGCCAAATTTTTACAAATACTGCAGCTGCTGACTTTTAAAATATGGACACCTGTCCAGGGCTCCCACGATGACGGCACCCGAAGCCGATCTGTCCCTTAGGTGGAGGTGCTAATCTTCTGTGCAATCCCACTGGTCCTTGCTGTCTTCTCGAACCTGTGTGTCTATATCTATATGGTATAGATATCCGCAGATACTGCAGCTATCTATGCCCGGAAGTGGGAGCAAATACCTGGATTTTACAGAAAGGTGCCAAATGTGACACCGGAGGGGGGGAGGATTTTGAAAAGCGGAAGTTCCATTTTTGGATGGACCTCCGCTATAGGGAGATTCGCCCTATCTATTTGTCCTGTTTATCATTATCATTGAAAGTAAAAGAAAATCACACATTTTGGGTTGTCCCCACAAAAGGTAATAGAGGGGAATTCCTCTAGAGGGGACACTAATTCTGGTGACCTGGGGGGGGGGTTAATTTGCAGGGATTTCCTCCCACTTCCTGTTTGGTTATGGGACAGGAAGTGAAAGGAAATCTCCAAAAGGAAAAAAAAATGGACTGGGGTTCTAACCCTCCTTTACTCTAACCAAAATAAAACAAAAAGTTCTACTTTAATCCTTTTGTGATCCCTATCAAAGGCTCGGCACAAATGTCTGCAACATCCATCACAACCTGTCGCCTCCATATGGGTTTATACAGAATGTGATGTGCTCATGCTAGGCATATTTTTCTTCACTTTTATGCATCCTTTCTGATTCTGCGATGAAAGGCCTTGGATGAGCAGCACTGGGACAGGATATGGGAAGTGACTGACACTGTAGCTGCCTCTATTGGGGACATGAGAACCAGAAATGGTGCAAAAGCAAAAACCAAGTTGTGATGTTTGTTTCTGCCCTTTCCATTGAGCCCTTGACGGCGCTTATTAAAGAGCAATGACTGAGAACTGTAAATGCATACAAGATAAATAAATGAATGAATAATTTGTATAGCGCTGCAATGCGGACTCAATCGCCTCAATGCAGGTTTTATGGGCTGCATGTGACAGTTTTTTTCCAACCCTCACTCATTTAAGCTAAATGATATCCCAGACTGTTCTATAGCTCATAAAGCCGATACTTTGAGTTTTGAACAAGGAGTCAGAACTATAACGCCCCATCACACCACATAATACCAAGATGAAATCCAGTATATGAAGAAGAATACGTATCGGCCTAAACTGAGGGAAAAAAACTTTTATATATATGTTTTTGGGGGATATTTATTATAGCAAAAAGTAAAAAATAATGCGTTTTTTTCAAAATTGTCGCATTTTTTTATTTATAGCACAAAAAATAAAAACCGAAGGGGCGATCAAATACCACCAAAAGAAAGTGTTTTTGTATTTGTGGGAAAAAAAGGACGTCAATTTTGTTTGGGAGCCACGTCGCTTTAATTGTCAGTTAAAGCGACGCAGTGCCAAATCCCAAAAAGTGGTCTGGTCTTAAGCCAGCAAAATGGTCCGGTCTGAAAGTGGTTAATAAAAGAAAAATGTGTTTTGGCTCCTGTTAACAAAAATAAACCCATCAGCCCAATACTTTAAAAACATTGATGTCAACTCAAGTGCATTTATCACGTTTTAATATGCGTAGATGTGCTCTAAAGGCAACAGAGTAGTGTGAATCCAGCCTGAGGGTTTTCATACACATCCCTGCTGTAGCAAAGGGGGCAGCCAAAAGGTCAATATCCTAGTAGTTTGAAAAACACTTGTTTGCTTCTTTCTAAATGTTGTGTCATTGTTCTGTACCAGAATAATGTCCATATTCTCATTGCATACGGTCCTGGATTAGGTTTAGAAGGAATGGGTGCTGCAGCAATAACCAGCTGGAGGCATCACAGATCAATGTAGGTCTCTGCCAGATCACCATGGCTCAATCAGTACCATCTGAAAGTTTTATTGTAGAATGATCATCTCACAATACACAAAGTACAATGTTGTGCAAAGTGCACAGAACCCCCTCGTCAGGGTTCACATGGATGGAATAAACCAATGTAAAATATTGTTGATTTGCTGTTAGGACTCATGTACACTGGACTTTTTAACGTGGCTGTTAGGGGTGTCTGGCATTTTTTTATTTATTCTGCCCCTTCATGTTAGGTGTCAATGCACACACAGGCATTTAGAGGCAGAAAAAGCCACAGCCAGTGTGTCCAGGAGCAGCAGCGATTTGGCAAAAAAAAAAAAAAAAAACGCTTGATAAGTGTAAACACATTATTCTGGCCAATGAAATAAATTCCCAAGCTTTTGACACACCTAAACGTGTTACACGTTTACACATCAATAACATTACACATTATTATTCTGGCCGATTAAATAAATTAACGCCCCAAACTCTTGACACACCTAAACGCTTTACATGCATTTACATATGTCATGCATTAATTCTGCCCCTTCCTCCTGGGCACTGTAAAATACCTATCCTGTCTTCTGTAATCTCATCATTTAAGGAAGCGTGGTGGAATTAAGGAATGAAATATAAAAATAAGTAATAACATTTTGAAGGCCAATCCTTCCTCATGGTAGCAATCAAACCCCTGGAAGTATAACAATCTATGGTAAATGTTGTAAAATTGTGAAAAATTGTTTTTGAAAACACTGTATATTTGTGAAGGAGTTGCTTTAAAAATACCAATAAAAATGAGGACCAACAGTAAATGGGATGCATGGTAACTGCACTTGCGGCTTTAGAGTTTGTGTATCTTAAACTGAACTCTAGCAAGGAGCTAAATACAAAGAGGAAATACATTTTTATTATTATTATTATTATCATTTTACAGGATTTAAATATTTTCCAACAGTTTGCACAGGACTTTACAATATAAAGGAAGAGCTTACAATCTAATAGGGTGGGACAAGTGGTATAAAAGGTAACTGAGGGATGAGCTGATGGAAGAACTAAAAATGAATTTGTTAGATGGAGGTGTGATAGTCTTCCCTGAAGAGATGAGTTTTCACGAATAGCCCAAAGGCAACCAGAGTAGGGGATTGCTGGATAGACTGAGGTAGAGAGTACCAGAGGATAAGAGAGGCTCTGAATTACTGGAGACGAGCATGGGAGGAGACTAGAGAGCAAGCGGTCTTGAGAGGAGCGAAGAGGACGGTTTGGGTGATATTTAGAGACAAGATTGGAGATGTAGCTCGGGCAGAGTTGTGAATGGCTTTGGATGTTGTTAGTATTTTGAATTTAATTTGCTGTACAATCGGAAACTAGTGTAGGGATTGGCGGAGAAGAGTGGCAGACAGTGAGCGGTTGGTAAGGTGGATGAGTCGGGCAACAGCATTCATAATAGACTGAAGAGTGAATAGGCCTATGAGAAGGGAGTGAATGAGTAGCTTGGTAGTTTCATTCGTTAAAAAGGGGCACATTTTAGAGATGTTACAGAGGTCAAGACTACAAGCTTGTGACAGCGATTGGATTTGTGGATGAAAGGACAGGTCAGAGTCTAGGATTACACCTAGTACCCTGGTGTGAGGGGAAATATAAGCTCGGCTTTGAAGAGCTTTCGTTTAAGGAAGTGGTGTGACATACATGCTGATATGATGTCAGTAATGTGAGAATGTACTGAAAGAGTGAGGTGAGAAGTAGAGAGATAGATTTGGGTGTCATGGGCATAGAGATGATTTTGAAAGCCGTGGGAGGTTATTATTATTATTTTTCACGATTTATATAGCCCAACAGTTTACGCAGCGCTTTACAATGTATATGGGGGACAACACAATTACAGTACAGTTCAATACAAAAGGTACAGGAGGGCCCTGCTCGTAGAGCTTACATTCTAAAGGGAAGGGGTTGTGGTACAAAAGGTAATAGCTGCAGTGAATGATTTGATGGGGGTGGCTTGGGGACAGTTGTTAGGTGGGTGTGGGATAGGCTTCCCTGAATAAATGAGTTTTCAGGGATTTCCTAAAGGTGGACAGGGTAGGGGCTGATCAGACATACTGGGACAGGGAGTTCCAGAGGGTGGGAGAGGCTCTGGAGAAGTCCTGAAGGCGAGCATGGGAGGAGGTAACAAGGGAGCTAGAGAGCAGGAGGTCCTGGGAGGAGCAGAGGGGAGGATTTGGGCGGTATCTGCAGATGAGGTTGGTGATCTAGATGGGTGGCGATGTTGTGAATGGCCTTGTATGTTATGGTTAGCATTTTGAATTTTACACGTGGGGTAGGGGAAGCCAGTGAAGGGATTGGCAGAGAAGAGCAGCAGTCATGGATCGGTTAGTGAGGTGTATTTGTCTAGCAGCAAGATTCATAATAGACTGAAGGGGGGGGGGGGGTAGCCTGCTTAAGGGTAGGCCATTAAGGAGAGAGTTGCAGTAGTCAAGGCGGGAAATAATCAAGGAGTGAATAAGTTGCTTTGTTTTGTCATTAGTCAGCAAGGGTTGAATTCTAGAGATGTTGCGGAGGTTAAGGCAGCAGGATTTAGCCAGTGATTGGATATGGGGGCTGAAGGAGAGGTCAATGGTGGGTAATCCCCCAAAAAAACAAGTTGCACTTACAAGATAAAACTTCAAAATCACGTGTAAAACCTCCAAAGTAGCGCCGCCGTGTACACACTCACAGTGCCTGGCTGAACGTCACACTATCGGCTTCTCCCTAGATTCGTATCGGCCAATCACGGGCCTTCCTCAGTAGATTTTTTTGGGGGCTTTGAATAAATTTGTATACGAAGAACACTATGGTCTCTATACTTATTATTTACATGTCCTGAACTCATGGAATCTTGAGCAAAGTTGGGAGGTGATTTGTTTCCTTGATATATTGATTAATTGAATTGAGTTACCAATAGAAAGGAGCAATCTGGATTACCCACCATTGTCTGCAGTGCCGGGACAAGGTCATCCAGCGCCCAAGGCAAAGATGCCAAACTGCGCCCCCCTTTCCCTTAGAGTTAGGGTCAGGGTGCCCCCCACCCCTGCAATAAACCATTGAGCCAGGGGCAGCCGCCCCTCCTGCCCACCCCTTGTCCCGGCCCCGATTGTCTGTGAAGAGGAGGAGATCGTGAAGGACGTGCAGGGAGATTTATTTATGAATTTTAACTCATCTGGGAGGTGGGCATGCATTTGTACTAATGGTGGTGTGCCCTTCTTTTGAGCACTCCCTAGTGTTAGCAGCCTTGATCTGCTACCAGCTACTGCCAAGCCGGCCAAGGGCACCTCTGGGAAACTCCACCCAATTGTTACTCACATTCTCCAGGCCTGAGGCCCACCCTATAAATAAAGTAATGTCCACACGAGTGGCCTTTTAACATTTTACAGAGTAACAACAGGTCCACAACTCCATACAGAAGCTTCTTCAACTTCACGTGTGAGAAAAAGATTACAGCAGACATCAGTGCAGTAAACTTAAACTCAGAAAGTCCAGCCATCTCTCCCACCTCTCCACTGTGACTTCCCCCTTTGTGTGCTCCAGAAGTGTTGCTAGGTGGAAAAAAGACCAGGGGCTTCCGCCCGAAGGTAAATTTGATACCCCCCCCCACACATTTGCGCCCTGGGAGGGTAAGTGTACTTATTAAAAGTCAGCAGCTACTTTTTTTTTAGCTGCTGACTTTTAAAAAAAAAATTTTTTTAGGTGAAACACCGCTTTAAAAACATATAAATATTTGACTGTCCATAGATAAATAAAACTGGCCACAGTTTTACTGTAATAGATTATAAAGCCTAGAATACATGCTGCCAGAATGTGCAAAAGGGGGTGCAAAAATTGAGAGGGCTTACAGGACTACATAGCACTAGGTGTGGTTCACACTTAAAGAGGAACTTTAATCAGAAAAGTAAGTCCTGCTAGATCATTTCATGCTGGCCCCTTTTGCAGGTATAGCTACAGTATCTCACAAAAGTGAGTACACCCCTCATATTTTTAAAAATATTTTATTATGTCTTTTAATGTGACAACACTGAATAATTGACACTTTGCTACAATGTAAAGTAGTGAGTGTACAGCTTGTATAACAGTGTAAATGGGGCCAGGTGACAGATGCAGTTGGGGTCAGGAGTGGACCCTATGGCTGACTGCTGCGGATGGAGCTCTGGGAGGTTCAGGAAAGCAGGCCCTCTGGAGTACCAACACGGATCACACTGGGAGCTAGAGCATGAGTTTCCCCAGGGCGCGGAATCTAATAGCCAGCAGGTGATCACAAGGGCCCCTAATGGTGGGGATGGACTTCGCTGCAACTGGCTCCAGGTCGTGACCTCCAGGGTCGCCCAGCTCACGCTCACAGTAGGCTACTGGAGGATAGAAAGGAAGCAGCAGACCGGGACAACAAGGGATAGTCAGGAGATAATCCAAAAGGTCGGGGCAATAAGCAGAAAGGGATAGTCAAGAACATGCCAAAGGTCAGGGTATGAAGCAGTCAGGGATAGTCAAGAACAAGCCAAGGTCGGTAAACAGAATCAGATGCAGAGCACACAGCAAGACACACACAGGAAGCCAAACACGCAATATTGCTCGGACAAGGCAGGCTTGGAGAGCACAGTGTTAAATAGTGTATCCTGTAGAGGCTAGGGTGGAGCCACTCTGAGGGAAGATTACTTAACCATGCAGGTGTGAGAGTGCAAGCCCTAAGACTGATACACAGACCAGTGGTAAGCAGACAGACAGGGCATAAAAGTATTACTGCAGATTAATGACAGTAAATTTGCTGTCCCCTCAAAATAACTCAACACACAGCCATTAATGTCTAAACCGCTGGCAACAAAAGTGAGTACACACCTAATTGAAAATGTCCAAATTGGGCCCAATTAGCCATTTTCCCTCCCCGGTGTCATGTGACTCTTTAGTGTTACAAGATCTAGGGTGTGAATGGGGAGCAAGTGTGTTAAATTTGGTGTTGTTATCGCTCTCACTCTCTCATACTGGTCACTGGAAGTACAACATGGCACCTAATTGCAAAGAACTCTCTGAGGATCTGAAAAAAGAATTGTTGCTCTACATAAAGATGGCCTAGGCTATAAAAAGATTGCCAAGACCCTGAAACTGAGCTGCTCCACGGTGACCAAGACCATATAGCGGTTTACCAGGACAGGTTCCACTCAGAACAGGCCTCGTCATGGTCGACCAAAGAAGTTGAGTGCACGTGCTCAGCGTCACATCTAGAGGTTGTCTTTGGGAATCGACGTATGAATGCTGCCAGCATTGCTGCAGAGGTTGAAGGGGTCAGCCTGTCAGTGCTCAGACCATACTCCATACACTGCATCAAATTAGTCTGCATGGCTGTTGTCCCAGAAGGAAACCTCTTCTAAAGATGATGCACAAGAAAGCCCTCTAATGCCCCGTACACACGGTCGGAAAATCCGACCACAAAATCCATCAGATTTTTTCCGACGGATTTTGTCTGACACTGGTGTTGCATACACACGGACGGACAAAGTTGTCGGAAAATCCGATCATTCTGAACGTGGTGACGTTTGTTGCCTACGACGGGACTACGTAGAGGGTAGTAGCCAATAGCTTTGGTCTTGTAATGTGATCTGAGCATGCGTGGCACTTTGTCCGTCGGAATTCGCTACACACGATCGGAAAAAGTCCGATAGGACTTTGTCGTCGGAAAATTTGAGAGCAGGAGATAAAACATTGTCCGTCGGAAAATCCGACGGAAAAAGTCTGATGGAGCCTACACACGGTCGGAATTTCCGACAACATTGTCCGATAGGACATTTTCCGTCGGAAAATCCGACCGTGTGTACGGGGCATTACAGTTTGCTGAAGACAAGCAGACTAAGGACATAGATTACTGGAACCATGTCTTGTGGTCTGATGAGACCAAGATAAACTTATTTGGTTCAGATGGTGTCAAGAGTGTGTGGCGGCAACCAGGTGAGGAGTACAAAGACAAGTGTGTCTTGCCTACAGTCAAGCATGGTGGTGGGAGTGTCATGGTCTGGGGCTGCATGAGTGCTGCCGGTACTTGGGAACTACAGTTCATTGAGGGAACCATGAATTCCAACATGTACTGTGACATACTGAAGCAGAGCCCAAACAGACCTCCAAGATGACCACTGCCTTGCTAAGGAAGCTGAGGGTAAAGGTGATGGACTGGCCAAGCATGTCTTCAGAACTAAAACCTATTGAGCATCTGTGGGGCATCCTCAAATGGAAGGTGGAGGAGCGCAAAGTCTCTAACATCCACCAGCTCTGTTAAGTCATCATGGAGGGGTGGAAGAGGACTCCAGTGGCAACCTGTGAAGCTCCATGCCCAAGAGGGTTAAGGCAGTGCTGGAAAAAATGGTGGCCACACAAAATATTGACACTTTGGGCCCAATTTGGACATTTTCACTTAGGGGTGTACTCACTTTTGTTGCCAGCGGTTCCAACATGAATGGCTTTGTGTTGATTTTTTTTAGGGGACAACAAATTTACACTGTTTTACAAGCTGTACACTCACTACTTTACATTGTAGCAAAGTGTAATTTCTTCAGTGTTGCCACATGAAAAGGTATAATAAAATACTAAAATGTGAGGGGTGTACTCACTTTTGTGAGATACTGTATGTAAAACAATAAAAAATAAGTGCCTATACTGTTTAAAATCCAGTAATACACTGTCTCACCCTGCTCTGCACATGCTCAGTTGCTCTCCATTTTTAGGCACCGCTGAGTTTGTAGAGGCCAATCTGCTGACAGCCTTAAACCAGAATTAAAGTGTTACTAAACCCAGAACCTGCATTTACTATAACTGGTCTCCCACAGTACACAGAATATGGAAATGCAATTATTTAGTAAATATAAACTGCTAAATACCTTTTGTCATCATCAGTTAGAGCAGCCTTGTGACTTCTATCAGTGTCCAGCCGAGCACTGGTTAAAGCTTGTAGGAGGAGTTTTCTGACTGTCCTATGAAACTGCAAGACTCCTGACCCTCTGCCTGGACAGTGCTGATTGGCCATGTGCTGATCACATGCACTCTCCCAAGAAAAAAAAAAAACTCTTTAGCAATACACACCAAACTGAGCATGTGCAGCCTGACTTCATAGGCTCTATGTTATCAGGAAGTTACCAAGGGACAATGGAAGGAGGGGAGGATCAGAGAAGATAGGCTCAAACAGACTTTTTACACAACCCAGAGGATTAACCCCTTAGATTCCACAGTGAGTATAACAAGCAAGCTTTATTGCATATACAGACTAATTTTACTGTTGGGGGTTTAGTAACACTTTAAACCCTCCTACCCTTTACTGCCAAAGAAGCTGCTTCTTGTTCTGCAACTGCCATGGTGCTGCACATGTGATCAGTTATAACACCAGACATTTGATGGTTTGACAGTTTGATTGAGGACACATGTAACAGTTGTTTACATAGTTACATTGTTAGTCTGGTTGAAAAAAAGACACAAGTCCATCTAGTGCAACAATTTTTTTGAAACCATTAAATCGATGTGTGGGTTATCCTATGTTTCATTTCAAGGGTACATACAAGAGGAGTGTGAATTGTGCAGTTGTCAAATCTTTGGGGCGTTTGTTTAAAAGGCCCCTAAGACATAATTTAGGATGATGATAAGGAACAAGTATACAGATAAAGTTTTAATTTTTCATTTAATTTGCTAAATGTGCCTTCTCTACCAGGTCAGTGACTCAGAAAGCACCAAAGACCAAACTGGTACAGTAAAATAGTCATATGCCGCGTACACACGGTCGGAAATTCCGACCACAAAATCCGACACTGGTGTTGCATACACACGGTCGGACAAAGTTGTCGGAAAATCCGATCATTCTGAACGTGGTGACGTTCGTTGTGTACGACGGAACCAAGTAGAGGCTTGTAGCCAATAGCTTTGGTCTCGTAATTTGATCTGAGCATGCGCGGCACTTTGTCCGTCGGAATTCTCGACACCCGATCGGATTTTGTTGTCAGAAAATTTGAGAGCAGGATCTCAAATTTATTCAGTCTGAATTTCCGATGGAAAAAGTCAGATGGAGCCCACACACGATCGGATTTTCCGACAACATGGTCCGATCGGACATTTTCCATCGGAATTTCCGACCGTGTGTACGGGGCATTATGCCGCATACACACGATTGGAAATTCAGCCAGCAAAAGACCGATGTGAGCTTTTGGTCGGAAAATGCGACCGTGTGTATACTCAATCGGACTTTTGCTGGCCGAATTCCAGCCAGCAAAATATTGAGAGCAGGTTCTCAATTTTTCGGTCGGAAGAAGTTCAGATCGGAAATTCTGATCGTCTGTAGCAATTCCGACTTGCAAAATTCCTACGCATGCTCGGAAACAATTTGACGCATGCTCGGAAGCATTGAACTTAATTTTCTCGTCTCGTCGTAGTGTTGTATGTCACTGCGTTCTCAACGTTTGAAAGTTCCGAGAACTTTTGTGTGACCGTGTGTAGGCAAGCCAAGCTTGAGCGGAATTCCGTCGGAAAAACCATCCAAGATTTTTCCGAAGGAAAATCCGCTCGTGTGTACGGGGCATTACAGTTATCATTTCCATAGGGAGGTCAGAGATGGATTCCCCCACCTCTCTGGGTTGACAGATATATTACAAGTTCTGTAACGAGATGACGACTTTTTCTCTTCAAACCAGTATTACGGTAACTGCATACCTTCATTTTCTTCACCAGCAAAGCTGGTTGGATCTGCTTAGATCCAGTGATGTACAAGCACATTACAGATACGTATAACATCACTGTAATATTGGCAGGCACTTAATTATTTCTGGCAACGAAACGCAAGAGGACTGACACTGATGTCACACAGATGTATTACAGCGCTGCATTCTACAGTCATAAAATAATGACTTTGTGAACTCTCTATAAAGTCACTACACATGAAACATCTTTTCCTATCACAGGGGAAGTACTGTACTTCAAGGCTTCTTGCCGTTATGACTTTTGCATTTGCTTTTGCGTGATGTTCAAAGAGCATCTCATATGAAAGGAAAGTTTGCTTGTAAAAAACCTTATTTACTAAATCTGGTCAAGTGTTAAAGTGATTTTAAAGCAGAACATCACTGCATTTGAGCACAACAAACCAAAAACCCTGTATGATGAATTCAATTGTTTTAATATTCAATGCAAACTCCACAAGTTTGCTTGATATTCAAAGCAAACTTGTGGATGAAGTTATATATCCACTTCATCCACATTGAAAAACACCTTCTAGCATTTCTGTTCCTGGGCATCTTGAGTAAGGACATAAGATTCATGTAGCATTTACGTCCTGGAATTCATCTGCCTTTAGCTCAGGGGTCTCCAAACTTTCTAAACAAAGGGCCAGTTTATTGTCCTTCAGACTTTGGAGGGGGTGGACTGTGGCCAGCGGGATTGGAAATTGTCCTGGCATCAGTGGGAGTAAACATCACCACATTTGGTATAAGTTGGAGGAATAGTGCCCCATCGTTGGTATCATTGGGAGGGATTGTGCCCCATTGTTAGGCCCCTTTCATACTTGTGCGACTTCAAAGTCGCGTGATTTTACGGTGATTTTGCCATGATTCGTGGCCACGATTTTTGCTGCGATTTCGCCGCAATTTCAAGGAATGCCTGTGTAAGTGGCATCAAAATCGGACCAAAGTAGTGCAGGGACTACTTTGAAGTCGGAACGACTTGAAGTCGTACTAATATGAATGGCTGTCATTGGAAATCATGGGGAACGACTTGTAATGCTACTTTGCAGTCCCAAATCGTGGGACAAGTCGTATAAGTGTGAAAGGGGCCTTAGTGTCCATGGGAGAAATGGTGCCCCATTGTTGGTGTCCATGGGAGAAATGGTGCCCCATTGTTGTGTCCATGGGATAAATGGAGCCCCATTGTTGGTGTCCATGGGAGAAATTGTGCCCCATTGTTGGTGTCAGTTAGCCGAATACTGTCTCATATCAGTGGGAGAATAGTGCCCCAAGGGCCGGATAAAGGCAAGCAAAGGGTCGCAGTTTAGAGACCACTGCCTTAGCTCAAGCATGCAGGCAGGAGGGTGTGCTTAGCTAAGAAAACCCCCCTCCCTCCTGAAGACTACTGGGATGTATGATATAATTTGCCTAGGCATGAAAACTAGAAAGTAACTGAAGAAATGTAAAAAAAAAAGTTTAAAACGAGCAAATATAATATACTTTCCTATCTCTTTACCGATGCTAGCAGTATTAGGATTACAAATAGCCAGTGTTGACAAAGGGTTAAGCTCTGCTTTAATGTCACTTTTTTGTTGATAAATGAGCTGCTAATAATATGCTCTGTTGTTTTTTATCATTTTTGTTCTCTGAGCTTCTACTTCATACTGCCCATCCATTACTGCCTTTCCTGAATTGACAGGCATTTTAACCCTTGCTTTCCCTACCCAAAACTAGAAAAAATCTTCAAAGGAGTACCACTTAAAATGATATAACAATTAATTTGTAAAAATAAATGTCCATATAAAACTCTCATAATTATTTGATTGGTCATTACAGGTAACACCACTGGGATTATTCAAATAACAATTTTAAGTGTAATAACCCATAAAAACAATAGTGAACTATATTTGTTGAAGATTATATTAGTGAAGATTTATAGATGATTGGTTTATAGCATTTCTCTTTGTGATCAGCTCTTGCACTTTATGGAATAAGCCCACATATGATATGCTTTGTGTTATTTGGGGGATACAGACTTTGTGTAGTGCCTCCCAGGTGCTGCCAGAATTATTCAGTCCACTTTTCCTGCTGTGTTTTTAGTACAGAAAAATAAAAATGTCAATAGAAATAATGAGATTACTTTGTAATGGCTCCCATAAGTAAATATCTTACCACAGTAAGCTTGAAGATAAAAGAAGACTGGGGAGGATTACAATTTCTAGCTTTTACTAAAACCCAACTTTCAGCGTAACATATTGGCTTTCCCATCACTTTTCCTCCTGGTGAGATTTGCAGACAGGGCACACAGTGAATTTCCCCTTCAGGGTCATAGACAGTAATCAAAACTTGACAAAAAAAAATTTTTTTGGTAAACTTTTGGTAGAAGTTGTCCTTTAAGATGTGCCTCAACGCCTTGTGTGCAAATAACCTGGTCCAATACGTCTACTATGCCTGTTCCAGATATCTTCACTGCGTGGCCCTGCCTGGTGCTGCAAGCATTTTTTTTCTAAAGTGTCCCTGCTTGGTGGACTGCGTGGTGCTGCAGCTCCATTCATTGCTAAGGAGAGAAGTACTCACAGGGGCCTTGAGTGGCCCTGTGTAGTACAGATTTTGCCAAAGGGAATGAATGGGGCTGCAAGATCAAAATGACCTGGCAGGGAGCGGGGAGAAGAGAAGAGAGCCGCTGCAGATGGGCACAGCACCGAATTGAGATCGGGCTCAGGTAAGTATAAGGGGGTGAATGGACGATACACATACGGAAACATTTTTTTAACTTAATGCAGGGAATGCACTAAAGTGTTACTAAACCCACAACAGTAAATACAGTCTGTATATGCAGCATAGCATGCTTGTTATACTCACTGTGGAACTTAAGGGGTTAATCCTCTGCATTGTGTAAAAAGGCTGTTTTATCCTGTATGCAAAGATCCTCCTCTATGGTCTATCTGGGAAAGGCCAGCTAACACAGGCAGGGTAGCCGACCTGCACATGCTCAGTTGTGTCTTTTATGCCGGAGAGAACATTTACTTGTTCTCAGAGCTAGCCAAGTCACATGATATTGACATCATACATGTGGGCGTGTATACAGGCTGTAGTGGAAATCTTCTCCTACCTTAACTCTCAGCACTGGAGAAACTGTGCAGTTTATCATGTAACCGTGGTATACAGATCATCCCAAAATGTATATAGTGGCAGTACTTTAATGTAAAAAGAAGATTTATAAGCTGTGGGCACTGTTGGGGGATTTTCATATTACTGGGTTTAGTAACACTTTAGGAAAGACTGTGCAGCTCTGAGCAAGTTTGCACAGTAAAAAAAAGTCAGTTGAATGGAGAGTATTAGACACAGATAGGCTGTACTCAGGCCAGTGGTGAAATGCCCTAAAGAGTATTGTTCCCTAACTTTTTATTTTTTTTAAATATTTTGTCTGCTGTGCTGCGCATTTGTGAAACATTCTGGTATGGAATAGATGGTAAAAAATATGAAATAACTCAAAATGACAAAAGCAGTGTGGCCAACCGCCAGTATTTTTACTGGCAGCCAGTAAAAAATGGGCACTTTTCTCCTGCCAGTAAATGCCAGTGAAAGAAAATTGTTGCCAGTAAAAAATATGGCTGTGACGCTTGGCTGAAACCATCAGAGTGCTTGCTATAGTGTGTTCGGACCTTGCCGGCAGTGTGTCACCTGAAGCTGGGAGTGGACTGAAATGACCACCTGGCATGGAGAGAGAGGGTCACTGTGACTCTCCATGCCAGGAGGGGACGTGTCATGTTGGTGAGGTGCCATAATCATCTGTGCTGCTGCACACTGCTGTCAGTGTCACTGTGAGAGTCAATTTTATGTGTGTGCCCGTCCATTCTAATTTCTTGCCCCCTCTATTCCTGTCCCAGAGCTACTTATTTACTACTTTATCGAAAATAAATTAAGAAATATGCTTTTGCCTTAATATCTACCTTAAATCACTTTGCTAATTGCATATTGTACTTGTTTGTAGCCTAAATACTGACATTTCCACTTAAAACTGTAATTTTGTAACTTTTAGATATGCCAGTAAAAACTTAACAGTGCCAGTAAGTTTCGGGTGTCGTGTCAGTAAATTTCAATCTGGTAGGTTGGCAACACTGGACAAAAGATGTTTTGCAAACACTCCTAGAAGCCTTCAGCGTTTTGGCAGAAAAAAAGCCTGACGCTTGTATAATTGTCTAAAGCTTTTACTAACTGTTACAAGCTGTAAGGTGCGTTTACAGGTGTCAAGACATTTTGTCCCCCTACCTCTAAACTTCCCTGCATGTTAGCCTATGTGTCCATGCGCATATAGGGCTTGATTTACTAAAGGCAAATAGATGGGTAGATTTACTATAGCTGGTGCACTCAGAATCTGGAGCAGCTGTGCATGGTAGCCAATCAGCTTCTAACTTCAGCTTATTTCATTAAGCTTTGACAATAAAACATGGAAGCTGATTGGTTTCTATGTGGAGTTGCACCAGATTTTGCGATCTTTGGTTTCAGTAAATAACCCGCAGACTGTGCACTTTGCAAAGTGCAGTTGTTCAGGAGCTTAGTAAATGAGCAGAAGCTGTGCTGACTTCCATCATCCAATCATGTGCAAGCAAAAATGCTGTTCTTTTAAATTTTCCTTGCACGTGATTGGGTATTCTTTGCAAAGTGAAGCCTTATCTTATTTACTAAGCTCTGGAGCAATTGCACTTGCAGAGTGCAAGTGCACTTTGCTAAGTGCACAGTCTAGTTACCTTTAGTAAATCAACCTCTATTTGAGCATGGACACATAGGCTAACATGCACGGGAGTTTAGAGGCAGGGGAAAAAAATGTCTGATGCCCCTAGGAGCAGCTGCAAGAAAAATGACCAGTGTGCATGAGGCCTCAGAGAAGTCCTTTGAGACTGTCCTTACAAATGATGTGATTTTGAATTAAGCACATTTCTTTTTCCCCCTCTTTAGTTTGTAAGGAGTATCTGCAGAGATTTTACCAGTCTTTATTGGAAAAAAAATGTGAATTTACTCCGACCGCCATAGAGAAAGAATTATTCAACACATGTAGAGATGCTACAGGAAAAGAGAACCGCCTGGTAAGAATCAACATGTTTTTTTCTGTGGCCAAATCTTTCAGCAAAGCTTTGCTTCAAAGTGTACTTGGCAAAGTGACAAACATGTCCCAAGCACTTTGATGTGTAGTGGAATATGCAAACTTTTGTTCCATTTTGCAAAGATACAGAAAGCAGGTAGCTTACTAACAAAATTATTTTCCTTTATGAATGCCAGTATCTACACCTCATAATTAGGGCCAGTTCACACCACATGCAGTCCAGTGTGTTTTTTTTTCTGCATAAAAAATGGAAAGTAGGTTATATGATTTCCAATGGCATAGTTCACACCAGTGCTTGCAGTTCCAGTGCGTTCCAGAAAAAAAAAAGTAGCGCATGCTGCATTTTTCCTGCACTGGACTGTACTGTAACTCTGTAAAAAGCATCAAAAACACACCTAAACACACCAAAAACGCACTGGAACATGCATGTCCTCATTTAAGGTTAAGAAAAAAGAGGGGGTAAAAAATGCACTGGACCGCATCAAAAACGTGCATACAGAAAAGCATTTGGAACGCATTCAGACGGCGTTTCTATGGTTTGAACTTGCCCTATAAACTATGTAATATAAATCAACTTACAATTATACAATTCTATGTGACTGCATTATTCACTGTTAAAATAGGGATAATATTTTTCTCAATATAATATTTGAAAAAGGTAAACCATTTTGGTGCCAAACCTAGATCTCTCATTTAAAAAACCAAATGTGCTTCCTATTATCAGTTTCTTTTTGAAAAACCATAATGCACTGCTACATGGCCTTTGAACTATGACCAGAAGGCTTAAAAGGGACAAGAAAGGGCCTTTTGATTAAACCATAATTCCATTCAATTGGAAGCTGTTGCAAGGAGCATAGGGAAAGCTGTCAAATTTAAAGGGGTTGTAAATCCTCATGTTTTTTCACCTTAATGCATTCTATGCATTAAGGTGAAAAACCTTCGGTCACTCAGCAGCCCCCCTGAGCCCCCGTTATACTTACCTGAGCCCTGTGTTTCCCACAACAGGAATGAGCACACCAGCTCCGGCCAGTGTCTAGTGTCCTGATTGGATAGATTGATAGCAGCGCAGCCATTAGCTCCCACTGCTGTCAATCAAATCCAATGACGTGGGGGGTGGGGCCAAGTCCTGTTTTCTGTGTCAATAGATGCAGAAGCAGGACATGGGAGCGTGCCCGCATGGGTGTCCACGAAGGAGAGCGCTTCTCCGACGGGGCACACAAGAAGATGAGGGGCCAGGAGCGCCGCTGAGGGACCCCAGAAGAGGAGGATTAGAGCCACTATGTGCAAAACCAACTGCACAGCGGAGGTAAGTATGACATGTTTGTTTTTGTTTTTTAAAAAACCCTGCACCTTTACAACCCCTTTAACAAGACAGATTGATGTTGTTGCTGTTTGGGAAAGCCACCTCTTTGCTGCCTTCTTTTCTTTTTTTAATTCATTAGGTTTTTGTGTCTTTTATTTTTTTGTGGTTGATTTGAGGTCAGAGGTCACTTTTAGCTGATGTCTGGTCTATAGCATTTTTTTTTTTGTTTTGAATCTTTCCATTTGAAAAACTGATAACCCTGTGCTTTTTGTCTCTAGTGAATTTGGGCCTAGGTTTGCTGATTATAATTGTCCTGCTGCTGTCCAGTCTTAAGCCCCATACACACGGTCGGACTTTTTCATGGATTCTGTCCGATCGGACAAGGTTGTTGAAAAATCAGACCGTGTGTATGCACCATCGGACAGTGTTCGTCGGTTTGGCCGACGGACAAAGTCTTATCTCCTGCTGGAAAGATTTGCCGTCAACACGGTCCGATCACACCAAATCCGAGCGTGTGTACGCTTGTCCGACGGACAAAGTGCTACGCATGCTCAGAAGAAATTCTGTGACGGAAGCGCTCGGTCAGGTAAAACTACCTTTCCTAATCGACACAGCACATTCGTCACGCTGCAATGTTAAAATGTCTTTAATGCAGCGCATTCTCTTTTTCTTTACAATGCAACAAGAATGACATCTTTTAGCTGCTCCTATTCACCCGCACTTCTCACAAACTTACTTCTTTATTACTTTGCAGCATTTATACACTACATGTTTATTTTGACTCTGAACGGAATAGAATCTTTGTTATTTTTTTACCATGATTTGTCTTTTTTTTTTTTTTTTTTGGGGAATACATATTTGAATGTTTTTTTTTTTTTTTTTTTTGGAGGGGGGTTGTGTGTCTCAAATTACCAAAAACACATTATTAACATTTGTATTTCTTGCTTAAATTTACTAGGAGGTTGTTTGTTGTTGGTGCCCCTTGTTAATTCTACTTTAGGATTAGTGAAATGTACCTGCTTACTCAAAGAAAAACTGTCATTGTAGCAAAGTAAAACAATAGTCAATGATTATTTCAAATCAAAAAAACCTTTATTTAGGTCACACCAACAAACCAACAAACCAAAGAGGAACGCAGCCATGGTGAAACTTGGGGAATTTGCAAAGTCTTGGCCCCCCACGGCAACCATCATTGTTCAAGCGTAGAAAATTGGGGGCCTGAGGAGTACGTATATTAAGGGGAGTGCAATCTGGTCGTGAAGTCCAAAGTATCCGGAACTGCAGCAGATGCCATCTAGGTCCCCAGGCTCTGGTACTACAAGAGGCTCCATCTTCTCTCAGACCAGACTGATTCCAGGTCGTCACTCTCAGGTCTTCCTTCCACGCTTCCTTGCACGCTGTGGCTGTCGTGCTGGTGGGGTGGCAGAAGGAGGAGGAGGAGGAGGCGGAGCATGGTAGCTATGGCAAACATGTGTGACTGGGGTCATCTCCCCAGCCCTACCCTTATTTAGGACATGGAGGATGAGCCCCTCACACATGTTGTGTTGCCTCACCTCCATACCCATCATTTTTGTGACAACCACCGAGCCAAAGGTCTCCTCGTCGGCGGGTGTGGCATGTAGGGAGTCTGAAGCCTCTCTGATCATGCGGAGCGCCGACTGTGCCGCATAATCCCCCCTTCTCGCCCTTTTGTACGGAAGGCGGAGGGGAGGGGTTTGGGTGTCAGTCAGGCTCCGCGGCCTAGCCCCCTCTTGGCTGCCACTACCCAGCTGGTGGCTGCCACTAACCCCTGCCTCCTCCTGACTGCCACCTTCCACAGCCACCTCCTGGCTGAGGTCTTCCTGTGTATGAAAAAGGGACATAGTTTCAGTTATTTGTTCATCAAACACACACAATTCTCATCTAGTGACTGTTGCAAAATGTTTACAAATAGAAAACCATACAATTCTCAGCCCAGCAGTTTAGATTCTGGCCCCAAATGTCTCCAACACTACTGTCAGTTGATATGTCAAACACGTTAGGAACTAAGCAATTGGGGATCCTGAATTAAGTGAACATCATTCATTATTCCCATAAATGGTAACAAAACTACTATACCTGGAACAAGCTGGGCTCCTCCACCTCTTCCATACTGGAAGGCCCAGGTTGCTCCTCGGAAGCCTCATCAGGGGTGGCCTGCGCGCAAGGAAGCGTGGAAGGAGGAGTCGAGGTTGGCTCCGTGACATCAGTCTGGTCTTTCAGAAAATGGAGACTCTGATAGTACCAGAGCTTGGGCACATAGACCTCATCTGCTGAAGTTGCAGTTTCCTCAGACTTCACGACCTTCTTCCGCTCCCTGATATACGCACTCCTCAGGCTGCCAATTTTCTTTCTTATATCATCAACAGTTGCCGTGGGGAACCTTGGCTTGACAAATTCCACAAGTTCCTCCAGGGCTGCGTGCCTCTTTGGTTTGTTGGTGTAATGTGGGTGTTTACCCTGCCATAAAACGGGAAATTCCCTGAATTTGGCAATGAAGAGGGGGAGAAAACTCATGTCGTTGAATCCCTGCATAATCTCTGCAAGACACAACACCACACAAAACCCTCTCAATTATGTCAGTCTAAACTCTCCTAATCTTCTCCATAAAGAAGCCTCAAGTTCAAATCAGTCTAGGCTAGTTATGTACCAACGTCAAATTGTACCTTCGTTTGTAGCGATCGTCTCGTGTGAGTTTTCTCTCCCCTCGTCTCCCAGATCGTGGCTACGACACAGGCGTGTGACGTTTTATATACAGTGCGCATGCGTCAAACTCCGCCCGCCCCTGACGATCTTTCTCGTCTATTCCCCACCCCTTCTCTTTACGGCGCAGTGGGGAGAGCACATGGCGGGGACACAGCAGGTGCGCCACAAATATCCCACCAACGAGGAGGAGGACGAGGAAAGTCCGGAGGCAGAAACGTCCCGATCCCGGAGCCTGAAATTCAAGGCCTCCAATATGTCATTTGGAGAAATGTTGGAGATGGTGGACATATTAAAGAGGAGCGACTATGATGGGAAGTATGGGCCTTACCTCAACCCCAATGTCCGCAAGGCCAAGATCATGTCTAAAGTTGTGAGAAGGCTGTACAATCAGTTTGGGGTACAACGATCCAAGGAGCAACTGAGGAAACGCTGGTCAGACCTGAAACTGAGGGAGGCCGATCAGTACAGAAAGATCAAGCGAATTCTTCTAAAAAGTAAGTAGTTGTGTTTTGTGTTTGATTTCTTGCTTGCATACTGCTCCATTGTGGTTTGATTTTTACAAAGTTGTACATTCCAAAATGGCCACTTTCAGGTTCGTCTGTGCATTCGATCGTACTCAGCCTCGATCTTTCTGCCACTGTCATGGTCGTGTGTGTGCATTCGATCGTACGCAACCTCGATCGTTCGGCCACTTATAATACGATGTTTGGTGTTTTTTTGGGGGAAAGGAAGTTTGTTCTCACTAGAAATGTCATCAAGAATGTAAAGCCAATTTATTCAATGTAAAGGAGAGGTCACCCAGTAGCTGTTTACCCATCTGGACTCTAGAGCACTAGTGCTGGGACACCCAAACCCCCTTTTTATTAGGCTTTTCCACACATGTGCTCCAGTGGATACTAGAGGGGGGTCTCCATCACACAAACTTCTACCAAAAAGCTAGTCAGTTTAGCACCTTTACAAAGTGACTACATTCATGTAGTTGACATTTGTAACTGGCCAAACTAAAATAGTGTCCGTCACTTTCAAGCAATGTTTGTCATTTCCTATTTCTGCCCTCAATAGATTGTGTTGCTAAATCTTCCTTTTGTACATTCTCATAGGGGAGCGAAAACTTGGGCCGTCTGAGGAAACCCCCAAACCAACACCTCCCAAAAAAGGGGAAAGAGCAGAAGCAGAGGAGGAGGAGGAGGAAGGAGAGATCATCGAACTTGGAGAAATTGTCACCACAACAGGTGAGTGTTGGAGAACACAGCTACTGGTAAGCTAATCCATGTATGGCTGCCTCATTTCCAACACCCCATTTTTGTTTGTTTGTGGTTTTTAGGTGACGTGGATGTTGTGGAAGAAAAATCGCACTTTACCACAGAGAGTGCCCACGTACTCATCGGAGAGATAATGGTCTGCAATAGAGATCTAGATTACATAAAGCAAAACATCAATGATGTTCAACAAAAATTGAAGAACATCATTGATGTTTTAGGAAAAATATGAAAACGCACCAAGTAATTAACACACATTTGTGCCAGCTTCTGAACACATTTGCAACTTAAAAACTGTGTGAAATTTGGAACATGCACACATTGTGTCCACATGTGCTAGCTCCCATCATGGTGGATGAATGCCAACGTTTTTTTGGGGGTGCAAACACTTTACGAACTACGAAAGTGGTTGTGGTGAAGGGGTTGCACCCCCAAAAAACGTCCATTCATCCCCATGATGGAAAATGGCACTTTTGAAGCTTCTAGGCATGTGTTTTACCATCTAATGACCATTTTCAGACCCAAATTGTGTGCATGTTCCAAATTTCCACTTTTCGGGGGTGACCCCCCCATGTGATGAAGGCAAGATCAAACACACTTTGAACATATAGTCATGTCTGATCTTGTCTTCACTTTACAAAGTTGAACTTTCCTACTTCATAGGTTCTGCTTAGCTCCATGCCTGGTTTTACCAATTGCGTAATCTTTGTAAACAATGTTGTAAATAACCAAGATGTTGTCAGTTTTGGCGTGAAGATTGTAAACGCACTTGTGAATGTTTTCCAAGTAAACTTTTTTATTTTTCGAAATGTGTGGCTTCCTTATTTAAAAAACACAATGCATTATGTATGTGAAATGTAAAGGATATGGGGGGCAATGGGTGTTATTTACTAAAGGCAAATCCACTTTGCACTGCAATTTACTTTCCCAGGGAACTTTTTCAATGCACTTGTAGAGCATAGCGGATTTGACTTATGTAAATGACACCCACAGTGCTTTGTACGAAAACACGGAGCACAGCATTTTTCAGAATACACACATGTCAGACCTGGTGATGAAAAGGAGTATTTTGGCTGTCAGTTATGCAGGACAAACCTTCTCTAGACCAAAGATTAGGTAGCAAACACACAAAATGAGAATAATCTTTTTGGGAAGAAGAGACTGTTACCTCCTTTTGCCCAGAAAGTGCATTCCCACTGTCGAAGGCAAAGGGAAAAAATGTCAAAGTAAAATAAGCTAAAAAGAAGACTGAAATGACAAGAAATCAGAGGTTGGTTAAAATATCAGATTTATTAAAAAATGCCTCTCACACATCGTCAGGCAGAGCAATGGCCCCCCTACCCACAAAGTACTCCATATATTGCTCGCGGACCACGCGGGCATTTAGAGGGGGCAAGCCTGGACGTGCCACTTGAAGGGCTGTGAGGTCCGCATTTGGAGGGCCCTCCACATCTGGGCCAACGGGCACCACATAGTTCCTGTTATGTCTTTTGAGGAAGTTGTGCAATATGCAACAGGCAAGAACTATGTGGTTCAGTTTGTATTCCGCCAAGTGAAATGCCGTCAGGAACAGGCGGAAGCGGCTGGCCAGGATGCCAAAAGTGTTCTCCACCACTCTTCTGGCTCTGGACAGCCTGTAGTTGAAGACCCTCTGGTCCGGGGTGAGGGTCCTCATCGGGAACGGCCTCATCACATGGGGAGTCAACGCAAACGCTTCATCTGCGACAAAGACGAAGGGGAGTCCTTCGGCATTCTCCTCTGGAGGTGGCAAGCACAGACTGCCACTTTGGAGACGCCAGTAGAACTCCGTGTGCGTAATGGCACCACCATCCGAGATCCGGCCGTTCATCCCCACGTCCACATACATAAATTCATATGTCGCCGACACCACCGCCAACATCACTACACTATTAAACCCTTTATAATTATAATAGTAGGACCCCGAGTTGGGCGGTGGGACGATGCGGACGTGTTTCCCATCAATTGCCCCTCCGCAGTTAGGAAAGTCCCAACGGCTGGCAAAGTGGGAGGCCACAGTCTGCCATTCCTGTGGCGTGGAAGGGAACTGTGGAGTGAAACAAGAAAAAAAAATTAGTCACTTTGAACTTAAACATTGCAAGCAGATTAGACAATCAACATCTTGGAACAAGAGCATTGTATAAAATTGGAGGCTGGAAAGTATTTGCACAGAAAAGTAGAGGCTCCCCTTCACAGATGACTCACCCCCCATCAATCCCCCCACTTCTGATGGGCCATTGGCAATAACTAGGGTTTTGGGGGGGGGGGGGGGGGTTACAGGTAACCCTCTGCACTTCATTGATTGGCAAATGGCTCAATAATGTGTGCTAGTTTGGCCAGACCCTCTGTACTTAACACTATTGGCAGCCCCCAGGAAAGATAAAATAACATTAAGCCCCCCCCCCCCCCCCCCCACCCACAAAGAAAGGCAAGCACATTGTGACATTATGAAATTAACAAGCAAGCTAATAGGAGGGAAAGAAGACAAAAAAAGAGGAAATGGAAAGTATGGAGGCAGCCCCTTGCACTACATGCTTTGCAGAATTCATCCGTAAAGATGCCCACTATAAAGAGGTAGGTATATAGTGTGTATTGACCTTGGGAAAGGCAGCAGATAGAGGATTGGTACCATCTGACAGAGCAGTTGGGGGAGGGGGTTCATAATGAGTTTGCCCCCCCCCCCCAAAAACAAATAAAAAAGGGGCTCTACATGAAGTAAACCACACAGCAAACATTTGTGCATATTTTAGGGGGTGTTTGGGGGCAAACAATACTATGCAGCAGACAAAATACATTGCCTAAGTGACTAGGCCATAGGTGTCTATTGGGGCAGAAGAGCATGCTGGGGAGGTAAGTGAAGGGAAAAATGCATGAAGGAGAAAAGGGGCACAGCATATTAGAGCATATTGCAATCATGGTAATTAGGGAAGGAGGTCAAAAATAGAAGACATTAGCAAACAGAGCATACATAGAAGGGAATAGTCAAGTAGAAATGTTACCTTAATATAGTCCTCCTGCAGGACCTGAATGATGGCAGAACAGGTCTCTGGAATAATGATTCCCAGGGCCTGGGGAGAGATACCTGAAGAGAACTTCAAATCCTGAAGACTTCTCCCTGTCGCCAAGTACCTCAACGTGGCAACAAGCCTCTGCTCCGGAGTAATGGCTTGTCTCATGCAGGTATCCTGCCGGCTGATAAAGGGGGTCAGCAAAGCCAAAAGACGGTGAAAATCGGGGTCCGTCATCCTGAGAAAGTTCCTGAAATCATCAGGATTATTCTCCCGGATCTCACGAAGCAAAGGCATGTGCGAGAACTGGTCACGCTGAAGCAACCAATTCTTGGTCCACATACTCCTCGTCACTCTGTTCATGGATGGGTCTTGGCTCAAAGCTAAAAGCCCAACACCAATTCCGCGTACAGCACGAACTCGGCGACGAGTACGCACGGGAAACATCGCTCACAAGGTCACAAAAGGTCGGCTGGTCAGAACGGACAAACAGAAAGCACCGATAAACAGCAAGGCCTGAAAGAACGAACTGAATAGCAGAAACGAGCAGACAATAAGCAGTGCAAATCAAAGCGTCCTATATCAAGATATAGGCCGCAATGACCAACAAATGCGAACTGACTACACGCACTAATAAACAGATACGCACGACAAGCACAAACTGAAGAGCAGTAACGATCTGAGTCAGAAAACTGAGAAGCGCGAATCTTAAGTCACCAAACTTCGACTAACTCTCGATAAACACGGGATCAGCAGAAGGAGCCCAACGGGTACCTGACGTGGTGCTGAACTTGCCTTTTCTAGTCTCGTGGACGACGACTTACGTCACGACGTTCTTGCAGACCGGATATTCCGACAACGTAGTCCGACCGTGTGTACGCAACACCAACATCGGACAAAGTACGACGGACAAAATCCGACCGACCTGGTCCGCGGATTGTCCGAGCGTGTGTATGGGGCTTTACACTGCTATGTTATCTGCAGTCTATTAATTCTTGTAGTAAAACCCCTACCTGTACTCATTGTCTTTAGTACATTTTGGCCTATCATCCCTGATTAAAACTGTCTTGCTACAGGCTAATTTTACACTCCTTTATCCTCTGTAATATCTTAATTCTTGTAGTAAAGCCCCAACGTGTGCTCTTTGTCTCCAGTAAATTTAAGCCTCAGCCTTGCTATTAAAAATTGTCCCGCTGCTAGCCAATTTAACACTTCTGTGTCATCTGTGGTCTCTTAATTCCTGTGGTAAAACACCTTTTGTAGTGATAACCCACAAAGGAGAACTTGGAATTAACTGGTGCCCCCTTACCTGTCCAAAGGCTGCTCACCCTGTTACTTGTCACAGCAGCTTACTGATAAACTCAGGCTCTGGTCCAAGGGTCTTTTTGCTGTTTATTTCAGAACAAAGACAAAATGCCAGGGAGGAAGGTTTAGGGTGCAAGACACCCAGGGCACAAAAAGAAAAACATTCTGTGGACAGCTTCCAGAAAATCTGGCAGCAACATGCCCTTTAGTAGCCATAAAGCAACACTGATAATGAAGGGAGAGCCAAATAAATTGTGACTCTGTGAGAGTAGTCACCATCTTATGTAGCTCCATATAGTAGCTAACCCTCAGTCAGAAAGTTCCACAATACCCAGAGCTGAAGGCAATAGGTTCTTCTCACAATGTCCAAGTGGCAGTTTCTGCCCAGCTACCCTGTAACACTCTTCAGTGAGGAATTTCTTCTCTAGCCCTGCTTCAACAGGTGTCGCTTCTTCAAGCCCCAAGCCAATAACACAGGCTGGGGCCTAAAAAAAATAGCAACTTCTCACACACGGGCCTCCAACTAATAGGGGAAGCCCCGGTGGAGATTTAGACTCTGGCCAAATCCTCACAGTTATTTACTCTCTCCCCAGCCATACCTTCTGAGCTAGATTCCCAGGGATTGGCTGGGGTCGAAAAATATTCATAATTCCAATACAAATAGATCTCCACTCATCCATAGTACACTAAATCTAGCCAGGCCAGGGCAGGGGCACTACACCTGCCTATACTATTCTTCTCTAGTAAATTTCATTGAGGTTCTCCCTCATTAAAAATGTTCTGCTGCTGGTTAGTTTTATACTGCAATATCAGCTGTGGTCTCTTAAAGTGGTTGTATGCCCAAAACCCCAGAACACCATTCTTTCGCACAGTTTAGTATATAATGTTCTTATAACCTAATTCACATTGTGTGTACCTCATTCGGTTGTAGCCCTTAGAAATCTGCCGATCTGTGGGCGTGGCATAGCACCAAGGCTTAGGGGCACACTATCACACTATTCCTCTCCCACCGTCTCTCTCTGTATTGTCTGATGTCTCTCATTCTCTCTGTATTCTCTGATGTATCTCTCTGTACTCTCTGATGTCTCTCTCTCATGTATTAAAAATGGAAAGGTTTTATTTAAATGTGTTTTAATTAAAGGGGGTGGGAAGAACCAAGGGAGGCAAAATAACCCTTCAGCTTTAAGACATCCCTTGAATTTAAAAATATTTGTGTATTTTCAATGTTTAATTGTTGCTCTCAAAACTGCATGAAAGGACCCTTCTTCCCGCTTTATGGTATTTTTTTTTTTTTTTGCATTGATACATGTTTCCCAATAAAAGATAGAAAACTGGGCATAGTGCAATTATTAGATGTACAGTAGAACGTTAGACAGCTGCACTCACACAATATTTAAATACAAAGTACTGAGAAAGCATAAAGGCAAAAAAAAGTTGCACTGTCCTTTAATAAATAAACACCTCATTATAAGTGAAACAATAGTGCATTAACCACTAGCCGACCGCCCACTGTCAAATGACGGCGGGACGTTGCGGCTCTTGTGGCGGGACGCCGTCATATGACGTCTACATTTTGGCCACTAGGGGGCGCGCGCGGCGGGAGGCGCGCGCGTGCCCGCCGCATAGCTGGGGAGCCAATGCGCGTGCCCGGCGGCCGCGATGTCCGCTGGCACCCGCGATTGCCCGGTAATCGAGCAGGACGTGGATCTGTGTATGTAAACACACAGATCCACGTCCTGTCACTGGAGAGGAGACCGATGGTGTGTCCCTTGTACATAGGGACACCGATCGGTCCCTCCCCCAGTCAGTCCCCTCCCCCCACAGTTAGAATCACTAACATAGGGAACACATTAACCCCTGCAGCGCCCCCTAGTGTTAACCCCTTTCTTGCCAGTCACATTTATACAGTAATCAATGCATTTTTATAGCACGGATCGCTGTATAAATGTGAATGGTCCCAAAAATGTGTCAAAAGTGTCCGATATGTCCGCCGCAATGTCGCAGTCATGATAAAAATCGCAGATCGCCGCCATTACTAGTAAAAAAATAATAATAATAATAAAAATGCTATAAATCTATCCCCTATTTTGTAGACGCTATAACTTTTGCACAAACCAATCAATATACGCTTATTGCGATTTTTTTTAACCAAAAATATGTAGAAGAATACGTATCGGCCTAAACTGAGGAAAAAATTTGTTTAAAAAAAAAAAATAAAATTGGATATTTATTATAATAAAAAGTAAAAAATATTATGTTTTTTCAAACTTGTTGCTCTTCTTTTGTTTATAGCGCAAGAAATAAAAACTGCAGAGGTGATAAAATACCACCAAAATAAAGCTCTATCTGTGGGGAAATAATAATAAAAATTTTATTTGGGTACAGCGTTGCCTGACCGCGCAATTGTCATTCAAAATGCGACAGCGCTGAAAGCTGAAAAATGGCCTGGTCAGGAAGGAGGTGTTCGTGCCTGGTAGGCAAGTAGTTAATAGTGCATAAGTAATTACTTTGTGAACAATTAAAATATGTGACAAATAAACATTCACAAGTGCAAATCAAATTATGTGAAACCGATCACAAACTGTCCATAATAATCAGGGAGTGCACCTAAATAACAAGCTTCCGTGTTTCACCACCACCAAACACAATCGCTTACCAGATAAATAGAACCCTAAACTTAGGAGGTCTAATTGCACTATTTTCAGGGTACTCGGAGATATCTTCAAATGCACCTATGCAATAAAAGCCTCAGCCAGGTTTAGTCAGATAATATCCAGTAGAAAGGTAAAAAGAAAGACATTCCATAGAATAGTAACTTAAATGCGGCGTACACACGAAGGGACAATCCCGCGGGATTATCCTCTGGACTGAAGTCCAGCGGATAATCCCCTCGTGTGTGGGCGCCGGCGGACTTTTTGGCGCCAAAGTACGGCGGACTAAAGTTTCAAGTTTTGTTTTCAAATTATCCGCTGGACTTGGAAGTCCAGCGGACAATCCCGCCGTTAGTGGGCAAGTCCGCGGGACTTTTGAAATGAAGGGACTTGCCGCTCATCGGCAAGTCCGTTCATTTAGCACGTGACTTCAGGTTACGTAGCTAGCGTAGGCAGTTACTGCCGCCGCGCTAGCTCCGTGACCTGGCATGGATTTAAAGGGAATCCCCACGCCGAAAAAACGGCGTGGGGGTTCCCCCCAAATCCATGTCAGACCCTCATCCGAGCACGCAGCCTGGCAGGCCAGGAAAGGGGTGGGGACGAACGAGCGCCCCCCCCCTCCTGAGCCGTACCAGGCCGCGTGCCCTCAACATGGGGGGTGCCCTGGGGAAAGGGGGGCCGTGCGGCCCCCCCACCCCAAAGCACCTTGTCCCCATGTTGATGAGGACAAGGGCCTCTTCCCGACAACCCTGGCCGTTGGTTGTCGGGGTCTGCGGGCGGGGGCTTATCGGAATCTGGGAGCCCCCTTTAATAAGGGGCCCCCCAGATACCGGCCCCCCACCCTATGTGAATGAGTATGGGGTACGATGTACCCCTACCCATTCACCTAAGGTGTAAAATGTAAAGTAAAAAAAAAACACCCACACTTTTGAAAAAATAGTTTATTGCACTGCTCCGGGGGTCTTCTTCCGTCTTGGGGGTCTTCTCGCCGGACTCCCCCGCCATTTACCAAGCTCTTTTACCGAGCGGGGGAAGTCCGGCTACCTTCTTCGTCGTCGCCGCCGTCTGGGGGTCTCGATCCGCCTTCGGGGGTCTTCTTCCGTCTTGGGGGTCTTCTCGCCGGACTCCTCCCCTCTCTTCTGCTCTTTTACCTAGCTCTTTCACGAGGGGAGGAGTCCGGCTACCTTCTTCGTCGTCGCTGCCGTCGTCTGGGGGTCTCGATCCGCCTTCGGGGGTCTTCCGGGGGTCTCTTCTGTTCTTGCGGCGGTCGTCGTCTTCCGCGCCGCCGGCGCCTTGTCCTTCTTCTTGTCCTTCTTGTTCTTCTTCTTCTTCCGATGTTGACCCGTCGCTGTCTCTGCCCGGAATGCCTGTGCCGATCTGCGCTCGGACTTATATAGGGACATGGGGGACAGGGTCACATGTTCATGTCACATGGTGACCCCGCCCCCTTGCGATGTCACAGTCCCAGCATCCTCCGGGACTGTGACAACACAAGGGGGCGGGGTCACCATGTGACATGTGCATGTGACCCTGTCCCCCATGTCCCTATATAAGTCCGAGCGCAGATCGGCACAGGCATTCCGGGCAGAGACAGCGACGGGTCAACATCGGAAGAAGAAGAAGAACAAGAAGGACAAGAAGAAGGACAAGGCGCCGGCGGCGCGGAAGACGACGACCGCCGCAAGAACAGAAGAGACCCCCGGAAGACCCCCGAAGGCGGATCGAGACCCCCAGACGACGGCGGCGACGACGAAGAAGGTAGCCGGACTCCTCCCCTCGTGAAAGAGCTAGGTAAAAGAGCAGAAGAGAGGGGAGGAGTCCGGCGAGAAGACCCCCAAGACGGAAGAAGACCCCCGAAGGCGGATCGAGACCCCCAGACGGCGGCGACGACGAAGAAGGTAGCCGGACTTCCCCCGCTCGGTAAAAGAGCTTGGTAAATGGCGGGGGAGTCCGGCGAGAAGACCCCCAAGACGGAAGAAGACCCCCGGAGCAGTGCAATAAACTATTTTTTCAAAAGTGTGGGTGTTTTTTTTTACTTTACATTTTACACCTTAGGTGAATGGGTAGGGGTACATCGTACCCCATACTCATTCACATAGGGTGGGGGGCCGGTATCTGGGGGGCCCCTTATTAAAGGGGGCTCCCAGATTCCGATAAGCCCCCGCCCGCAGACCCCGACAACCAACGGCCAGGGTTGTCGGGAAGAGGCCCTTGTCCTCATCAACATGGGGACAAGGTGCTTTGGGGTGGGGGGGCCGCACGGCCCCCCTTTCCCCAGGGCACCCCCCATGTTGAGGGCACGCGGCCTGGTACGGCTCAGGAGGGGGGGGCGCTCGTTCGTCCCCACCCCTTTCCTGGCCTGCCAGGCTGCGTGCTCGGATGAGGGTCTGACATGGATTTGGGGGGAACCCCCACGCCGTTTTTTCGGCGTGGGGATTCCCTTTAAATCCATGCCAGCTTGCGGAGCTAGCGCGGCGGCATTTACTGCCTACGCTAGCTACGTAACCTGAAGTTACGTTCGAAATGAACGGACTGCTCCGTGTGTGGGCAAGTCCGTTCATTTTCAAAAGTCCCGCGGACTTTTGGCCGGCGGATTATCCGCTGGAGAAGTCCGTGCGTGTGTGGGCAAGTCCACACCCTCGGAAAGTCCAGCGGACCTAGCCGGAAAGTCCAGCGGATTGTCCGCTGGACTTAGGTCCGCCGGGAAAAGTCCGTACGTGTGTACGAGGCAAAAGGAATACCGTTTTATCATAAAAGAAAGCTACTCACAAGCACAATAATGGAGACAAGCATGTATAACTGCACCACTCAGCCGAGCGGCCATGATGACGTCAGTGCTAGGTTCCGCCCAGTGCATTTTGTCACAAGAAAACTGGTAACACTTGGTCACTTTAGTTCCTTGCCTAAAGTGGCCAATTAAGTTTAATCTTTTATTACCTGGCAAAATAAAACACTGCGTTGATCGGGAAAAGCTGCAAATTTTATTAAGAAAATGTCCAGAAGTGAATCCAAATAGTTTTTTTTTACCCGCTGAGGAAGATACGAATTAACCCCTTGTATCGACATGCGTAGGGGAAGGGGACAGGACGGAACGCTAGTCAGTGCACCCACTAAGGACGATCAGCATACCACCCTGATATCAGCTGCTACAGCTTGTTTTTTATGCTATTTTAGAGTGGCGCCCTGATGCACCATGCAAATGTGAGTACCCTGCAAGGGATTTTTTACTGTGTTGAGAATAAAAGTTTTAATATACTACACTATGAAGTCCTCCTTTTTCTATTGGTATTACTGAGGCACAAAAGGGACTCCATTACCATATTGAAGCACAGAGTGAGGCCACCACAGGAATCCGGGATTTAACACTGAACCATTTACAGGTTCCAATGCGTGTATTGACCAAGCCTAATCAGCAAGGTCACACGCTCTAAGGTGAGCTGCCATTACCTGGGGGGAACACCTGAGTGCACATGCAGCACCTTAATTTTGGATTGAAATCACAGCAACCACTGAATCGCATGGATTACATTGGAGCACTTTTGAACTTTTTTTGATTGCACAGCACATTGTAGCACTTTTTTCTCACATATATATATATTTAATTATATATATATATTTTTATAAGGATTTTTATAGTTTGGTTCACCATTATATTGGTTTAAGGATTTTATTGATTGCTTTTTTCTCACCATATGGACGTTTTATCATATCCTGCATGAAAGCACTTTATTTGGAATATTGTATGTATTTTAGCACGTTATCACTTTATTGCTGTTGTTATATAGCACATTTTTCATTTCACTATTTGGATTTTAAGTTTGAAAGCGCAGCGTACTTTAGAATATTGGATGGTCTTTGCATGATTTATGAGACGTGCAACGCTAGCTGCTGATTCAAAAATATAGTGTTATTTGGGAGACCCTATTTTGGGCTTATAGCAAGTGGTGGCTCGCAGGACATTACATTGAAAGTAAACAGTGTATTTGCCTTCAGTAAATCGACCCCTATGTGTTCAAAAGTATGGTTATGTTCATTTGGGGAAAGTATGTTAGCCATTTTTGATTTTTGACAACACGTTAGTGCATTTGGAATGATCTTCTGTGAGGAAGAGGTAATAATACGAGACTGCTTTCTGTGAGACATTGGGTGTTAAAAGTGTTGTGTGAAAGTTTTGAAATGAATTGTGTGATGTATGATTTAGCTTAAAGGAATGTGTAGATGTCTGGGGAAATAGCTGGAAACTTTTGTGTTAGTTCTGGAAAAAGATAACATTTGTGGGGGTTTTTTGAGTTCATTACTGTAGTTATTTGAAGGAGGTGAGTCCATGATTGTGATGGGTCAGGAATGTGGCCAGGGCTGAAGTTTTCATTGCCTGCAAGTGGGAGAAATAATCTCTTCTGTAGATGACATACTGCTAATTATCTCCAACCCAAAACAAGCCCTTCCCAACATTATCCACCTAATAACTCAATTTGGAACGAAGTATGAATTTTTATAAATCTGCTGCATTCTATTTACACTCTACTCACAAGCCACCACAGAGTTGATTATTCCCGTTGAGCTAAAAATGTTAAAAATTATAAAATTTCTTAGAGTTATAGTCTCTAAGAACACAAACTGTCTTTATGCCAAAAACATATCCCCTGCACTCAAGTACATTCAAAAAGAATTCACAACATGATCCAACTTTACTCTTTCCTATCTTAGCAGAGTTTCTTTGATCAAAATGATCACCTTCCTTCATTTGCTTTTCTTAATTGAAGACCTATACATCTAAACTCAAAGGACATTCACAAAATTAATCGAATGATAAGACACTTGATATGGAGGAAAAAGTATGCCAAGATTAGTAGACTCGAGCTCCAACAACCAACAGTAAATGTCCTTTCAACCATTATTTTAAAACATTTAGTTCGGGTTCACATCTATGCAGCTGCGCTTAATGCGTTTTTCAGGCACGTTTTTCAGTGCATTTTGCGTTTTTTTTATGTGTTTTTGCATTCAATTTTCATGCATTTCACGTTTTTTTTTCTCTCTCTTTAACCACTTGACCACTGGGCACTTAAACCCCCTTCCTAACCAGACCAATTTTCAGCTTTCGGTGCTCTCACACTTTGAATGACACTTACTCAGTCATGCAACACTGTACCCATATGAAATGTTTGTCCTTTTTTTCACACAAATAGAGCTTTCTTTTGGTGGTATTTAATCACCACTGGGTTTTTTATTATTTGCGCTATAAATCATAAAAGACTGAAAATTCGGTAAATAAAAATTAAAAAAATTATTTGTTTCTGCAAATTTATTGCAGAGTATTGGCGAGTATTGGGGAGTATTGGCGAGTATTGGCGAGTTATGGCAGAGTTTTGCAGAGTATTGCCGGAGTATTGCCAGAATATTGCAGAGCATTGCCAGAGTATTGCCAGAGTATTGCAGAGTATTGCCAGAGTATTGCCAGAGTATTGCAGAGTATTGGCAGAGTATTGGCAGAGTATTGCAGAGTATTGGCAGAGTATTGGCAGAGTATGGGCACTACAGAATCCAGCCCACAGCGCTGCTGCAAACAATCTCTCCCCCTCTCCCCTCGCACTGTACAGATCGGTACAGAGAGGGGAGGGAGGAACCAGCGCCATGACATGATGCCGGTTTGTTTACAAGTGATCGCTCCGTCATTAGACGGAGCGATCACAGGGTAAACGGGGTAAACGGCCACTACCAGCGGCCATTTACTGTGCTCCGAGGAAGACCCGGCGGTCACGGATTTTTCCGGGAGTGCGCCCCAGGGGGAGCAAGATTCTGTGAGGACGTCCATGGACGTCCTCCCAGAATAAGCCGACCACGCTGTAGCCGTATTTCAGCTATGGCCCATTCAGCAAGTGGTTAAACGCACTGTAAAACACACTGTATATAGCTGGTTGCGGAAAAAAACAGTGTGGGGTTCCCCCCCAGGTTCATGACAGGCCCCTCAGGTCTAGTATGGATTCGGAGGGGACCCCCATGCCAAAATTTATAAAAAAAATGGCACGGGGTCCCCCCCAAAATCCATACCAGACCCTTATCCGAGCATGCTGCCTGGCAGGTCAAAGGGAGGGGATGAGCGAGCGGCCCCCCTCCTGAACCATACCAGGCCGCATGCCCAACATGGGGGGGGGTGGGTGCTTTGCCCCTTGCACCTTGCCCCCATGTTGATGAGGACAAGGGCCTCTTCCCGACAACCCTAGCCGATGGTTGTCGGGGTTTGCAGCGGTAGGGGGGGGGGGGTTATCGGAATCTGGAAGCCCCCTTTAAGAAAGGGGCCCCCAGATCCTGCCCCCCCCATGTGAATGGGTATTGGGTAAATTGTACCCCTACCCATTCACCAAAAAAGCAGTGAAATGTAATAAAAACACAAGAGCCGGTTTTTGACAATTCCTATATTAATAGCTCTGTCTTCTCTTCCCACCGTCTTCTCCTCGAGATATCTCTACCCGCTCTTGTTCTGTTGATGTCTTCATCAGTTTTGTTGTCGCCCGCTCTCTGCCAACTCTTATATAGCAATGGGACGTTGCCATCCGATGACATCACCCGGAAAGCCTGTCCCTGGTATGGATTTTGGGGTCCCCCCCGAATCCATACTAGACCTGAAGGGCCTGGTATGGACCTGGGGGGCAACCCCACCCGTTTTTTTTTGTGATTTACTTTGCAGACAATTTTTTTTTTTACATTCAGCTTTCAGCGGAGAACCCCTCTGACAGCTGATGACTCATCGGTTACTAAGGACACGGCGGCCGGCTTCCCGGCCCCCTGCCTCCTCAATGGGTAAATGAAAGCTTTCTCCACGTGCAGTGTGCACTCACCAGATGTATATGGCTGACAAAGTAGCCTATGCACTTTTAAAGAAAGCTTCCTAAAGACTAAGGATGGGCCCGGTGCTCGATGCGAACCCACGTTCGCATCGAGCACCGGGCGTTCGCTCGCTCTGCGAGCCCAGAACTATTTTGGCCGCTCGCATCACGTTCGTGTGATGCGAGCGGCCCCGCAATGCATTGCGGCCGGCGCGGCCGACGCAGTGCATTGCTGGCTGATGATTGGCCAAGCATGCACTGTGACCCCGCATGCTTGGCCAATCACAGCCCCGGAAAATCGAAGAGCCATAATTGGCTACAGGCAGGACGCCTGTAGCCAATTACAGCTCAGGGGCTGTAGTACACGCCCCCCCCTATAAAACGCCGCCACGCCGTCTGCGCCGGTCACATGCTGTTCCGGCGCAGATTGAGCAGGCAGATTCTGTGACACTCTGCTGCATTGAGATAGTTAGATAGATTCACTTACAGAGATTGAGTTAGATAGATTCAGTTACAAAGATTGATTGACAAAGAGGGGCTTGTAGTGTGCTCGTGGCAGGCAGGCAGAGCTCCTATATTTTGTTACCAGAAGCACCTATAGGACTTGTAGTGTGTTCGTGGCAGGCAGGCAGAGCTCCTATATTTTGTTACCAGAAGCACCTATAGGACTTGTAGTGTGTTAGTGGCAGGCAGGCAGAGCTCCTATATTTTGTTACCAGAAGCACCTATAGGACTTGTAGTGTGTTCGTGGCAGGCAGGCAGAGCTCCTATATTTTGTTACCAGAAGCACCTATAGGACTTGTAGTGTGTTAGTGGCAGGCAGGCAGAGCTCCTATATTTTGTTACCAGAAGCACCTATAGGACTTGTAGTGTGTTCGTGGCAGGCAGGCAGAGCTCCTATATTTTGTTACCAGAAGCACCTATAGGACTTGTAGTGTGTTAGTGGCAGGCAGGCAGAGCTCCTATATTTTGTTACCAGAAGCACCTATAGGACTTGTAGTGTGTTCGTGGCAGGCAGGCAGAGCTCCTATATTTTGTTCCCAGAAGCACCTATAGGACTTGAAGTGTGTTAGTCCCATTACACACACAGAGCTATATTTTGTTCCCAGAAGCACCTATAGGACTTGAAGTGTGTTAGTCCCATTACACACAAAGAGCTATACTTTGTTCCCAGAAGCACCTATAGGACTTGAAGTGTGTTAGTCCCATTACACACACAGAGCTATATTTTGTTCCCAGAAGCACCTATAGGACTTGAAGTGTGTTAGTCCCATTACACACAAAGAGCTATACTTTGTTCCCAGAAGCACCTATAGGACTTGAAGTGTGTTAGTCCCATTACACACACAGAGCTATATTTTGTTCCCAGAAGCACCTATAGGACTTGAAGTGTGTTAGTCCCATTACACACAAAGAGCTATATTTTGTTCCCAGAAGCACCTATAGGACTTGAAGTGTGTTAGTCCCATTACACACACAGAGCTATATTTTGTTCCCAGAAGCACCTATAGGACTTGAAGTGTGTTAGTCCCATTACACACAAAGAGCTATACTTTGTTCCCAGAAGCACCTATAGGACTTGAAGTGTGTTAGTCCCATTACACACACAGAGCTATATTTTGTTCCCAAAGCACCTATAGGACTTGAAGTGTGTTAGTCCCATTACACACACAGAGCTATATTTTGTTCCCAGAAGCACCTATAGGACTTGAAGTGTGTTAGTCCCATTACACACAAAGAGCTATATTTTGTTCCCAGAAGCACCTATAGGACTTGAAGTGTGTTAGCACCTATAGGACTTGAAGTGTGTTAGTCCATTACACACACAGAGCTATATTTTGTTCCCAGAAGCACCTATAGGACTTGAAGTGTGTTAGTCCCATTACACACAAAGAGCTATACTTTGTTCCCAGAAGCACCTATAGGACTTGAAGTGTGTTAGTCCCATTACACACACAGAGCTATATTTTGTTCCCAGAAGCACCTATAGGACTTGAAGTGTGTTAGTCCCATTACACACAAAGAGCTATACTTTGTTCCCAGAAGCACCTATAGGACTTGAAGTGTGTTAGTCCCATTACACACACAGAGCTATATTTTGTTCCCAGAAGCACCTATAGGACTTGAAGTGTGTTAGTCCCATAACACACACAAAGAGCTATATTTTGTTCCCAGAAGCACCTATAGGACTTGAAGTGTGTTAGTCCCATTACACACACAGAGCTATATTTTGTTCCCAGAAGCACCTATAGGACTTGAAGTGTGTTAGTCCCATTACACACACAGAGCTATATTTTGTTCCAGAAGCACCTATAGGACTTGAAGTGTGTTAGTCCCATTACACACAAAGAGCTATATTTTGTTCCCAGAAGCACCTATAGGACTTGAAGTGTGTTAGTCCCATTACACACACAGAGCTATATTTTGTTCCCAGAAGCACCTATAGGACTTGAAGTGTGTTAGTCCCATCACACAGAGCTCCTCTATTTTCTTTGCATAAGCACCCACAGGACTTCTAGTGTGTTAGTGGCACCACACAGAGCTCCTCTATTTTCTTTGCAGAAGCACCCATAGGACTTCTAGTGTGTTAGTGGCATCACACAGAGCTCCTATATATTCTTTGCATAAGCACCCACAGGACTTCTAGTGTGTTAGTGGCACCACACAGAGCTCCTCTATTTTCTTTGCAGAAGCACCCACAGGACTTCTAGTGTGTTAGTGGCATCACACAGAGCTCCTCTATTTTCTTTGCAGAAGCACCCATAGGACTTCTAGTGTGTTAGTGGCATCACACAGAGCTCCTATATATTCTTTGCATAAGCACCCACAGGACTTCTAGTGTGTTAGTGGCACCACACAGAGCTCCTCTATTTTCTTTGCAGAAGCACCCACAGGACTTCTAGTGTGTTAGTGGCATCACACAGAGCTCCTCTATTTTCTTTGCAGAAGCACCCATAGGACTTCTAGTGTGTTAGTGGCATCACACAGAGCTCCTCTATTTTCTTTGCAGAAGCACCCACAGGACTTCTAGTGTGTTAGTGGCATCACACAGAGCTCCTCTATTTTCTTTGCATAAGCACCCACAGGACTTCTAGTGTGTTAGTGGCATCACACAGAGCTCCTCTATTTTCTTTGCATAAGCACCCACAGGACTTCTAGTGTGTTAGTGGCATCACACAGAGCTCCTCTATTTTCTTTGCAGAAGCACCCACAGGACTTCTAGTGTGTTAGTGGCATCACACAGAGCTCCTCTATTTTCTTTGCATAAGCACCCACAGGACTTCTAGTGTGTTAGTGGCATCACACAGAGCTCCTCTATTTTCTTTGCAGAGGCACCCATAGGAATTCTAGTGTGTTAGTGGCATCACACAGAGCTCCTATATATTCTTCTCAGCAGCACCCACAGGACTTCTAGTGTGTTAGTGGCATCACACAGAGCTCCTCTATTTTCTTTGCAGAAGCACCCATAGGACTTCTAGTGTGTTAGTGGCATCACACAGAGCTCCTCTATTTTCTTTGCAGAAGCACCCACAGGACTTCTAGTGTGTTAGTGGCATCACACAGAGCTCCTCTATTTTCTTTGCATAAGCACCCACAGGACTTCTAGTGTGTTAGTGGCATCACACAGAGCTCCTCTATTTTCTTTGCATAAGCACCCACAGGACTTCTAGTGTGTTAGTGGCATCACACAGAGCTCCTCTATTTTCTTTGCAGAAGCACCCACAGGACTTCTAGTGTGTTAGTGGCATCACACAGAGCTCCTCTATTTTCTTTGCATAAGCACCCACAGGACTTCTAGTGTGTTAGTGGCATCACACAGAGCTCCTCTATTTTCTTTGCAGAGGCACCCATAGGAATTCTAGTGTGTTAGTGGCATCACACAGAGCTCCTATATATTCTTCTCAGCAGCACCCACAGGACTTCTAGTGTGTTAGTGGCATCACACAGAGCTCCTCTATTTTCTTTGCAGAAGCACCCATAGGACTTCTAGTGTGTTAGTGGCATCACACAGAGCTCCTATATTTTCTTCTCAGCAGCACCCACAGGACTACCGACTACAATGGCTGGAAGACCGCCAAGGGGAGGCAGAGCGTGCAGAGCCAAGAACACAGGGCAGGCAGGCTCTGTTTCTAGTGGACGTGGCCGTGGACGTGGACGTGGTCGTGCATCGTCATCAGCACGTGGCCATGGGACACGCGCGTCTTTGTTTTCGGCAGCTGGACATGTGGAGCCGCATCATGCTGAAGGCTTGGTAGAATGGATGACCAAGCCCTCCTCATCCTCCTCATCCTCTCTCACCCAGGCTCAGGGTACTGACAGAGCATCATCAGCCACCCCTTCCCTAGACCCACCATGTCCTCCTGAGGAGTCCCCCGAACTCTTTGAGCACAGTGTTGGGTACATGCTCCAGGAGGATGCCCAACGATTCGAAGGCTCGGATGACGATACCCAGCTTGAGGAATCTGGCAGTACAGTTCCACCAGCTGCAGCTTACTGCCAGGTTTGCTCTAGTGGTGAAGAGGGAGGGGATGATGAGGTCACTGACTCCACGTGGGTGCCTCAAGGGAGAGAGGATGAGGAGGAGGACGAGGAGGAGGAGGATGCGGCGTCACATGTCCAACGAGGCAGGATGCCCCCTGGAGGCCAGGTAGAGGCCAGCACAGCAACTGTACAACACCGCAGAGCTCCGCCTGTGCAGGGCGCTGCCTCTGCACGTTATCAGAAAAGTTCTTTGGTGTGGGCCTTTTTTGAGACGAGTGCAGCAGATCGCACCACTGCTATTTGCAATATTTGTCTCAAGCGTATCTCGCGTGGCCAAAACATCAGCCGCTTGGGCACCACAAGCATGACCAGACATATGGCGACCTGCCATGCAGCTCGTTGGCAGGCACACATAAAAGACCCACACCAAAGAACTAAGCGGACCTCTCCTTGCTCCTCCTCAGCTGGGATCTCCATCCCCACTACACCTTCAGTCCTCTCTGAAAGCTGCTCTGAGAGGACTGAAGGTGTAGAATTCGGTGTGTCACAACCAAGTACTTGCAGTACACCGACGTCCGAATGCAGCAGGCAAATTTCCCTGCCCCAGCTGCTGGACCGTAGAAAGAAGTACACTCCCAGCCATCCACATGCCCAGCGGTTGAATGCTAGCCTTGCTAAATTGCTAGCACTTCAACTGCTGCCTTTTCAGTTGGTAGACTCGGCCCCCTTCCGTGAGTTTGTTCAATGTGCGGTTCCTCAGTGGCAGGTTCCCAAACGCCACTTTTTCTCGCGGAAGGCGATTCCGTCTCTCTACCGGCATGTGGAGGGCAATGTCCATGCCTCGCTGGACAGGGCGGTCAGCGGTAAGGTGCATATTACCGCTGACTCATGGTCCAGCAGGCATGGACAGGGACGGTACCTTTCTTTCACGGCCCATTGGGTCACTCTATTGGCAGCTGGGAGGGATGCAGGACAAGGTGCAGTAGTGTTGGAGGTTGTTCCGCCACCACGCCTCCAAAACGCGACTACTGCTACTGGTTGTGACACACCTCTCTCCTCCACCCCCTCCTCTTCTTCTTCCTCCAGTGCTCTGTCCTTGGAACCAGCGGTGCTCCGTAGGCGTACAAGGGGCTACGCAAGTACGCAGGCAAAAAGATGCCATGCCGTGCTTGCGCTGGTGTGTTTGGGGGACAGGAGCCACACTGGGCCAGAGGTTCTGGCAGCTCTGCAGGGGCAGGCCGAGAGGTGGTTGACGCCACGTCAGCTTAAGCCAGGAATGGTCGTTTCTGACAATGGCACCAACCTCCTCTCCGCCCTGCGACAGGGGCAGCTCACCCATGTGCCCTGCATGGCTCACGTCCTCAACCTGGTGGTGCAGCGGTTCTTGGGCAGGTTCCCAGGCTTACAGGATGTCCTGAGGCAGGCCAGGAAAGTCTGTGTGCATTTCCGCCGATCTTATAATGCCAGTGCTCGGCTGACTGAGCTGCAAAAGGAGCTGAACCTGCCCAAGAACCGCCTAATATCTGACATGCCCACCAGGTGGAACTCAACGTTGGCCATGCTGCAGCGACTGCACACGCAGCAGAGGGCCATCAATGAGTACCTTTGCGACTACGGCACCAGGACAGGGTCAGGGGAGCTTGGTTTTTTTTCCCCACGTCAGTGGAGCATGATCAGGGATGCATGCACTGTCCTCTCACCATTTGAGGAGGCCACGAGGATGGTGAGCAGTGACAGTGCATGCATCAGTGACACTGTCCCTCTTGTCCACCTGTTGGAGCATACGCTGCGTGGGATCATGGACAGGGCACTTGAGGCAGAACAGAGGCAGGAAGAGGAGGACTTCCTTGCCTCTCAAGGCCCCCTTTATCCGGACAGTGTTCCTTCTGTCCCACCCATCACACAGGAAGAGGATGAGGAGGAGGAGGAGGAGGAGGAGGAGGAGGATTGTGTGAGCATGGAGGTGGAGCCTGGCACTCAGCATCAGCAGCAGCAGTCTTTTAGGGATGATGTACAGTCCCAACAAGCCAGTGGACTTGTACGTGGCTGGGAGGAGGTGGCTGGCGATCATGTCATCCTCAGTGACCCAGAAGACTCCGGACCGAATGCCTCAGCTAACCTACGCTGCATGGCCTCCCTGATCCTGCAAAGCCTGCGGAAGGATCCTCGTGTTCTTCGGATCAAGGAGAGGGACCATTACTGGCTGGCCACTCTCCTTGATCCGCGGTACAAGGGTAAGGTTGCGGACCTTATCTTGCCGTCGCAGAGGGAGCAGAGGATGAGACATCTCAGGGAGGCCTTGCAGAAAGGTCTGTGCAACGCGTTCCCAGAAACTGGGAGGCTACAAACTCCTGGTCCTGGGCGACGAGTTGCTGAGGCTTCGGTCAGTGGCAGAAGGAGCGGTGGGGAAGGTGGACGTCTGACCGATGCGTTCAGACAATTTTTTAGTCCGCAGCCCCAAGGTATGATCGGTTCCAGCAACCATCGCCAGCGTCTGATATACATGGTGCAGGAATACCTTGGGGCAAGGTCAGACTTGGACACCTTTCCCACCGAAAATCCTCTGGCTTACTGGGTCCTGAGGATGGATCACTGGCCAGAGCTTGCACAGTATGCAATTGAGCTACTGGCCTGTCCTGCCTCCAGCGTTCTTTCCGAACGCACATTCAGTGCTGCTGGAGGATTTGTGACTGATCATAGGGTGCGCCTGTCCACCGCCTCGGTTGATCGACTGACATTCATCAAAATGAATCAGTCTTGGATCACCACCAGCTACCAGGCACCTGAGGCGGATATAACCGAATAATTTTTAATGTCACATCCCTTCAAGACTGCCTATGCTGATGCTGAGTGACTGTCCTCTTATGTTCACTGACTATCCTCTTCCTCCTCCTCAATGATCCATGCCACCACACCAGTGCCTAAGGCACAATTTTTCAGCCCCTGTTTAACAGGGGCGTGTACTTACAATTTTTAAAAAAAAAATGCTTCGCAACACGTGTGACTGCTGTGCTCCAAGTACAGTCTCTGTGAGGGCCGTGTTGCAGTGTTGTGGCACCAGCACCAGTGCCTAAGGCACAATTTTTCAGCCCCTGTTTAACAGGGGCGTGTACTTACAATTTTTAAAAAAAAATGCTTCGCAACACGTGTGACTGCTGTGCTCCAAGTACAGTCTCTGTGAGGGCCGTGTTGCAGTGTTGTGGCACCAGCACCAGTGCCTAAGGCACAATTTTTCAGCCCCTGTTTAACAGGGGCGTGTACTTACAATTTTTTAAAAAAATGCTTCGCAACACGTGTGACTGCTGTGCTCCAAGTACAGTCTCTGTGAGGGCCGTGTTGCAGTGTTGTGGCACCAGTGCCTAAGGCACAATTTTTCAGCCCCTGTTTAACAGGGGCGTGTACTTACAATTTTTTAAAAAAATGCTTCGCAACACGTGTGACTGCTGTGCTCCAAGTACAGTCTCTGTGAGGGCCGTGTTGCAGTGTTGTGGCACCAGTGCCTAAGGCACAATTTTTCAGCCCCTGTTTAACAGGGGCGTGTACTTACAATTTTTTAAAAAAATGCTTCGCAACACGTGTGACTGCTGTGCTCCAAGTACAGTATCTGTGAGGGCCGGGTTGCAGTGTTGTGGCACCAGCACCAGTGCCTAAGGCACAATTTTTCAGCCCCTGTTTAACAGGGGCGTGTACTTACAATTTTTTAAAAAAAATGCTTCGCAACACGTGTGACTGCTGTGCTCCAAGTACAGTATCTGTGAGGGCCGGGTTGCAGTGTTGTGGCACCAGCACCAGTGCCTAAGGCACAATTTTTCAGCCCCTGTTTAACAGGGGCGTGTACTTACAATTTTTTAAAAAAATGCTTCGCAACACGTGTGACTGCTGTGCTCCAAGTACAGTCTCTGTGAGGGGTTGCAGTGTTGTGGCACCAGCACCAGTGCCTAAGGCACAATTTTTCAGCCCCTGTTTAACAGGGGCGGGTAATTACAAATCTTGATCTAATAGTTCACAGCAGGGCCCATTCCTGCGCCCACCAAGAGTAACTATGAGGGCCTGCAGTCTTGTGGCAACACCGTCCACCACCACCGCCAAAGGCCCAATTTTTCTGCCCTGTTCATCAGGTGCTTGCAATTACAAATCTTGATCTAATAACTCACAGCAGGGCCCATTCCTGCGCCCACCAAGAGTAACTATGAGGGCCTACAGTCTTGTGGCAACACCGTCCACCACCACCGCCAAAGGCCCAATTTTTCTGCCCTGTTCAACAGGTGCTTGCAATTACAAATCTTGATCTATTAACTCACAGCAGGGCCCATTCCTGTGCCCACCAGTCTTGTGGCTACACCAACATCTAATAGGGCAAATTTCTGCAGAGTATATACGCCAGGCCCCTACTTTCAAACATCCAACTTACAAACGACTCCTACTTGAAAATGGAAAGAGAAAACAGGAAGTGAGAGGAAATCTACCCCTAGGAAGGGAAATTCTATCCTGTTAGATTTAATTTGGGAAAAAGGTATCTCCTCTCTACTGATACTTTATCACCAATCCTTGTTTCAATTAAAACCCCACTTTTTCCAAAAACATTTGTCATTGGGACGGAAAGTGAGGTGACATGTTCTGAACAGATGTGCAAAGACAGCAAATGTTACAGGGGTGATAACCCCTCCCTATGTTCTCCAAAAAGCTTAAAAATAGATTTTTTTGGGATGGAGCTACACTTCATAATGTACCTGTTCAGATTCTACTTAAGATCAAACCTAAAGCCGCAAGTGGTTTTAAATGGCTTCTTTTTTTCCTTTACAAATGTCATTTTGTGCAAGGACAGTTCTAAACACGGGAAACACATGCCACTTCACAGGCATACTTTGGACACCCCCCAGGTACCATATTTAAAGGAAAATGTCACTTTTTTTTTTTTCACTTTATGCATCATTAAAATGACTGCTCCCGAAAAAACGTTAGTTTTTAAAAGTTCTTTTTGCATTGATATATGTCCCCTGGGGCAGGACCCGGGTCCCCAAACCTGTTTTATGACATTAACATGCATATTGGCCGTTGTAATTAGCACTTTTGATTTCGAACGTTCGCGTCCATTATAACGTATAGGGTTCGAAAATTCGCGCGAACTTTCGGTCCGTTCGAAGGTTCTGGTTCGAACCGAACCCGGGGGTGTTCGGCTCATCCCTACTAAAGACGCGCTACACGCGAAATGCATAGAGGCTGAGCTGCGACATCATATCCAGTCTATTGCCTGTCACATATCTATTATTGTTATCTAGCAATTATATGTACTACATTTTTATATTTTTTTTGTTGACAGAACTGAAGCTTTCCTTTAAAAATACATTTAACTCACTGAGTTAAGGCAAAATACCCTTACATATACCCAGTAAAGTGACTGGCCTCAGGTGATACACAGAGCTGAAAGAAATCCTCGGACATAAACTGTACCTGTTTATCTCCAGCCATCTGACCTGTCCAGCCTTCTACAACACATAGATAAATAGATTTTCCTCAGCAGCAGAAAGCAGGGGGCGGGATCTAATGTCACACCCACTGCAGAGCTAGATCATGGAGCTGAGTGTAATCTGAGAGCTGATTGAAGGAAAGTGACGCCCCCCCACTTCATAGGCTCTGGGAAACATAGAGCTGGGGGTATGAGCATACCTCCCAACATTTTGAGATGGGAATGAGGGACACCTACTAGCAAATGTATGTTGGCATAGGACATGCCCCCTGCCACACCCCCTTAAAGGAGAATTAACCAAGAAAAAAAGTTTAACTAAATCCACAAGGTTTTTTTTTTTTTTTTTACCACTACTATTGCTTTATATTGTTTTTTTAAATTAAAAAATGCAGCAATTTAGAATTTGGATGAAAGGTTTAGCTCTGACAAACACTTTTTGAAATATAAAAAGTGCATTTTATATACAACTATATAGATCAGACCAAAATGAGGGACAAATGAAGAGGGATGAGGGACATTGCTCAAAATCAGGGACAGTTGGAAGCTATGATAAGTCATCTGCTGTGTACTGGAGGAGGGGGGGGGGCAGGCCATCTTCCTGAAGGCTGGGGTGTTGGCTTGAGGCCCGTACACACGATCCGAAAATCGGACGAAAAATACAGCTTTCGACGTGATCGTACGATAATCGGATCGTTAGTACTGTCACGTTCCGGGTACAGCGGGGAACAGGAGGTGGATCCCCTATGCCAATGGGGCGATAGCACGGGTTGTATTGGAGGACCGGTTCTAATGTTGCTACTGGTTTTCACCAGAGCCCGCCGCAAGGCGGGATGGACCTGAAGCGGCGGTAGCAACCAGGTCGTGTCCTCCAATAGCAACTCGACCCCACAGACAGCTGAGACAGGCGCGGTACACAAGGATTAGGCAGAGGCAAGGTCAGACGTAGCAAAGGGTCAAGGCAGGTGACAAAGGTTCGTAGTCGGGGGGCAACAGCAAAGGTCTGGATACACAGTAGGAGCAAACCACACTAACGCTTTCACTGGGCACTATGGCAACACAAGATCCGGCAAGGACAGGAAGGGGAAGTGGGTTTTTATATGTTTTGGGGTGGAAAACTGTAATTGGGCCAGGCACCAATTGATTGTGCGCTGGCCCTTTAACTGGGGGAAGACTCGCGCCCGCGCGCCTGGGGAGCGGGGGCGCGCGCACGCCGGAAGGCTGCAGGGGACAGGTGAGAGGAGCGGGATGCGATCCCCGGGCAGACCGAGGATCGCATCCCGGAAACGAAGCAGCGCCTGCGGTCAGGGGAGCCGACCGAGGCGCTGCAGGGAAGAGAACGCCGTGAGCGCTCCGGGGTGGAGGAGGTACCCGGAGCGCTCGGCGTTACAGTACCCCCCCCCCCTTGGGTCTCCCCCTCTTCTTGGGCCTCCCCCTCCTCCTGGAACCCAAGAACCTGCGGATGAGATCCTTGTCAATGATGTTACCCTCCGGTTCCCAAGACCTCTCCTCAGGCCCACAGTTCTCCCAGTCAACAAGATAGAAACGTTTACCTCGGACGGTTCTAGAGGCAAGGATCTCTTTAACGGAGAAGATGTCGGAGGAGCCGGTGACCGGAGCAGGAGCGGTGACCTTGGGGGAAAAGCGATTAAGAACAAAGGGTTTGAGGAGAGAAACATGGAAGGAGTTGGGAATGCGAAGGGAAGGAGGAAGATGCAGTTTGTAGGACACGGAATTGATCCGAGCCTTGATCTTGAATGGGCCGAGGTAGCGGGGACCCAACTTGTAACTGGGGATGCGGAACCTAATGTACTTGGAGGAGAGCCACACCCTGTCGCCAGGGGAGAATACCGGAGGAGGTCTTCTTTTGCTGTCAGCATGTTTCTTCATGCGAGAAGAGGCCAGGGCAAGCGACCTTTGGGTCTCCTTCCAGATGGACGACAGCTCCTGGGTGACTTCGTCTACAGCGGGGACTCCGGAAGAAGTGGGGATGGGTAGGGGGGGAAGAGGATGACGGCCGTAAACCACAAAGAAGGGTGATTGAGAGGAAGACTCAGACTCTTTCAAGTTATAAGAAAATTCGGCCCAGGGCAGGAGGTCAGCCCAGTCGTCTTGACGGGCCGAGACAAAGTGTCGCAGGTAGGCCCCAAGGATCTGGTTGACTCTCTCCACTTGTCCATTGGACTGAGGGTGGTAGGCAGAGGAGAAGTCTAATTTGACTTTCAGTTGACTGCAGAGTGCTCTCCAGAATTTAGATACAAATTGGACGCCTCTGTCTGAGACAATGTGGGATGGAAGTCCATGAAGACGGAAAATCTGAAGGAAGAAATGTTTCGCGAGTATAGGTGCCGAAGGAAGTCCTGGAAGCGGGACAAAATGTGCCATTTTGGAGAAACGATCCACGACCACCCATATGGTGGTGTGGCCGTGGGAAGGAGGGAGGTCCGTGATGAAGTCCATAGCTATGTGGGCCCAGGGTCGTTCAGGCACAGGCAGAGGGTGAAGAAGGCCAGCCGGCTTCTGGTGAGGGGTCTTGTTACGAGCACATATGGCACAGGCCTGTACGAAGGCCGTCACATCCTTTTTTAAGGAGGGCCACCAGTAATACCTGGAAATCAGTTGGGAGGATTTCTTGATTCCAGGATGACCAGCCAGATGAGAGGAGTGACCCCATTTGAGGACCTGAAGCCGAAGACGTGGGGGGACCAAGGTTTTTCCAGGGGGAACTTGCACCAAAGAGGCAGGGGCAGAAGAGATCAGACACTCAGGGGGTATAATGTGTTGTACCGGAGAGTCGGATTCGGAAGTATCGGTGGAACGTGATAGGGCGTCAGCCCTGACATTTTTGTCCGCGGGACGGAAATGGATCTCAAAATTGAAGCGAGCAAAAAACAAGGACCACCTAGCTTGACGTGGGTTTAATCGCTGGGCAGACTGGAGATAAGAGAGATTTTTGTGATCTGTGAAGATCGTGATGGGGTGAACCGATCCCTCAAGGAGATGTCTCCATTCCTCAAGTGCCAGCTTAATGGCCAATAATTCACGGTCTCCGATGGCGTAGTTCTTCTCGGGGGGAGAAAAGGTCTTAGAGAAAAACCCACAGGTTATGTTCTTGCCCTTAGAACCCTTTTGAAGAAGCACAGCTCCAGCTCCCACAGAGGAGGCATCGACTTCCAGGAGAAACGGCTTGAGAGGGTCAGGCCTGGATAAAACGGGTGCAGAAGCAAAGGCTGACTTAAGGTGGTTAAATGCCTCATCAGCTTGAGGAGGCCAGGACCTAGGATTCGCAGCCTTTTTGGTTAGCGCCACAATAGGCGCAACAATGGTGGAGAAGTGAGGAATAAACTGGCGATAATAATTGGCGAATCCGAGGAACCGCTGGATAGCCCGCAGTCCAGTAGGACGTGGTCAGTTTAGGACGGCAGAAAGCTTCTCAGGGTCCATTTGGAGACCTTGTCCAGAGACTACGTAACCCAGGAAGGGAAGACTGCAGCGTTCAAAAAGACATTTCTCTAGTTTGGCGTAAAGGTGATGATCCCGGAGCCGTTGGAGTACTTGACGGACATGAAGACGATGCACCTCCAAGCTAGAGGAGAAAATCAGGATATCGTCCAGATAGACAACAACACAAGAGTACAGTAAATCCCTGAAAATCTCATTAACAAAGTCTTGGAAAACCGCAGGAGCATTACATAAACCGAAAGGCATGACGAGATATTCAAAGTGTCCGTCACGGGTGTTAAAGGCGGTTTTCCATTCATCGCCTTTACGGATACGGATGAGATTATATGCGCCCCGGAGGTCCAGCTTGGTAAAAATTCTTGCTCCGCGCAAACGGTCAAAAAGTTCAGAGATAAGGGGCAGCGGGTAACGATTCTTTACCGTGATTTTATTAAGACTACGATAGTCAATGCAGGGACGTAAGGACCCGTCCTTTTTGGCGACAAAGAAGAATCCTGCACCAGCAGGGGAAGAAGACTTGCGGATGAAACCTCTTTTGAGGTTTTCCTGGATGTAGTCTGTCATGGCTTGTGTCTCAGGGATGGAGAGAGGGTAGATCCTGCCCCGGGGCGGAGTGGTGCCAGGAAGAAGATCAATAGGGCAATCAAAGGGTCTATGTGGCGGCAGGACCTCAGCTTGTCTCTTGCAAAATACATCTGCAAAGTCCCGGTAGGGTTGGGGGAGACAAGGCAGAGAGGTAGCGACGAGAACTTGTTTAGTGGGCACCGCTTTGAGGCAATGCCTGTGGCAGGAGGGACCCCAACTTTTGATGTCCCCCGAGGCCCAGTCGAGGGTAGGAGAATGTAGCTGGATCCAGGGTAGGCCCAAAAGGATCTCAGAGGTACAGTTGGGTAACACAAAGAAGCTAATCTTTTCGTGATGGAGAACTCCAATCTTCATGAGGAGAGGTTCAGTGCGAAAGCGCACGACACAGTTCAGGTTTTGACCATTTACAGAGGCGATGAAAAAAGGCTTGACGAGACGGGTAACTGGAACATTAAACCTGTTGATGAGTGAAGCTTCAATGAAGTCTCCTGCCGAACCAGAGTCCAGAAAGGCCACAGCGGAGAAAGAGGATCTCTTGGTCAGAGAAATCCTCACCGGAATGGTCAGACGTGGAGAGGAAGAATCCACACCTAGCAGCGCCTCTCCCACGTTAGCTAGGTGCGAGCGTTTCCCTGACGCTGAGGGCGGATAAAGCAGTCCTTTAAGAAATGGTCGGGACTGGCGCAATACAGGCACCGATTATTATCTCGGCGGCGAGTCCTCTCTTGTGTGGTCAAGCGTGACCGATCCACTTGCATAGCCTCCTCAGCAGGAGGAGCAGGAACGGGTTGTAGAGGATTCTGGAAGAGAGGTGCCAGGCGAGGAAACCGCCTGACGCGACCAAAGTCCTTTTCCTGGCGTAGCTCTAGGCGTCTTTCGATATAACGCATGTCAATGCGGGTGGCTAGCTGGATGAGTTCAGACAGGGTAGCAGGAATCTCACGTGAGGCCAGCACATCTTTGACATGACTGGATAGACCTTTTTTGAAGGTCGCGCAGAGGGCCTCATTGTTCCAGGAGAGTTCAGATGCCAGGGTGCGGAACTGGATGGCGTAATCGCCTACTGAAGAATTCCCCTGGACGAGGTTCAGGAGAGCCGTCTCGGCAGAGGAGGCCCGGGCTGGTTCTTCGAAGACACTGCGGACCTCAGAGAAGAAAGCTGGAATAGAAGCTGTGGCAGGATCGCCACGGTCCCAAAGTGGTGTAGCCCAGGCTAGGGCCTTATCAGATAGTAAGCTGACCACGAACGCCACCTTTGACCGTTCTGTGGGGAACTGGTCCGACAACATCTCCAGATGGAGGGAACACTGGGATAGGAACCCTCGGCACAGCTTGGGATCCCCATTGAATTTGTCAGGAAGGGACAGGCGGACTCTAGCAGCAGCAACTCGTGGCGGAGGAGATGCAGGAGGTGGTGGTGGAGATGGCAGAAGCTGCTGTAGCATAGCAGTCAACTGCGCCAATTGCTGTCCTTGTTGAGCGACCACCGTGGTCAGATCCGAGAGGCTTGGCAGCGGGACCTCAGCGGGATCCATGGCCGGATCTACTGTCACGTTCCGGGTACAGCGGGGAACAGGAGGTGGATCCCCTATGCCAATGGGGCGATAGCACGGGTTGTATTGGAGGACCGGTTCTAATGTTGCTACTGGTTTTCACCAGAGCCCGCCGCAAGGCGGGATGGACTTGAAGCGGCGGTAGCAACCAGGTCGTGTCCTCCAATAGCAACTCGACCCCACAGACAGCTGAGACAGGCGCGGTACACAAGGATTAGGCAGAGGCAAGGTCAGACGTAGCAAAGGGTCAAGGCAGGTGACAAAGGTTCGTAGTCGGGGGCAACAGAAAAGGTCTGGATACACAGTAGGAGCAAACCACACTAACGCTTTCACTGGGCACTATGGCAACGCAAGATCCGGCAAGGACAGGAAGGGGAAGTGGGTTTTTATATGTTTTGGGGTGGAAAACTGTAATTGGGCCAGGCACCAATTGATTGTGCGCTGGCCCTTTAACTGGGGGAAGACTCGCGCCCGCGCGCCTGGGGAGCGGGGGCGCGCGCACGCCGGAAGGCTGCAGGGGACAGGTGAGAGGAGCGGGATGCAATCCCCGGGCAGACCGAGGATCGCATCCCGGAAACGAAGCAGCGCCTGCGGTCAGGGGAGCCGACCGAGGTGCTGCAGGGAAGAGAACGCCGTGAGCGCTCCGGGGTGGAGGAGGTACCCGGAGTGCTCGGCGTTACAAGTACAGACTTTCGAGAGCCGATCACGACAAGTCATCCGATATTATTCGATTGGACAAGCACGAAAATTTTCCTTGTGCGATACCAGATCATACGATTTTCGTTTAGTCAGTACAGTTGTCCTCCGAAAATACAATACACATACATTACAACACATGACATCACTTCCGATTTTTTTTTTTTGTCGTACGAGAATTTTCAAGTAACCTATTCAATTTCTACTTGCGACTATTAACTTTCTTAGCGGTATTCCCGAGTGTGGCCTCAGAGTGAATTTTCAGTACCAAAAGCGGTAACCCCGAGCCACACTCGGGATTGCATCGCAGGATCCAGGTACAGCTTACTTACCTTGTCCCCAGGATCCTGCGATGTCCTCCCGCTGTGTGTGCGAGCCGTCCTCCGCTCGATTCATCACAGTGCCGAGCTCCGTTCCCTGCGAGTGTTGCGACTCACGGGGACGGAGAACGGCGCCAAATTCAAAAAGTTAAAAACACACAATACATACAGTACACTGTAATCTTTTTTTTTGTAACTCCTTTATTTAATTTTCAAAATGGTACAGCATTACAATCACAGAATAATAATGACATTGCTTATAGTAAAAAACAGTAACATGTAACAAATAGGGTTAGATGATGTACTAGCTTTGCCGTGTAGCTCTTCCCCCAGTACCGCACTTTATGGCTTGCAGATGCGGTTGCGTGTGAAAGCCAAACTGCCCGTGTGCAACACCAGGAAGGAGCTTCCATACTGTTTCCTGAATAACCCATATGTCTAGTGCGGCTGCCACGGCCACACTAAGAGAAACTACTCCGGCTGGCTGGGGGAATTATCCCCCAGACAGCCGGGTCCAGCCATGTGGCGCCAATGGCGAGTAATGTATAAAAGATATGCATAATATCTGGCTAAACCGGCCCATGGCTGGGGAAAACTTAAAAAAGAGAAAGAAAAAAATATATGTAGGATGGGGAGGGGTGGAAGGGGATGAAAGGAGGAGGAAGGGGGAAGTGAAGAAGGGTGAGGATGGAGGTGGTGGTGCCCCCCTGATCATGCGGAAGCTCGAGCTGCATGGATTAATCAGGACCTGTAACCTCACTGAGGTACGCTTCAGTATAGATGTAATGAATCCATGGTCGCCATGTCTCCGAGAAGGCCTCCTCTCTTCCATGTAGGGTGGCGGTGAGGTCTTCCATGTTCCTTAGTTCATTGACCTTAGCATACCACATAGATTTTGATGGTGGATTCTCCGATCTCCAGCACAAGGGGATGCATGCCTTGGCAGCATTTAAAAGCTGAATGGTAAGGGAGGCTTTGTACTTCTTAATGGGTCGCTTAGAGAGGTGCAGCAGGCAGGCCCCAGGATCCCCCTCTAGGACGGCACCCGTCAGGTGCTCGATCGTGCTGGTCACCTCTCGCCAGTAGGGTTTGATTTTGGAGCAGTCCCAGAAAATGTGGAGCATCGTTCCCTCCTCCAAACCACAACGCCAGCAAACGCTAGAGACCTGCGGGAGGAAGCGATGCAGAGTGGTAGGTACTCTGTACCATCGGGTCATAATTTTATAGCAGGTCTCTTGGACTCTAGTGGCTATGGATGACTTCTGGGCAAAGTGCAAGACCTTGTCCCTTTGTGAGTCATTGAGTTGGATTCCTAAATCAGCCTCCCATTTAGAAAGGAAGGGTAGCGTAGACCCTTCCGCTGGTGAGATCAGGGAGGAATAGATAAGTGACAGACAGTGACGAATCGGTTCTCTGCGATGGCAAATTTGCTCCAGTTCCGTGAGGGGGCGCGATATGCCCGGTGTCCGTGCACACCGGCGCAGAAAGTTACGTAGTTGGAGACCGCTCCAAAAGTCCAGTGGGGGATCAGTAGCGTATATCCCTGCCTCTGTTATAAGTTGGCCGTCCGGGCCTAGGAAGTCGTGGAGGTGAAGCCGATCCTTTGCAGTTAGACGTCCAAAGATAGGGTTCATACGGCCAGGAGGGAAATCGGGGTTACCCAAGATTGGTACCATGGGGGAGGGCCTTGGGGATACTGAGGAATGTTGAAAGGCATCCCTGGCCACCTGAATGGTGCTGCCCACCGTGGGGTGGTTAGTGAGGTCCCTTGGGATGGGGGTGGTGGTCCATGGCCAACTCTTGGCCATGCCGTCCGAGTCCTCCAGCTCCATCGCCACCCATTGTTTATGTTCTGCATGGCAGTGCCAATCGACCACCCTAGTAAGATGGGCCGCCCTGTAGTAGGTTTTTATATCTGGGAGGCCCACCCCTCCCCTGTGCTTTGCCATGTGTAGGAGTTGCAATCTGATACGCGGCTTTCGATGCGACCAGACAAAGGCTCGAAACATCGAATCGATTCGTTTAAAGAATAGCGGGGGGATACGGATAGGGAGGGCTTGTAATAGGTACAGTATCCTGGGTAGAGCTGTCATCTTAATGGCATTGCATCGCCCAAACCACGTCAAGGTAAGGGAGTGCCAATGAAGGAGATCTGTGTTGAGTCGGAGAAGGAGTGGAGCGAAGTTAGCCTGGTACAGGTCCGTGGGGTCCGGACTGATTTCAACGCCCAAGTAGGGAATAGTGTTGGTCGCCCAACGCAGCTGGAACTCTGAGCGCAGGCGGCGGATCGTGCCTTTATCCACAGAGATATTGAGGAGGGAGGACTTCGACAGATTGATTTGGAAGGAAGAGAGGGCCCCGTACTCCTGTAGGGAGTGGAGTAGGTTAGGGAGTGATTTGAGTGGGTCTGTTAGAAAGAAAATGAGGTCATCTGCAAAAGCGGCCACCTTATGCAGTCCGGAGGGTTTGCGGTAGCCGGTAATGTGTGTATTCGCCCTTATTCTGCAGAGGAGAGGCTCCAGGGATAGTATAAAGATCAGCGGGGAAAGGGGGCAGCCCTGTCGGGTGCCGTTGCGGATGTTAAAGTAGCTGGACCTAGTCTCGTTAACTTTGACCGCAGCTGTAGGATGGGAGTAGAGGGAAAGGATCCAGCTGAGCATCGAGGAGCGCAGCCCAATATGTTCTAGGGTGGCCTGTATGAAGGACCAGTCTACACGGTCAAATGCCTTCTCCGCGTCGGTTGACAGCAGGAGAAGGGGCTTCCCTGATGACCTGGCCGCATGGATTAGGTTTATCACCCTGATGGTGTTGTCCCGTGGTTCCCGTTGTGGAACAAAACCCGCCTGGTCCCTGTGGATCAGGCTTGGTATGTGTGAGAGTATCCTATTGGCCAGTATCTTGGCGAATAATTTGAGGTCGGTATTCAAGAGAGCTATCGGCCGGTAACTCCCGCATCTTAGTGGATCCTTCCCCTCCTTTGGGATGAGGGAGATGTAGGCCCTCAGGGTGTCTATCGGGAAGGAGTTACCCTCAGTAATTGAATTGAGGGCCGCTACTAAGGGCTGGGAGAGTGTCTCAAAGAAAGCTTTGTAATATGGTGGAGTGAGGCCGTCGGGGCCGGGGGCCTTCTTTGGTTTTGAGGTGGCCAGTGCCACCCCCAACTCCGCCGTTGTGATGGGTTGCTCCAACTCCTCCTGGACCTCGGCCGGGAGAGAAGGCATGCCGGATGTGGCCACGTATGACCGTGGGGTAAAACCTCCAGAAGTGGTGTTGTCATCCGACTGTGGCCTGTCTAAATTATAGAGGCCTTCGTAGAATAACCGGAACTCTGCTGCCATATCTGATGATGTGGACACTTTCTGGCCCGAGGATGTCAGTATGTGAGGGATATAGGTTTTGGAACGTGGGCCTCGTAGTGCCCTGGCCAACATCGTGCCGGGTTTATTGGAAAATTCGTACATCGTACGGTGTGCCCAAGCCAGTTTTTGTTTCGTTTTGTGAAACAAAATCGAGCGGAGTTCTTCACGCGCTTTGAGAAGTTCCTGATAAGTTGCCCGTGCGAGACTGGCTTTGTGGGCGCTCTCTAGTGAATGGATCTGGGCAAGGAGTTCGTCTGCACGTCGTGTTCTGTCCCGTTTGAGGCGAGCCCCTATTTTAATTAGGGTGCCCCTTACAACCGTCTTATGGGCCTCCCAAACTATCAGGGGGTTGGTGACTGAGGCTGTATTAATGGAGAAATACTCCTGCAATGTGGCCAGTACCTCCGAACGGGTCTCTTCCGACTGTAGCAGAGTCTCATTCAATCTCCATGAGGGAGGGGTCTTGGCCACAGGACCCAGTTGGAGGGTAAGGTGTACCGGCGCATGATCCGAGAACGATATGACATCGATGGCGGTGGAGACCACCTTGGATAAGTCCTTGTGCGACAATAACAGATAGTCCAATCTCGAGTAGGAGTGGTGGACTTGAGAGAAAAATGAATAGTCTCGGGCCTGGGGATGCAGTAGTCGCCAGGGGTCAACCAGGCGCAAGGCCTGGAGGTCCGCTTTCATCCGCTTGAGGCGCGCGTAAGAGAGATGAGAGGCCCCGCGTGAGGCATCCAGCAAGGGATCCATAGTAAAATTGAGGTCTCCCCCAAAGATGAGCATTCCCTCTGCAAATTCCAGTAGTTGAGGTAGCAGCTTCCGCAAAAATTGCGGGTGATCTGCATTAGGGAAGTAGACATTAGCGAGGGTGACCTGCTCGTCAAACACCTTCCCTTTCAGGAGGAGAAAGCGTCCCTGCGGATCCACCCGCTGCGCCCCAAACGTCCACGGTACCGATTTTGCCAGGAGGATACTGACCCCCTTGGACTTGGAGATGGGAGAAGTGCTGTGGTATGCCGTTGGGAAGGCCCCATTTGTCAATTTAGGAATGCGTTCGCCATGGAAATGCGTTTCCTGTAGAAAGGCAATTTGTGTCCTGCCTTTGCGTAGGTCAGCTAGAAGCTGCGAGCGCTTTTCTGGCACATTAAGGCCGCGTACATTTAGAGAGGTGACCTTCAGAAGTCCCATGGCTCCTTTTGGCCTGGTGGCGACCACTGTTAGCAAGGTGGGAGGGGGGGGTAGCGGCCCCCTGCCTGTGGTCCCACCGGGGGGCACCACCACCTAAAGAGGGAGGGAAGGGTAGGAGGAGGTCGAGGGGGAAGGGGAAGGAGGGTGGGGGGGGGGGAAGAAGGAGGGAGGGGAAAACTAGTCTATAAATGCAATTACTCTATGGACCCCCGGTTGGCACTACCAGTGTCCAAGCGGGGGGCCGCCCTAATTGGGGGTGGCTAGAGCGGCTAGGATTGCTTGGGGTCAAGCAATGGTGCAACAGGAAAAATTAAAACAAAGAAACATCGAGTTAGGAGATGCACAGGAAGAGAGCATTGAGAACCATGGAGAAAGTAACATAGCATTAGAGCCAACATTAAATCTTAATTGGTAACAATATGTGAGCTGGTCTTGTACATAACTGGAGCCTATGTAATGGAAACGGAAATCTGGTATCTGTGGCTGCCCACTGTCTATGCACCGGAGAAAACTCCGCTTACAGAGCGTGCATCCGCCAGTGGGGCAGGTACATAATCCCCACCCCCCTCCCCCCGGGTGCCCGGCCCGGGGCGCGGCCCCCACATGTATTCAGACCCTAGCTGTGTTTATGAAAGAGATATGGTCAGAGGGGCACAGTTCAGATTAAAAACACTCTAATTACAGTTATGCCACCTGAGAGGGGCCTTTCTAAAGGACAGGCCCCACTATTTCCTTGACTCAAGAGGGTCAGTACCCGGTGCCCGCCACGCGTGGGGGGGAGGCGGAGCCCAGCGAACCCCCAAACGGGACCCGCAAAAACAAGTCCCCCCGAGGGGCCGACCGGCACCGCCACCCCCCCCCCGGCCCAGAACTCAAGGCCCGGCCCGGGGGGTGTGGCCCGCCGTCACATCCCAAGCTAGCCTCCTCGCCACACACCTAAGTGAGGGGGGGCGGGCCCGACCCCAAAGGCCAGCCCAAGTTGCGGCCCATAGCTGTAACCTGCAAAACATCAAACAGACAAGCAGTGCACGGAAAACACATATGCAAGATGAAATTAAACCACCCCCCCCCCCCAGCAAAGGACCGTATTGGATAACGGGTTTTGTTTCTGTTAGAGGCATATGGGGACAGTCAACTCAGCCGGGGGGGAGTGAGAAAAAAAAAGGGGAAAGAAAAGAGTCTGCAGGAACCTCTTAAATCACTAGCCAGGGTCTTGATAGGAGACAGGCCTGTTCTGAGTGGAGCCCCACGAGGGGAAAATGCAAAGTCTTACCAGTCTGTGGGGTAGGTGATGCGGTCAAGCCTCGGGGGAGTACACTGTAATCTTACAGATTACATTACTGTATGAAATTATTTCACATCTCTTTTGTCACTAGTGGTCTGTCCTGTGCCCTGCATGAAGTTTTATATTATAAATACTGTTCTTTCTGCCTGGAAACTTGAGAATGTCCATAACAACCAAAAACTGTCCCTTTATATCAAAAGTGGTTTTAGACCAGCTATAAAACAGATAATATAATTTACAAATAATAATTTAGAATCACTTGCAGAATTGAGCGATAATGATTCGTGGGGAAATCCATCATCAAGCACTGAAAGTAATGACAGCGACAATTCTGCAACTGAGCAAATTTCTGTGTTTTTGATTTAATTACATTATTGAATAATTATTATTATTATTATATTATTATTTTTTATAATTATTTATAGTTATTTATTATATTATAATTTATGATTTTGTGTTTCAAACTTTATCATACCTGGGATGTCTACTAGACTCTGGTTTCGACAGATTTAAGTGAGTTATTCCTAAGAATTACAGACCTACAATATAAAACACCGAATTTCCATGCAAAACAATTGTACCGATTTGAGCATCAAAAATCTGAAATAATCATGCCGCCAGGGAGGTTAAGCGAAAAAAGTCGGACGATCTGTCTTTCCGATTTTCGGATCGTGTTTATGGGGCATTAATCTATTTGAGTCATGCAGATAGCAGAGAGAGGATAAATCAGAGAGGAGCCAGACTTGGCTTTGGGTTCAGGTTAGTACACACTAAAGTGGGATGCGCTTTGTTCATTTTTCATGTCTGAGGTTTACAACCACTTTAAACTGCTGGCTTTCTTTACATGCTTCCTTTACTTACAACAGCATACTATTTAAACTGACTAGTTTTCCTGTGAAAAAAAAACAGACTAATTTTACTGTATTTATGTCAGTACTGACATGTCACAAGATTAATATAAAACTTTGTTTTTATTAGTGTTACTATTTAGGGGCCACAAGTGATGCAGCTACAAAAATTGTAAGTGAAGTTACTCGTCCTATGAGTGCTCATGTGCCAGTATCCAAAATCTGTGAGAAACTGAAGAGGATAGACATTCAGATCTGCGAGCTAAAATATGGTATGTATTGGATAAGTAAAGTCATTATTGCACTTATTTTGTCATATCATAAGGTCACACCTTAGATTTAGGTGGACACCCTACTCACCATGGCCACTTTTAATGTGGGAGGACCAGGGCAGAGCAGTAGGTGGAGAAAATAGTAGCACGTAAAGCACATTATACCAAATGGTGAGTGTGGACAAAAATGTACTGTCCTGACAGTGAACAGGCATATTTTATTACGTTTCTTTTTACTTTTGGTCAGTCTAAACAATAAAACAAATTCAATTGTAGCGTGTGGCCAGCATAATAAAAATCAGCCTGATGTCATAAATGCTTTTCACTACATTTCACTACATTTAAAAAAAAATTGAAGCTTTTTGGCATGGGGAAGGCACGATAGAAAAAAAAAAAATACCTTATATATTTTTGGTGCAAGGTCTGCTTTAAGCAGAGGCAGAGAGATAGACACACTGGGTATCCTCTAGCAACGAATCTACAAGTCTGTATTATATACTATAACAAAAATATGAAGAAATGTAAAAGTGACATAAAATAAAATAATGTAAAATTATGCAAAACAATTACGCAAACAATTTACACAAAAGTAAACCCAAGCATTGATGTCAGTAGCAGCAATATTACCCCCCCCCACCCCCGCATCAGTGCCAGTTTAAACAATAATGACCCCCAACACCGGTGCCAGTTTACACAATAATAACATTCCCAGTGCCAGTCTAAGCAATAATATACCACAGCATTTGTGCCAGTTTCTGCAATAATAACCCCCAGCATTGGTGTCAGTATCCACAATAAGAATCCCTAGCGTTGGTGTCAGTAGCAGCAATAATAATCCCCAGCCTTGGTGCCAGTTTCTGCAAAATAAATTCCTAGCATTGGTGCCAGTTTCGGCAATAATAACCCCCAGCATTGGTGTCAGTTTCTGCAACAATAATCCCCAGCATTGATGCCAGTTTACGTATATACCCCCGGCATTAGTACCAGTTTCTGCAATAATATTCCCCAGAATTGGTGCCAATAGTAGCAATAATAACTCCCAGAATAGGTGGTCAATGGTGGTATGCTATTTAAACCACTGTTATTGGTAGCCTGTTGAAGGGGAATTCCAGCTTAAACCTAACTAGCCTTAAAATGCCACCTACCCCATTCTAATATCTTTACTGACTAACCTGTGTAAAAAAGATGTGTATACTTACCTATTTTCAAGCCTTTCCAGTCCGGTCATATGATCTCCTGTATTAAACCCTTTGTGCAACATTAGGGGCCAAAGGCAGTGTTTATTAACCCATTCATGCTGGTTAAATAACAGGGAGATCCTCAGTGAGGGTGATAACAAGATCCTTCTCCAGACCAGAACTTCAAGACAGTGCCCTCCAGCTAATATATTCCTGTAACAAACTTCCCTGCTGAGGCCCAGACTGCAGATTCTTGTCTACTCTGGCTATCTCAGAAGAAGAATCCCCTCCAGGAGACTGGAACTCTCCCTGCAGAGGACAGAACACTCTGGAAAGGTGTCCAAAACATTTATCACCTCCCCAGCCACCTTCTGCATGACTCCTTCCAGGGATTGGCTGCAGCATGATAAATATTTGTGATGGCTATTTAAATCTGCCTGCCCTATACTCTGGAAGCTTCTTCCAGAGGCAGGTGGAAAGAATCAAGCACCAAGCTCAGGAAACTCTGAACAGACAATAACAAAGAACTGCTGCACCACTAATTACAGTAAAGCCAAAAAATAAATTTAACCTATCAGCTTAACTAAGGGAGGGCGATACAAGTCCTTGGAAAAATAATGAAATGATAGCATCTTCAATGTTGATGGAAAGCACTCTTTCAATTATAGTCCTGCTTCATTCACACTGAAGTGGCCCTTCGTGGGAATGTTCAGGATGCGCAGGGGTGAGGATGGTGCCGCGCACGATAGGGATTCAAGACGCAGAGCTCTCATGGATCCAAGCACATAGTAGACATCAACACACTGTCCCAGATGTCAGGACTCATGAAGAGCTGCTGACAGGGTGTTATTAGTTTATATCATAGGACAAGAGAGAGTTTATCTGAAAAACAAACTGAATTTCTCTTAAGCCCCATACACACGGTCGGACAATCCGCGGACCAGGTCGGTCAGATCCTGTCCGTCATACTTTGTCTGATGTTGGTTTTGCGTACACACGGTCATACAAAGTTGTCGGAAAATCCGATCATTCTGAACGTGGTGACGTTTGTTGCCTACGACGGGACTACGTAGAGGCTAGTAGCCAATAGCTTTGGTCTTGTAATGTGATCTGAGCATGCGTAGCACTTTGTCCGGTCGGACAACCGTACACACGATCGGATTTGGTGTGATCGGACCGGGTTGTCGGCAAATCTATCCAGCAGGAGATAAGACTTTGTCCGTCGGACAATCCGACGTACACTGTCCGATGGTGCATACACACGGTCTGATTTTTCAACAACATTGTCCGATCGGACAGAATCCATGAAAAAGTCCGACCGTGTGTATGGGGCTTAAGATAGGGTTAAGGTCCACTTTGGAACATTCATATGCTTATGCTATGCATCATATGCATTATGATATATATATATATATATATTATTGTGCAAAAGTTTTAGACAGGTGTGAAAAAATGCTGTAAACTAAGAATGCTTTCAGAAATAGAAATCCTGCTGCAGAATAAATTTGGGGCCAATCACATGCCTCCCAATGGTATGGCATGATGGATAAGTGTCTGCCTGTATTTTTCAGCATTTAGGCTACCATTGATTCTGACCAAATCTCCAACTCCATAGGCAGAAATGCAGCCCCAAATGTGCAAGGAACCTTCACCATGCTTCATTATTGCCCGCAGACACTCATTATTATACCACTCTCGGTGAACAAACTGTCTCCTGCTACAGCCAGACCCAGTCTTTAAAATTTTGACTCATCAGTCCAGAGCACCTGCTGACATTTTTCTGCACCCTAATTCCTATGTTTTTGTGCATAGTTGAGTCACTTGGCCTTGTTTCCACATCGGAGGTATGGCTTTTCAGCCACAATTCTTCCATGAATACCATTTCTGGCCAGACTTCTCTGGACAGTAGATGGGTGTACCTGGGCCCCCCTGGTTTCTGGCAGTTCTGTGTTGATGACACTTCTGGACATCTTCCCATATCAAAGGGAAGTAAGCATTATGTGTCTTTCATCTGCTGCATTAAGTTTCCTGGGACAACCACTGAATCTACAGTACTCAACATTGCCCTCTTTGTGCTTCTTCAAAAGAGCTTAAACAACACATCTTGCAACCCCAGTCTGCTTTGAAATCTTTACAGCTGTTTATGTTTCAGTTAATAAATGTGTTTCAACCTACATATGAAATTGATGATCATTAGCAACTGCTTGGTATAGTAGGTTATTCATACACATGACTCTAAGGCCCCTTTCACACGGACGCAGTCAGTTTAGGCATGTCAAAAACGTATCAGTTCTTATCCGTTGTCTCATCCGTTTTCATCCGTCATCCGTTCCGTTAATGTCCGTTTTCATCAGTTTTTTGTCCGCTTACATCCGTAAATGCACACGTTTACGTCCGTTTTTTCATCCGTTTTTGTATACGTTTTGTTCCGTTTATATGTGTGCCTGTGCCTTTAAGAGGTTGAGTTCACAGATAAACACAAAACGGATCTTAACGGATCGGACGTTGACGGACAATGTCCGTCAACGTCAGTTAATATCCGTTTTGACGGATCTGGACGTAGCCTTGTACGTTTAAAAAAACGGATAAAAACGGAAGCGGAGGTTAACTGATGGTGACGGATGTTCATCCGTCTGCCCATAGGAATGCATTGTCGTCCGTCGACGGATGGAAGAAAAACGGATAGACGGTCCGTCCGTGTGAAAGGGGCCTAATCCTACAAAATCCCTGACTGTGTGCAAGTGTGCAAGTGTAAGAATTGATGCTGGTTTGAAGCCAAAGGGTAGTCACACCAAATATTGATTTAGATTTTTCTTATGTTTGCTCTCTTTGCATTTTGTAAATTGGTAAAAATAAACAAATAAAATATATATTTCTGGAAGCATTCTTACCTTACAGCATTTCTTCACAACTGCATACAACATTTGCACAGTACTGTGTGTGTGTGTGTGTATATATATATATATATATATATATATATATATATAGTATTTATTTATTTTTTAATAAACTGGTGTTTTGGCAATAATTTAAATAATTTAGATTTTTTAATAGGGTAACTAACTATGCAGTACATCTACCAATCATAAGACTGAACAAAATGGAAATCAGATGGGCTCATATGGACTACGCCATACTGCTCATAAAATATTTTTCTTAAATGCTCAATTAAATATGCTGGATTTATGTAGCGGTGTACCTCTTTCTCATACATATTCTCTTTGTGCATGTGTTTTGTGATGCAGAGAAGAAGATTAATCTAAATTCTGTGGACCTGGCTAAATTGAGGGTGGCAGAGTTAAAGAAGATACTGGACAGCTGGGGAGAGACATGCGTAGCCTGCATAGAGAAAACAGATTATGTTCAGCTTGTAAAAGAACTAGCTCCAAAATATACTGCACAAAATCAAAGGACAGATCTGTAAAATCATCTACTCTAATTAAAGATGGAGCTGCTGTATAACAGAGGAATGGAAAATGGAAGTGCTGTCCATAACAATCCTTTTAGCTATAAGATTTCATATTCTAACCTATACAAGAAATGACAGCTTAAATCTTGGTTGCTATGGGCAACCCAATTAAATTTTTTCCCCTTTTTAATATGTGAAGTTTAATTATACATTTAGTGAACTCCGGATACATCAATGTTAAAACATGTATAGTTAATGAAGGGTACCGGAAATAACACGCTGACTATTATATATGTGTTTAATATCATCAATATTGTTCTTTGAAATAATAATCGTCATCATCATCCCTGAATAGAAGTAAATCCATTTGAATGTGTGGGAACATGTGTGATCTCAGCAGAACTTATGCCATTGTAAGTTACTTAGGAAGCTTCCTAAGTACATATTAAATTACAATAATGAACATTATATGCCTATCAACGTGTTATTACAAAGAAATGAAGTTACTTTCCCTTAGTCATTAATTAGATTCAAACCTGCCCTAAAGATTTAATTAAGTTGGTGGCTGTTAAGGAATAATTTCACCATGACGGCATTAGTACCTACAGTCATATGAAATAGTAAGTACAACCAATGGAAATAGTTGACCTTTTGAACATATCTGAGCAGACAAACGTTAGATCTTGATTTAAATAGTGCTTATAGGTAAAAGTGATGTACTTGAAATGATAACAATGATAAAAATTGACATGGTGTATTCATTTTCATGATCTAAATTCATCAAAATGCAGATTTTTCATATAGAAAAGTAAGTGCACCCCTACAGTTACTATCACTTCGGATCCATGAAATTAGAATGTGGTGTTCCAGATTTGGTGTCATTGATTATAACCTCCTTAGAGGGTATGAATGGGAACCTGTCTTATTATAACCTTAGGCATCTAGTCTGGTGTTTATCTTATTTCAATTGGCATGCGAGGTGTCATCATGCCAAGATCAATAGAGCTCTCTAAACCCTTCAGAAAGAAAGTTGTAGATGCCTATGGGTCTGGCAAGAAGTTTAAAAAGTTTGTCAAATGACTTAAAATCGATCATTCCAGTGTAAGCAAGATAATCTACAGGTGGCATAGATTTCAAACACACTTTGGGCCCCTTAGTACCAATTGAGTATCGTTTGTTGCTGACCATGTCCATCCCTTTATGACTATAGTGTACCTATCTTCTGATGGCTACTTCCAGCAGGCTAATGCTCCATGTCACAAACCTCAAATCATCTCAAACTGGTTTCTTAAACATGACAATGAGTTCACTGTACTCCAATGGCCTCCACAGTCGCCAGATCTCAATCCAATAGAGCACCTTTGGAATGTGGTGGAATGGGAGATTTGCATCACAAATTGTCGACAAATCTGCAGCAAAATGTCAATTTGAACCAAAATCTTTGAGGAATGTTTCCAACACCTTGTTGAATCTATGCCATGAAGAATTAAGGCAGTTGTGACGGCAATAGGGGGTCAAACCTGGTACTAGCAAGGTGTACCTAATAAAGTGACCGGTGAGTGTATATGATGTACTAAATGCACACTACCTGCATTTGGGAGATTACAACTATATGTGCGCCCGCTCCTTTATGCTAATAGCGGAACGTGGCTGCGTACAGCCGCTTTCACCCATTTACCTATTCATGTGTATGGACGGCTGTACGCAGCACCAGGACATTCTGGGCACCAGAAATACGCAGTGTGTTTATGCTGCATGGGCAAATGCGCCAATGTGCATGTAACCTTTTCAGGGTTACTGATCTTTCAGTTTTAGTGCCGGTTCACACTACAGCGACTTGGGATCTGACTTGTCAGACCTCAAGTCGCCCCAAGTCGCTGGACATATGAAACTCCATTGAAGTGAATGAGAGCTGTCTTATGCCACGTACACCTGAGCGGATTTTCTGTCGGAAAAATCTTGGATAGTTTTTCCGACAGAATTCCACTCAAGCTTGGCTTGCATACACACGGTCACACAAAAGTTCGCTGAAATTTGAACCGTCAAGAACGCGGTGACGTACAACACTACGACGAGCCGGAAAAATTAAGTTCAATGCTTCCGAGCATGCGTCTAATTGTTTCCGAGCATGCGTAGGAATTCTGCGCATCGGAATGGCTACAGACGATCAGAACTTTTTCCGACCGAAAAATTGAGAACCTGCTCTCAGTCTTTTGCTGGCTGGAATTCCGCCAGCAAAAGTCCGTTGGAGCATACACACGGTCGCATTTTCCAACCAAAAGCTCTCATCGGACTTTTGCTGGCGGAATCTCCGATCGTGTGTACGCGGCATTAATGTACACTACTGAAGTCGCTCTGACTTCAGAAAAGGTTCCTGTACTACTCCAAGGCAACTTCTAGCCGACTTGTACCCATAGATTTCAATGGAAGTTGCCTCCAAGTCGGATCCTTATCTTAATTGATGTGATTTGGATCCGACATTACAGGAAGATAACCCAGTAATTCCCTGAAGTTGCCTCGAAGTTGCCTTGCAGTTGCCTGGCAAAGTCGTGTCGATTTTCAGGTCGCTGTAGTGTGAAACGGCACTTACTGATCAACGTCCGATTACTAAATCAAAACCAATTCTGTTTTATCTTACAGAATAAATACCTTGTAATATGGCATCTTTCATTTACTCAGAGAAACAAACATGTCAAAGCACATTAACGGATAATGACGATTCTTATTGAATCGCATACCATGTATTTATTTTCCGTGAGAACAGTGTATTACTATGATAATGTAAGCCCTGAGTATGATTCATGTCTAATTCTCATTTTCTGCTGTCTGCTAGGCATTTTCTGCTGAGGTTGTCCCATGAAGAAATTATACTGCATGCTTAAGCACAGTGTCTGGGACTTCATTCTATTAAAGAGCAACAGTCTGTACTTCAGTATTTTATGCCAACTGGGAAAAATGCACTGTAATGTGTAGTATTTCATGGGCGGACAGATCCAGTTAATGACCAGATTGACGCTAATGATTCTAAGCAAGTGAGCTGAAATGCTGTATTATCTTTGAAGACATTTTTCATGTTCTGTAATGTGTGCTGACTGGTTTCATTTAAAGGGAAAGTCGTTGTTATTTTTTTTTTTTAATGCTGATATAACATACATAATGACTATACAATCCAATTTGTAATTTATAGGTATTAAAAATAACCTCTCTTTACTATTCAGCAGCCCAACCACTCAAAACTCTAAAATATTGTTTCCTTGCAACTATGGCACCTGTAGGTGTTCTCTACACAAACACAAATGTCATTGTTGTCATCGTCACACAATAGGCTTGTTTTTTTTTCCCCAGCAGTTTTTGCAGTCATTGCAAAACATGTGATTATAGCAGATGACACTGACACCTAAAGTGGTTGTAAAGGCTGGACATTTTTACCTTAAAAGTGTTACTAAACCCAGAACCTGCATTCACTATATCTAATCTCCCACAGTACACAGAACATGGAAATGTAATTATTTTATTAAATATAAACTGCTAAATACCTTTTTTCATCAGCAGTATATAGCAGTCTTGTGACTTCTATCAGTGTCTGCTTAAAGCTTGTAGGGGCAGTTTTCATTCTCCTCTGTCTGTTCTATGAGGCTGCATGACCCCTGACCCTCTGTCTGGACAGTGCTGATTGGCCCTGTGCCGATAACATGCACTCTCCCAAGAAAAAAAGAAAAAACCTCTCTAGCAACACACACCAAACTGAGCATGTACAGAGTGCCTCCAAGGCTCTGTTCTATGAGCAGATAGATTGGGGACTGTGGAAGAAGGGGAGGATCATAGAAGACATGATCAACCAGTCTTTTTATACAATGCAGAGAATGAATTAACTCCAACAGTGAGTATACATACCTCCCAACATTTTGAGATGGGAATGAGGGACACCTATCAGCAAAAGTATGCAGGCATAGCACACACCCCATCGCCACTCCCCCTTAAAGGAGAATTGTACAAAAAAAAACACGATTAGTTAAACCCACAAGTGCATTTTTTTACCACCACTATTCCTTTATATTGGCTTTTGGAATTTACAAATGCAGCAATTTAGAAATAAGATGAAAGGTTTAGTGCTGGAAAACACTTTTTCTTTTCAATGATTTTTATTGAAATCAAATTTTGATCAATAACAAGGGTTCACATTGATACAAGTTTTATGTCAACGGTAGTCTCACAATAGAAGGTCTCAGATTAGCACGAAAGAAACATTATATAATTGTACTAAAACAAATATAAGCAAACTGATGGTTCATAATCATAAGGTGTACAACACACTCTTTCAAAAACTGTTCACTGTATACTAGGGATGAGCCGAACACCCCCCCGTTCGGCTCGCACCAGAACCCTAAAGTCCGTGCGAGCTTTAGAACCCTATTAGTTATAATGGATGCGAACGTTCGAAATTAAAAGTGCTAATTTTAAAGGCTAATATGCATGTTAATGTCATAAAAAGTGTTTGGGGACCTGGGTCCTGCCCCAGGGGACATGTATCAATGCAAAAATTTTTTTTAAAAACGGCCGTTTTTTCAGGAGCAGTGATTTTAATAATGCTTAAATTGAAACAATAAAAGTGTAATATTCCTTTAAATTTCGTACCTGGGGGGTGTCTATAGTAGGCCTGTAAAGGGGCGCATGTTTCCTGTGTTTAGAACTGTCTCTGCGCAAAGTGTCATTTTTGAAAGTAAAAAAGCTATTTAAAATCACTCGCGGCTAATGTTAATTCACGGCTCCCGTAACACAGAGAACAGTCATTCATTGAAACTCATTCATAAAAAAAAAGTCATTGATAAAAAATAAAAAAAAATGAAAAAAAAAAAGCGTAGGGGTCCCCCCAAATTCAATAACCAGGCCCTTCAGGTCTGGGATGGATATTAAGGGGAACCCCAGCCAAAAAAAAAAAAAAAAAAAAAATGGCGTAGGGTCCCCCTCAAAATCCATACCAGACCCTTGAGGTCTGGTATGGATTTTAAGGGGAACCCTAGCCAAAAAAAATGGCGTGGGGTCCCCCTCAAAATCCATACCAGACCCTTATCCGAGCACGCAACCTGGCAGGCCGCAGGAAAAGAGGGGGGGACGAGAGCGGCCCCCCCTCTCGCCTGAACCGTACCAGGCCACATGCCCTCAACATTGGGAGGATGCTTTGGGGGTCTAAGACCCCTAAAGCACCTTGTCCCCATGTTGATGAGGACAAGGGCCTCTTCCCCACAACCGTGCCCGGTGGTTGTGGGGGTCTGCGGGCGGGGGGCTTATCGGAATCTGGAAGCCCCCTTTAACAAGGGGACCCCCAGATCCCGCCCCCCCCCTGTGTGAAATGGTAAGGGGGTACAAAAGTACCCCTACCATTTCACCAAAAAAGTGGCAAAAATGGTAAAAATGACAGGAGACAGTCTTTGACAATTCCTTTATTAAAATCTTCTTTCTTCTTTCTTCATCCTTCGGATTCTTCATCTTCTCCTTCCTTCATCTTCTTCCATCTTCTTCTTCCATTTTCTTCTTCCTCCGATCCGCTTCTTCTTGCGCTGGTCTTCTCGTCCTTCTCGTCCGGCATCTTCTTCCGTCGGCGTCGGTGTCGGTGTCTTCTTGGGCCGCTCCGCGCAATGGGAGGCTCCCGCTGTGTGAGGCTCCGCTCCATCTGACAGGTCTTTTAAAACGGAGGGCACCTGGTGACCCCGCCCCCCTCTGACGTCATGGGGAAAGCCATCATGGAATTCCCCATGACGTCCCTGTGCGTCAGAGGGGGCGGGGTCACCAGGTGCCCTCCATTATAAAAGACCTGTCAGACGGAGCGGAGCCTCACACAGCGGGAGCCTCCCATTGCGCGGAGCGGCCCAAGAAGAGACAGAGACACCGACACCGACGCCGACGGAAGAAGATGCCGGACGAGAAGGACGAGAAGACCAGCGCAAGAAGAAGCGGATCGGAGGAAGAAGAAAATGGAAGAAGAAGATGGAAGAAGATGAAGGAAGGAGAAGATGAAGAAACCGAAGGATGAAGAAAGAAGAAAGAAGATTTTAATAAAGGAATTGTCAAAGACTGTCTCCTGTAATTTTTACCATTTTTGCCACTTTTTTGGTGAAATGGTAGGGGTACATTTGTACCCCCTTACCATTTCACACAGGGGGGGGGGGGGCGGGATCTGGGGGTCCCCTTGTTAAAGGGGGCTTCCAGATTCCGATAAGCCCCCCGCCCGCAGACCCCCACAACCACCGGGCACGGTTGTGGGGAAGAGGCCCTTGTCCTCATCAACATGGGGACAAGGTGCTTTAGGGGTCTTAGACCCCCAAAGCATCCTCCCAATGTTGAGGGCATGTGGCCTGGTACGGTTCAGGCGAGAGGGGGGGGCGCTCTCGTCCCCCCCTCTTTTCCTGCGGCCTGCCAGGTTGCGTGCTCGGATAAGGGTCTGGTATGGATTTTGAGGGGGACCCCACGCCATTTTTTTTGGCTAGGGTTCCCCTTAAAATCCATACCAGACCTCAAGGGTCTGGTATGGATTTTGAGGGGGACCCTACGCCATTTTTTTTTTTTTTTTTTTTGGCTGGGGTTCCCCTTAATATCCATCCCAGACCTGAAGGGCCTGGTTATTGAATTTGGGGGGACCCCTACGCTTTTTTTTTTGTTTTTTTTTAATGAATGACAGTTCTCTGTGTTACAGGAGCCATCAATTCATTAGCCGCGAGTGATTTTAAATAGCTTTTTTCCCTGCAAAAATGACACTTTTTTGCAGGGAAATTTCTAAGCACAGGAAACCTGCCCCCCTTCACAGGCCACCTATAGACACCCCCCAGATGTGATACTGCAATGCTGTTCTAACAGCATGCACACACATATCCCCAGAAATAAAGCACATATTGTTGTCAGCAGTCAGCAGCACACTGACACGCTGACACTGTCTGAAACATAATATGCGAGGCCGCCGGCGCGGCGGCCTCTTATACCGTGGGGCGTGTACTAAAGCCCCTGAGCTATAATTGGCTACAGGCATCCTGCCTGTAGCCAATTATGGCTCTCCTCGCTGCCGGCGCTGTGATTGGCCAAGCATGCGGGGTCACAGTGCATGCTTGGCCAATCATCAGCCAGCATTGCACTGCGCGGGCCGCAATGCATTGCGGGGCCGCTCGCATCACACGAATTTGATGCGAGCGGCCCCAATAGTTCTGGGCTCGCCGAGCGAGCGAACACCCGGTGCTCGATTCGAACATGGGTTCGAATCGAACACCAGGCTCATCCTTACTGTATACCTAGCGCTAGTATTAATAATCTCTATAACAGGTCAAGGCCATCCTGGTGTAACCCAGGAAAACCTTGAGAAAAAAATAAAAATAAAAGGGGGGAAAAATAAAAGGGAAGGGGGAAAGATGAGACAGTGAAATTCCCTAGTGACAGGATGGCAGAAGCGGCACAACGTGATATATGAGGACCATCTGGGAGAAGCTGCCACATTGGAGGATTCGTTGCTGCTGGAGATTCGTTGCTGCTGGACATCCATCGGGACGCTGGTAATCCCCAACAGCACCAAGGCTGTTCGTCCAAAGCTTAGTTCGACCCCCCTGAATAAGGGCGGTCACTGGCTTTCTGGTAAGCCTCCCCCCCCCTCCTTTTGTTCATCTTTGACCTCTGTGGTGATGGGCTACACTGCTATCAACATATGCACCTTGGATTAATTTCACAGAAGTTTATGAATTTATTTGTTTCACTTCACTTGAATTTTTGGACTTTATGAACTTTGAGTTTACACATGAACTTTGTTTGAGTACTCATTATTTTCACTAATTATTTTGGGTTATTTTTTATCAACTGGTAATTTACAGTTTTTCACCATCCAGCGCTGCACTTTCTGTTTATATGTATTCATTTTGTGCCCTATACCTGGGTTATTAGTGTTCAGCTGCAGGACTCACCTTCACGGTTTTTTGATTCATTTTTTTCATCAACATATTTTGTCACTAATTATCTTTATAAGATTTTTTTCACCTAGCGCAATTTCTTTCTTTATACCTATAGAGGGACTGTCGTGTGGTGGAATCAAATTTCACAGCTTGGAGTTATAACAGAGCCTTGGTATTAAGTGTACGCTGGATTGAATATTCTGTAGAGCCCACTATCATGCATGTGGGAACCCAGCTATGGGGACAAAATGAAAGTTTATATGAAGGGATGAAAGAAAAGAAGAGGAGAAAAAGAAGAGGGAGGAGAAAGAGAGAGGAAGAAGGAAGAGGAGAAAACACTTTTTGATAGATAAAAAGTGCATTTTTTATACATCTTTAGAGATCAGACCAAAATGAGGGACAAATGAGGAGGAATGAGGGACAGAGGGACATTACTCCAAATCAGGGACAGTTGGGAGCTATGAGTATAACAAGCATGCTTTACTGCATATACAGACTGATTTTACTGCTGTGGGTTTAGTAGCATTCCCTGCATTAAGGTAAAACATTTTTCCGTATGTGTATTGTCCCTTCACCCCCTTATACTTAACTGAGCCCAATCTCAATCCAGTGCTGTGCCCATCTTCAGCGGCTCTCTTCTCTTCTCCCTGCTCTTACAGCCATTGGCTCCTGCTGCTGTCAGTCAAATCCTGTGACGAGGCAGCAGGGGCGGGACCGAGCCACACTGTCTGTGTCTATGGATGCAGGCAGCACAGCACAGAAGCAAGCCTACAGGTGTGCCACAATAAGAAGTGGCTTTCTATGGTGGCACACCAAGAAGAGGAGAAGCCAGGAGCACTGGCGGGGGACTCAAGAAGAGAAGGGTCGGGGCTGCTCTGTGCAATACCATTGCACAGAGCAGGTAATTATAACATATGTAAAGTAAATACTAAAGCGCTGATAGGATATTAGAATATTAAAATTTAGAAAACCAATTAAAATAGATAAGATGACCAAATGATATGCTGCACCATTGAAGTGTGTCCTACACATAAAAGAATATGAAAATAAATACTAAGAGAGTATAAATAGTGCGCAGTATCAACCTTAATCTATTTAAATCAATAGGTGATGTTAAAAGAATAAATATGACAAGTGTCGTGATAAAATCTGATACAATATATAAGTGCTTGCGTGACAATCCCAAGTGCAGAATAATAAATGCTTCACGTTACAATGATGTTGTAACCAATTTATAAATGAATAAATAAATACACAATGTATTTCAAAATAAATAAATAAATAAAGTGCTTCAAAGTGTGAGTAAAAACAAGTAATCCTTAATGTGCTGTAATGTTTCAAAAGAAATATCCAGTGTATGCTAATGATGCATATGGGGATATGTAAATCACAAAAACCAATACAGGATTGACCTGATATAGTGGCCGATTAATTAATATGTTGATCCCTTAATTAATACCAATCCATTAATAGCAATGAGTAATTAATTAAATATGCGCGACTCTAATTTGTGAATGGGGAACGCGATGTGTTGTGGGACATAGTTCCCATAACACACCACGCCCTATTCACCAGAAGACGGAAGAAGAGAACATCACCGCGGCGCTGGAGGAGGCAGATTAGGACGATCTGCCTAGCAACAGCCATTTCTGGTAAGTTAAAATGGTTAAAATTTTAAATGGTTACTAACATTTTATTAAGTTTTTTTTTCAGGGTGTCCCACCACTTTAAACAAAATTCACTGATGACTCTTCAAATACACCAATGGTAAAAAATCCGGGAGACATTTAAAAGTATAAGGAGTGAATAAAAAAGGACTTCCCTTAATGCTGGAATGTGGGGATTTTAAGTCTTCTTTATAATTCCTCCTGGTGTCTTGCTCCGGTGTGACATGAAAAAAAAAAAGACACAAAAAAAACAAACACCATTGCGCAGCGCTTTCTTTCAGAACAACATGTTTGTTGTTTTGAAAGAAAAAAAAATAATGACTTTACAAGCTCTTTAAAGTGACACTAAACAATATTATTATTCCCCAAAAATAATCCATACACCTCCACTGCTTATTGGCCCTGTAATCTTTTTTTCATGAAATAATTTCTTATGCCCCATACACACGGTCGGATATTCAGATGGAAAAATCAGATCGGATTATGGTGTCGGAAAATCCGACCGAAATTATGACGGAAAAAATTTGAGAGCAGGATCTCAAATTTTCCGACAACAAAATCCGATCTGACTTTTTCCGATCGTGTGTAGGGAATTCCGACGGACAAAGTGCCACGCATGCTCAGATCAAATTACGAGACCAAAGCTATTGGCTACTAGCCTCTACGTAGTTCCGTAGCACGCAACGAACATCACCACGTTCAGAATGATCGGATTTTGCGACAATTTTGTCCGACCGTGTGTATGCAACACCAGTTTCGGACAAAATCCATCGGAAAAAATCTGACCGATTTTGTGGTTGGAATCTCCGACCGTGTGTAGGGGGCTTACTGTGTTTTTCTGCTTCCTTGTAGTGTTCTTCATGAGCTCCCAAACCTCTTCTTTTCCTCTTTTCATCATCTTCTTTTGGCAGCCATGGGGACCTTTTAAACTGAGGAGTTTTTCAAGCGCTTTTGTGTAAAAAAAAGCGCATTAAAAGCTCAAGAAAAATGCTTCCCTTTCAAATTATTAAATGTTTTCATACTGGGGTGGTGCGCTTTCGTTGCATCTTTAGAGCATGTTTGGGGAGCTAAAAACCGCATCAAAAACACTCCTAGCCTTTGAAACTGACTCAAAAGTGCCTCAAAAACGCTCCCACTATCATTTTTGGTGCAGTTTTTGAGTCACTTGTCCTTTAAAAACCTCACCAAAAGTGCTGCAAAAGCGCTCCATTAACGCACAGGCATTTTACTGGCAGTTTTGAAGTGAACCAGTATAAAAGTGCTCTTAAAGCAGAAGTAAACTTTACAAAAAATAAATCTTCCTCTTGCAAGCATTCACCGCGTACTAGCACTATGGGAGACAAACCTTAAAACGAGGCCCTCCAGCGGTACACTGTCACCAATGACAGGGCTTCCTTCTTCACCCGTTCTTCCTTCCATGTTCGTGGATTCCGGTCATTTGAACGAGCGGTGAAGACGACACTCCCACGCATGTACCCTAGAGTCACAGCTGCTCCATAGAGCTCATTTGCCCCTCAATGTCCACAGCAAAACAAACTTTCCCTTCCAGGTAGTTTCTTTTGCTGCGTGTACTGACCAAATAAGCTTGTATTTTAAAAAGTCACAACATAAAATGTATTGTAGGCCCCATGTACCCGGGACGTTTTTACAACCTCTCCTGAACGATTTAACTTGACAGATAGTAACCCATGTTTAAAACGTCAGTTTTGCCGTGTTTTCATGCTGCGTTTAGCTGCGTTTTGCCGCGTTTGCGTTTAGAAGCGGTTCAATAAAATATATATTTTTTTTAAATGTCCAAAAAACGAAAAACGCCTATAAACGAAACGCGGCTAAATGGGGGTTACCGCGTTTAGCCGTGTTTGGCATCTGAAACAATCTAAAAATTGCAATAAACGAGACTGTGTACATGGTCACATAGGATAACATCAAATGAGTTCAGGGGCAGTTGAAAAAAAGCATCCAACTGCCTCTGATCGTACATTTAGCAGCGTCCCGTGTACATGGGGCCTTAGAGTCAGCAGTAAATTGTTAGCAGAGAAAATTTTTGACGCTTGCTCACAGCTCACAGCAGCTAAGTTATGGTGGTTTTAGTTTAGAAATAAAGAAAAATAAAGGTGTTCATGGACAGTAGGATATGAAAAAAAAAGAAAAGGCAATGGTTTACAATTTACAGTGGCCACTATTGTGATAGCAGACTTGTATTTATTATAAGGGATTTAGGGGTCAGTAATGATAAAGAAAACAGGTTAAATAAAAGCCAAGTCAGTAGGTACATTTTTTTTCCATGTCCGACCATTGGAGACAGTCAGTAGGTTGAGTAAACTCAACACTAGAACTGGGGTAAAGGAACTGTTGGGGAAGGGGGGGGGGGTAAAAATCACAAGACTCTATGGACTTCCAAAGAATAATTTATTTCTTTGATAAACTAAGCAGTCTAGTAAAATCTCTAGATAACACATGTATACCTGTTGCAAATAAACTTAAGTGTGGATTGGTGATCCACTGGCAAATTAAATTTTCTCCCTTTATTCACCTTGAACAAAGGATAGAACGGTAATATGCCAATGTGGTGCCACATCCAGTATCACCAGAAAAGAGAGAAATCCCCTATGGTGGACTTTAAAGGCACACTAAATTTATAGAAAAGAAAAAAATATTGAAATTATTATAGTACAAAAATGAATTTATTCATAATTACACATTATAGTTAAAATATGGAATGCATAAACAATTCATAGCATTGTCACCATATTTTGACAAGACATATATGAGGTCCTCTTGCACCCATTCACCTTGAACCAAACTGTTACCCATCGGGCTGCAGATATATAAAAGAAAATGGGCTATAAGGTTCTGTATTAGTCATATGTATGGCCCAGATGTGCGGCATAGAGAAGCCTATGCTACCCACACCTAACAACTGTATGTCTATTTTCTCCATCAGATCATCCCGCAGTTATTACCTTTTGTTTCACTTGACCCTCCCTTCTAGATTGTAAGCTCTAACGAGCAGGACCCTCTGATTCCTCCTGAATTGAATTGTATTGTAACTGTACTGTCTGCCCCCCATGTTGTAAAGCGCTGCCCAAACTGTTGGCACTATATAAATCCAGGGCTGTCTAAATGAGTGGGCATACCTGGGGGGGGGGCTGTACTTTCCCCAAAACAGCTGGTCCTTGAGCACACGCTGCCCGGAAATTGGGGGCCCCATGATGGCACTGAGAGTGATGGATACACAGGGGAGGCAGGCTGGCAGCAGTGCGAGGTGCTGTGCAGAACGATGCCTATTATTTCACAGCCGGAAGGGAGGGGCAGGGCCAGAGCGCCAGTGATGCTCCGACCCCGCTCCATGCAGCTTGAATGCTCGGGACTCGAAGGCTGCAGGGTTAGGAGCTGGAGTGGGAGATGCTGAGTCGGCAGCACTGAGAGCCCACCTGTGGAAGTAGCATTGTGGATGGTGTCATGGTGAGCCCAGCTGTCCAGCACTGTTTGCACCGAAGAGCTTGGAGAATGTCCAGAGGGATGCTCCCTCCTCCGCCCCTCCTTCTGCCTGCTTGATTGGTATAGGTGTGTCCAGTACTGGAGGTGGGCCAAAAGTTTACATGCACTGTATCTCCACTGGAAAAGGGGGTACTACATGGATGGAATAATGGTGCTGGGGGATATCAAGGGTGTATGGGGGAAAACAATGCTGAGGGGGATCTGGGGTGTATAGGGGGTAGCAATGCTTGGGGTAGTTTGGGTGGCTATAGTGCTAGAGGTATCAGGAATGTAGAGAGGCCACAGTGAAGGGGGTATCAGGGATGTAGTGGGGTCACAATACAAGGGGTATCTTATGGTATATGGTAACAGTGCTGGGGGGGAATATCTGGGGTGTAGAGGGGTCGGAGTGCTGGGGGAGGATATCTGGGGTGTAGAGGGGTCAGAGTTCTGGGGGGATATCTGGGGTGTAGAGGGGGTCACAGTGTTGGTGGGATATCTGGGGTGTAGAGTGGTCAGAGTGCTGGGGGATATCTGGGGTGTAGAGAGGTCAGAGTGCAAGGGGGATATCTGGGGTGTAGAGGGGTCAGAGTGCTGGGGAGATATCTGGGGTGTAGAGGGGTCGGAGTGCTGGGGGGGATATCTGGGGTGTAGAGAGGTCAGAGTGCAAGGGGGATATCTGGGGTGTAGAGGAGTCAGAGTGCTGGGGAGATATCTGGGGTGTAGAGGGGTCAGAGTGCTGGGGGGGATATCTGGGGTGTAGAGAGGTCAGAGTGCTGGGGGGATATCTGGGGTGTAGAGAGGTCAGAGTGCTGGGGGATATCTGGAATGTAGAGGGGTCAGAGTGCTGGGGGGATATCTGGGGTGTAGAGAGGTCAGAGTGCAAGGGGGATATCTGGGGTGTAGAGAGGTCAGAGTGCTGGGGGGATATCTGGAATGTAGAGGGGTCAGAGTGCTGGGGGGATATCTGGAATGTAGAGGGGTCAGAGTGCTGGGGGGATATCTGGGGTGTAGAGAGGTCAAAGTGCTGGGGGATATTTGGGGTGTAGAGAGGTCAGAGTGCTGGGGGGATATCTGGAATGTAGAGAGGTCAGAGTGCTGGGGGGATATCTGGAATGTAGAGGGGTCAGAGTGCTGGGGGGATATCTGGGGTGTAGAGGGGTCAGAGTGTTGGGGGGATATCTGGAATGTAGAGGGGTCAGAGTGCTGGGGGGATATCTGGAATGTAGAGAGGTCAGAGTGCTGGGGGGATATTTAGGGTGTAGAGGGGTCAGAGTGCTGGGGGGATATCTGAAATGTAGAGGGGTCAGAATGCTGGGGAAATATCTGGAATGCAGAGGGGTCAGAGTGCTGGGGGGATATCTGGGGTGTAGAGAGGTCAGAGTGCTGGGGGGATATCTGGAATGTAGAGAGGTCAGGGTGCTGGGGGATATCTGGAATGTAGAGAGGTTAGAGTGCTGGGGGGATAGCTGAAATGTAGAGGGGTCAGAATGCTGGGGAAATATCTGGAATGCAGAGGGGTCAGAGTGCTGGGGGGATATCTGGGGTGTAGAGAGGTCAGAGTGCTGGGGGGATATTTGGGGTGTAGAGAGGTCAGAGTGCTGGGGGGATACCTGGAATGTAGAGAGGTCGGAGTGCTGGGGGAATATCTGGAATGTAGAGGGGTCAGAGTGCTGGGGGGATATCTGAAATGTAGAGGGGTCAGAATGCTGGGGAAATATCTGGAATGCAGAGGGGTCAGAGTGCTGGGGGGATATCTGGAATGTAGAGGGGTCAGAGTGCTGGGGGGATATCTGGAATGCAGAGGGGTCAGAGTGCTGGGGGGATATCTGGAATACAGAGGGGTCAGAGTGCTGGGGGGATATCTGGAATGTAGAGGGGTCAGAGTGCTGGGGGGATATCTGGAATGCAGAGGGGTCAGAATGCTGGGGAAATATCTGGAATGCAGAGGGGTCAGAGTGCTGGGGGGATATCTGGAATGTAGAGGGGTCAGAGTGCTGGGGGATATCTGGAATGTAGAGAGGTCAGAGTGCTGGGGGGATATCTGGAATGTAGAGGGATCAGAGTGCTGGGGGGATATCTGGAATGTAGAGGGGTCAGAGTGCTGGGGGGATATCTGGAATGCAGAGGGGTCAGAATGCTGGGGAAATATCTGGAATGCAGAGGGGTCAGAGTGCTGGGGAGGCATCAATCTAGCAGATATATTATATGCACAGGACAGCTTTGTTACTTTATGTATGTAGTATTTTCCAACTGTTTCTTTGCTGTACAGAATGATTGTTCATGTAGTTAAAAGCGGAGCTCCACCCAAAAGGAGAATCTCCACTTGTCTGCCTCCTACTTGATGTCTGTTTACCTGCGCTGTCTCCATTGTAAGGGGCCTAGAGCATTACTTTGCCCAGGGGCCCATGATGCTATTAAGATGGCCTGTATAAATCCTGTATAATAATAATAATAATAAAGTCACTTGGTGCAGAGCCAGATGCAAAGACAGACAAGTTGACAAACAAGAGACTCTGTACCATCTTTTAACAATTTACAAATGAGATTTATTTTATAACCACGCAAATGTAGTTCATATAGAAGTAATTTAAATTGTAAAAAACATACACGACAATCCTATAGCAATGCTTTATACATTGTATAAATAGTATGTATTATTGAGATAGTGGAACAGTGTGACCTTCCTTTTGTGATAAATCAGCATGAAGGAAGGCCTGGGAAGTGAACTGCTTCAGAATGGCCAGACAGCACAGGATATCTGATGATGCTCTATTTATTATTGGCTTGGGACCAACAGACATTATAAAAACACAATAGATTTCCTTCATTTATATGCTGATAAAATCTTAAAGGTTAATGATTTGTTGGAAAACTGAATCAAAATACCTAAATAAATCTCTCATTGGTAAACTCAACTAGGCAACCTGCATTGTTTAATGGAACCATTTTTATTTTGGACAAATCCCAGAATTAATATAACTTTATGATGTTATTTTTCACGTATGGAATATACACTATATACTACAATATGAGAGATTGCAAAAATGTCATAGAATATACTATATATATATATATATATATATATACATACACACTATATTACCAAAAGTATTAGGACATCTGCTTTACACGTACATAAATTTTAATGGCATCCCAGTCTTCGTTCATAGAGTTCAATATTGAGTTGGCCCATCCTTTGCAGCTATAACAGATTCAACTCTTCTGGGGAGGCTGTCCACAAGATTTAGGAGTGTGTCTATGGGAATGTTTGACCATTCTTCCCGAAGCGCATTTGTGAGGTCAGGCACTGATGTGGACGAGAAGCAGAAGGCGACAGCGACGACGACAGAAGCCCGGGCCACCGCTAGTAAAAGAGCTGGAAGAAGAAAGCGGAGGCCTGGCAAGAAGAACAGAAGAGCGGGACAAGACCCCCGAAGTCGGAACAAGACCCCCAGACGAAAGTAGAAAGCCGGGCTCCTCCGCTAGTAATAGAGCTAGCAGAAGATAGCGGAGGATTCCGGCGAGAAGACCCCCCAAGACGGAAGAAGACCCCCGGAGCTGTGCAATAAAGTATTTTAAAAAATTGTGTTGTTTTTTTATTTACACTTTTTTCCCTTAGGTGAATGGGTAGGGGTACATCGTACCCCATACTCATTCACATAGGGTGGGGGGCCAAGATCTGGGGGCCCCCTTATTAAAGGGGGGTCCCGGATTCCGATAAGCCCCCCGCCCTCAGACCCCGACAACCAAAGGCCAGGGTTGTCGGGAAGAGGCCCTTGTCCTCATCAACATGGGCACCCCCCATGTTGAGGGCACGCGGCCTGGTACGGCTCAGGACCGGCCGGGCTGCGTGCTCGGATAAGGGTCTGATATGGATTTGGGGGGAACCCCCACGCCGTTTTTTCGGCGTAGGGTTTCCCCTTTAAATCCATACCAGGTGACGGGGCTAGCGAGGTGTCAATCTCGCCGAGCGGCGTGGCGGCATAGACTTCCTTTGCTAGTCCCATCTACCTGGAGTCACGTTTAAAATGAACGTTCATTTCAAAAGTCCCGCGGACTAGCACACAGATGGCGGGATTGTCCGCCGGACTCCCGAGTCCGGTGGACAATTTTAAGTCAAAACTAAGTCCGCCGGACTTTTGGGAACAAAAAGTTCGCCGGTGCCCCACAAGCGGTCAGATTGTCCGGCGGACTCTAGTCCGGCGGACAATCCCGCCGGAAAGTCCGATCGTGTGTACAGTCTTCCCAGAAGAGTTGAAGCTGTTATAGCTGCAAAGGGTGGGCCAACTCAATATATGAATGAAGACTGGGATGCCATTAAAATTCATGTTCGTGTAAAGCAGTGTCCCAATACTTTTACAATATAGTGTATGTAATGCTTGACAGTGTAAATATTTTCACTGAAAATCTTTTCACTGATGCAGGCTAATTAACCTGCACAAATTACTACATTCTAATTGCTAAAAAGACAAAGCTTGATACCTGAAATCTTATTTGTTGACAGTGAATTTTCCAACAATCTCACAATGCTGTTGGCTATACATGTCTAGACCACATGGGAACTCACTTTTCTATATTCTACATGTAGTGGCACCCCTGTAGGGGCTGCTGAGTGTAGTATTCTGTCTTTTACCCTTTCCAGCCAGGTACACACTTTTCAAGTATCCAGAGACATGAAAGCAGTACTTGTTTTTTTATGTTTCATTGAGGGAAATTTAACTTGGATGGAGGATGGGAAACTTATGAGATGCCCAAGTAATCAACAGTCAAGTTGGGACTACTATATACACCACAGTATATACCAGTAATGGCGAACCTTGGCACCCCAGATGTTTTGGAACTACATTTCCCATGATGCTCAAGTACACTGCAGAGTGGAGGAGAATCATGGGAAATGTAGTTCCAAAACATCTGGGGTGCCAAGGTTCACCATCACTGGTATATACAATCTCCTCTTCTCCTCATGCACTTCCTTGCTTGCAGATTATCACTTCATTAGCATTTCCTGGACTAGCTAGCACTGCAAACACTGACACTGACTCAGCCAGGCCTAAAGCAGATGCCCTTTACAGGCAGGGACACTGGGCCCCTATGGTGTAGAAAAATAGAAAGTTCCAGTGCTAGCTGTCCCTGTGGCTACTGCTCCCAGTACCACTTCTTCAAGCACTGCCAGCCATCCTGGCTGCAGCTGCCCCTTTCCACTGCCCGTGCTACCACCATCATCCAGACTGGCTCTGCACCTATCCCAGGCTGCTGCATCTCAGTCCTCTCAGGCGTGCCTACCAGTCCTCCCGATGATGTGAACACTCACCAGCCCTCTTGGCTGCCTCTGTGGAACTCCTGGAAACTTGTCCGGCAGTGTTCTCCCGCTGTCCTCTCTTGCTCCTCCTATGCCTCCTGGCCAGGACACCTCTGTGGGTTGTAAGAGGGTCCCCTTCGCACCCGAGCCCAGGCCCAAGGTCACCTCCCCCAGACTAGGGAGCTCCCTCAAAGGCCCAGACAGCCTGACACTCCATCTCAATCTTCCGCTCGATCCGCTCCTCCCCAGCTAGGCTGACTCTGGGTATTTAAGGAGGCCTGCCCCCTGCCAATCCAAATTGGGGATTGGTCAGGGCTCCTCAGAATACCCCAGTTGGCTCCACCTCCCCTACCACCTCTTTGCAGAAAGCACCAGAAAATTCTGGAAAGAAGTGGGAGGTTCTTGTGACACCACCTGTGAGTTACCCAGCTCTATTCTAGGTTACTCCCAACCCAGATTACAAAAATACACCTAGCAGCCAAGCCTGGAAAATTACCTGTTCTCAAAAAAAAAAAACACACTACTCTTCTAGCACACTAGAGGGTGCTACATACAGCTAAATTATTTTGACATCTCTTTTCTAGTCTCTATTGGCATGACCTATTGCTGGTCCCCTGATTAAATGGACCTGGGTCAGACTAAATCTTCAGCTACAGATGAGCGCCTTGTGCAAATTTTTTTTTAAATGGCAAATGTAACTTATGACTACATAAACTTTACAGTGGTGAGCAAAATGAAATTTCACTCAGGCAGGATAGCAAATATTTGCAAAATCTTATCAAAATACCAGGCAAGCCAAACAAATAATTTTAACAGGAAACTGTAATGGTTCGAGGTAAGCTGTACAGTATGTTAGTACGTTATTTTATAGCGTTAATACTTTTTTAAACTGTTGTCTTTCATTTTAGTTCTTTGCCCTCCACTTGACTTTTTCTGGGGGCAAACAAGACCCATTGTCATAGCTTTGGGCAGGAGACAGGTATGCTTTATGAAGACATCAGGGGTCGTTTCCGGCTTCATCCATCAAAGGAGAATGGGTGTTCCACCATATCCTCTGTGGGAAGCGATCCTGTCAGCTCGCCACGGCTCTGGGGCCCCCCGGAAGAACAGGAGAGCCTATAAACCACCGTGGGCAATGGCAGGGGGGAGGGCCTTCCAGCGCTGTAAAAGTGATAATTTTCACATGACAGCCAACCACTAGCTGAAAAAGCTGTGTCAGTGGTATTAACTACTTCCCATCAGGATGTTTATATATGTAAATGGGAATTATATAAAAAATAATAATAATACACAATGCAACAATATTTTTTTGGAATGTGTGGAATGTGGGAAATTAATTATTATAAATTAATAGTGAATAATAAATAAAAGATTATCAATCTTCAATTTATTAGGTTTGTCATAACAGTATAACAAGTATAAATCAACACAATACAGGGGGTCCCCGAGTTACGAACTCGTTAGGGACTGCCCGCCTGTTCTTATGTCGGAATTGTACGTAAGTCGGCCGCGCATGCGCAGACTGACAATTACGGACAATTGCAGACATTTCCGGACATTTCCGATGTTCCGTCTAATGCCGTTCTGCGCATGCGCGGCAAATTACGGACATTTCCGAAGTTTTCCGGCATTTTCCGAGGCTCTGAATGGCCGCGCATGCGCAGAACGGCCGGAGGACAGCGGAAAATGGCAGAGGGTCCCCGCAGCGCCCGGTTCGTAAGCAGGGGATGTTCGTAGGTCGGGCGTTCATAAGTCGGGGACCCCCTGTACTGTGTAGAAATATATAATGTGTGCTTAATACCCAGGGAATACCACTCCTATGACATGGGATTGAACTGAAAAATCTAAATTAAAGTGATAGTAAAATCTTCTTTTTGACTTGTACCTACTGGTAAGCCTATAATAATGCTTGCCCGTAGGTACAGTGAATATCTCCTAAACTTGCACTGTTTAGGAGATATTTACACTGCATGCAGCCAGTGACACCACTGGCACATGCGCTTTGAAGGGACGGCATACCCATGCCATCCCTTCAGTGCTCCGTGCTGCGGTTGCGGCTAGGCCAATCAGATGGAACCTGGAAGGAAGACGGGGTGAAGAAGTCTTGCCAGCAGTAACAGTTCGCCATTGTAGGGCTTTGTTTCTAAAGTAAGTATTTCATAATGTGCTAGTATGTGATGCGATACTGGCACATTATGCCATGGTCTTGATTTTTTTTTTTCTTTTTAAAAAGGTGCGGTTTACTACCGCTTTAAATAAAAATTTCTTGCACCTTGTCCACTCTCCCACTAGCCATGATTGCATAGAGATGCACAAAGACCAATTGATGACATCACTAGGTTTAAAATAAGATATATAATGAAAACAATGTCTTTATTTATGTCTTTAGTATTGTTGAGGAGGAGGAGGGAGGAACCAGAGAAAGCAAAATATAAGCAAATTAAACTTCAGCTTTAAGACATTTATTTTAGCCTTAAAAATAATGAATGAATTTCTGTATAGAGGACTATGAAGTACATTGTCTGATTCAGTGAAATTTCATATCACTTCAAAATACCAATGCTTTTACTGAAGCACAGAGCTCTATGCACTATGCAACCCGATGCATGCCCTGCAGTTAAGGGGTTAATTATTAAAGACCATGACAGATCTTAAATGTGCAATCTTGATCTTCATTACCAACATCATTTTAAATATATTTTTCTTCATAAATATTTGAAGGAAGAAACAGGAGAAGGTTATTCTTTTGTTATGATGTCACTGATACATGCTTGGATACTAGTATGGCTTGAACGATCAGGCTACAGTGCCTATTCCTACTGGAGCAAGGTAACTCCATATGCAACGCAGTCATGTTTTTCCTGACCTACAATTGTAATTTTAGATAGCGGCGAAACTGTTTTGCTGGATGCTTTACTAGCTGCTAAAAGCTTGGAGCACGATGAAAGGAATGTTCAGTATATTTCTCTTTGGTTACCTCACTGGTTGTACTGTTTAAAGTCTTTTGGTTGGCACAAATGAATGAAGAATAACAAAGAAACTTTATGTCTCAGGATCCCGGGGGATTATAGAAAGTCACTAGATCTGGATGAGGATATCATTACTTCATGTTCTTTTTTTTCAAAGTTCTTCCTTGACTTTGGGATTGGGATTTTTGGATGTAAGCAAAAAAAAAAAAGTTTGTTTGAAGCAGAGGATGCAATGGTGACACCTGTTACTCCCATCAGTTTTCCAGTGTGCTGCAAAACATCCAGAGGACTTTAGGTGAAGATAAGGGATCCTGCGAAGAAAATGCATGCTTTTCCATGTTCGGGGCTTCTTACCTGCTTTGGGCATGAAAGGGAGACTGTGGCGTTTGAGCAAACTGGCGCCAACACGCTTGATGTACAAAAGTCAGATGCTTCTTCTGTTGTTCTCAAGCAGCCATGTGGACCTGTATCATGTGGGCACAACACAAAGGCAGATCCTATCCCAGAAGGGGACGTTATCCGTTGTTGTTTTTCAGAAAGAAACGGCGTAAAAAATGGCAGCATTAGAGCGCCATCGTGCAGCCACTCCAAATTGTCAGATAGTAATGCTACCTTAGGATCTAAACCGGAAACTGACTTTGTCTCCATCCACACTCACATTCCTAGGCCTACAATAATCACTGTGCCAACGGTAAGTGTTCTTGTGTGGCAAAGCCTGATATTTAAATCAATGGGGTTCTGACAACTGAGAAAATTACTAAATTGATCACTATATAGGTGACTGGGTTATGGTGAAAGTTTATGCTGGTGCAAGAGATATTGCAAATATTGCACTGCAAGCTAATGCACCACAAGACATGCAATGCTATAGCTGATATCTTTAGGCTGGGTTCACATCTATGCAAATTTTTCAGCATCCAATTTGCATAGCAGTAAAATGTGACTGGCTCTCTATGGAGCCGGTTCACATATCTCTGCCGTAGGTCCGGTGTGTTTTGCACGAAAAAAGGGGGCCTTTTTTGGTCTGTTTCAGGTCTGAATTCAGCCCAAAATTCAGGCTAAAATCGGATCCAAAATGGTAAACCACCACGCACCGCACCCCTGCTGTGTGACGGATGTGGCAATCGTGTGAACCCAGCCTTAAAGAAAACTTTTTTGGAAACAGCAAACAGGATAGGAGGTTTAAGGTCCCATCCATTCCATTGACATGTGTTAATGCGTGTTGCATTAAGCCAGCCAATTTATGTTTCTGAACTACCTAATCATCCAATGCCTGTACCAATTATGGCAATTCACCACAACGCACATTAGTTCATTGCCACACGATGCACTACAATGCAATTCATGTTTGCAAGGTGTGCTGGGTGCCATTCAGTATAAATGGCTCCTCAATGCACCAATGCATGTAGTTACTGTATGTAAATACTGCAACAGAAGTCCTCCCTTGGGTTAAATATGTTGAATGCTCGTTTCTGTCTAGGGGACGGAAAAGTACTTTTTCTTATCTGAACCCCCCCCCCCTCCCCACTTCGCTGGCAGACAGCACTCCCCTTTGCTTCAGCAGCGGACTGTTCCTCTGTGTATTCATGTCCAATGTGGAACTATGGACCCTCCATAGGTGATGATGTATGAGGGCCTTCTAGCAGTGTGGAGGGGCCTGTGGAAGTAAAACTGAGTTACCTGGTCTCCGTAAACATAAATGTGTCATTAACCCTTGCAGTGAAGGAGCAGCCCCATGGCAGAGGAGGACTTTAAACGTAATTTGTACTGTAACTACAAGTGAAAGCACAATCTTTGTTCTTCTCTTTGGGTGGGTCATGGTTTGTACCTCAGAAACGGCCTTCCCATCTGTATTGGAGATAACCGGTTGAGCTCCTTTTTTTGTTTATTTTATCTTGGATGCTAAGGGGCAAACTGGGTTTCCCTAGGATTGGTGTGTCATTAGGGTGGTGTTTACATCTTTTATCAGTAGCCCTTGGTAATTTTCTGGAGAATGATTCCAATCAGTGGATTAAGTTTGATGCAAGATGGAAGCTTTTGAGGGAGTCCACAGAAGGCCCTGTATATGATAGGCAGTGCTTTCTTGTTCAATTTGAACCTCTAGTTTAAGTGGAGTATGTTTATGACAATCCCCATGAGAAATTTTTAAACTCTTTGTCAACCCAAGACGTTGGGATTATTTATTTAAGTGGGAGCACTTCGGACTCTGCACTTCAGCGAATGCACAAAGCGAAAGGATACTGGAAAAAACATTGAAAAACATCACACAGAACGCAGGTGACTTTGTTTACGCCTTCTCTTCTGTCACTAAACATGTGCTGTCTACCACTCCTTCTGACAGTTGTGTCCTCTGTCCTTAAACTCTCTTTCCTTCACCCCTCACCTTACATATAACTCCCTCACTTCTGTCCTTTCCCTATTACTACACTCACCAACTCTTGCTAATTCTAAATCCACATGCTAATAAAACCTACAGGATGCTGGGGCATGTCCCTTCATATAAATCGCACTCCAACATTACCTCCCTCACACTTCTTCTTCTCCTAACCTCTGGAGTTATATCCCCAAACCCTGGGCCTCCATCATTTAACTGAACCCTATGCACCCATTCCCCTGCACCCTCTGGCACCAGCCGCAATCCACACAATTTTGTTTCCATTCCTCTTCTTCCCAAGACCAGACCCCCCTTCTCTTGTGCCGTATGGAATTCCCGCTTGTCTGTAACAAATTTGCTTCTCTCCATGACCTCTTTATCGCTAACTAATTTAATCTACTCGCCATTACTGAAGCCTGGCTTCATGAATCAAACACTGCTTCTCCTGCTGCCCTCTCCCATAGTGTCCTCCTCTGGACTCACTCCCCCAGACTGAATGTATGGAAGGTAGGGGGAGTTGGAATCCTTGCCCCACATAGCATCTTTCAGGTACTTCACCCACCTCCCTCTCTGTGACTCTCCTCATTTGAGCCACATTGCATTTGTCTTTTCTCTCCCATTTCTCTAAGCATAGCTGTGATCTACCAGGCCCTTGAACCAGTATCAGCCTTTCTTGATGACTTTTCTGCCTGGCTAACCTACTTTTTCTCTTCTGAAATCCCCACAATCATTCTCTGTGACTTCAACATCCCTGTTAATAGTAACACCCCTGCTACTTCCAAACTTCTCTGTCTAACCTCCTCCTTTGACCTGAAGCAATGGATACATGCTCCCACTCACTCTGTCGGTAACATTCTTGACCTTGTTTTCTCCCACCTATACACTCCATGCAACCTCTCCAACAATCCTTTCCCTCTCTCTGACCACTAATTTATTCCTTTCACTCTCTCCCTCTCTTCCACTTCCTCTCCCTCCAACAACCTAACAATTACCCATAGAAACCTTCGCCACCTCAACCCTTCTGTTCTCTACCCTGCTACTGACCACCTTTATGACATAATCTCATCTCTGTTCTGCCCCAACTTAGCCACTTCTGTCTACAACAGCTGGATACACTGGCCCCCCTCACTACACACAGAATCAGGCCCCGCACCTACAACACCAGAGACCAGAAGTCTGAAAAAACGTAGCCGCGCTCTTGAGCGCCTGTAGTGTAAGACTGAGGCTGGGTTCACACTGCAGACGGATGCGGCTGGTGCTTGGTCTGGTGCGTCCCTGTTCTCCGTTTCAGGGACGAATCAGACCCAAGTTTTTGCCTGAATTCGGACCTGAAATTAAGCCAAAGACGCACAGGACCTTTGTGCAATTCGCTCCACAGCCGCTCCGGAGATATGTGAACTGGCTCCATTGAGAGCCGGGCACACTTTCCTGTCATGCAAATTGGATGCAGGGAAATCCGCATCCAATTTGCACTAGTGTGAACCTAGCCTAAGTCTCATTTCAACCAATATAAATCTGTCCTCCAAAAATACAATTCCTGCCTCCTCACTGCCAAGCAGACCTATTTTATCACTGTCATTAACAAGTTATCATCCCACCCTAGTCATTTCTTATCTACCTTTAACTCTCTACTTTGTCCTCCACTGCCTCCACCCACTAATACGATCACTGCCCAGGAGATCGCCAATCACTTCAAACCTAAGATTGATACAATTTGTGAGGAGATCTCCACTGTACAGTTATCTACCCCACTTAACACTCCATGTCCACGGGTACAATCATTACTTCCTTCATTCAACCCCACCACTATAGACGAGGTTGCTAAACTTTTCACTAATGTCCACCTAACCACCTGCCCCCTGGACCCTCTTCCCTCAAAAATACTATATTCACCCTCTGGCCCTATTCTACACTCTCTAACCCACATCTTCAATTTCTCCCTCTCTTCTAGCATCTTCCCAAACTCTCTAAAATGCACTAGTCACCCCCAAACTTAAAAGCCCTTACTTGACCCCACTAAGCTTAACAACATACGCCCCATCTCCTTGCTCCCCTTTTTTTCCGAACTCCTTGAACGGTCTACAGCTAACTGAGCATCTACCTCACCAAGAATAACTTTCTTGATCCCCTTCAGTCTGGATTCTGCCCTCAACACGCAACGGAAACTGCTCTCTTAAAACTCATAATCAATCTGCTAACAGCTAAATACTTATCCAACTGCACCTTTAGCCTTATGTACAATTCTACTTCCTCCTCCCCTCTCCCTTTCCCTGTCGGGGTCCCCCAAGGTTCTGTCCTTGGACCTCTCTTGTTCTCCATCTACACCTCCTCCCTGGGTCAGCTCCTCCCATGGCATTCAATACCATTTCTATGCTGATGACATCCAAATCAATCTCTCTACCCCTCATCTTACTCCTTCAGTCTCCTCACATATCACTAATTTACTAACAGACATATCAGTCTGGATGTTACACCACTTCCTCAAACTCAGTCTGTCCAAAACCAAGCTCATAATTTTTCCTTCCCCATGTGCTTCTTCCCCTGATTTCTCTGTCAAGATCAATAGCAATACTATCAGCCCATTCCCACATGCCAAGGTTCTAAGTGTAATCCTGGACTCTAAACTCTCCTTTCGGCCCCACATCCAATCACTGTCCACTTGTCTCAGTCTTGCCATCTCCAGAATACATCTCTTACTAACCAATGGCACCACAAAACTCCTAGTTCACTCCCTGGTCATCTCCCACCTCGACTATTGCAACTCTCTCCCCACAGGATTACCCTTACATAGGCTATGCCCCCTTCAGTTCATCATGAATGCTGCTGCCAGACTCATCCACTTTACCAACCGTTCAGTGTCTGCTACTCCTCTCTGTCGATCCCTCCACTGGCTTCCACTAACCCAACTAATTAAATTCATAATACTAACAATAACTTACAAAGCCATCCACAACTTGGCCCCCAGTTACATCACTAAGCTAGTCTCAAAATACCAACCAAATCGATCTCCAGGTTCCTCCTGAGACCTCCTGCTCTCTAGTTCTCTTGTAACCTCCTCCCATGCTCACCTCCAGGACTTTTCCAGAGCCCATCCTCTGAAACTCCCTACCTCAATCTGTCCGACTATCTCGTACTCTGCTTGCTTTTAGACAATCCCTGAAAACCCTTCTATTCAGAGAAGCCCATTCTGTCCCGCCTAACAACTGTACATTTATTTTCTCCATAAGATCGCCCCCCCACAGTTATTGCCTTTTGTATCACTTGATCCTCCCTTCTAGATTGTTAGCTCTAACGAGCAGGGCCCTCTGATATCTCCTGTATAGAATTGTATTGTAACTGTACTGTCTGCTCTTATGTTCTAAAGCACTGTGCAAACTGTTGGCACTATATAAATCCTGTATAATAATAATAATTATTTGTTTTATGTGTTCTGTTGCTTTGGAAGGCCACTCCTATCAAAAGCAATGTGCCAGTAAATTGGCCTTAGACGGTTTGAATCTTGGCTGGTTCAGCAGGGACCGGCTAAGATTCGAACAATGTATGGGCAGACTGAATGTACCCAAGTTGATTGATCAATCAACTTGGGTACAAACAGCCTGTAGGATTTGATAATCTATAATGCAATAAAAATCACACATGTGCTAAGCAGTCTCTTGTACGTTTTTGTATTATCAAATGTTTACAGAGGAGGATTCTACAGTTGCTTGTATCTCAGAGATAACATAGTAGTTTATAAACATTCTTTGAAATGGGAAGATTTGCAAAACGAGCTCAACTACATCAAGGAGCCAGAATCAACTGCAAAAAGATCCAAGGTCCATGATATTGAAAAAAACAAGATGCTTACACTATTACACAAAACCAACATTTTAGCGTTTGCTCAGTAGGTAAGAAACATTTTTTTATCCTAAATTTCACCATAGACGATAGATAACTTCTAGAAACAGAATAACCCTTAAAGTAATCCAAATGATAAAATTATTATAGTGTATACTGATTGCTAGCCATGAAGATAGCAATTGCAAGAAGAATTTTACATTCTGGGCACTAAATTCTTTAATGCCATAGATAGATAGATAGATAGCATTTCTGTCCCTAAGTACATTTTTCAGACTTATGGAAATATAAAAGTATCTTATTTCAATCAGTTATACAGTGCCTTATACAGTGCCTTGAAAAAGTATTCACACCCCTTGAAAATTTCCACATTTTGTCATGTTACAACCAAAAACGTAAATGTATTTTATTGGGATTTTATGTGATAGACCAACACAAAGTGGTACATAATTGTGAAGCGGAAGGAAAATGATAAATGGTTTTTAAATATTTTTACAAATAAATATCTGAAAAGTGTGGCATGCATTTGTATTCAACCCCCTTTACTCTGATACCCCTAACTAAAATCTAATGGAACCAATTGCCTTCAGAAGTCACCTAATTAGTAAATAGTCCACATGTGTGTAATTTAATCTCAATATAAAAAGAGCTGTTCTGTGAAGACCTCAGAGGTTTGTTAGAGAACCTTAGTGAACAAACAGCATCATGAAGGCCAAAGAACGCACCAGACAGCTCAGGGATAAAGTTGTGGAGAAGTTTAAATCAGGGTTAGGTTATAAAAAAAATATCCCAAGCTTTGAACATCTCATGGAGCACTGTTCAATCCATCATTCAAAATGGAAAGAGTATGGCACAACTGCAAACCTACTAAGACCGGACAAGGCGAGCATTAATCAGAGAAGCAGCCAAGAGGCCCATGGTAACTCTGGAGGAGCTGCAGAAATCCACAGCTCAGGTGGTAGAATCTGTCCACAGGACAACTATTAGTCATGCACTCAACAAAATCTGGCCTTTAAGGAAGAGTGGCAAGAAGAAAGCCATTGTTGAAAGAAAGCCATAAGAAGTCTCATTTGCAGTTTTCAGGAAGCCACGTGTGTGTGTGTGTGTGTGGGGGGCAGCTCTAGTTAAATGAGACCAAAATTTGTCACTGTCCCAAACTAAAAATAAATTGGGTAGTTGTTCTTTAAAATTTATGATACAGAGCTATAGACACACCTGGAACTGTCTCTCCTGTTGATTTCCACAGAAACTGCTTTATCTTCATGTTTTTATGGCTACAATCAATCTTTGACCATTCCTTCGGTAAAGACAAAGCCTCATGCTACTGCAAAATATCTGTATGTATTTTATATAAAAAGAACAAAAAAACAAGCTCTCTTACTAGAATTTTGTATAAAAATGTAAATAAAATTTTGTATAAAATATGCATTAAACCCTCACATATACCCAGTGAAGTGAACAGCCTCAGATGATACACAGGGATGAAACAAATCTCCCTACATATGTTTTATATGTATATCTGTTGTCTTCAGCTTTATATATCCTTTAGAAAGTTCAGATCGTGTTTAGAGATTTTGTCTTCCTGTTCAGCACTGCAGTGAAGCCTGGGCATACAGCCAAGACAGCTGATTCGAGGAAAGGCACACACCCGCTCTCCTCATAGGTAGAGACTTTCTGAGCTGTTTGTTGAATAGTTCAGCACTCTGCTAATCTATTTATAGCATCCCCCCAACACAAAACTCAGGCTGCTTTTATCTTAGTTGACGGAGAACTTGTCAGAAGAAGAACAGAGCAGAAGACAGCCATGGGACATGCTTTGAAGAGAGATAAGAATACACTGCAGATATATGTGCCCAGCTCAAATTTAAAGAATCGGGTTTACGTCCACTTTAAGCTTTCAAGAATATCTAAGCTGGACTATGGAATAACAATTTATGACCATCTCAAAAAAAATACAACTTGTGTCTTCCTTTACCACTCCTGCAGCCTTCACTGGGTTTCAGCACTTGCTTGCTGCAACTGTAATGCCCCGTACACACAAGCGGAAATTCTGCCGGCAAGAGTCCGATAAGAGCTTTTGGTCAGAAATTGCGACCGTGTGTATGCTCCATCGGACTTTTGTTGGCGGAATTCCAGCCAGCAAAAGATTGAGAGCATGTTCTCTATTTTTCGTTTGTAAAAAATTCTGATCGTATGTACTAATTCCGACACGCAAAATTCCTACACATGCTCGGAAACATTCCGACGCATGCTCGGAAGCATTCAGCTTCATTTTCTCGGCTGGTCATAGTATTGTACGTCACCGCGTTCTTGAAGGTCGAAAGTTCAGAGAACTTTTGTGTGACCCTGTGTATGCAAGCCAAGCTTGAACGGATCCAAGTTTTTTTCCGACGGAAATTCCGCTCGTGTGTACGGGAGCTGTCTAATAAACTACTTTTTTTAATTGACACTTCTTCCCCCAGGTGAATGGGTAGGTGTACGATGTACCCCATACTCATTCACATAGGGTGGGGGGCCGGGATCTGGGGGCCCCCTTATTAAAGGGGGCTCCCGGACGCCGTGAAGCCCCCTGCCCGCAGACCCTGACAACCAAAGGCAAGGCTGGTCGGGAAGAGGCCCTTGTCCTCATCAACAAGGGGACAAGGTGCTTTGGGGTGGGGAGGCCCAGGGCCCCCCTTTCCCGAAAGCACCCCCCCCATGTTGAGGGCACGCGGCCTGGTACGGTTCAGGACCGGCCGGGCTGCGTGCTCGGATAAGGGTCTGGTATGGACTTTGGGGGGACCCCCATGCCGTTTTTTCGGCGTAGGGGTTCCCCTTTAAATCCATACCAGGCGACAGGGCTAGCAAGGTGTCAATGTCGCCGATGGAGGCAGCGACATTGACTTCCTTCGCTAGTCCCGTCTACTTGGAGTCACGTTCAAAATGAACGGATTTTACTCCGTGTGTGGGCAAGTCCGTTCATTTGAAAAAGTCTGGCGGACTAGCACACAGACGAGCGGATTGTCCGCCGGACTGCCGAGTCCAGCGGACAATTTTGAGTCAAGATTTCTTTCTAAGTCCGCCGGACTAAGTCCGCCGGATTATCTGATCGTGTGTACGCGGAATTAGTCATTGACTGCCATTTGTCTATACCATGGCACTGTCTACCTCTGGCTGGTTTGACCGTTCACAAAATGTGTGGCTATAAATATCAATTCCAGGAGTATAAATGGAGTGACAAATCACCACATCCCAATAATCTAACATATGAATAAGTGCCTGTATGAGGCACTATTAGTCTAATGGAATTTTTAAGGTGTATAATATCTATAATATACAGTGGTGTGAAAAAGTGTTTGCCCCCTTCCTCATTTCCTGTTCCTTTGCATGTTTGTCACACTTAAGTGTTTCGGAACATCAAACCAATTTAAACAATAGTCAATGACAACACAAGTAAACACAAAATGCAATTTGTAAATGAAGGTGTTTATTATTAAAGGTGAAAAAAAATCCAAACCATCATGGCCCTGTGTGAAAAAGTGATTGCCCCCCCTGTTAAAACATACTCTAACTGTGGTTGTCCACACCTGAGTTCAATTTCTCTAGCCACACCCAGGCCTGATTATTGCCACACCTGTTCACAATCAAGGCATCACTTAAATAGGAGCTGCTTAACACAGTAAGGTCCACCAGAAGATCCTTAAAAGCTACACATCATGCCGAGACCCAAAGAAATTCAGGAACAATTGAGAAAGAAAGTAATTGAGATCTATCAGTCTGGAAAGGGTTATAAAGCCATTTCCAAAGCTTTGGGAATCCAGCGAACCACAGTGAGAGCCATTATCCACAAATGGCGAAGACATGGAACAGTGGTGAACCTTCCCAGGAGTGGCCGGCCGCCCAAAATTACCCCCAAGAGCGCAGCGACGACTCATCCAAGAGGTCACAAAAAGACCCCACAACAACGTCCAAGGAACTGCAGCCTCACTTGCCTCAGTTAAGGTCAGTGTTCATGCCTCCACCATCAGGAAAAGACTGGGCAAAAATGGCCTGCATGGCAGAGTTCCAAGGAGAAAACCACTGCTGAGCAAAAAGAACATCAAAGCTCCTCTCAATTTCTCCACAACACATCTTGATGATCCCCAAGACTTTTGGGACAACATTCTGTGGACCGATGAGACAAAAGTGGAACTCTTTGGAAGGTGTGTGTCCAAGTATATCTGGCGTAGAAGGAACACTGCATTTCAGAAAAAGAACATTATACCAACAGTAAAATATGGTGGTGGTAGTGTGATGGTCTGGGGCTGTTTTGCTGCTTCAGGACCTGGAAGACTTGCCGTGATAAAAGGAACTATGAATTCTGCTGTCTACCAAGAGATCCTGAAGGAGAATGTCCGACCATCTGTTCGTGTACTCAAGCTGAAACGAACTTGGGTTCTGCAGCAGGACAATGATCCTAAACACACCAGCAAGTCCACCACCGAATGGCTGAAGAAAAACAAAATGAAGACTTTGGAGTGGCCTAGCCAAAGTCCTGACCTGAATCCTATTGAGATGTTGTGGTATGACCTTAAAAAGGCCGTTCATGCTCGAAAACCCTCTAATGTAACTGAATTAGGACAATTCTGCAAAGATGAGTGGGCCAAAATTCCTCCAGGACGCTGTAAAAGCCTCATTGCACGTTATCGCAAACGCTTGGTTGCAGTTGTTGCTGCTAAGGGTGGCCCAACCAGTTATTAGGTTTAGGGGGCAATCACTTTTTCACACAGGGCCATGATGGTTTGGATTTTTTTTCACCTTTAATAATAAACACCTTCATTTACAAATTGCATTTTGTGTTTACTTGTGTTGTCCTTGACTATTTTTTAAATTGGTTTGATGTTCCGAAACACTTAAGTGTGACAAACATGCAAAGGAACAGGAAATGAGGAAGGGGGCAAACACTTTTTCACACCACTGTAGCTGTTAAAAGACATTAGCTTTGGAGGAGTTGAAAGATCTCAATGCGTTTCGCTGTGCACTTCTTAGGGAGAGGGGTGTGCCAAAGGAAAAATATCCAAATGCTCAGTTTGCAGCAGCTTTACAAACCCAAAACAATACACCCAGGGTATTCGAGGAGAGACAAGAGAAGAGCAAAATCAGTGCCAAAAAACTGTTTGTATGAAGGCAAATTATCTCACAAATGTGCATTCCTAGTTGATGCACGAGCCTAATGTAGGGATGTTAGATATAGTTTATCTGGGTGTAGTAATGAGTCCAGGTATCCCCTATACCAGAAGAAACCCAGCAGAGACACATACAAATCATTTTGGATTATCTTTTGGAGCTGGTTTCTCTTTTCCCTTGCCCCTCCTTGAGTACTCTGGGTATATTGTATTGGGCTTGTATGGCTCCCTGCAAACTGGATATTTTTTCTTTGGCACATTCCTCTAATGAAGAAGCGCACAGCGAAACATGTTAAAATCTTTGAACTTATCCACCGCCAACATCTTTATTTATTATGTAATACATGATGTATATGTCTAGTTTGATATGGGTAAATTTAATTATGGCGGCTTCCTTCCAGGCTGGATCAATTACATTTATATCATGCTGTGGATGGGTCTAAATATACAGTTTATATATATATATATATATATATATATATATATATATATACATACACACACAGTATGTATTTATATATTGTCATGGGTTAGCTCAAAGCCTTCCCTGGGAAAAAAGTAGTCCAAACGGCAGGTTTCTTAAAATTTGACTGGTAGCCAGTTTTATTTAACCTCCCTGGCGGTGTTCCCGAGTCTGGCTCGGGTTGAGTTTTTTCTACCAGGAGCGGTAACCCCGAGCCAGACTCGGGCTTGCGTTGCAGGATACAGGGGAAGTTACTTACCTTGTCCCCTGGATCCTGCGATGTCTCCCCGCTGTGTGTGCGAGCCGTCCGCTCGCTCGATTCACACAGTGCCCGAGTGCCGCTGATCTCCGTTCCCTGCGACGTTCCGACGCACAGGAGCGGAGATCGGCGCCAAATTCAAAAAAGTTTAAAAACACAACACACATACAGTACTGTAATCTTACAGATTACAGTACTGTATACAAAAAATACACATCCCCTTTGTCCCTAGAGGTCTGCCCAGTGCCCTGCATGTCATTTTATATAATAAAAAGATTTTTTTCTGCCTGGAAACTGGAGATTGTCCATAGCAACCAAAAAGTGTCCCTTTATGTCAAAAGTGGTTTTAGACCAGCTAGAAAACACTGATAAAAAATTAGAATCACAATTTATCATCAAACAATAAATTTAATGACAGCGACTATTCTGCAACTGAGCAAATTTCAGTGTTTTTGATTTGATTACATTATTGAATCATTTTTATATATATTTTTATTATATTATAATTTATGATTTTGTGTTTCAAACTTTATCATACCTGGGATGTCTACTAGACTCTGGTTTGGACAGATTTAAGTGAGTTATTCATAAGAATTGCATGCCTACAATATAAAAACGCCAAATTTCCATGCAAAATAATTGTACCGCTTTCAGCACTAAATTCCGGACAGAATCATATCGCCAGGGAGGTTAAAAAGGTTGCATGAAAAAAACACAAACGAAAACAGAAAAGAAATCCTCGCCATCCAGGCACTAACTGAACATTGCAGGTTCCTAGCTCAACAGGTGAAGGGCTTCTCCCAGTAACCCACAAACCAAAGATAATGCAAACATTTTCTCTTACAAAGCAAATTCACATAAGCAGCTCTCTCAGGGGTTTGGCTTCCTTAGTCCCAGGCCAAGAGCAATCCTTTGCTCTAGTCCTGCTTAATTTATACCACCACACTGTTGGGGGACACAAGTGGACTGCAAAATCTGGTCCGGAACTAAACCTGCCAAGGTGGCTGTTAAAACCCAGACCGGATTCCACTTTAGTTTACTGCAAATTAACGCATGTGAGGTGAAACATAACGTCCATCAATCACCTCGCCTTTCATAATGTCACAATATTTTTGTATATATATATATATATATATATATATATATATATATATATATATATACACTGTTCAAAAAAATGTAAGAAACTCTTTTTAATCAGAGTATAGCATCAAGTCAATTAAACTCCTGGGATATTGATCTGGTCAGTTAATTAGCAGAGGGGATTGTTAATCAGTTTCAGCTGCTTTGGTGTTAATGAAATTAACAACAGGTGCACTAGATGGGCAACAATGAGATGATCTCCAAAACAAGAATGGTTTTACAGGTGGAGGCCACTGACATTTTTTTCCCTACTCATCTTTTTGGACTGTTTTTCACTAGTTTTGCATTAGGCTAGGGTCATTGTCACTACTGGAAGCATGAGGTGATACAATATGGGTTGCACAGGCAGTCCAGCACCTCCAGGATGGCGCATCAATACATGCCATTGCCAGAAGGTTTTCTGTGTCTCCCAGCACAGTCTCAAGATCAATCAGGAGATTCCAGGAGACAGGCAGTTACTCTAGGATAGCTTGACAGGGCTGTAGAAGGTCTTTAGCTTATCAGCAGGACCGGTATCTGCTCCTTTTGTGCAAGGAGGGACAGGATGAACCCTACAAGATGACCCCCAGCAGGCCACTGGTGCGAATGTCTGACTAAACAATCAGAAACAGACTTCATGAGGGTGGCCTGAGGGCCCAATGTCCTCTAGTGGGCCCTGTGCTCACTGCCTGGCACAGTGGAACTCAATGGGCATTTGCCATTGAAGACAAGAATCAGCGCCATGTGATTCTCACAGATAACAGCAGGTTCACCCTGAGCATATGTGACAGAAGTGACAGGGTCTGTAGAGGCCTGCCTGTAACATCGTTCAGCATGATTGGTTTGGTGGTGGGTCAATGATGATCTGAGGAGGCATATGCATGGAGGGACACACAGACCTCTACAGACTAGACAATGGCACCCTGACTGCCATTAGGTATCGGGATGAAATCTGTGGAACCATTGTCAGATCCTACACTGGTACAATAGGTCCTGGGTTCCTCCTGGTGCACCACAATGCCCGGCCTAAGGGGGCGAAAGCATGCGGCTAGTTCCTGGAGGATAAAGGAATTGATACCATTGAATGGCCCCATGCTTGTCTGACCTAAATACAATAGAACACCTCTGGGACATTAGTTTGGGTCCATCTGATGCCGCCAGGTTGCACCTCAGTCTGTTCAGAAGCTCAGTGATGCCCTGTTCCAGATTTGTAAGGAAATACCCCAGGACACCAGGACACCGTCCGTCGTCTCATTAGGACCATGCTCTAACGTTGTCAGGCATGAACACAAGCACGTGCAGCCAATACAAACTACTGAATACCATTTTGAGTTGCTGCAATGACATTTCAGAAAAATGGACTTGCCTGCTGCACTAGTTTTTCACAGATTTTTAGGGTATCTTTGAATTCAACCCCTCTGTTGGCTGATAATTTTAATTTCCATCAAACGATGTGGCATCCTTTCATTCCTAACTCATTACCCAGTCTATACCAGTATAGATATCCAGCATGATATTTTTCCCCATTGAGATCTAATATGTTTTCCAGCTCACATAAGTCTGTGCGTTCGATAAGCAGTGTGCTTCTCCAATCGTGCTCTTCGTTGGCGGTTCTTGCTCGCTGTTGCAGGTAGAATTCAAATCTTTTTTCATATCATACGCAATGTTGCGATTCATTATGTTTCCTATACCGCATCCCTTTCATAGTTATCTGACTCCGAGTCATTGTCGATCGTGTCCCGACATTTATCTCGGGCATAGTACATTTGTAGGTTCCCTCTGCCTTGTTTGTGATCCCATCTACAAACATACGATTCATTCGTAGATCCAAGCCGCCGAACCGCTGTCTGTCGTTGTCCGACATCACTTGGCACAGGCTTCGCTGGTTATAGGATTCACAGTCTATGGGGTTGCCGCCTCTTCCCGTTGGAGCCGAGCGTGTATTGATTGCACAGGTTCTGTGGCTGATTGAGGTGGTAATTAGACTCACTTGGTGCCTTGTCTGCATTTGATTAGCCTCGGGGGCTGGGTGGTTGGTATGTGTTCGGTTTTGGAGGGGTGAGGTGGCAACCCTAACACTCTACCACAGCCCCATTCGAATCCCGGTCGTGACATAGCGATTCAAATCCACGGTACGACAAATGGTTTTATCTTTCACACACACCACAGCTTCCTTCAGCACGGTCTCCCCCTCGAGACACCTGCCACAAGCAACCAGTCATTATTCATACCTTTCATACGTACTTTCGCACTCATTTACAACTCATACGACACTCCAGTTTCAGCAAGATTCTTTTCATAGCCACGAACACACGATCACGACATACGATTAAACATGACCATGGTTCATCCGCACACATGCTCTAATTTCTCTGCTGTCCTTATTTTTGCCTCCCTTATGAGGCTACTTCCTTGCATCACGCTATTGCAAGCATGTCTCCAGTGGCACACGATCCAGCCACTCATTATCTCCAGTGGCACACGACCCGCCTGCTCACATTTTCTTGTCTGTCTTCTCTCCCTTAGGTCAGTCGAGTTCAGGTTGTTCCATCCTGCACAAGGTTGAATGTTTTTTCTACTGGAAAAAAAAAGACGAACGTAAAAAAAAACAAAAGGAAAAAAATAAATAAAACAACGGGGTCCGCACAGGTTCACCCATGGGGGGTAGTCACATTTAAGGGGTGGGGCTGGGTTAGGCGTCTATTTATGCCCGGACTCTAATGTCATCTCGCCCTCAAAGTATTCTCGGCCTCAACCAGGACTTTCGCAAACCAGGGCAGCGAGTTAGGTGTGCAGTATACGGGTTCTACCCTTAAATCACCCTGCAGCACCCTTTTCACCACAATAACTTCACATACACGATTTGGGCTGCTCATCAAGTGTTAGCTACTGTCACATTTTCTTTTCTGGACATACTATTTTCGAAGGACATCACCTTCACCTACGCAGACATGGTTGCTATATGGTGGGCTTGTAGACAGTGCAAGCATTAGCATTCGGAACATACGTCACGTACTACAGAACGCAACATTCCTACTTAGGCCATACCAGACTTCAGCTTCTCACCCCTGTGGCTCATCTCAGTTGCCCAGCACTCTTTGGAGTTTTCTAAATTTCCACTCAACAGCGTTCATCGCCCAGAACGCAATCGGCTCTTTCACTGCGCCTGTCGTTCCTTTTTCTGTCCTTCACGTTCCTTTCTTACCTGTTCTTGTGTACTCAACTCTTATATTCCATTCTTATCTTTATGATTCTTCTTAACACATACTTCCGCCCCTCTGTCACCCTCCATGGGTTGAGCATGGCTGCACTCACACCCTGAGGAGATGGACCATCCTCAACCTTGCTGCTGAACTGCGGCCTAGAAGGCCTTGTCACAGTCTGCGGGTCAATTACACTCACCCACCATAGCCTTATTCTAATCCCTGTAGTATCTGCGACACAGCGATTGGAATCCTTGGTACGATTCAACACATCCTGTCTTACACATACACCACAAGCTTCCACAGCTCGGGCTCCCCCTCGAGGCACCTGCCACAAGCACCCAGTCGCTACTCGTACCACTCATTCATACGTTCGCGCTAACTCGCAACTCATACAATGCTTCAGTTCGCAGTTCCAACACAAGTCGGCATGTTCCGTTCTCACTTTACAAACATACGATCACAACAAATAAAATATATTATAGTGCAGCGCTGCTAGATGAATATATTAAACACACTCAATTACTCCTCAATTGTATAAATTCATTTATGTGCAAAATTCTTGAATAATGTGAAACATCAGTCCATATATAGAAACAATAAGTACCGTATTTATCGGCGTATAACACGCACCGGCGTATAACACGCACCCCAAGTTTAGGAGGGCATTTTAAGGAAAAAAAGTTTTAGGAGGGAAGTTTAGGGAAAAAAAAACAACTTACATTTAAGCGTCATTTGCAGCTTGCCCAGCGTCATTGCAGCTTGCCCAGCGTCATTGCAGCTTGCCCAGCGTCATTACAGCCTTGCCCAGCGTCATTTGCAGCCTTGCCCAGCGTCATTGCAGCCTTGCCCAGCATCATTGCAGCCTTGCCCAGCGTCATTGCAGCCTTGCCCAGCGTCATTGCAGCCTTGCCCAGTGCCATTGTAGCTTGCCAGCGTCATTTTCATTCTTTTCCTGGTTTAAATTTCCCGCCGCCGAGACGCTGTCGCGTGCGCCGCCGAAAAAACCCGAAGCACGGGCGAAAAAGAACAAAGCGCCCCCGGAAAAAGCCGAGCCGACTCGGACGGCTAAGCTCGCGCTCCCGCCTCCCTGCTGTTTCCGGAGCGAGCGCAGGGAGGCGGGACTACGAGCAGAGCTGAGTCTGCTCGGCTTTTTCCGGGGGCGATTCGTTCTTTTTCGGCCGCGCTTCGGGTTATTTTCGGCAGCGCTCGCTATTTTTCAGCGGCGCTTGCCTTTTTTGTCATTTTTTTGGGGGATATCGGCGTATAACACCCACCCCCGACTTTCCCCAGATTTTAAGGGGGAAAAAGTGCGTGTTATACGCCGATAAATAGGGTATCTATTCCACCGCTGCGTTCCTCCAGCCTCCAATGGAAAATATCCCCAAATTGTGCACACCGTCACCAGCTGTAATACCTGCTAACCTCAAGGAACCTCAATGAACTCAGATAATGGTCTCTCTTACGTTCCACTACGCTCTCCCTCCTCCACACTCGGCAATCACGAAAAACGATTACTATGGTCTAGGGTTCCTCCCCACACACATTCCTATTTCTCTGCTTTCTTGTTTTCTGCCTCCCTCATGAGGTTCTTTTTTGAAACAGATTATTGCAACTTGTATTCTAGTGGCACACATTCACGGCCACTCATCATCTACCAGTGGCACATGTTCACAGCCACTCATTCGCATGACTGTCTTTCCTCTCTTAGGTCAGTTGAGTGCCAGAAAACTGGTGTTCCAATGCAGATTCCAGATGTTCTCTGGTCCTCCCCTCCACCTCTAGTGCTGTCCAGGGCATGCCTGACCTCACTCTGCATTTTTAAGTGGATAAGTTGGGGCATCCTGTCCAGTCGCGGGGGATAACACAGATCGGCAACAATTATAACTACGCTATCTGTAGGTACAGCCAATGTGGTCTGCTCCACATCTGCATCATCTGTCACAGCAAATCCCAAGCCCGCAAGCACCCTCAAACACCACAAAGCTTCATGACTAAACCGAGTGGACGTACAGTGCTTGGGGTTCTATCTCTCCTCTCACCCATCTCCCTCACTCGCACTCTTCCTGGGGCGTGGATTCATCTTTGGGCTCCACAACGGGTTTATCACCTGCTGCCTCAAACCACCCACGACTGCAGGAATCTTCTCTTAGCTTCCACCGAAGAGCAAACCATAGACACTCTGCTACAGACCAAACCGGACTGGGGGTTTCGTCATTGGCCCCTTTTCTGTGTCACCATTAAGCACCTGGAGAGTCAGCTTTATCGGGCTGGTTAAGGACAAGTTCTCCAATAAACTTTGCTTGGTTCACGATTTGTCCACACCTCATTCTTCCCACATTCCTAGGTTAAACTAATTTACATCTGAAGACTTCTCCCTTAAGTACACATCTGTTGACAATACAGGCCATCATTAGCAGGCACAGGCGTGTGGCTTTCTAAGGCAGACATTTCGGACACCTTCAAACCATTACCCCTCGAGCCGTCCTTGTGGCAGTGACATGGCATCTCACTCTCAACACCTGCTCCATGCAGGCCAGCCTACCTCCTGACAAATTGCCCCTGATCAGGTCGGTCATTCATGCATTCACCCCTTTCATGAGGTTATACCAAGAGTCAGCTACAGTCCCTGTTAGGAATGCTTAATTTTGCTATGAGGATTGTCCCTCAGAGGTGTTCCTTAATTTCACGCCTCCTGGTTTTCCTCTCTCAGTCGCAGGACTCCGATCAAGTCCTCAGGCAGGACCAAGCAGCAATCACTGATCTGGCAACGTGGGACAAGTTCCTCTAAAACTGGATCGGCGTGCCCATGTTTATCCCAGTAGCATTGGCTTTGTCACCTCACATATAAGGATGAGCTCAGGCATGCTCGCAAAACCTAATGTGCAGGAAGTCGGCACTGCACAGAGCTATTCACAGACAGTGAGACATTTCACCATCTCTGCAGCTGCGGATCAGGAAAATATCTCACTGCCTGTGATAAGCGCTGGACAGTGCCGACTTCCTGGCGGGCTCTGCACGTGCGGTTGTGAACACGCCTGAGCTCATCCTTACTCACGTAGTCACAAGGCGCAGCAGCCTCCAAAGGCTTTGCTGCAATTTTTGGCCCTCATCGGTTTGCAGGTTCATGGCCACAAGAGATTCTCCTGGTCCCCGGGTTTAGCCAGTCGTCCTCCCTATTTGAGCTCATCGTTGCCGCAGCTCAGTTCTGGGGCCACACCTGGATAGGGCAGATGGGGTCTTCTCCACAGACAACCTAGCCACGGCCGAAATTGGCAACATCATGTCCTTGCTACGCAGGCTGGTGCAGATATTCCTTCAGTACAAATTCAATGTGCACTGTACCTACATTCCTAGCAATGCAACCTCGCAGCGGATGCGCTTTCCCGCCTTAACTTCCGGGTGTTTCCTGCAGAAACCCGGAGCTGACCCGACCATTTCCCCTATCCCACTTTGGTCGCAGCTGACGATGGGCTGAAGGACAACCTTCGCAATGCAACAAAACAATAAACCCATCACGGTCTCATAACACACTGAAGGCCTACCACACTGCCTGGAACACCTACTGCAGGTTTCTAGCCTCATGCCCGGGTTGGGGACAGGTGACATCAAGCACCTCCTGGACTTCATGTCGTATTGTCACATGTAGCTGACTTTGCCCCACAACACCATCAGGCTGTCCTTGGCTGGCATCCAACATTTCCTGTCCTTACAGGACACTGAGAAGCGTGAGCGCTTACCCAACTCCAATGCCACATTCCGGGTCATGTCGGCTATCCTGTCCCGGTTCCCCCTTCGGCTTACTGCCCAGCCTGGTCCTCCAAGCGACTATCTACCCTGCCTTCTACAGTTCCCTGTGGCTAGGCGAGTTTACCTACAGTGGCCCCGGTTGCTAGGTTCTATGCAGGTGCCCCCTGGCCCGCCTCCAAGACCATTTCATTCTACACCTAGCAGTGTCTAAGACCCAACAGTCCTGCACCGGGGTCGACATCAGGTTCTTCCAGACCCACAACGATTGGTACTCAGTAGCTGTCTTTGATCAGTTGTTATCACACCTGCCTAACCAGTCTAGCTCCAGCCTGTTGTTGCCTTTTCCTACCAGCCCCCTGAGTGCTAGCCAGTTCATTAGACATGTTTGTGTCCTCCTGGCTAACCTAGGCCTCAACCCCAACCAGTTTTCCGGGCACTCCTTTTGTTGGTGCGGTCTCAGCCGCCTCTCGGCACGGGGTACCGGACCACGTCATCAGAAGGTTAGGCAGGTGGAAATCCGCCTGCTTTGCCCGGTACATTCCGAACCCTTCAGTTGAAATGTTGCAAGCCTTTACCAAGCTTGCTCAATAAATGTCACATGTCCAATAAAACATTATTTCCCTATCCTGGTATTTTTGCCCCCTTGTTTGGCATACCGACCAGCTGACCAGGGCACACCCCAGGTCTGTGTTATGTTGTGAGTCTTGTGGCGTCTTTATGTGGTTCCATGTCTGTCTTGGTTGGAGGGCTCCAGACCATAAATATGAAGGCTAGTATGGTGTCCTGAATTTATGGGAGTAGCCTAGGGGGGGGGGGGTTGGTAAGGTATTTAAGCAGCCCAGTCACCTGCATTCCTTGTCGGTTCCATTGCACGATACCCTCCCGCCCATTCCCCTTTTCAGGGCACTTCCTTGAACATCCCTCTTCTACAATCATCCATTACTTATCTTGGGTATACCCCCTTTTTTGGCATACCGACCAGCTGACCAGGGCACACCTCAGGTCTGTGTTATGTTGTGAGTCTTGTGGCGTCTTTATGTGGTTCTAAGTCTGTCCCAGTTGGAGGGCTCCGACCATAAATATATATAGTTTGTGTTTTAAAGAATAAAATGTTATGTATGTTTTTTGCTAGATTTCTCTATTTTAAAGGCTCATCCTGATGTTTATGTTGAGTTAAAAATAATAAATGAAATTTTACTACCTATATGTATTGTTGAATCTTTGAGAGATTATTCACCTTAAAGTGGTTGTAAACCTAGTTACACCACTTGTACCTACAGGTAAGCCTATAATAAGGCTTACCTGAAGGTACTGTAAATATCTCCTAAACCTGCACGGTTTAGGAGATATTTACCATATACGCTTGCGCCAACATCATTGGCGCATGCGCACTGATGAAATGGCTCACTCGTGCTGTTTCCTCAGCAGCCGTGTCGTGACTGGCGGCTCCCGTGCACATCCGCGGGAGTGACGTCATCGCTGCTCCAGCCAATCACAGCGCCAGAGCCTATGAACCCGGAAATAACTCTGGGAGACATAACGCCGGTCACATCGGTGTGCGGGGCCGATGCAACAGCTTCGATCTATGATAAGTCTTTTACATAGGCGTGTGCGCAGCCTATTGCATTAGGGTGTGCACCTCAAACCAAAGCTCAAACACACGTGCGTCTGTGTATATATATATATATATATATATATACTTTTATATATTTATAAATATATATAAAACGCACTTACTTTTTTTTAAAGTCAGTCAGGGAGGGTTTTGGTCCATCGTTTGTCTGGCTACCAGTGCCCCTGTGTCCTTTCGAAAAAGGTCCCTGACAGATAATGCCCCCCTGTACTGTGCAGGCGCAGCGCTTGCGCTTGTGCAGTACAAACCACGGAGCCGCCGAAAATAGCTGAAGATGTGAGACGGCTGTACACGGCGCTTAGTGCTCATGTGACCCGCCTGCTGCTATCCAGGCTGAGGCTCTGCCCTTCAAGCAAGGGAGAGAGAGAAGGCCGGAGGGGGGGCGGAGTGCAGATGTATATCACTCTGCCGCCGCCCACGGTCGGAACTATAGAAGTCGCAGCGGCAGCAAACAGATGCTTTTGCTTGCCCGCCGGACCAATTAGAGCTCAGCCAGGAATTAGGGTGTGCCTGTGCACACCCATCACACAATGTGCGCATGCCTATGGTCTTTCATAATGAGCTAGTATGTGATGCATACTAGCTCATTATGTCTGTGTCTTACAGGGTTTTTTTTTTTTTTTTTTCGGGTTTACAACCACTCTAAAAATCCCATTAGACATTTAAGTGCCTTGTACGGGCACCTGTTCATATGAAAAATACTCTAAGTTGGATCTTCTAGTATAGGTAATTTTTCTATTTTATCTTGGCTCGGTTTTACCTACTATTAATATGTCTAATCTCCACAAAGTACCTGGAGCCAGTACTAAAGCATACCTGGAGCCAGTACTAAAGCATAATTGGCTGCTAAGGTTAAAAAGTGGTGCAGCAGTGATTGCTCCTTAGCTAGGAGCCATCCCTCAAAGGAGTCTTGTCAGTTATTATAGTCATATTTCTTGGTTTAACAAAAATGAAAGAGTCATGGCTGGAAACGAAGATATATCTTTAATTCATAGAATTTTTGCAGGGGTGAAGTGGAAAACCGTTAGCAGTGCATTTTTTTTCTTCATGACGAAAATGATAGGCGTATTGAGCGTGGTCATATAAAGTTGTGAATAATCGCATTGACTGTTTATCATGTGTGGGTGTGTTTGTGTCACTTTCTCATGGGTTTATTTTGGGTGTTTGCATTATACAGGTAAAACCAGTTCTGATCATTTTGGCAGTCAGCATTACCACCAAAGAACAATATATTATGCAAGAGAATTTTCTATGTTGCTGAAGCAGTGACAATTGTTATGGTATGTACTTATTTATAAAGCTTATCAACTTGTCAGTGTTGTCATCAAACATAAATACTCAGTAGGGTAACCAAGGCTGATTCGTGTTCTCTGAGTAAGCTCTTACTTACTCCAACCTGGGCCATGTCATAGACAAACTAGGCAGGAATAAGAGGAAAATAAAAAAGGAACAGTACAGATGCCAAATTTGGCAATTGTCACCACATAGTATTTTGTTTTGGTAGCCAAACACTATACCTCTACATAGCATCCCCTTGCTGTTGGGGGACGGTAAAAACAGGCAGTTAAGTCGTGATTTAAGGGCTCATTTACACTTGCTTCGACTTTGACACAAATTAACCGCTTCAGCCCCGGATTTTACCCCCTTCCTGACCAGAGCACTTTTTGCGATTCGCCACTGCTTCGCTTTAACTGACAATTACGCGGTCGTGCGACTTGCACCCAAACAAAATTGACGTCTTTCCCCCCCCCCCCACAAATAGAGCTTTCTTTTGGTGGTATTTGATCACCTCTGCGGTTTTTATTTTTTGCGCTATAAACAAAAAAAGATTGACAATTTTGAAAAAAACACAATATTTTTTTTACTTTTTGCTTTAATAAATACCCCCCAAAAATATTTAAAAAAATGTATTTTCCTCAGTTTAGGCCGATATGTATTCTTCTACATTTTGGGCGAAAAAAAAAAGCTAACTTTATAGCGTCTACAAAATAGGGGATAGTTTTATGCCATTTATATTATTAGTTTTTTTTTACTAGTAATGGTGGCGATTTGCAATTTTTTTATTGGAACTGCGACATTATGGCGGACATGTCCGACAATTTTGACACATTTTTGGGACCATTGGCATTTATACAGCGATCAGTGCAAAAAAATGAATTGATTACTGTAAAAAGGTCACTGGCAGGGAAGGGGTTAACACTTGTGTTCCCTAGTGTGTGTTCTTACTGAAGGGGGGATAGGACTGTGTAGAGGAGATAACAGATCGTTGTTCATACTCTGTATGAACAGACGATCTGTCTGTTCTCCCCTCAGAGAACCGGAAACTGTGTGTTCATACACACATATCCCGGTTCTCGGTGTCCCCCGAGCGATCGCGGGAGCCCGGCGGTGATCGCGACCGACGGGCACTCGCATTGGCTGCCGTGGGGAACAGGGGGCGTGCGCCCCTAGTGGCCAAAAAAAGGAAGCAACGTAAGATAACAGCGATTCCCGGAGCAGAGCCATGTTGCCAAAGTACAACTGCGGCGGCTGGTCAGCAAGCGCTTAAAGCGCCTACCTCTTTAACATGCTTTTTTGAATGTGTTTATGATGCTTCTGTGATGCTTCGGTGGTACTTTTTTGAAGCTTTAATGAAGCTTGGCAGATGCTTTGTATGTATGTTGATATCTCATACCTGCAATTTCTCAAAAACAAAGTGCAGCTAAAGCTGAATTAAAGCCTCTCAAAAGCTGCAGGTGTTTCAAGCTTTGCCATAGACTTCTATGGAGGCTTTAAAGACGCTTTGAAGCACCGCTAAAGCTTCATGGGCTATAATTTTGGAAGCAAAGCAAAGCAAACGCAAGGTGTAAACAGGAAGCTTACCATTTTATTTAGTGACAGGGGCTTTGACTGGCGTTCACAGAGCTTTAACAAAGTGTGTCCGCAGCCATGTTTTGAAGCAAGTGTAAACAAGCCCTTACTGCAAAGGCATATAAGTGAAAGTCAATCAGCGCAATTAAACCCTAAAAAAACATAAAGCCGCTGAACGCTCAGGGTCAAATGATCAAATCCCATAAAAAAATATATTATAAAAACAGTGCAGCGCTATAAAATTATAAAGTTAATGTAGCAGAATGCAAGCACAGATTATGAGTATCCAAAATAGTGCTGTAATAAACATGCAGGTGACTCCGTGAGGGACCTCCACCACTTGAAATACTAACAGCTCACCTCCCAAAGTGGACCCCTGAAGGAATAGGGTCACAAATGCTTTCCCCTACTGGGGTGTAGGTTACTGTGTCGATGGATACAATCACCAGGCTGAGCTTACAGGAAGGACCCTCTCTCTGCCCTCCAGACTCCTCCAAGTAAATTGGACAAGATCTACCACAAATTTGCATGTAATAAAAAGAGTATATAGTGCTCTCTACAAGGATTGGTTTTTATTGTGTATAAAAGGAGTAAAACTTACAAGCATAGCTCTGCACGTCACGTGATTCCCTTCTGTCCGTACGCGTTACGTCCTAGGGGGCGCGACTTCCTCAGAGGAAGTGCAAAGGCAGCCGTACAGGGGTATACACATACCACAGACACAATGCTTTGCATCACGGCATGGCAAAAATGATCTACTCGACGTGTGCAGTTTGTTTAGTTCCGAATTGAAAGGTGGACGAATTTTTGTTCTTTGGAAATTCGGACGTATTTGAATTAGAATAGTATCAAATTTAAACAAATCCAAAATAACGACAAAAAAAATCTGATGAAATTCAAATCGATTTGTATAGTTTTCAAATCAATTTCGATTAGTTTTCGAATTCTAATAGTTTTAAAATTCGAAAAGTTTTCAAATTCGAAAAGTTTTCAAATTCGAATAGTTTTCGAATTCGAATAGCTTTCGAATTCAAATCGTTTTCAAATTCAATTCGTTTTCAAATTTGAATTCCAATTTCCAAAAGTAAATAGAAAATTAAGAAATAGAATAGAAAAAAATTGAATAGAATAGAAAAGAATATAACAGAAAAAAAAGACTAGAATATAAAAGAGTAAAACATAACAAAATAGAAAATAAAATAACAGAATAGAAAAAGAATAGAATAAAATACAAAGAACATAACCATCTTCTGAAATTCAAATTTAAAAAAAGAATAAATTCAAATTTGAATACATAAGAAAAAAAAAAAGAAAAGAATATAATAGAAAAAGAGAAAAAAAAAGAATAGAATAGACTATAATAGAAAAAAAGAATATAACAGCATATAAAGAATATAACCATTTCCCAAAATTCAAATAGAATCAATTCGGATTTGAATAGAATATAAAAGAATAGATTAGAATAAAATAGAACATAACAGAATAGAATAGAAAAAAACTAAAGGATAGAATAGAATAGAATATAAGGAATATAATCATCTTCCAAAATTCGAATTTCAAATAGAATAAATTTGAATAGAAAAGAATAGACTAGGATAGAATAGAATAGAATAGAATAGAAAATAAAAAAAAAACACATAGAAAAAGAATAGAATTAAAAAAACAATAGAATAGAATGGAAAGAATATAACCGTTTCCAAAAATTCAAATAGAATCAATTCAAATTTAAATAGAATAGAAAAGAATAGATTAGAATAGAAAGATTATTATATTCTTTCTATTCTATTTTACTCTATTCTGTTGTTTTTTTTCTATGCTACTCTGATTTTTTCTATTCTAATCTAATCTATTCTTTTCTATTCTATTCAAATTCAAATTAATTCTATTTGAATTTTGGGAAATGGTTGTATTATTTCTATTCAATTTTTTTTTATTATATTCTTTTCTATTCTATTCGTTTCTATTCAAATTTCAGAAGATGGTTATATTCTTTCTATTTTATTCTATTATTTTTTATTCTATTTGTTTCTATTGTATTCTATTCCATTCTATTCCGTTATTTTATTTTCTATTCTATTTTGTTCTGTTATACCCTATTATATTATATTCTTTTATTTTCTGTTATATGCTTTTCTATTCTATTATTTTTTTTATTTCTATTCTATACCTTTATTTTCTATTCTATTTTATTCTCTTTGGAAATTGGAAAACTATTTCTATTCGAAAACTATGCGAATTTGAAACTTAACAAGACAAATTATACCTCAGGTGGGGAACAAGGTGTGGCCAGTGCTTAATGCTTGGGAAATTGCATATTTCATATTTCCTTATTAAAGCGGAGCTCCACCCAAAAGGGGAAGTTCCTCTTTAAGTACTCCTCCCCCTTCCCTGCCACTTACGGCATTTAATTATTTTTTCTATGCTACTCTGATTTTTTCTATTCTAATCTAATCTATTCTTTTCTATTCTATTCAAATTCAAATTAATTCTATTTGAATTTTGGGAAATGGTTGTATTATTTCTATTCAATTTTTTTTATTATATTCTTTTCTATTCTATTCTTTTCTATTCAAATTTCAGAAGATGGTTATATTCTTTCTATTTTATTCTATTATTTTTTATTCTATTTGTTTCTATTGTATTCTATTCCATTCTATTCCGTTATTTTATTTTCTATTCTATTTTGTTCTGTTATACCCTATTATATTATATTCTTTTATTTTCTGTTATATGCTTTTCTATTCTATTATTTTTATTTCTATTCTATACCTTTATTTTCTATTCTCCTTTATTCTCTTTGGAAATTGAAAAACTATTCGAATTTGAAAACTATGCGAAACTTAACAAGACAAATTATACCTCAGGTGGGGAACAATGTGTGACCAGTGCTTAATGCTTGGGGAATTGCATATTTCATATTTCCTTATTATAGCGGAGCTCCACCCAAAAGGGGAAGTTCCTCTTTAAGTACTCCTCCCCCCTTCCCTGCCACTTACGGCATTTCATTTTTTTTTTTGGGGGGGGGGGGCAGAGGGTACCTGGTTCTGACGGGATGTTCTCCTCTCCCCCTCCCTTCCTGCAGTCTTCTCGGACACATCACAGGTCCCAGATGACTGCCGGACTATTCAGGACATGCTGCACGACTCACACATGCTGTCACAGCCGGGTGCCTACAGTTAAAAATGCTGGCGCTGGGGAGAGAAACAATGGCTCCGATGAGCATATCGCTGGATCGTGGGACAGGTGAGTGGGTGTTTATTAAAAGTCAGCAGCTATACTTTTTATAGTTGCTGACTTTTAATAAACATAGAAACAATGAGCTCCGCTTTAACGTTGTCTCACAATATCTAAGGCTGGATTCACACCTATGCATTTTTAGTGCTTTTTGCATTTTGCAGATTTGCTCTACAGAAAGTGTTCCATAGGAAACCATGTTAAATGGGCTGTAGTGCAAATCTGCAAAATGCAAAAAGCACTAAAAATGCATGGGTGTGAATCAAGCCTAAGAAAGCCTCTAATATCCTGGTTACTTTAGCTGACTTATACCAAAGGAATGTCATTACAAACTGACCAAGTCCTTAAAATGTCATATTGCTTGCAGTGGGGGCTGACCATTTCCTTACATACAAGTCCTATATACTACAGTTATCTATAACTTGGAATATTCAGTCTCTACCAGGGCGAGCATGTGCCTGGGTCCAATCATCTGTACCACACCCTATCAAAGCGGGCGGGACTCCATGGTGAAATCGCATCTTTAGTTAAGTATTCTTGTTATATTTTCTGATATTATTACATTTGTTGTCTGTATCTGTCATTACTTAAAGTGGTTGTATACCCTCCATTACAACTTGCACCTACAGGTAAGCCTAGATTAAGGCTTACCTGTAGGTACAAGAAATATCTCCTAAACCTACACGGTTTAGGAGATATTTGCCAAAAAGTTTTACAACGTTGTCTACGGCGCATGCGCGCCGTAGACAACGGTGCATTCACAGGGTTAATGCCCATTCACAAATCCGGCCTTGCCGGATTTGACGTCTCCTGCGCGCATGCGTGGAGCGATGTTGTTGGATTCAATACAAGATACACCCCCCCCCCCCCCCTTTTACTGGAATAACCAGTTACACCTCATACTGTCATGAGTCTAGGGCTATTGTACGTGATGAATGGTCGGCTCCTATCTGGCTGGGCTACACAAAGACTAATTATGGGCTGTCGGAGATCGCAGTTCCAAGATTAGACAGCAGTTGGATTAAGTGCAATTCTGGACAGACGCTGCCCCCCAGAGACCACTTCTGGCAGTACAATCAGAATACATGGAGGCGACTACCAATTGGGCAGGTGGGCGGGCAGTGGGAGGTGCTGTGATTGAGGTGTGATTGACAAAAAGGGTTTGCACACACACCTGATTCTCTTTCTCCATCGAGAGGCCAGTCACGAGGACATGTGTTAAGTAGACCATTATATTGTATTTTAACTGTATAGTATATCATTGTATTGTAGCCTTGCTGTATGTTATGTAATTTTGTAAACCCCTTTTAATACATGTTAGCTATCTTATTTTCTTTGGGAAATAAATAAGATTTGATTATTCTTAAGCCGTGTGTTTGGTTTCATAACTAAATGTATTATTGTGATACTAACAGTAGCATGCGCTCATAGTTTTAACAGACTGACTAATCTACAGAGACTAAACAAAGTTAATGCATAGAGATGAGATAATATCTAGATTGTAGTAGTATATCGTTTTCTACAATTATTATCAAATTCTATATTTGGCACCCCAGATGGGACAAACGGAATATCGTTTTTTTTCTGCATTGGATTCACAAACCTAAGGCATTTTTCTTTGTTTCGAGTCTCATTAACACAAACCCTCAAACATCCAGAACGGAAAATCGTCTCTAGTGTGGACAAGATTGGCGCTGGCTCGCGAATTCTGAAACCACGCTTGGATGGTCATGAAAATTCTGTGAAAGATCTCATCGGTGAAGCGGACGCGTAGAACCTGGTGAGAGCTGTGGCTGATATATGTATGTATGTTAAATGTTTGTAAGTTTGGCCAGGTAACCGGTCATTGTGACTGGCGAGTAAAAGGGGATGATCACCCCTGGGGTTATATTATATAATCGATAAATTGACAGGACAAAACCACACAGCGCTGAGGAAAAAAAAAAAAAAAGTGGGAATTATTTTAATTTTTTTTATATATTTTTAGTTTTTTGTTACCCATGTGAGTGTGATAGCTCTCGGTTCCAATAGGAGTTCACTGTGGCCTGCAATTTAAGAGGAGACAGCATTAAGAGTGTCTTTTCTGGAAAAGTTCGTAGTTTAAACGGATTTTTTGTATTTTTTTTTTTTTTTGTGTTGTGTTTTGTTTTTGGGTTTTCTGTGTGGGACTACAGGTGAAAAACTAGACCTTGAACAGCTTTTATCTGAATCTCTGTGGGGGGTTGCTTATCTGTTTGTTCATCTGTGTGTGTATTGTCTTAACAACTGTTCAGTGTAGCTAGTTGCAGATTAGCATGTCAATGGATATCCTTGAAGAGTTTCTTAGTAAACATGCGTCGATTCAATTTGATTGTTTAGTGTCTCCAAATGCATTAACACATCAGTTTTGTGACCTGGTGAAGCATTGCAGTACTTATAATGATGCCATACCATTTAAAAAAAATTCAAAAAAAGGCAGGAAACAGAGATTGGCAAATTTGGTGAGAATGCTAGTAAAAATGAGAGATATTGCTGAACGGAAGGAGGTTGAATGGTATAAGGATAGAGCAGAATTAATAGGACAGATAGAAAATGTGAGTAAGGATATTTCAGCTATAGCTGCGAATGCGGACGCAAATGTTTGTGAGTGTGATGACATGAGGTATGAGATTGAACAATTGGTGACTGAGAATGGTTTGTTAGAACAGGGATTGGATGAATGGAAGGAATCATGTATGTTGAGAGAACAGTCTATCGCAGCGCTAGAGAATAAAGAGGCTGGGAATGAAAATGCGATAGAAAAACTTAAGACAGAGTTACAGGAATGTAAAATTCAGCTAGCCCAAAAAGATAATACCATTGTGTCTTTGAGAGCATGGGCAATGGAGAATGTGCACAGCCATTGCTGTGCTAACAAGGACACACATTCAAGTGTGACACAGGAGCAAAGAGAAAGGATGCCGATCGAACAGCAACCAGTCTGTGCGGCTGACAGTCCTGAAGAGGCCCCAAGTCTCTTCACTCCTGTGCTAGACAGAACTGGGCAAGGATTAGGAATTATAAAAAGGGAGGGTAGCACCCAAACCACAACACTCTCCATACAAGATCGCACAAATCTGTGCCAGATTTTGGGAAAGTTTGACACTAGCGCTTCACCCATTAGTCTCTCAAACAGGCTGGAGGCTGTAGTGACACAGTACATTTTGAACAATAGGGATGCATGCGCACTCCTCCGCGCATGGCTTCCATTGCAACTGTGTGAAAAACTGCAACCACCAGTTGGGAATCATAGAGGTCTATCTCCCGAGTTAAACTCAAATTGGGGGAACTCGGCAGATAGAATGAGGGAAATGCAGCGCATAATGGGAGGAAGAGATACTAGGGGTTCAGACGCCCTAGAAAATACAAAATTTAGGAGGGGAATTGATCCAATACTTTTTTGCAGTGAATACTTCGCCATTTATAAAGCCACATATAATTGTCCTGATATGTCTCCTGATGATAGTAGTTTTCTGTGTTCTATGGCTAATAAGTGCATATGTATTGATTACCATACCAGGATTGCACTGAGGAACGCCACCTCGTACCAGACCTTTATAAACATATTAAGGGACTGGGTTCGGGAGACAGATCAAGACAATAGGCCCCACAAAAGAGTTGCGGAGATAGTTAAAAGCGAAGGTACAGTGAGATTTACAGGCAAGTGTTATAGATGTGGGAATACAGGCCATGTAATCAAGGACTGTAAATTGCCTAGGAGGAGCATGGGTGAGAAGAAGCCTTGGCATAAGAAGGAACAGCGGAAACCTGGACCAGATAAGGTAGCAACGGAGCCGAAAGAGGCACCTGATGCTACATTATATGGTCCACTTTTGAGAGAGTTGCAAAGGTTAGGAAAAGGGTTTAAAGAAAACCACGAGGAATATAAAATCCCTCCCCCAACTAATCCTTATTTTAAACCATAGGGATGTCAGGCCCCAGTGTTGTCCCTAGTATGTCAACTGGATAGGGACAAAAGCGGCAGACCACGTATCCGAGGGGCGATAGGGGGCCATCGCACAAATGTACTTTTGGATACGGGGGCGGCTGTCAGCATAACAAATATTGAACTTCAAAAGGATCCTGCTGGGAGACAAATTTTCCTTAGAGGATTCGGGGGACAACTAGTACCTTCTGAGCAATCAATACCTGTGAACATAGAAATAGAGAGGTTATGTGTGGAACACAGTTTGTTTCTTTCCCCAACGCACGAGGGCACTATTTTGGGCTCTGATGTCATGGGAGCACATGGACTGATTCTTGATTTATGTAATTGGGTACTGTGGAAAGGGTCTAGATACAAAGGCAAGGCACACATGGTCATGGACAGCTGGGAGGTTGCATCAGTTAAAACCGATGAAATCCTTGACCCGCAGGCAATATTGAAAACAGAGGACCAAATATTGGCTAAAATCTTGTGGCAACATAACAAAGTGTGGGCAACGTCTAAAGCGCAATGTGGTAGAGTTTCAAACATGATTGTTAAAATTGAGGGCCCTGATCCGCCACCTCAGCGTCAGTATAAAATTCCGCCCGAATCTATCCCATACATAGAGAGCACAGTGAGGAATTTGTTGGCACAAAATGTAATCAAAGAATGCCAATCTAAAACAAATGCAGCCCTCTGGCCAGTGAAGAAGGAAGGGGGGTGGAGGCCCACTGTAGATTTCCGTGCGCTAAACAGATGCACCCCATCTATTACAAATGTAGTTGCTAAAATGCCAGACATGATGACAGCACTGAAGCCTTCGGCAAAGGTGTATTCATCAATTGACATATCAAATGGCTATTTTTCAATTCCCGTGCACGAGGATAGCCAATACAAGCTAGCCTTCACGTTTCAGGGAAAACAATATGCATTCTGTCGTTTAGCTCAGGGGTTCAAATCCAGCTCTACATACTTCCACATCTGTATGGTGGACATTCTGAAGACATTTTCTGAGCCAGAATGCATCATTCAGTACGTGGACGACATTTTGCTTCAAACCGAGACAAAAGAGCAGCATTATGCTCTGCTGGAGGAACTCCTGACACTAATTGAGAATGCAGGTCTGAAATTAAACCCCAAAAAGGCACAATTGATGAAGGATTCAGTATGTTTCTTGGGTGTGATAGTTTCACAGGGGGGAAGAACTCCAGATCCAAACAAATGTGAAACTATCAGGAAATTACCAAGACCAATCACTAAAACTGCGTTGAGACAATTCCTGGGAATGGTCGGTTTCTGCAGGGACTTCATTGAAGGCTTTGCAGAAAAGGCAAGACCCCTGTATGACTTTCTAAAAGGAGACAAGAAGGAAACAGACCCCTTAGACTGGTTAGGAGAGCATGAACAAGCTTTCACCAAGCTAAAGGTGAGTCTGATGCAGGCCCCGGCCTTGAGCAATCCGAATGCCGATTTGCCCTTTGCACTACAAGTGTATGCCTCTGCAGTAGCAATAACAGCGGTGTTGCTGCAGGAGAGGCAGGGCAAATGGGTACCGGTGGGATACTGGTCCAGGGTACTAAGCCCGGTAGAGAGGGGATTTGATGAATGTGTCAGGAACCTTTTGGCAGCGCACTGGGCGGTTCTCGCCACAGAGCATGTTGTGGGGTTTGGTAAAATCATTCTGCAGACACCCCATTCTCCAATTAAAATGCTTTTGGAACGTACCCTCAGTGGAGTATCCTCCCAAAGGGTGGCCAGATGGCTAGTGGATTTAACACCCAGGAATCTGGCTGTGACCCACAATGCCACCTACACTCTCCCACAATTGATGCAATATGAGGGGGAGCAGCATGACTGTGGGGAAGTACATCGGACCAGAACACAGGAGGTATTTAGATTAGCATCAGGTACTGGAGACCTTAAAATCTGGGTGGATGGATCAAGGTACTGGGATGAAGGAAGTTTTCACACAGGGTATGCCCTGTGGTGCCCCCAGACCAATGAGAAAATCATGACCAAGTGCCCTCGAAGCTTTTCTGCCCAAAGAGCTGAACTGGAGGCAGTGAGAGAGGCCATCACTCATTTCAGTTCAGGTCCCATAACCATATTCTCTGACAGCGCCTATGTAACAAGGTCTCTGACTGAATACATGCCTTTGTGGCAGTCAAGGGGCTTCAGTGATGCCTCTGGGAAGGACTTGGTACATAGTGCGGTGCTAAGAGATATATGGGAAAGAGCAAATGGGGAACCTCAGAGAGTTGCTATCATTAAGGTGAGAGCACACCAAAGAGGTGGAGAGGAGGTTACTGTGGGCAACAACAAGGCAGATGAGCTGGCAAAAGAGGCAGCCCTGATAGGGGCCAAATGGACACCCTATGATACTGAAGGGAGGCAGGCCTGGGAGGAACATAATTCTGAGGAGCAGGAGGTGAAAGCAGGTTCACATGAACTCCTGCCGGTGCTAAGGATGCCTACCCCATGCTTAGCAGGTGAACAAAATAAGGATGAGGCCTTGAGCTCAATCAAAGAGCAGCTTAGAACAAAAGCGGCAGATGCTCCCCAAAATTATGTATTAGAAGACGATCTACTGTTAAAAGAAACTTCAGAAGGACGAAGGTTTGTAGTGCCCTCCCAGCATCAAAAAGATTTAGCCCTAGAAAATCACAGGTTAACAGGCCACATGGGCGTTCAGGGTACCTTGAAGTTTGTGCAAGCTAGATACTGGTGGGAGACAATGGGAAACACAATCTCACAGGTAGTGCAGGAATGCTTAATATGTGCACAAATGAACCCTAGGCCAAAGGGACAGAAGCCAATATTAGCAAGGGTACCGGTAGCCAATGGACCCTGGGAAAACCTACAGATTGACTTTGTTGGTCCGTTACAGAGTGCCCCTGGGGGATACAGATATCTACTCGTGGTGGTGGACGTTTTTTCGAAATGGGTAGAGGGTCTGCCCCTAAGAAAGGACTCTGCCACTGCCACGGCTAGAGCTTTGTGGACCGAAGTCTTTTCAAGATGGGGGTTCCCCAAAGTCCTGGAGTCCGATAGGGGGACTCACTTTACCGGCAGGGTCATGAAAAATATTTGTGAGCTGCTGGGAGTAGAACAGAGATTCCATGTTCCATACCATCCACAATCGGCGGGGATGGTTGAGAGGATGAATCGAACACTGAAAGAGAGGCTTAAAAAGATGGTACTGCAATCAGGAAAGAACTGGCTGATTCATCTGCCTTCAATCCTGATGGCCGTACGAGGATCTACAGCGAAAGGTACATCATTAACCCCATATCAGTTAATGACGGGGAGAATGATGAACCTCAGCCATCCAGCAGACCCAATACTTAGTACCCCCTTGAGAGAGAGTGCTGAAAGGGACCGATTTCTGGTCCAACTGCAAGAACAGGTACAGAGGTATTTGCAATTTGCTGCAAGTAACATGGCACCTAAAGAGAAGGAGCAGCCTTTAAAGCCTCCCGTTAGCTTGAAGATTGGAGACAGGGTTATGGTAAAGAACTTTGTTTCCAAGTCTTCATGGGACGCAAATTGGACTGGACCGTTCACAGTCACTATGACCCTTAGTGATCAGGTGGTCAAAGTAAAGCGGCTCATAGATAACAAGGGTGCAAAGGGCATGAAAAAGAGGGAGATAGAGAAATGGGTTCATGCTGATCAATGTAAAAGGTATTGCTGATAAGAATTGATTCCGCTCTTGTTCTTGTTTTCCAGAGTCCTGGTGGAGCAAAGATTGGCAAAGTCTCTGGAGAATGGATGGAAGGATCATACTTGTCGTGTTGGCGATCCATCTGAGCCATGTAACCTCTCAAATTGATTCTGACGAATATTCAGGGGATGATGTGGAAAGGGAGAATCCTGAGGAAGACCATGCATCCACTTCAATTATATCATCAATGTTGAACTTGTTAGGTCAGAAGGGGATGCAGGGGGGAGATGAAAGAAGGAGAAAGGTCAGGATTATATCAAAGAATCCTAAATTACCGGACACATACCAATGGGGTCACCATGGCAATTTGCAATACAAAGTTTCCTTTGCTTTTGGACGATTTAATCCTAACTCAACGTCGCAAGGACGTGCGTACAAGCAAAACTTGCAAAATATCATACCGGAATCTCTCCAGCCGTTTGTAGATGTAACTATATATATGAATGAAACTGGTTATTGGTTAGGAAAACAATCCAATCTATCCAAACCTTGGGAAGCAAGGGACGTGGGATATGGGGTTTTTGGTGAAGAATTGAAGGAAGGGAAGTATGTTTTTATGTGTGGCATATATTGGCATGACCAAAGTAATAGGGCGCTGAGACCCAGGAGGCTGACACTTAGGCACAGTAAGGTGTCTGTTGGCCAAACTAGGGAGCTCCAGATGACACATCAATGGGGTGAAAATTTCCTTGTGGGGGCAGTATCTCGGTCCTATCAGTCCTACAGAGAAGCTCTTGGTTACTGGACATGTGGGACACCAGAGATGGACCTGGGGGAGATACGCCTAGTTGATGTCTCACCGGAGAGGTTAAAACCCTGCATAGGTGATGCCAGTGGCTACACACAGGAACATACTCCGTTAGAGAAGGGGGAACCACTACAAATAGATCTAAGCTCGTCACAAACGCTGGCTACCAGGGTACAGTATGCTTTCACCACATGGCACTTCAATATCTCGCAATGGTTGGTAAAATCCTATTACCCTATATGTGCTGAATATACACTAAATCAAGTACGGTCAGTATATCAATGGCTTTCTCCCAGAGATGGGCGGACACAGAATGAGGTCCATGAAGGACGCTTATTTCTGAGGAGTAACCGAAAGAGGAGGGATGTATTCAGCACTATATTAGGGGGAATAGGAACTGGGATGGGTGTTATTAATGGAGTGGACATCGATCTCCTGAGGAACAAACTCTCAGCCATAGCTTCAGACAGTAAACGGGGCTTTGTTGCTCAGAGAGAGATCAATGACATTCTTGATAATATTCAACAACGTCACATAAATACCCAGGTAAAAGTAGCTCAAGATTTTATACGCCATTTTAAGAGGTTGGTGGATAATGTGGTGATACAGGGCAAAAATATGTCATGGGCTCTGGCATGCACTCAGGGACAGGCGGAACTATCAACCAACATCAAACTGATTGTACAGTCCCTGTATGGGGGGAAGTGGCCTTATGAATTAGCATCACAGCTCAGTAAGATTTTACCAAAGCACATCTCTTACACTAATCCAAGTTGGTGGTCAAATGCCTGGATGGGATGTACGAATTTGGATTATGAGAGATGTTACGCTTCCTCGTTGATCCCATATACAGAAGTGCAGACTCAATCTGTGTATTCGGTGATATCAATGGGCTTACTGACTGGGGATTCTACTTTGTTGCATCTGAGGCTAAATTACCCACATGTGATCAGAGAGAATGGGAGCTGGAGGCAGGTTGATATTTCCCTCTGTCAGAGGCATGACCATGACATCCTTTGTATGCCAGGCCAATACACGGTAGTAAAGGAGAAATGTTGGGAGGATGCGTCACTCTGTATACTGGATGGGGAGAACATTGCCGGGAAGGGAACACCGGGGTATTATTTGGGACATGGGAGAGTTTGTTTCTTTGTCCTAAAGGATACTAATATAACATTAGTCATGGAGATAGGATGTTCTGTGAACCTGACAATAGCAAGAGGAGCGTGGTGTACCTTTGGCGATGTCTCTGAAGTCCAGACACAGGAATGGAAGTATGTGATACCGCATATTGCCAATCTGTCTGTGGATGTCAACCAGAACCTCCCTGTTAATCTGAGAGCCCTGAACCTTGGTATGGGAAGGAAGATACAGGAGTGGTTAGCAGATTGGGATAGAGATGAGAGCCTTATGAAGATGCTGCAGCAAGAGAGAGCTAATGCTACTATAGCCATATACCATAATCAAAATGAAATAAAGGAGGTAGTGCATCAATTAGAAAATGATGTGGGAGGGTCTTGGTGGGAGGTAATATTTGGACATTCCAGTAAGGCCAACAGCATTTTGAATTATTTGATACATCCCGTTGTGGTGTTACTCATTATTGCTGCAGTTTCGTCATTGGTTCAAATTGGTATGTGTTGTTGGACTAGACATTTATATAAGAAGGTCTCGCATCTATCTATGCAAGTGGAGGGACGAATTGACGGTAAGGTCTCTTCATATGCGGTAGAGGCTTTGCTGCCAGCTCAGAGCCCTGAAATACCACTGACGTGCTGGAATTGCGGTAGGGAAGGCCATTGTGAACAAACCTGCCTAATCCCGACCCGTATTTTCAGCAAAGAATTATAGGAGGTTGGGAGCGGGATACGCGAGTTGAGGGGTCAAATGTATGTATGTATATATTATGGTAGTGGGTTGATTTATGTTATGGTGTAGTGTGATAAAGGTGTATTTTAGGCTAGTAACATGGGCAAAAGGCCCTCCTCGAGACTCTGTGTTGGAAAGCTGGGTGATGTGTTACCCTGAATGTATGATGGTGAATGGTGAGTGAATGAGCACCCCTTGCCTGTACTGCATCTCGTCCTGAAGATACCAAAGACACAGAAGGGTGACATGGAAGCTGTCACTGAAGAAGGATGGTGGTGTATCACTAAGTGGCAAAGCGGAGAGTGTTGGAAAGCATGACACGATAAGACCATTATGGACTGTTCCATAGGAGCTGTTGCTGCACAGGTTGAAAACCACAGCGCGTTAAGAAAGTCAAGGACTGTTCTATGGGTACTGATTTGGAAACGCATGTCAGGGAGGAAACCGTTATGGACTGTTCAATAGGAGCTGGGTCGGAAGAAGGGTGTTATGCGCCTGTTGAGGCGAAAAGCGGCATTTGTTGGATTCAATACAAGATACACCCCCCCCCCCCCCTTTTACTGGAATAACCAGTTACACCTCATACTGTCATGAGTCTAGGGCTATTGTACGTGATGAATGGTCGGCTCCTATCTGGCTGGGCTACACAAAGACTAATTATGGGCTGTCGGAGATCGCAGTTCCAAGATTAGACAGCAGTTGGATTAAGTGCAATTCTGGACAGACGCTGCCCCCCAGAGACCACTTCTGGCAGTACAATCAGAATACATGGAGGCGACTACCAATTGGGCAGGTGGGCGGGCAGTGGGAGGTGCTGTGATTGAGGTGTGATTGACAAAAAGGGTTTGCACACACACCTGATTCTCTTTCTCCATCGAGAGGCCAGTCACGAGGACATGTGTTAAGTAGACCATTATATTGTATTTTAACTGTATAGTATATCATTGTATTGTAGCCTTGCTGTATGTTATGTAATTTTGTAAACCCCTTTTAATACATGTTAGCTATCTTATTTTCTTTGGGAAATAAATAAGATTTGATTATTCTTAAGCCGTGTGTTTGGTTTCATAACTAAATGTATTATTGTGATACTAACAGTAGCATGCGCTCATAGTTTTAACAGACTGACTAATCTACAGAGACTAAACAAAGTTAATGCATAGAGATGAGATAATATCTAGATTGTAGTAGTATATCGTTTTCTACAATTATTATCAAATTCTATATTAATGTAGAATTTGATAATAATTGTAGAAAACGATATACTACTACAATCTAGATATTATCTCATCTCTATGCATTAACTTTGTTTAGTCTCTGTAGATTAGTCAGTCTGTTAAAACTATGAGCGCATGCTACTGTTAGTATCACAATAATACATTTAGTTATGAAACCAAACACACGGCTTAAGAATAATCAAATCTTATTTATTTCCCAAAGAAAATAAGATAGCTAACATGTATTAAAAGGGGTTTACAAAATTACATAACATACAGCAAGGCTACAATACAATGATATACTATACAGTTAAAATACAATATAATGGTCTACTTAACACATGTCCTCGTGACTGGCCTCTCGATGGAGAAAGAGAATCAGGTGTGTGTGCAAACCCTTTTTGTCAATCACACCTCAATCACAGCACCTCCCACTGCCCGCCCACCTGCCCAATTGGTAGTCGCCTCCATGTATTCTGATTGTACTGCCAGAAGTGGTCTCTGGGGGGCAGCGTCTGTCCAGAATTGCACTTAATCCAACTGCTGTCTAATCTTGGAACTGCGATCTCCGACAGCCCATAATTAGTCTTTGTGTAGCCCAGCCAGATAGGAGCCGACCATTCATCACGTACAATAGCCCTAGACTCATGACAGTATGAGGTGTAACTGGTTATTCCAGTAAAAGGGGGGGGGGGTGTATCTTGTATTGAATCCAACAGATGTCTTCGCTGCTCCGGCCAATCACAGAGCCGCAGTGGCGCTGTGATTGGCCGGAGCAGCGATTCCCGGAAGTAACCTTCCGGGTATCTGTGGAGAGATGGCTGCGGCTGGAGGGGGAGAAGAGGGCGGCTTCGGGGGCCCCGATCTAAGGTAAGTGATGCATAATGAGCTAGTATGCTAGGCATACTAGCTCATTATGGCTTTGTCTTGCAGGTTGTTTAAAAAAAAAAAAAAAAACGGGTTTACAACCACTTTAAGTAAATGTTATACCTACAAGTGTTTGTGTGATCTCTCTTTGCACATCTCAAATACAACCCCAAAAAACATAAACTACAATTTACCTGTGATAAAATACTTAACCCCCTGCATCCTACTACAGACCTTTCACTGCCACCCATTTACCTCATGAACTGCAAAATCCTAAGCAGTAGATACACAACTAACAGGGGCTGTTTGTCATGGTTTTTACAGTTGGGCAGGAGTTTACTGTGGTGCCAGGTGGAATGCTAGGTCCACACCAATGGGACCCACCTGAGCCAAGGTTCTTACATTACCTCAAGGCAGGTGTGCCCCCTAGGTAATCCAAATAAAACACAGCCTTATTTAAATGAGTGAATTGGAAAAAAACGAAAGCTGGAAGGAGGAGAGCCTGGTCATATGACCTGTCAAAGTCACGTGAACCTCCAGTCCTTAAATCACAATGTGTTTTCTGCAGCCTTATGCAGAGGCACTTTATGGGACACTTAAGGTTCAAAACTGGGACTTGGCATATTATGTGGAGACGCAGTAACTCACTGTAGACTGTAAAAGTATAAAACTCTGTGTTGGTACAGACAGCTAATCAGAAGCTGCCCTGAGTTGTAGGAATATAGGGCAGCAATGGCAACTCTTACACATCTAGCATAAAATCTGCTCCATCCAAAAGGTTGGAGTTCCACCATATCCAAAAGTCTAAATCATACAAGTGAGGCGTTAAAGTGTAACTTAGGCCCCTTTCACTCAGAGGAAGGGAATCCGGTTGCTCATCAGGGGATCTCCCTGCTGATCCCTGCTGTACAGGAGGATGACAGGTCCATCTCTGCTCACAGTGCAGATCAGATCAGATAGCGGTGGACGTCAGCGAACGACATGCACTTGCTGACATCCGCCGTTCCATAGGAGAGACTGGAGGTTCTGATCAGGTTCGCCTGATCAGACTGCCCATGTGAAAGAGCTTAAGGCCCCTTTCACATGGGCACCTCCATTTGCCGGACTCCGCTTGCACAGAGGGGGATCACTCCCCTGAACCCCGCTGAGCAGTCAGATGACAGGTCCGTCTCCGCTTACTGAGTAGAGCTGAGACGGACCCAGTCCCATTCTCCTGTTTGGGGAGATCAGAAGAAAACGGACTGCCTGTCTGTTTTCATCCGAACATATCCAATCCGATCCATCGTTCGGATTTTGCGGACAGGATTGAATCGGATACGGCGGATGTCAGCGGACATGTTTCCGTTAAAATCCGCTGCTCCATAGGGGGGAATGGAGGGTCCGATCAGGTCCGCCTGTAAAACTGACAGGCGGACTTGATCGGACAGCCCCTGTGAAAGAGCCCTTAAAGGCTAAACTTTTTCTTTTTGTTCTGGCTAGAGAGTAATTAGAGCACCTGTCAGCTTTGTATTGCTGTCTGTGCCCCCGTTAGAGGGTATACCCTCTCTATTTGTCCTGCTTACCATTATCACTGAGAGTGAAAGTGAAAAAAAAATCCCAAATTTTGAGTTGTTATAGAACAGGAATAGAGGGAAATCTGGTGAGAACCATGGATTCCCTCAGTTTGGAGGGATTTCCTCCCTCTTCCTGTTTTAGCTATGGGACAGGAAGTGAAGGGATTTCTCTCCAATTGGATACATATAACATTAAAAACAAACTATACAAAATGAAAAAATAAATTGCCTTTAGTAAAGGTAAATAAATGTGAATACATTACCTAGTGAATAAATTAAGTAATTTTTTGGCTTTTGCAGGACTGCCCATATTTACATGCTGGCTAAGTTATTTCCTTGCATAGAACACAATTAATGAGAACATGCCAGTCATATTCAGCATTGGACACCCTATCAACATTTACAGTTGTTTCCTAACAGTTTGGAAAATGAATTACAAAGTGTATTCACATTAACTGGTTAGCAGTCATTTAAAACGCTTCTCTTTTCATGGTAACTATTATGCCTCGTACACACGTACGGACTTTTGCCGGCGGACCTAAGTCCAGCGGACAATCCGCTGGACTTTCCAGCTAGGTACGCTGGACTAAAAAGCAAACGGACTTGACCACACACGATCACGCAAAAAGTCCGGCGGTTCACGCGATGACGTACAGCACGTACGACGGGACTAGAAAAAGGAAGCTCGAGATCCCAAACGACACCCTTTGGGCACCGTCAGCTGATCTCGTGTGTATCGCGTGTTAGTTGACGTTTGGTTAGAGACGATTCGCGCTTCTCAGACTTCTGCTTAATTCGTTCGCTTCTGCCGTTCAGTTTGTGCTTGTGAGGTTTGTATCTGGCTTTCAGTGCGTGTGGATCAGTTCCTACCTGTTCTCAGGCCGTTCTGGTCCGCTCGATCCTGTTTTTCAGGTCGTTCTTCATAGGCCTTGCTGTTCTTCAGTGCGTTCTGTTAAGTTGTTTGTTTGATCAGCCGACCGTTTTGAAGCCATGGAGTGTGGACGTACTCGGGAACGAGTTCGTGCTGTGCAGGGGCTCGGTGTTGCGGTTAACACCTTGGCACGAGCCCAGTCCATGAACAGGGTGAGGAGGAGTTCATGGACCAAGAATTGGTTGCGCCAGCGTGACCAATTCTCGCATATGCCTTTGCTCCGTGAGATCCGTGAGAATAATCCTGATGATTTCAGGAATTATCTCCGGATGACGGACCCCATTTTTCACCGTCTGTTGGCTTCGCTGTCCCCTTATATTACCAGGCAGAATACCTGCATGCGGCAAGCCATCAGTGCGGAGCAGAGGCTAGTCGCCACGTTGCGTTACTTGGCGACGGGGAGAAGCTTGCAGGACCTCAAGTTCACGACAGGCATCTCCCCCCAGGCTCTGGGGCTCATTATTCCAGAGACCTGTTCTGCCATTATCCACGTCCTGCAGGAGGAATACATTAAGGTAAGTCTTCTCTTTTAAAATTACCTATGTCTTGTATGTTTGCTAATGTAGTGCATCAATGTCATCATTAGCTAATTCCCATGATAGGACTATTCTATGAATGTCCCCTATTCCTTATTTTTTTTTATTTTTAGTTTTTTGTCTAGTATTTTATGGTTGACTTATCGAAATAGCTTGAACAATGTATTATTTAGTGGGTCACATGCATCTTTCCTTGCACCAACCTCCCCAGCATGGAATCTTGGCCCCCTAAACACCCCTAGCCTAGTCACTTTCTTTGGTTAAAATGTATATTACCAGCTCCATTGTACTGCTTTACTCACCCCCCCTTTCACCCCCCTTGCCCCTCACCCCTTTCACCCCCCTTGACCCTCACCCCTTTCACCCCCTTGACCCTCATTTTTAAATTGATTGCATGTGGTTTGGGTCAGCTTGTAATTAACCCCCCACCCCCACACACACCTTTAATTGATTGCATGTGGTTTGGGTCAGCTTGTAATTAACCCCCCACCCCCACACACACACCTTTAATTGATTGCATGTGGTTTGGGTCAGCTTGTAATTAACCCCCCACCCCCACACACACCTTTAATTGATTGCATGTGGTTTGGGTCAGCTTGTAATTAACCCCCCACCCCCACACACACCTTTAATTGATTGCATGTGGTTTGGGTCAGCTTGTAATTAACCCCCCACCCCCACACACACCTTTAATTGATTGCATGTGGTTTGGGTCAGCTTGTAATTAACCCCCCACCCCCACACACACCTTTAATTGATTGCATGTGTATTGTGTGAACTTACAATTAATTACTCCCCACCCACATCCCCATTATTATCTTCTCTGGGCCATCAGAGGGGTCATCAATCAGAGATTTGTCCCTTTTATCCTTAATCTTTTGGCTTTATTTCAAGGACTTACAAAATAAATACATATGTTCTTCCAAATTGTTTGTTATTTTGTTGCATTTAGTTTGGTGTTTTGCCTGGTTGTTAATTTGAATTGTATCTTTCTGTTTGACTTCACAGTGTCCCTCCACGCCACAGGAATGGCAGACTGTGGCTTCCCAGTTTGCTGCCCGTTGGGACTTTCCCAACTGCGGAGGGGCGATTGACGGCAAACATGTGCGAATTGTGCCCCCACCCCATTCGGGGTCATACTATTGGAATTATAAGGGGTTCCATAGTATCGTGTTGATGGCGGTGGTGTCGGCACAATATGACTTTCTGTATGTGGATGTGGGGAAAAACGGCCGGATGTCGGACGGAGGAGTCTTCAACCACACGGAGTTCGGTCATCGTCTCCAGACTGGTGGCCTGGAGCTGCCACCAGATGAAGATAATGTGGAGGGACTCCCGTTCGTTTTCATTGCCGACGAGGCGTTCGGTCTGGGTGACCACCTGATGAGGCCATTTCCCCAACGATCCCTCACCCCTGAGAGGAGGATTTTTAATTATCGGTTGGCCAGAGCAAGAAGGGTTGTGGAAAATGCCTTTGGTATTATGGCCAACCGTTTCAGATTGCTCCTTACATCCATACATCTGGCAGAGTACAAACTGAATACTATTATTCTTGCATGCTGTGTCATGCACAATTATTTACGCAAACATTCGGGAACATACTCCTTACCAATCGGGCCTGAGGCCGGAGTGGAAGGCGACCTGACAGGGCTGGATACTCGCCGTCTTGGTTTGGCCCCACAATCAGCCCAGCAAGTGCGGGACCGTTATTTAAATTATTTTAATGGTAGGGGGGCCATTGCAATGGCAGCAGACCCTTAAACCATCTTTTTGTTTGAGAAAGAATAAATACAGTTATTTATGTTTGAAAGATTGGTATTTTGGTATTGTTTTTCTTTTAATTTTGCCTGTTTTATATGTTGTCCTAGTGCACTTCTTAATAGTGGCAAACTTGGTTTGCGTTTAGTAAATAAGCCCCTTTGTCAATGAACCACAACATGTTTTGGTCAAACTGGTAGTATTTAAAAAGAAGAAGCCACACATTGTTTAATTTGTGCAAACATTTTTTTATTTCTTCTAGTGCACATCCAAACCTTTTTTTTTTTTTTTTTTTTTTTTTTTTTTTGGTATTTTTGGTAAATATTTTTTTTTTTTTTTTTTTTTTTTTTTTTTACCAACATATTTTAGATTTTTTTGGTTATATTTTTAAAATTTTTTGGTCTTTTTCTCACAACATATTATTTTTTTTAAATTTTTATTTATTTTTATAAACAAACATAAAAACATGTTTTAAAATGGTATACAATTTAGGCTTAGCATTTGCAAATATTTACAATATGTAAAAGTCGAGAACTTACAAAGTTCAACAGGTAACCCATGAACCAAATTTATAATATGCACACTAATTTTGCAGGAAAATGGGTAATGTCAACATGTGCTATGTCCCATCATGGGGAATCAATGGACGTGTTTGGTGTGTGAAACCCCTTCCCTCTCACCTACTAGCATTAGGGGTTGCAAACACCAAATGCGTGCATTGAGATCCCCTGATGGCACATAGCACATGTTGACACACCGTTAAAAATTGGGCCTCTAAAATTTGTAACAAATAGCGCATCAAAAGGGGAATGAAGGACATGATTGATGTTAAGAAATGGAAAAGGGTGTTTAGATTCTCCCCAAAACATCAATCATGTCCTTCATTCCCTGCTGCATGGTGGCCATCTCCTTCTGCATATTTTCCAGCTGCAGATTCCAGGCCATGATCTGGCCAACAAGCCTGTGGGCACTGTCTGTGGAAAATGGCTCCGCAGCTTGTCCTTCCACAAACAGATCAGCATCACCTAAAAGTTGGGTAGATAAAACACAAGAAAAAAAGTGTCAAAAACATGCAGACCTTAATTTATTAGCTCAATCTGTGTTCTGAGACACTCACTTGGTGGGGTGCAGATTTGATCCACTTCAACCACCTGTTCCGCCACATCCACGCGTGGGCTTGGGCTAACTGCCCAATTAGTCTGGTGAGGCCGGGAGGTCCTCGTAGGTTCGGACTGACGTCTGAGTCTTTTGCCCCCTATGGTAATGGAACACAAAAAGGTACACTTTTAATCACACTGATATTTGAGTGCCAAAATAGGATTATTAAACATTGTTTAAAAGTGTTGTCCAATTATTAGCAGTTTGTTAGAAGATCCTACTTGAAGACAGAATTGAAATGTCTATCTAATGAAACTCCAATACTTAAACGCCCCTTCAACCCTAAATTTGAACTTCTGCTCATTGTATCCCTGCACCCCTGTGGTGTCTTATTTGGAACCTTTTAGGGGGGAGGGGTTGCAGATACCTGTGTAAGGCAGGTATTTGCACACACATCCGGCCCTAGACTCCCACAGAAGTATACGCCACATCCCGTCCCACCGTGCTGTCTGCTGGGACACACAGCGCGGACCAGTCCTATTGCATTGCGCAACTGGCACATGCCCAATAGTGACCCGGGAAGTGAAGCCGCAAAGATTAATTTCATGATTGCAAGATCAGAGATTGTAGCTGCACCATCCAAGGGACAGGTGAGTGTACTTCTTCGAAAAGTCACCACCTACAGTATTTGTAGATGATGAGCATTTTTCCTGAATTGTGAGCTTGACACCCTGCTTAACATATTTATCCCCCCCCCCAAAACAGCTTCTGGAGTCCCTGCGTAAGTTACCCCTAAAACCCTTACTACAGCAGTAATTGTATAGATAGTGACAATAATAAACAACCTTACAACTCCAACAACCCAAAGCCAGGTAAACTGACTAAACGTTATGAAGACAAACTGAACTTTCATCAAATCTGCGCAAGTTTCACGTACGAATGGTAATAACATCTGCGCAAGTTTCACGTACGAATGGTAATAACATCTGCGCAAGTTTCACGTACGAATGGTAATAACATCTGCGCAAGTTTCACGTACGAATGGTAATAACATCTGCGCAAGTTTCACGTACGAATGGTAATAACATCTGCGCAAGTTTCACGTACGAATGGTAATAACATCTGCGCAAGATTAGACATATCAAGTATAACCATAGTAGCGCACGTGCTTGACTTACTTTTTTTGATGGCTTTTCGAATTCTCCTGTACTGATCGTGCTCCCTGGATTTGATGTCGGACCATCGCTTGCGCAGTTGATCCTTGCCCCTTCGTACGCCGAATTTCTGCTCCAGGGTGCTGACGATTGTAGTGAGAATCTTGTCCTTGCGCAAGTTGGGTCGAGGGTAGGGGCCATTTTCCCCATCGTAATCTTCCCTTTGGAGGATGTCCACCATCTCCACCATCTCTTCAAAGGCCATATTGGTGGCCTTATATCTGCTGCTGGATGCAGATGTGTTCGCTTCTTGGCTTTCCTCCGCGCTACTGGCTGAGAATGTGTCCGCCATCTTCATGAATTTATTCACCCACAATGCAACGAGGGGAAGCGGGGCGGGGAATACTCGTCAGGAGGAACGTCATGGGCGGGCGACGCGGAGGACGCAGGCGGACTTCGACGCGTGCGCAGTGTATATAAGGCTGTTTGAGGGCCCCACGTGTTCCCGAACGGAAGTAGCGAGCGCTCTGTACGAAGGTAAGTGTTTTCTAGGATGCATTACTGTGGTTTATTGGGTTTTGGGCCTGCATTTTTTAAGGATATGTGTGTGTTGCTGCCTGTGTGTAGGGGTTGCTGCCTGTGTGTAGGTGTTGCTGCCTGTGTGTAGGGGTTGCTGCCTGTGTGGGTGTGTTGCTGCCTGTGTGTAGGGGTTGCTGCCTGTGTGGGTGTGTTGCTGCCTGTGTGGGTGTGTTGCTGCCTGTGTGGATGTGTTGCTGCCTGTGTGGGTGTGTTGCTGCCTGTGTGGATGTGTTGCTGCCTGTGTGGGTGTGTTGCTGCCTGTGTGTGGGTGTGTTGTGTAATGTTTGGTTTGAAAAACTGGATGTGCGTTTTTAGTAACATTTGTGTTTTTGGTCTTTTGTATTGCCATTACTAACAAAACAGAAACAAACATGGCAGCAGCCCAGTGGAATCCATTCAAGGACCAGCAGTTCATGTCCGAATTCATTGCGCTCTACAGAAAAAATACCAACCTGTGGCAGCTCAAGAACCCTTTATATGGCAATAGGGATGTCCGGAAGGCAACACTGGGGCCACTTGTGGATTTTGTGAAGACTCAAGTCCCCAACGCAGACACCAAGTTTGTTGAAGCCAGAATTGCAAGTTTAAGGCACATGTACAAGCGGGAGCGCAAGAAGATTGAGGAATCAGTCAGATCAGGAGCAGCAGCAGAGAATGTTTATGTACCGAAGCTGTGGTACTACAACCAACTGGCTTTTATAGGTGACCAGATGGAACCCAGGCAATCACTGTCCACTCTTCCCTCCACCCTTCCCTCCACTCTTCCCTCCACTCTTCCCTCCACCCCAGCTGAGGCTTCCACGGAAGGAGAAGACCCCTCCACCTTGGAGCAGGCTGATGCGCCCAGCTGGAGCCAGGTATATATTTAGTATCCCAAATTGTGATTGTGTGAATATTAATGCTGTAAACGTTAAAATGTGAAACAATTAACACCCTGAACTCAGAATTGTGAAAAAAGCTGCCAAAAATTGCGCAAACTTCGAAAAAGTGTGGGTGCAACATATCGATACATATATAGTGTATACATACATCCAGTAGTGGGAAAAAATGCCTTATACAACATTGGTGATCTGCTTGGAAAATGCAGGGGTCCAAATGATAGCCTTTTGGATGTTTTTAAAAATGTATCTGCTCCTTCATAAGTTTACAATTGGATGATTGAGGAGGCCATAAACCAAAAACCAGGTGTTTGATTTTTGTTTTTATTTGCACACAGGATGAGCTGACCCAGGATGATGCCGGGACAAGTGGTATGGAGGAGGAGGACATGACCAGCGAGAGCCAGGAGGTGGCTGGGCCCAGCACGAGCCAGACTGGATTAAGAAGTCTACCTCCACCCCTGCCCTTACCCCCAAGAAGGCCCAGGAGGATGACCATTGTTGAGGAGGAATCACTCCAACTTATTTGGAAGGCGAGTGCGATTCTCGAAAGACCCCCCATTCCAGAAGAGGCCTATGGCACCTACTTGGCCAGCAGGTTGCTGGAAATGGAAAAGGGCCAACGGCACCTGTGCGAGGGCCTCATTTTTGAGGCTATTAAGGGGGGTTTGAGGGGTCAATTAAGAGAATCCACCCGCCTGACACATGAAGGCCCGACAGCAACTTCTCCTCCTTCTCCTCCTCCTCCTCCTCCTCTTCCTTCTTCTCCTCCTCCTCCTCCTCCTCCTACCACAAGTCAGCCTCCAAGGAAGCGTGCAGGGAAGACTGCAGGGAAGAGTGCAGGGCAGCGTGGTGGGAAGAGTCGGAAGTGATTGCCTGGCTTCAGTCTGGTCTCACAGAAGACACAGGCTGTTGTAGTGCCACAGCTTGGGGACATAGATGTCATCTGCTGCTGTTCCTGGTCTGTCTGATTCCTGGTCAATCTTCTTGTGCTCCCTATATTGGATGAAATCTGTCCAAGCTTAATTTTTGGCTTCACAAACTTGATGTCTGCCGTTGGGGCAAAAAGTCTTTGCAAAATCGCAAAGTGGCTCCAGTGTTGCCTTCCTATTTTGTTTTGCCTTGTTTGTTTAAACCAGAATAAATGGTATTTATTTTTTCATCAACAAATGATATACGTGCTTGTTATTGAAAAACATAGTTTCTTTAGGAGTAGGCAGGTACATGTCTAAACATTCATTTGACAATACAAGTGTAAAGTGCAACTTCAATGGAACTGCAAGTGCAGTCGCTGGAAAGGTGAGGGTTAAGATCTGAATTAAGGGCAAGCTCTGCTGACTCCACAATTGTATCATGTGTAATAACAAATCCTTTTGATAACCAACAAATACTAAAATATATCTAAATAGAGATATATGTACATATATAATATATATATATATATATATATATATATATATATATATATATATATATATATATATATATAGATCTATATATATATATATATATATATATATATATATATATATATATATATATATATATAGATATATATATATATATATATAGATATATATATATATATATATATATATATATATACGTATATATCTATATATATAAATATATATATATATGTATATATAGATAGATCTTTTTTTGGGTTTATTGAGAAATATAGATATCTTTTAAATTTGGCGATTTGGATATCTATATCTATATCTATCTATATATATATATATATATATATATATATATATATATATATACAAATATATAACTTCACTAAAGAATGCTGAAGAAAAAACGTTCGGGAGTACTCTGCGTGAATATACAAGCAGCAAGGCAAAATCATTCTTCAAGTACGATAACATACAAATCCCGCTGTCAGAAAAAAAAAACAAAAGATCAGCAGCGTGACGATTGTGCGAGCTTCAAAACGAAGGCTAGTTTTACCAGACCGAGCGAGTCCGTGACATACTAGCTACTGAGCATGCGTCCTTTTTGGTACGCCGGACCATACTACACACGACCGGATTATCCGCTGGACTGCCAAGTCCAGCGGATAATTTTAAAACAAAACTTAAAACTTTAGTCCGCCGTACTTTGGCCAAAAAAAGTCCGCCGGCGCCCACACACGAGGGGATTATCCGCTGGACTTCAGTCCAGCGGATAATCCCGCGGGATTGTCCCTTCGTGTGTACGCGGCATTAGTATATCTAGGTGCAGTTTTAAGAACTTTTCTATTTAGTAATATGTATTTATGGGGTATTTTTCACAATTTCCTCCAAGTGCTGGGAATAGAAGTCTTGGAAATGATCACCCTTCACTTATTTCACATGTACTGCAATAATAGGTACTTCTCATTGCCAGTAAAACAGAAAATACACATAAATTACAGCTGCTTCCAAAGCAGAAGTGACAGCATCCAAAAATACATAGCAAATAATTACCAAGCTAAATTTTGGTGCAATTTCCTATTTTTGCATGAAATTGAAAAGCTATTGTTTGTCCAAGAGGGTAAAAATATATTTGTTTAAAAAAAATAAAAAAAAAACGAAAAAACTAAAGTAATGTCTACAGAGCAAAAGAACTATCTATCCAAAAATGTAAAAAAGGGAATTAAAAAAAATGGAAAAGCAGTATGTGATCATGTGTATCATTGGCAATGTGTATCATTGGCAGTTGCTTTTTCACTGATTACTAATTCAAATCAATGTGTTTATTCATGCTCTACCATATGTATTCTGTATAATTTCAATTAAAAGTTTATTAAAAGTGAAAAGCAGCACGTGACATCTACCGCAGAGGCCCCAACCCCTGGGCTCTGGACCGGTCTGTGGCCTGTTGGGGATCTGGCTGTGTGGCGGGCGAGCGACCGAGGCATGATCTGTATTTGCAGCCACTCACGTTACTGCCTGAGCTCCACCTCTTGGTCTGGGGTGGTAGGTGACAATTGGGCCTGAAATAAAGAGATATGGGTGACTCTTGCATCATCATTGTAATGCCGCGTACACACGATCTGACTTTCCGCCAACAAAACCGTGGATTTTTTTCCGAAGGATGTTGGCTCAAACTTGTCTTGCATACACACGGTCACACAAATGTTGTGCGAAAATTCCGAAAGTGAGAACGCGGTGACGTACAAGACGTACAACGAGCCGAGAAAAAGGAAGTTCACTAGCCAGTGCGGCTCCTTCTGCTTGATTCCGAGCATGTGTGAACTTTTGTGCGACGGACTTGTGTACACACGATCGAACTTTCCGACAACAAATTTTTTTGGCTGAAAAGTTGAGAACCTGCTCTCAAACATTTGTTGGCGGCAATTCCGACAGCAAATGTTCGATGGAGCATACACACGGTCGGACTTTCCGACAACAAGCTCACATCTAACATTTCCAGACGGAAAGTCCGACCGTGTGTGCGTGGCATTAGTCTTCCTCTTTCAGCACAAGCTGATAATGTCTTTGATGCATAATGTAGACTGTAGTTGCAACCATTAGCAGATGAACTGCAGTGCCAGCCAGCAGTATAGGTAGGATGCAAAAGGCAAGATGGGCCATGGATAAGTGCACAGTGACTTGTCACTAGCAATAGTTTGCATTTGTCTTTCACGATGGTCCCTGGTGCCGGGATGTTGGGCGCTGTTGCTCTACCTTTAGTTATACTAACCTAAAATCATGCACTTAAATACAACATTGTTGCACTTACAACATTGTTGTTTGAAACGCCCCCAGAAATGTAATTTCCTGCTTGTGTTATTGGATCACTGATTTTCACAGAAGTCTGCACTAAGACACAAGTACGATTTTAAGCATCTATTGCAGAAAAATTTAATTTTTGGTGGGATGCTCCTAAAGGGTCAATTACTTCTGAAGGTATTGCTATCACAGCAAGTTTCCTCAAACTTCAGATTAAAGGGGGCTGAATACAAATGCACATCACACTTTTCAAATATTTATTTGTAAAATATTTGGAAAACCATTTACTATTTTCCTTCCACTTCACAATTATGTGTCACTTTGTGTTGGTCTATCACACAAGTTGGCTCCCCTGGGTGAGCCGTCATAGCTGCGTGTGGGCCCTTTAAGACGCTGTAGGAGGCAGCATGTCTCCGGAGCCGATGCGAGTGCCCGGCTGGCGCTATGATGGCCGCGCACCCGCAATCGCTCTTGACAGAGCGAGAACTGTGTGTGTAAACACACAAATTCCAGTTCTGTCAGGGGAGAGGAGACCGATCGTGTGTTCATACTAAGTATGAACACTGATCGGTCTCCTCCCCTAGTCAGACCCATCCCCCCCACAGTTAGAACACATCTAGGTACACAGTTAACCCCTTGATCGCCCCTAGTGTTAACCCCTTCCCTGCCAGTGACATTTATACAGTAATCAGTGCATTTTTATAGCACTGATCGGTGTATAAATTTCACTGGTCCCAAAATGTGTCAAAAGTGTGCAATTTGTCCGCCGCAATATCACAGTAACACGAAAAATCACAGATCGTCGCCATTACTAGTAAAAAAACTAGTAAAAAATAAATAAATAAAAATGCCGTTAATCTATCCCCGATTTTGTAGACGCTATAACTTTTGCGCAAACCAATCAATATCCGCTTATTGTGATTTTTTTTAACAAAAATATGTACAGTGCCTTGCAAAAGTATTCACCCCCCTTGGCTTTTTAACTATTTTGTTACATTACAGCCTTTAGTTCAATGTCTTTTTAATCTGAATTTTATGTGATGGATCAGAACACAATAGTCTAAATTAGTGAAGTAAAATTAGAAAAGTATATACATAAAACTATTTTTCATAAATAAAAAAATGATAATTGGCATGTGCGTATGTATTCACCCCCTTTGTTATGAAGCCCATAAAAAGCTCTGGTGCAACCAGTTACCTTCAGAAGTCACATAATTAGTGAAATGATGTCCACCTGTGTGCAATCTAAGTGTCACATGATCTGTCATTACATATACACACCTTTTTGAAAGGCCCCAGAGGCTGCAAAACCTAAGCAAGAGGCACCACTAACCAAACACTGCCATGAAGACCAAGGAACTCTCCAAACAAGTAAGGGACAATGTTGTTGAGAAATGCAAGTCAGGGTTGGGTTATAAAAAAAAATCTCCAAATCTTTGATGATCCCTCGGAGCACCATCAAATCTATCATAAACAAATGGAAAGAACATGGCACAACAGCAAACCTGCCAAGAGACGGCCGCACACCAAAACTCACAGACTGGGCAAGGAGAGCATTAATCAGAGAGGCAGCACAGAGACCTAAGGTAACCCTGGAGGAGCTGCAGAGTTCCACAGCAGATACTGGAGTATCTGTACATAGAACGACAATAAGCCGTACGTTCCATAGAGTTGGGCTTTATGGCAGAGTGGCCAGAAGAAAGCCATTACTTTCAGCGAAAAACAAAATGGCACGTTTTGAGTTTGCGAAAAGGCATGTGGGAAACTCCCAAAATGTATGGAGGAAGGTGCTCTGGTCTGATGGGACAAAAATTGAACTTTTTGGCCATCAAAGAAAATGCTATGTCTGGTGCAAACCCAACACATCACATCACCCAAAGAACGCCATCCCCACAGTGAAACATGGTGGTGGCAGCACCATCCTGTGGGGATGTTTTTCAGCAGTCAGGACTGGGAAATTGGTCAGAGTTGAGGGAAAGATGGATGGTGCTAAATACAGGGATATTCTTGAGTAAAACCTGTACCACTCTGTGTGTGATTTGAGGCTAAGACAGAGGTTCACCTTCCAGTAGGACAATGACCCCAAACACACTGCTAAAGCAACACTTGGTGGTTTAAGGGGAAACATGTAAATGTGTTGGAATGGCCTAGTCAAAGCTCAGACCTCAATCCAATAGAAAATCTGTGGTCAGACTTAAAGATTGCTGTTCACAAGTGCAAACCATCCAACTTAAAGGAGCCGGATCAGTTTTGCAAGGAGGAATGGGCAAAAATCCCAGTGGTAAGATGTGGCAAGCTCATAGAGTCTTATCCAAAGCGACTTGGAGCTGTGATAGCCGCAAAAAGTGGCTCTACAAAGTACTGACTTTAGGGGGGTGAATAGTTATGCACATTGACTTTTTATGTTATTTTATCCTATTTGTTGTTTGCTTCACAATAAAAAAAAAAACATCTTCAAAGGTGTGGGCATGTCCTGTAAATTAAATGATGCAAATCCTCAAACAATCCATGTTAATTCCAGGTTGTGAGGCAACAAAACATGAAAAATGCCAACGGGGTGAATACTTTTGCAAGGCACCGTAGAAAAATACATATCGGCCTAAACTGAGGAAAAAAATAGATAAAAAAAAAAAAAATGAAAATTGGGATATTTATTATAGCAAAAAGTTAAAGATATTGTGTTTTTTTTCAAAAATGTCGTTTCTTTTGTTTATAGCGCAAAAAATAAAAACCGCAGAGGTGATAAAATACCACCAAAAGAAAGCTCTATTTGTGGGGAAAAAAGCATGTCAATTTTGTTTGGGTACAGCGTCACACGACCCGTATCGCAAGAAATGGCCCGGTCGGAAAGGGGGTAAATTCTTCCGGGGCTGAAAGGGTTAAAGTGAAACAATAGAAATGAAAAATTCATTTAAATTTAGTGCCTGGGGGATCCCCTTAGTCTGCTTGTAAAGTGGTGCATCTTTACCGTTTATAGAACCAGCTGCAGAAAAACTGACATTTATAAATAAAAAAAAAAAGACATTTAAATTTCCGGCAATACAAAAATGTAAAAAAAATGGCAGGGGGGTCCCCCCTAATACATACGAGGCCTTTCGGATCTGATATGGATTTTAAGGGCAACTCCACACTAAAATTTAAAAAAACTGCTTGGGGTCCCCCCCAAAATCCACACCAGACCCTTATCCGAGTATGCAGCCCAGCAAATCAGGAAAGGGGGGAGACGAGCGAGCACATCATACCATACCAGGCCACATGCCCCCACCTCCAAATACCTTGTCTGCATGTTGATGGGGACATAGGCCTCTTCCTGACAACCCTGGGCTGTGGTTGTGGGGGTCTGCGGGCAGGGGACTTATAGGAATCTGGAAGCCCACTTTAACAAGGGGGCCCCCACATCCTGGCCCCCCTCCCTATGAGAATGAGTATGAGGTACATTGTTCTCCTACCCATTCACCAAAGAAAGTGTCAAAAATTAAAGACAGGAGGCAGCTTTAGACAATTCCTTTTTTCAAAAAAATAAAAAACAATGTCCCCTGTAGATCCATCGTCAATCATGACGCACGCCGCACCACCACACCCGGAAAAAAAAAAAAACACTCCACCCACAACGAAGGCTAACCACTGAATGCCTGCTCCGCTGTCAGGGCATGTGGCCTGGTATGGTTTCCGGAGGGGGGGGGGGCGCTTGCTTGCTCTCCCCCCCCTTTCCTGTCAGGCTGTATGCTCGGATAAGGGTCTAGTATGGATTTTGGAGGGACCCCATGCTGTTTTTTAAAAGAAAATCGGCATGGGGTTCCCTTTAAAATCCATACCAATTCTGAAGGGCCTGGTATGGATTGGGGGGACCCCCACTATTTTTTCTTTTCCCGGCAATTTTTTTTTTTTTTTCATTCAGCTGTCAGCGGGGAAGCCCATTGACAGCTGATGACTCATCTGTTGTTAAGGAAGCAGCGGGCAGCTTCTCGGCCCGCTACTTAACAACCACCTATTCGCTGTGCCCTGATTGGGAAAAGCTTTGCCCAATCAGGGCTTTGAATGCACTGTTCAGTGCGCAGTGCATTGTGGGCCACTCTTCAGATGAACATCCCGCCGATGTTCGGCCCAAACTTTTGCTCGGCTCCACATGTTCGCCCAACTCTATTTATAAGCTCCTGAATGACTCTTGCAAACAAGTTGATCAACAGGATGGATTTTCCCAGCTGATAACTTATTTCCTCTGAGGCAGGTTGGCACCTACAACATTCCTTTTTTCCTCCTTTATCGGCGCTTGAATGTTTGTAGAATGATCTTTTATTAGATTGTTCAATAGTTGGGTCAAGAGTGCATGGCCAGCTGCTATTCATTGTCTGTATGCAGCTTTAGTTAGTATTATGGTGACGTCAACATCTCTTGGATTGGAAAATGATTAAAATGAGCTGGCACTGGGCCTCCATTTAATGCAAAACTCTTCCTTGCATTATCGATTTAAATCTCAAGGACAGATCTAAATGAATGAAACAAGAAAGTTCAAACATTTTCATTATCTATAATTAGTAATTATTTGCACTACAATGTACATATCTTTAGCTCAGCATATTACTTTCTATAAAATAATTGATTATTGGCTTTTGTTGGAACTCAGTGAATTAGTTAAACAATATCCAGAACTTTATTTAATGGAAGCTACTGGCTAGTGTAACCTCTAAAATAAAGCTATCAAGTCGCTAATAACTCATAGTTGGTCTTCAAAAGCAAACCATTTAATTCCATCTGTACATTAGCCATATTATCTGAATATATTAGCTAAATCCTTCTTCAAATAGCTTTAAAAATAAATCAATATTTCCTTCTTGAACTGAGGATCTCAACTATTGTGTATCATTAATATTCTTGCTCACGTTTCATGCAGCCATTACTAGGAAGAGCTGCTTATTGCTTAACACTTCTTTAAAGGGAACTTGTCAGAAATGCTGATATGCATCTCAACTGGCACTTACTTTTAGCATTGAAAAAAAAAACTGTTGTTTGTGTAGCTGCACTGGCCCTTTAAATGTGTATATCAAACAGTGCCTCAAAATATCAGCTTTATCACATATTATAAACAAAATAAAAATTACTGCGCTATGAAAAATCAAGTGAAAATGTGAAACCAAGCTGCAACTTCTTGTGAGATACACAGAGAACATACACCTTTCAATAATTAAAGTGGTGTTTCCACCTAAAAAAAAAAAGTGATAAAAATTCCTAAAAAAAACAAAAAAAAAACATTTGGAATTTTTTTTTAACTCGCCTCTAAATGCCTGTTGCTAGGGGGTCCCTTGTAGTCTGCCTCCTTCAGTGCCCGGGCTAAGTGACATCACTTCCCCTTAGTACAGATTCCCATTAGACTCCTGTATGGTATATTTTCTAACCTCTTCAGTCCCCTGTTGTAAGCCCTGTTCTTTTGTTACACCTTAATGCACCTCTTTAGGGACTTCAGACTAGGCAGATTAGATGAATAACAGAGATCTTTTACTGAAGTAGTTAAAGGTAACAAAAGTAACAGTTCTTAAAGACATCTTCCACACAGTTTCCTGTACAAAGTTCTCTAAGTGCCCCAGAGTAGTGCCTCATGAGGTAGCCATAGGTAACGTCCATAAGAAGAGTCCTTTTCAGTGAATGAGTCCATAAGTGGCAGTAATCCACATGAGGTAGCAATAATCCACAAACAGGGCCCAGTTAAAGTGGTTCTGCACTCATTTCATTTAGTAAATCTCTTTGCCTTCCAAATCAGGCAAAGAGTACTAAATGAAATGTTTTTTTTTTTACTTACCTTGTAATTGGAGACTTCCGGCTTCTCCCTCTGCGGCGGCGGGCGGGGTCTCTGCGTCGATCGTCGTCACGCCGCACTGTCTCCTGGGATCACAAGTCCATATAGATCCACAGGCTCCATACCCCACCGGGAAGCCCGACTGGGCTCCCACCAAGGGGTGGAATACCCAACAGCATCACTGCCACATCTTGGCAAACTTTCTCCTAGCCAAACTCCTAAGGCCACTAATGAGCCCCAAGTATCTGGTATGACCTGTACGGGGTGGTAACCTTTTTGGAAAGAGCGGAAAAACCTGGCAAGCAGTGTTAACCATTTTTTTCTAAGGAACCATCAGCAATAGGTCAACCCAGCACACAGTGCAATAAACCTATTGCACTATACCATTGTAGCAAATGACCCACACACAGTGCCGACTGGTGGTATTTTTCAGGGGGAGGGTAGCAAACAATACACCCACAGTGCTTGCGCCCCAAGCCCACCCTTTTTTGAAGGCTATTAGAGCCTCTGGCTGTAATCATGTGCTTAAACCCCCCCCCCCCCCATTGGAATTCATGCATCCGGCACCCCAAATGTAGATTAGGGGGCGGGATGCATGGATAGGGGGGCAGTGCCCCTGCACCCCTAATGGATGGGCCACCCCTGCCCACACACATAAACATAGTTGAAAGGAGCAAACACAGGGCATACATAAAGCAGAAGGAAAACCTTTAACCCAGAAAACCTTTTGGAAGCACCTGCTTCCAAAAACTCCTTACAGAATATAGAACATAAGCCCTTTTAACTGCTTACAGTACTGGCACATGCCTTTTGTGGGCCTTGCAGGTTTCTTCGGACAATTTGTGCCAGCTGTGTCTGTGCTTTGCTTGAGATAATTGTCTTAAGTGATCTGGTTGGCCACAATTGATAAATGAGTTTTGGCTTATAACAGCTGTGCTGGAAATTACTGCTGGAATACAGTTTTCCCATATATTTCTTAGCAGACATTACCCCCCCCCCCCCCCCAAATGCTTCAATATCAATCATTTAATTTGATTTAAGGCTTTTGTGCTGTCACTAGCTTCTCCAATATAAACTTTATGTATAGTCAGTTTAATTACCATAGAGATCTGTTGGGAAAGACTCCATCAGTGAATGGCATTCACATTTTTGTGGGTATGAGACCAATGTCTATTCATTTCTCAGGGCTTGGAACATTTATGTGGAATTTCTTTTGCATTCTGAAAATGTTTTCCTACCCTTATCCAGTATTTATGGTGGTTTAAAGAACCTCATAAACTATATCAGGCTTATCTGTACTGGAAATTTCTTACCTAATCAACCATATACCCAACTTCGTTATCCTGATGTTTTCTGTTGAATTTATATCTGCCCTAATCTGTCTAGTTTCTATATAAAGCCATAAAAACTAATCTTTATCATAACAGAAACCTAATCCAGTCTGTGTGCTTCTGTACGTTTTAAACTGAAACCATACTAAAGGAAATTCCCATTGCCTGCCCAAGAAAGAAAGTACCTTTAATAATGAATATGTCATCATTACATTTAAATTGTACATAAATGCAGTTTTTAAGAAAGTACTGTCAATGCTATTGATGTAATAATGTTAAATGCGGCATACAAAAACATTAATATAACGTTTTTTAGCTGTAAAATTTCCAAGGGAGTTTTGTATAAGCAAAGGGAAATGCCCTGTCCTCTCGATCAAATCATCCACCATGAAATATTGGGCCACATTTACCATAAGGCTAATATGAGTCTGTGCATGAAGGACAGTCACAGGGCAAAAAAGGTCAGGCACGCTATAAAACATTTACAATTAGTACATTCTTTTTTATATTTATGCTATTTGTGTCAGAGAGAGAGAGTACATTGGCTGTTAAGAGGAGTGACAAGATTCTCTGTAGCTGAAGTAACATGCAGCTCTCTCTTTCTAGGTCGGTGTACTGAACAGTCCAATGGTAGTTATGCACATAAAGGTGTTGATTTACTAAAGGTAAATAGATTGTTCACTTTGAAAGGGAAGTTGCACTTTGCAAGGGAATTTTTCCTGGAGCTTAGTGAATGAGGGGATCCTCTGCTGACCTTCATCATCCAATTATGTGCAAGCAAAAACACTTTTATTTTTTTTTTTTTTCCTTGCACGTGATTGGAACCACATTTACTAAGCTCTGGGGAAAGTTCCCTTGTAAAATGTAACTTTCCTTGCAAAGTAAGCAGCCTATTTGCCTTTAATAAATCAACCCCAAAGTCTCTAATAGCATTTCATTTTTGTGATACTGTTCATGTAAACAGCAAAGCCTAAGGCCCCTTTCACATGGAGCGGATCCGCTCAGCGGACTCTGCTAACTCAGCAGGAGATCGCTCCGTTGATCTCTGCTGAGCCGGCGGATGTCAGAGCCCCGCTAATGTCTATGGGGAGATCGGACATAAATGGACAGCATGTCCATTTTCATCAGATCCCATCCACCAGATGGTTGGCAGACGTCTGTTTTGAGCAGATAAGATGGCAGATGGGTGTCAGCGGACACATCTCCGCTGACATCCGCCTGCCCATAGGAGTCAATGGGTGGCCCGCTCGGACCCGCCTGAAAAACGAACAGGTGGATCCGAGTGGGCTTATCATGTGAAAGGGGCCCAAAGCCTAGTACACACACACCAAATGTTGGGCAACATCGGCCGGTTCAATAAAAACCTGCCAACATTCGGCCTGTGTGTACGGCAGCCGGTCTGACAGAAGCCGTGCATGCTGGAAAAACAGCAGCCGACCAGCTCCCGATCAGCGATCTCAACTAATGACTGAAAACGCTGACCGGAGTGTTCTGGCAGGGAGGCCACCCCCCTGTCATAACACAATAGAACAGCAGGTGACACTGCTATAAGTGACACTAAGCCTCTGAAGAAGGACATTTCTGTCCAAAACATGTCAGGCGTCATTTTTGACATTGATCTGTGCTAGCCCAGAATGCTTGTCCAGGGCAGCTAAGTTTCATGTCTATCTTCCTTTAATGTTTAAATAATTTTTTGATACTTGCATGTTATATGTATTACTTACTACATTCTGATTACTAAATATCTACATTTTTACTACACATTTGGTCTGTCATTTAAAATTCTGAAGGGTTATACCGTGCCTTGTGCACCAGGTTCTTTTTCTGTTTATACAGTGGATTGGACCGACCAAATGAATTTGCATGGATTGCCAATCCCTATTATATTAATAGAACGGCAGGAGTGATCCCTGTACTAAAATTGAATTGTTAATACAGCGACTCCGACCAGAGCTGTCAGTTTTTTTTCCTTCAACCCAGGGGGTAATAAAAATAAAATAGTGGTGTGCGCCAGGCTTTAAACCGGCCTTACATGGATCAAAATTTGGTTGGTTTAGCAGGGACTGGCCAAATTTTGATCTATGTATGGGCACTGTGGTTGTACAGAATTCGGTCTACTTATATATAACTGCCCTGTTGGGTTTTCCCCACTTAATCAGCACTGCAGGCTATAGCCTGCAAGGCTAATGAGTGTATTGTGATGGTGGGGAAGTCTCCCCACTGTCAGAATACAAAGACACAGCGGGAAAGATTCCCCAATCCACCTCAAGTGTGTGGATGGGGGAATCAGGCCAGTTTCTTTAGTTCCACCCTCTGAACCAAAAAAAAAAATCTATGGGCTGCCTTACAAAAGGATTTTTAATCAAAATGTTGTTTAGGTCATACAGATGGTTTTGAATTAATATATTGCATTTCTGTTTTTCTTCAAACCCGAGTCTACTGTATAACATGATGTCATTTTTATGTACGCTAGATGATTTTATTAATCCTAACAAATGAAGAGCATGTTATTATGGTTGCATACATGTCAAAGAAAATCATCGACCATTGTATACATCTGCGGATGTCACTTTGTGTGCTCGCTGAGGCATGCTACAGTTTTTCCCTTGGGGGCTGCTCACTGCGATAGCTACCTAAAAATAAAAAATATTCTCATTTACTCCAGCTGAGATCACAGAGCGCCTTTCTCAATCTGGATTTAGACTCTTTTTGATGCACATCTTCTAACATACTGTACGTGTAATTATCTATATTTAAAGCACAGTGCAGCTATAATAGTCGGAAGGATTATGCAATGTGTGCCTCCCCTGCATGGTCTATATTTTGTATTCAGGAGCCAGTGTTGTTTACACTACATTGCACAGAAACATTCCATTATTTAGGACAAAACATTCCTAGTTATCTCTGCTGGTACTACAACCATCAACTGCCTGATTTACTTAGCCTTGCCGAGAAACCAGAATCATCGAACAGTGCACATATTATTTGGATATAAATAATAGATAATGAGTATATTCATGCTTTCAACATTGTTCAGCTTCATTAGGGCCATTTAACAGCAACATCAGACTTCTTAGTAGAGTGTTCATTCTTTGCCGTTTATGAAATATGAATGAAGTTATGGGACGCAATGCTGTGTGAATAATATTAGCACATTATGCTTTCAGACACTGCATTATTTAATGTACCTCTTGTCTGGTGAACCACATAGCACTGAACCTGATGTAATCTTATTACACAAGTGTCAGATGTAAGAGGGATTGTCATTACTATTCACCTATCAGTCACACTGATGCAGCAATTAAAAAAGCAGAGAAATTGAAATATGTGAAATAGGAAATATTTATTCATCGGGATATAAGAGATGAATTATTGAATTGGCAAGCAATCATCTATACCAGTTATTAAAGGGGTGAATTTACTAAAGGCAAAAAGAATGTGCACATTGCAAGGGCAGTTGCACTCATTTTCCCCAAAGCTTAGTTTGGTAAAGCTTCACTTAGGCCCCGTACACGATCGGAAATTCCGCCAGAAAAAGTTCGGCTTTTGGTCGGAAAATGCGACCGTGTGTATGCTCCATCTGACAAGGATTGAGAGCTGGTTCTCAATTTTTCGGTCGGAAAAAGTTTAGATCGGAAATTCCGATCGTCTGTAGAAATTCCGACGCACAAAATTTGTACGCATGCTCGGAAACAATTTGACGCATGCTCGGAAGCATTGAACTTAATTTTCTTGGCTCGTCGTAGTGTTGTACGTCACCGCATTCTTGACGGTCAAAAGTTTAGCGAACTTGTGTGACCGTATGTATGCAAGCCAAGCTTGAGCGGAATTCCGTCGGAAAAAAACATCCAAGATTTTTCCTGATGGAAAATCCGCTTGTGTGTATGCGGCATTAGAAAGAATACCCAATCAGGTGCAAGGAAAATTTAGAGCTTCACCACATTTACTAAGCTCTGGGGAAAACAAGTGTAACTGCATAGTCTATTTGCCTTTAGTAAATCCACCCCATAGTCCTCTGTCGCCTGCGTTTTGGTCAACTGAGGCAAAGGGAAAATGGTGTTGTTATCCATGTAATCAAACATTTTAATAAATGGTTATTATTTAAATTAAAGTGACCAAATTAGTTTAATTTAAACTTAAAAACTTGCTTGTTTTATATTCTGTAATGCAAAATGATTCCAGGAACTATACTTGGTAGATAACATTCATATTCTTGACATATTGGTACTAAAATGTTTTTTTAGATTATTGATTGAATTCAAAAAGTAGGATACTGATGATCTCTCTATTGTGTTCTGCTTTTGCCTTCTATCCTGAATTACATGAAGAACGGCCAAGGAGAAGAGTCAGCCATTAAAGCGGATGAAGTCGGTTCTGGCAGTGAGGCCTTATCAGGTAGGACATAGAAAGTGTCTCATATCTAACATTTCCTGTCTGCTAATTGTTTCAGGTTGGATGGGTTCTTTCACTGACAACTTTAAAAACAAGTATATCTTTATTTGATTGCAAGCTAAGTGATTATGACAGAGGACATATAGCAGACTTCAAGAAGGCAATTACATCACGCTAAAGGCGTTCTTTATTATCTCTCAACTTTAGAGTGATTAGCAGATCACGAGGACTTCTCCTTTCCAGTTAACTCAAACCCATACCAGTATGTTGAGGAAGGGAAGGGTGTTTATTGGCATACAATGGAGGCTGGACATGCTGGCACAACCCAAAAATATTTTTTATTAAACAACTGGTGCATGAGTTTATATGCTTATATCAACTGGGTATGCATGTTCATTCACAAGTCCAAGGCTGGCCATACGCTGTACAATCTGAATGTACAATCTCCTTCAGATCTCCCAACAAGTAAAAAGTACAAGGGCCTGCCTGATTGGATACAAAATTAATCAGTTGGTTAGGCATGTCCTCATATTGCAAAGTTTGGTAAAATAAATTGTACAGGTTGTATAGTGTAAGGGCACCCTTAACAATGTGTTCAGTGATACTGGTAACAAACATAGCAGGTGGTATCCATATAAGTATAGAGCGGTGGGCTGAACCTCAGTGTGGAGCAGTGAATGAGTATAGACTGGGGCAAACTGCAGGGCACGGATGGGAAGGACAAAGATACCCCTTTATGCTTTAGCTGGTTTTTATGGTGCACTGAGCACTAATATCGTGTGGGTAATATATTGAAAATAGTGAAGCTGGTTTGCACTATGTGCGATCTTTACCTGCTTACTTATATGGTGGATATCAGTGGCGGCCGGTCCATAAGGAGTGCAGGGGTGCCACCCCCCAAAATGTTGTGGGGTACAAGTTGGTAATGGAGAGCCAAGAAAACATCCATATAGGCAGACTTTGGAAATTGCTGAAAGGTAATTACTGCAGACCAGAAAAGGATCTTCAACATCTTGGTCAGCTGGTAGTATTCCACACAGAAGCAGACTTACTATTTAAACCAGTCCTTCACACTGTGCTGGGTGCCAGACTAATGGGTGTCTATTAGGTTCGTCAATTTTTAAAAAGCATGTGATTTGAGGCTGTGGCTCTGATTGGCTTGTCTCAGGTTGTCCTCGGGGCGCAGAGCACTCTGCCCCGAACCCTTTCCACTTTTGATTTTAGTGAATTAATATTCGTCTTTGCGTCACTTCCAGGTTCCGGCTTCTCATCCCGTGGAACACAAGGCGTCCGCTGGTGCATACATGGAAAAGTTTGTTTGCGCCCACCCAAAATTTTTTTGCATCAGCAGCCACTGGTGGATAGGGATGAGCCCGGTGTTCGATTCGATCCCATGTTCAAATCGAACATCAGCCATTTTTCTTAAAGATTTTCATCCACATTGCCAGGACAAGACATTACATTAAAGCCGCAAGCAGTTTTAAATGGCTTTTTTTCCTTTACAAATGTCATTTTGTGCAGGGACAGTTCTAAACACGGGAAACGCATGCCACTTCACAGCAGAGGCTGCTCTAGACTTTGTGAGGCCTTAGGCAAAACTTAGACATGAGGCCCCAACAGTACAGGTACAGTATAGGGGAGTGGACAGTACAGGGCGCAGGAGGGAACAGTACAGGGGGTAGGTAAGTGGGCACAGTACACGGGGCAGGGGGAGACAGTATAGGGGCAGTAAGGAATATTAAAGATATATTCTCCTCAAGCAGAGCTGCACAGGGAAGCTGCTCTCACAGATCCTACTTATACTGGCAGGCTGTCACAGAAAGAGAGAAATTAAGGGGGATGGGTGGAGAAAGAAAGCAAGAAAGGAAAGAAAGAAAGGAAATATGGAAAGAAAGAAAGATAAATGGAAAGAAAGATGGAAGGAAAGAAAGATGGAAGGAAAGAAAAAAAGATGGAAGGAAAGAAAGAAGGATGAAGGAAAGAAAGAAAGAAAGAAAGAAAGAAAGAAAGAAAGAAAGAAAGAAAGAAAGAATGAAAGATGGAAAGAAAGAAAGAAAGGAAAGAAAGAAAGAAACAAAAGGAAAGATGGAAGGAAAAAAAGATGGAAGGAAAGAAAAAAGAGAAAGAAAGAAAGAAAGAAAGAAAGGAAAGAGAGAAAGAAAGGGTGTAAGGAAAGAAAGAAAAGATGTAAGGAAAGAAAGAAAAGATGTAAGGAAAGAAAGAAAAGATGAAAGAAAAGAAAGAAAAGATGAAAGAAAATATGGAAGGAAAGAAAGAGAAAGATGGAAGTAAAGAAAGAAAGAAAGAAAAGAAAGAAAAGATAGAAAGAAAGAAAGAAAATATGGAAGGAAAGAAATAAAGGAAAGATGGAAGGAAAGAAAGAAAGAAAGAGAGAGAAAGAAAGAAAAGATGGAAGGAAAGAAAGAAAAGATGGAAAGAAAGAAAGAAAGATGGAAGGAAAGAAAGAAAGGAAAGGTGGAAGGAAATAAAGAAAGAAAGGGTGGAAGGAAAGAAAGAGAGAAAGAAAGAAAAGATGGAAGGAAAGAAAGAAAAGATGAAAGAAAAGATGGAAGGAAAGAAAGAGAGAAAGAAAGAAAGAAAGAAAGAAAGAGAAAGGAAAGATGGAAAGAAAGATGGAAAGAAAGAAAGATGGAAAGAAAGAAAGATGGAAGGAAAGAAAGAAAGAAACAAAAGGAAAGATGGAAGGAAAAAAAGATGGAAGGAAAGAAAAAAGAGAAAGAAAGAAAGAAAGAAAGAAAGGAAAGAGAGAAAGAAAGGGTGTAAGGAAAGAAAGAAAAGATGTAAGGAAAGAAAGAAAAGATGTAAGGAAAGAAAGAAAAGATGAAAGAAAAGAAAGAAAAGATGAAAGAAAATATGGAAGGAAAGAAAGAGAAAGATGGAAGTAAAGAAAGAAAGAAAGAAAGAAAGAAAGAAAAGATAGAAAGAAAGAAAGAAAATATGGAAGGAAAGAAATAAAGGAAAGATGGAAGGAAAGAAAGAAAGAAAGAGAGAGAAAGAAAGAAAAGATGGAAGGAAAGAAAGAAAAGATGGAAAGAAAGAAAGAAAGATGGAAGGAAAGAAAGAAAGGAAAGGTGGAAGGAAATAAAGAAAGAAAGGGTGGAAGGAAAGAAAGAGAGAAAGAAAGAAAAGATGGAAGGAAAGAAAGAAAAGATGAAAGAAAAGATGGAAGGAAAGAAAGAGAGAAAGAAAGAAAGAAAGAAAGAAAGAAAGAAAGAGAAAGGAAAGATGGAAAGAAAGATGGAAAGAAAGAAAGATGGAAAGAAAGAAAGATGGAAGGAAAGAAAGAAAGAAACAAAAGGAAAGATGGAAGGAAAAAAGATGGAAGGAAAGAAAAAAGAGAAAGAAAGAAAGAAAGAAAGAAAGGAAAGAGAGAAAGAAAGGGTGTAAGGAAAGAAAGAAAAGATGTAAGGAAAGAAAGAAAAGATGTAAGGAAAGAAAGAAAAGATGAAAGAAAAGAAAGAAAAGATGAAAGAAAATATGGAAGGAAAGAAAGAGAAAGATGGAAGTAAAGAAAGAAAGAAAGAAAGAAAGAAAGAAAGAAAAGATAGAAAGAAAGAAAGAAAATATGGAAGGAAAGAAATAAAGGAAAGATGGAAGGAAAGAAAGAAAGAAAGAGAGAGAAAGAAAGAAAAGATGGAAGGAAAGAAAGAAAAGATGGAAAGAAAGAAAGAAAGATGGAAGGAAAGAAAGAAAGGAAAGGTGGAAGGAAATAAAGAAAGAAAGGGTGGAAGGAAAGAAAGAGAGAAAGAAAGAAAAGATGGAAGGAAAGAAAGAAGAGATGAAAGAAAAGATGGAAGGAAAGAAAGAGAGAAAGAAAGAAAGAAAGAAAGAAAGAAAAAAGATGGAAGGAAAGAAAGAAAGAAAGAAAGAAAAGATGGAAGGAAAGAAAGAGAGAAAGAAAGAAAAGATGAAAGGAAAGATAGAAAGCAAGGGGGGATGCAGGAAGAAGGGAAGGAAGTGCATCCCGTACATCTGTGTACTCACTGGGAGGCAGGAAGGACTGGATGGATGGATGAGACTGCCCTTTTCCTTTTCTGTTTGTTGGGCTTCATCATGAATCTTCCCACCCACACATCCTTCTCTGAGGCAGAACAGAGAACACTGAGGAGAGTGGGTGGGGCTGACACAGGAGGGGAGGGCGGGAGGAAATGCAGAACCAGATCTCTCCTCTCCTGTCTGGCTGTGCGGGCAGCAGGGGGAGGGGGGAGATCTGTCAGAGCAGGCTCTGCTGAGCGGCTCTCCCTGTCTGTGATCCGGAGCTGTACATAAGCTCCGATCACACAGTAACTTGCTCTCACTCACAGCCTGTTATCTCTCTTCCTGTAGCAGAGCGAGAGGACACAGGACTGTGTGATGGCGGTATCTCTGCTGCTGGAAGAGGCGGCTCTCTAATTAGGTAATCTAGCTGGCCGTGCGAGGCCCCTGTGAGGGCGAGGCCTGAGGCTATTGCCTAATTTGCCTAATTAGAGAGCCGCCTCTGCTTCACAGGCATAATTTAGACACCCCCCAGGTACGATATTTAAAGGAATATTTCACTTTTTTTGTTTTTTCACTTTATACATTATTAAAATGACTGCTCCAGAAAAAAACGTCAGTTTTTAAAACTTCTTTTTGCATTGATACATGTCCCCTGGGGCAGGACCCGGGTCCCCAAACCCACACTTTAGATTTTGAACATTCGCGTCCATTGTAATTAATAGGGTTCTAACGTTCATGCAAACTTTCGGTCCGTTCGCAGGTTCTGGTGCGAACCGAACCGGGGGTGTTCGGCTCATCCCTACTGGTGGATATGTAAGAATGGATAAGTCAATACAAAGAGTTTGTTCTATTTGATCGTGTGCTGCTAGAATCGACCCTGTCAAAATAGGAATTACCTAGGTTTTGCCTGTCTTGAAAGAGAAAGGCAAAGGAGTTTTCAGTTGTTGGTGGAGGCCTTCATGTGTGTTGGGTGGGAAAGAAATTTATTGTGAGGAAAAAAATGAACTTGTTTAAAATTTTACTGGCAGTAGAAAAATACAGATACATCCCGTTTTTGGATTTTTGGGATTTATTTGATTACATTGTTATATTCTTGTTTAGTGCACAGAGATCTCACAATTTGGTATGTTCGGTTGTTAACTATAGAGTATAGGGAAGTGGATATATTTTAAGCACTGCAATATCTGTATATATATATATATATATATATATATATATATATATATATATTTGTTTGATTGTAAAGTGTATGGCCAATTCAAGAGTTGGTAGAGACCATCAATGTGGAACTGAAGAAAGAACAATGATTAGGCAAAAGCAAATCGACTTTGGCTTATGGCCACTTCCCCAGAGGACAGTCAGCTGGAGGTGTTACTATAGCCTATATAATCAGTGGATATTGGCTGGATTAGAAAAAAAGCCTCTTTTTGTGGACACCTTTATGTGTGCTTCTGTACAAAACAAAAATAATAAATTCATGTCCAAAGAAGTAACTAATCATTTGGTATCCTCTTTACTGAAATCCACGTAAGATCTAAGGCAGTCATATTCCTTGCCTGCAATTATTTAAACCAGACGGAATTTTTCAGTGTCTAATCAGATGGATTTTGTTTACTCTGTAAGCAGAAATCATAATTGTGCACAGGGACACTTTATTTATCATAAAACTAAAACACAAAATTTTAGAAGGGCCTCATTTCTAAAAACAGAAAAAGTTTAGTTAAGAAATAGATTTATATCTGTTACCTGCACTAAAAACAAGACAGCAGTAAGTGTAATTGCATGGGCCAGAACTCTTTTGGTTGTATTAAATGGAAGGATATATCACAGCCAGGGAAGATTAATGTGTCATATACTAGAAATAGCTTATTTTAATTATATTTTAGAATGAGATATATTTTTCTGGCTCCTGAATAACATTTATAATCTTTGTACCTGCTCTGGATATGGAGATTGTTTAATACTGTATATTGGCCTTTGTATGTAAAAGCTGGCAGAAAAGAATCAAGAATGGTCTTTACAGCATCCAATCAAAATTAATGTTTTCGTCTTCTAACTAGTCCTAGCAAAATGACCAAAATATTCCTATTGGCTGTTACACGCAAGGTATCCCTTAAAGGACATTTAAGACTTAAACACAAAACTGTAATGTATTGCATCTTACCGTTTTTTTTTTTTTTTTTTTTCGGACTAAAGACATTTTCTGCAAGTACAGAAAAGGACCTTTGATCCTTTTAAAACTCCAGTGCCCTTGAAACTTCCTTTGGATTCAACTGAAATATCAGAAAATGCTTTCACAGCTTTGTTATCTGTACTACAAAAGAACTCCCCTCTATGTAATTTAGATGAGGCTTGAGGGGGTGTTTGTAGTCCAAAAAAACAGCCTAAAGCAGCCTTTCTCAACCTATTTAACACTGGGGAACATCTTTCTGGGTTCAGGGAACCACTGCTAATAAGTACTATATCTAGAGCACACAGTTCATTATTGTGCTGGTCATTGGGAGGAATGTTCCTTACATTTTTGGTCATTGGGAAGAATCCCCCTTACAGTTAGCCAAAAAGATCACTGTTATCAGTAGTTACTCATTTGAGAAGAAGAAATTGCTCATTACTCAAGGAACCCCTAGCAACCTCTGGAGGAACCCAAGGGTTCCACAGAACCCTGGTTGAGAAAGGCTGACCTAGGGTGACAACTCTGCTACGTCATAGATATAATACAGTGAGTGAGCATTTTTATTCCACTGGCCAGTTTACACAGAAACACATTCTCGTGCGGTGTGTTTTTACTGCCCATTCATGTCAATGAGTTGCAAAATTCACTAGACTGTTTTCCAAAACACGCTGCACCAAAGTGCATGATGCTGCAGTACCATGCAATTTTGGTGCTCACAAATGCACTGCGTTTTAGGGTGCCATTTCCAAAGCATTGGTACCTGCATGCAGATTGCAAGGGCAATGTGTTAACCTGTGATGCAGAAACAAGTATTGAACTTGCCTTTGCCACACGTTTTGGGGTGAACTGGCCCTAAAACAGGATGGGCGTTACTGGCAGGGTTGAGGATTGGTAAACTGTAATATATTACTTTTTTGTGTTTAGATACACTTTAAGTTATAAGATTGTACATCTTTTTGTGTTAGACATATATCTATGGCGGATTTTAGCCAAAAATGTGCCTAATGCCCCATACACACGAGCGGATTTTCCGTCGGAAAAAACTTGGATGGTTTTTCCGACGGAATTCCGCTCAAGCTTGGCTTGCATACACACGGTCACACAAAAGTTCTCTGAACTTTTGACCGCCAAGAACGTGGTGACGTACAACACTACGACGAGCCGAGAAAATTAAGTTCAATGCTTCAGAGCATGCATTAAATTATTTACGAGCTTGCGTAGGAATTTTGCGCGTCGGAATTGTTACAGACGATCGGAATTTCCGATCAGAACTTTTTCTCACCGAAAAATTGAGAACCTGCTCTCAATCTTTTGCCTTTTTGGGAATTCCACCAGCAAAAGTCCAATGGAGCATACACACAATTTCCGACCAAAAGCTCACATCGTACTTTTTCTGGCGGAATTTCCGATCATGTGTACGGGGCATTAGGAGGCAATGCCAAATATATATTTTATAAAGTTGGGTTATTTTTTGTTCAAAGGAAATGCTTTTTGTAAGGAATTATTACATCTAAAAATCACTTTACAAAATCTCACTTTTGTCTTAATTTCTTGATGACTCTTTTTCCAGATGTAAATGGCCTGTGTTTAGCAAGTAGAGTAGCACAGACTTGTTAGGGGTCTGGATTGGTTAAAAAGGATTAATAGGATGGGGAACTTCCCAAGCCAAGAATATGTTGCTGCTTTTTACAGTCTGTACACGTGGTCTAAAACAGGGTTTCTCAACTCCAGTTCTCAAGGTTCTCAAGGCGCCCCATTAGGTCATGTTTTCAGGATTTCCCTCAGATGAAACGGCTGTGGTAATTACTAGGGATGAGCCGAACACCCCCCCCCCGCCTGAACCGTACCAGGCCACATGCCCTCAACATTGGGAGGATGCTTTGGGGGTCTGAGACCCCCAAAGCACCTTGTCCCCATGTTGATGAGGACAAGGGCCTCGTCCCCACAACCGTGCCCGGTGGTTGTGGGGGTCTGCGGGCGGGGGGCTTATCGGAATCTGGAAGCCCCCTTTAACAAGGGGACCCCCAGATCCCGGCCCCCGGTACCCCTACCATTTCACCAAAAAAGTGTCAAAAATTGTAAAAATGACAGGAGACGGTCTTTGACAATTACTTTATTAAAATCTTCTTTCTTCTTTCTTCATCCTTCGGTTTCTTCATCTTTTCCTTCCGTCATCTTCTTCCATCTTCTTCCATTTTCTTCTTCCTCCGATCCGCTTCTTCTTGCGCTGGTCTTCTCGTCCTTCTCGTCCGGCATCTTCTTCCATGGCGTCGGCGTCTGTTCTTCTGTCGGGCCGCTCCTCGCAATGGGAGGCTCCCGCTGTGTGAGGCTTCGCTCCGTCTGACAGGTCTTTTATAACGGAGGGCACCTGGTGACCCCGCCCCCCTCTGATGTCATGGGAAAGCCATAGGGAATTCCCCATGACGTCCCCGTGCATCAGAGGGGGGGGTCACCAGGTGCCCTCCATTATAAAAGACCTGTCAGAGGCAGCGAAGCCTCACATAGCGGGAGCCTCCCATTGCGAGGAGTGGCCCAAGAAGAGACACCGACACCGACGCCATGGAAGAAGATGCCGGACGAGAAGGACGAGAAGACCAGCGCAAGAAGAAGCGGATCGGAGGAAGAAGAAAATGGAAGAAGATGGAAGAAGATGACGGAAGGAGAAGATGAAGAAACCGAAGGATGAAGAAAGAAGAAAGAAGATTTTAATAAAGGAAATGTCAAAGACTGTCTCCTGTAATTTTTACAATTTTTGACACTTATTTTGGGGGGGGCGGGATCTGGGGGTCCCCTTGTTAAAGGGGGCTTTCAGATTCCGATAAGCCCCCCGCCCACAGGCCCCCACAACCACCGGGCACGGTTGTGGGGACGAGGCCCTTGTCCTCATCAACATGGGGACAAGGTGCTTTGGGGGTCTCAGACCCCCAAAGCATCCTCCCAATGTTGAGGGCATGTGGCCTGGTACGGTTCAGGCGGGAGGGGGGGGCGCTCTCGTCCCCCTTTTCCTGCGGCCTGCCAGGTTGCGTGCTCGGATAAGGGTCTGGTATGGATTTTGAGGGGGACCCCACGCCATTTTTTTTGGCTGGGGTTCCCCTTAAAATCCATCCCAGACCTCAAGGGTCTGGTATGGATTTTGAGGGGGACCCTACGATCAATATACGCTTATTGCGATTTTTTTTTACCAAAAATATGTAGAAGAATACGTATCGGCCTAAACTGAGTAAAAAAAATTTTTTTTTAAAAAAAAATGGGATATTTATTATAGCAAAAAGTAAAAAATATTGTGTTTTTTTTCAAAATTGTCACTCTTCTTTTGTTTATAGCGCAAAAAATAAAAACCGCAGGGGCGATCAAATACCACCAAAAGAAAGCTCTATTTGTGGGAAAAAAAGGACGTCAATTTTGTTTGGGTGTAACGTCGCACGACCGCGCAATTGTCAGTTAAAGCGACGCAGTGCCGAATCGCAAAAAGTGCTCTGGTAAGGAAGGGTGTAAAATGGCCCGGTGCTGAAGCGGTTAATATCCATCCCAGACCTGAAGGGCCTGGTTATTGAATTTGGGGGGACCCCCACGCTTTTTTTTTTTTTTTTTTTATCAATGAATGACAGTTCTCTGTGTTACGGGAGCCATCAATTCATTAGCCGCGAGTGCTTTTAAATAGCTTTTTTCCTGCAAAAATGACACTTTTTGCAGGGACAGTTCAAAGCACAGGAAACCTGCCCCCCTTCACAGGCAACCTATAGACACCCCCCAGATGTGATACTGCAATGCTGTACTAACAGCACGCACACACAAATCCCCAGAAATAAAGCACATATTGTCAGCAGTCAGCAGCACACTGACACGCTAACACTGAAACACAATATGCGAGGCCGCCGCGGCGGCGGCCTCTTATACCGTGGGGCGTGTACTAAAGCCCCTGAGCTATAATTGGCTACAGGCATCCTGCCTGTAGCCAATTATGGCTCTCCTCGCTGCCGGCGCTGTGATTGGCCAAGCATGCGGGGTCACAGTGCATGCTTGGCCAATCATCAGCCAACATTGCACTGCGACTGGCGCAATGCATTGCGGGCCGCTCGCATCACACGAATTTGATGCGAGCGGCCCAAATAGTTCTGGGCTCGCCGAACGGGCGAACGCCCGATGTTCGATTCGAACATGGGTTCGAATCGAACACCGGGCCCATCCCTAGTAATTACTAAGCCAGTGAAACTGGTCAAATCACCTGTGCAAAATAATGAAGAGCCTGAAAACATGACCTGTTGGGGCTCCTTGAGGACTGGAGTTGAGAAACACTGGTCTAAGAAATGGAATGGATATGTATTAATCCTATTTTTTCTCAAGGATTATAAAATGGATTCGATTAGAAGTATGCAAAGTATACTCTACCCCTTATACCTATGATATAAAGAGTTTAAATGAAACATGCAGTGTATCTGCACACTAAAATATCATTTTCCATTTCTCTCTGAGTGAATAGTACTTGGACTGATTATGAAGCAGACTGTTTGGCAGCTGAGAGAGCTGACTTGTGGGAAAGGAATCATCAGCTGTAGGAGAGAGCTTGATAGTGCGGAATGACAGTAAAACTCACTTTGGTATGCTTTCAGAGAAATGGAAAAAATAAGTTATCATTCTGGGCTAAGAGCCCCTCCAAAAATATGCTGAGGTAGCTGGCATTGATTATAATAGTATATCAGAAACACTTACAGTATTCATTAGGAATTATGCCAAGCAAAATGGTAGCATTGTACCCATCTAGAGATGTCATAACCTGCGTTGAGAAAAGAAGAGGGCTAGGTGTTGAACTAGCAGGCTGGTCACAGAAATAACACCTGTCTTGATAAGCATTGGGTGATGTGACTAGGGATCTAGTATAATGCATACCCACACACACATACAATAAGCATATGGATTATCTGACTAAGAGGACAACAAACCACAAAATCTACACCACTTTTTGGCCATTTATTTTAACTAGCTTGACCACAGCTGGCTACTTTTGGTCAGGCCGTCCTGAGCTGGCTGCCCCTCTTTCCCACAACTTTCCATTACTCTGATACCCCGAAGTATCAGCATATAGTACTCACACTCTTCTTCTTAAGCCGCTTACACACGATCGGAATTTCCGGTGGAAAATGTTTGATGTGAGCTTGTTGTCGGAAAGTCCGACCGCGTGTGTGCTCCATCGAACATTTTCTGTCGGAATTTCCGCACACAAATGTTTGAGAGCAGGTTCTCAAATTTTCCACCAACAAAACTTGTTGTCGGAAAGTCCGATCGTGTGTACACAAGTCCATCGCACAAAAGTTCACGCATGCTCTGAATCAAGGCTATTGAACTGGCTATTGCACTTCCTTTTTCTCGGCTCGTCGTGCGTCTTGTACGTCACCGCGTTCCCACGTTCGGAATTTTGGGCCAACATTTGTGTGACCGTGTGTATGCAAGACAAGTTTGAGCCAACATCCTTCGGAAAAAAATCCACGGTTTTGTTGTCGTGTGTACGGGGCATTAGTATACACAGACCACTTGCTGCATTTGAACAGTTTTCCGTTGAAATCCAGTAACAGAACATCAGTCCAGATAATTGCATATTGATGCAAAACATTCTTTCCATGCCCTCCCATATAGTGCTGTGGTGTGCATACCTTCTCTGAATCAAGAGGCCCTCTACTGACAAAGTAAGGAATAATTCAAGTCCATGTCCATCATCCAACTGAAGGGTCCCACTCAGGGGTATGTTGATTAGCAATCCTCCACCAACTACATCCTACAGTGTGTAGATCCTAACCCTGGCATCCCCTCCCAATCTTCTTCCTCCTGTATTTATAATCCCCAACCAAACCTGACAGGAAGTCACACAGACAGGAGGAAGTACACCACAGCATAATAACGATTTAACCACCTGTCTACAACCTAAGGAGTGGTGAGCTGCAGTATATTACATGTTTTAGATTTATATATGCTTAAGAACAGAGCCATCTGTAGACAACATCTTAACAGATTATGGGAGAAGTTACTTTCCGAATGTAGGATGTGTTAAAACAACTAGTAGTTATTCGGACTATCCGAGTACGTTGATGTGCCATGGCCAGGACTCCGAGACTAAGATCACACACAGAAAAATATAACAGCTGCCTTACCAAAGAGCCAAGAACTATAGGGGCCATCCTTCTTAAAGAGGACCTTTAAGTAAGCATTTCCTCAATTTCTTCTTCCCCAGTGATCGGACTGCAATACTTACATTTGTAGCATGTCACAAAGTGATAGGTGGCAGCAGGGGACTGATTTAAATTGGATATTTATGAACACAACCAAGAACTGCACAGATACCAGGATGTACATGATCGTGTCATCACAAAAAAAGCCAGTAACTCAGTAGAAGCTGAGCCTGGATGGTGGCTGAGCAAAGATGACCATCCTCCTGGACACAAAAGCAGATAAAGGCATTTCCAGCGGGAGTATTATGATTTCTGTTAGTCATAATAGAGGTCTGTAAGTATTACACTTATACTTCCCTAAAGTGTATGTAAAGGTTTTTATTTTATTTTTCTTGTGTAGTCATGTTGTCTACTTTCTCGGTGCCTTTATAGTCAATGTCCTCTACTTTCATGAAATGCTTACTGACTATTAATTCCTTTGCAGGAGCATGGTTATAACTTGGGGGTTCATGTCCCCGCTATAAACTACAGGTCAGCATACCTAAAGCTATACTCTTATTTGCATAACTTTTTTTGTGTACAGCATTCTTCTCAGCCTACTATTGCCAAGAAGGAAAAATGATTGACGTTCCAATTTCTTCTGTATTGCTGCCTCTCCACTGGACCTTGTGTAAAGTGTCACTACCACAAGCATGTAGACGGGACCATCCTCCTAACAAACAGGGTTGCAGGTCATCACAGGATGCTCCGCTCAAACCACATACTGTAACATGCACAGATGTTGATCTAAGACCTCTATTCCCCACCTTCCTGGTCATCACACAGGTAACCCCTTCCGCCTGGAATACTCACACACATAGGCCTATGTTTGACATGTGGTTCAGACAGAAGCTCCCAAAATCCAGCCAACCACGCAGGGCCCCTGAAATATGGGGGCCTGGGCCACCTGATGTGTTCTACATGAGGGAGTTTGCTCTCACCGTCAAGCAGAGGATTTATTTTCCTCCATCATCACCCACTCCAGCGCCGACCAGGCTTGCACTAGTAAAACATTCAACTCACTCCCATGTATTTATATCCTGTACATAGTGCCTTACTCCATCAGATCACAACACAAGGGCTCTCAGTTGCAATAACACTTCTTTACTTACACAAGGTGGCAAAACAGAACAGTCTAGATAATGGTGTCAATCATTTACAAATCATGGCTTGCAAAAATTCCACATCCAATAGCTAAATTAACATTCATGGACATTGCAGGCAGTTGGTTTAAAGATTTTACGTCCTCTTACATAATTCTTCTCAACATGCTGATCACCCCACCCCCGAAGAAGGAAGAAAGGGGAAACGCCAGCCCTAATCCTCTCTTGCAGGTCTCTGTACCAGAGCACTCCTCACTCCACCATTCATCTTATATACAAGGGGCACCCATGTAAGACACTCTGCCAGTAGGCGGAGCAACCCCCAAAGGAGACCCCACCTGCCTACAAGTACAATTGCAGTAGAGACGCTGGAATATGTGGTCTGGGTGGCAATGTCATGTGTCAGAGTTTAAATGTGCACAACTGTTTTGACCACAGGTACACAAAAAGAGGTACAGGTTTAAAGGTCAATGCAGCTAAGACTTGAGAAGTAGGATTTTTATCTTTGCTGCATGATTTTTACAAAAATTGCTTGGCAACAGTTTTTTTTTTTTTTTCAAGACTTGTTAAGTTCTACTTTAACATGACACTGTGGGGTTGATTTACTAAAACTGAAGGGTGCAAAATCAAGTGCAGCTCTGCATAGAAACCAATCAGCTTCCAGGTTTTATTGTCTAAGCCTAATTGAACAAGCTGAAGTTAAAAGCTGATTGGCTACCACGCACAGCTGCACCAGATTTTGCACTCTCTAGTTTTAGTAAATAAACCACTATATCTCTAATACTAGGTCTGCGTAGCCTCCCTGGCGGTATTCCCGAGTCTGGCTCGGGGCAGGAACTTCCGTACCAAAAGCGGTAACCCCGAGCCAGACTCGGGCTTGCGTTGCAGGATACGGGGGGGGGGGGGGGTTACTTACCTTTTCCCCTGGATCCTGCGATGTCTCCCTGCTGTGTGAGCGAGCTCCTCCGCTCGATTCACACAGTGCCCGAGTGCCGGTGATCTCCGTTCCCTGCGACGTTACGATGCACGGGAGCGGAGATCGGCGCCAAATTCAAAAAAGTTTTAAAACACAGTACACATACAGTACTGTAATCTTCCAGATTACAGTACTGTATACAAAAAATACACATCCCCTTTGTCTCTAGTGGTCTGCCCAGTGCCCTGCATGTCATTTTATATAATAAAAAGATTTTTTTCTGCCTGGAAACTGGAGATTGTCTATAGCAACCAAAAAGTGTCCCTTTATGTCAAAAGTGATTTTAGACCAGCTAGAAAACACTGATAAAAAATTTGAATCACAATTTATCATCAAACAATAAATTTAATGACAGCGACTATTCTGCAACTGAGCAAATTTCAGTGTTTTTGATTTGATTACATTATTGAATCATTTTTATATATATTTTTATTATATTATAATTTATGATTTTGTGTTTCAAACTTTATCATACCCGGGATGTCTACTAGACTCTGGTTCAGACAGATTTAAGTGAGTTATTCATAAGAATTGCATGCCTACAATATAAAAATGCAAAATAATTGTACCGCTTTCAGCACAAAATTCCAGACAGAATCATACCGCCAGGGAGGTTAAGCAGTGTTCAAAGAATGGTGAGCGCAGACACATAACAGCTATACTTTGAGCAGGTGGCAAAAAGAAGATTAGCGTCTACTTTGCTCTCAAAGGACGTTGTATTAATGTTTTTTCTATGAAATAATGTAGGAGACGTCTCATAATTAGACTTTCATTAATGTCACACAAGCTGTTGTCTGTAGGGTTCCTCCCATGTACTCTCTGCTGTTCTCCCACATCTGTCCTTATATATGTGTGCAGACCCCCACAGATACCCAGAATCTTTAGGAATTCCAGATTACATTGACAGTGTCACAGGACTTTTAGCAAACCCAGCAAGTATTGAAGTGTGAGCTAATCCAAGTATTTTTATTTTGAAACCCGTTCTTCACAGTTCAGTAGTTATTGGGTGGTGGGAGTATACAATTTAGTATCAAACGTCTGTGAGCACTGACAATGAAAAGTATTAATGATGTTTGTTTAAAATCATCAGCATCAGGCTGTATTTTTCATTCTCCATTTAGTTTAACTCCCCCAAATAATGCCCCCCCCCCGACCCCTGAGGTGAACTGTAACAAAATGCATAAGATGTCTCCCTAATCCCCTGTCCCTTGTCATGCTCTGGCACGAGCTCATGGATTATCTAACAGCTGTGTTAGCAGCTGTGAGGTTCTCTGCTTAACTAGTCTGTTAAACAACAATCTATTGATTGACATGTACTGTAAACTGGAAGGGGAGGATTTATGTTAAATACTGACAATTGACCAAATGAAAGCTAGCAGGGTTTTATCTTTGCAGATCAAATTAAATCAACCTTTAAAATAGTATTAAAACCTCATAAATCTCAGCGTCATTTTAGCTTAACCACTTGCCCACTGGGCACTTAAGCCCCCTTCCTAACCAGACCAATTTTCAGCTTTCGGTGCTCTCACAATTTGAATGACAATTACTCAGTCATGCAACACTGTACCTATATGACATTTTTGTCCTTTTTTTTCACACAAATAGAGCTTTCTTTTGGTGGTATTTAATCACCGCTGAGTTTTTAATTTTTTGCGCTATAAAAGAAAAAAAACTGAAAATTCAGTAAAAAAAAAGAATTTTTCTTGGTTTCTGTTATAAAATTTAGAAAATTAGTAATTTTTCTTCATAAATTTTGGCCAAAATTTATACTGCTACATATCTTTGGTAACAATAACACAAATTGGTGTATATTGTTTGGTCTTTGTGAAAGTTATAGAGTCCACAAGCTATGGTGCCAATCTCTGAAAATTGATCACACCTGAAGTACTGACGGTCTATCTAATTTCTTGAGACCCTAACAAGCCAGGAAAGTAAAAATACCCCCTAAATGACCCCTTTTTGGAAAGTAGACATTCCAAGGTATTTAGTAAGAGGCATTGTGAGTTTTTTTAACTTGTAATTTTCTCCCACAATTTTTTATTTTTTTTATTTTTTGTTCACAAAATTGTCATATTAGCAGGTTATTTCTCACACACAGCATATGCATAGCACAAATTACACCCCAAAACACATTCTGCTACTACTCCTGAGTATGGTGATACCACACGTGTGAGACTTTTACACAGCATGCCACATAGAGAGGTCCAACATGCAGGGAGCACCTTCAGGCATTCTAGGAGCATAAATTACACATCTAATTTCCTGACTACCTCTTGCAATTTTGAAGGCCCTAGAGCACCAGGACAATGGAAACGCCCCAAAAATGACCCCATTTTGGAAAGAAAACACCCCAATGTATAACCTATGAGGCATAATGAGTATTTTGAAGATGTCATTTTTTTCTACAAGTTTTTGGAATATGTGCAAAGAAAATGAAAACGCATTTTTTTTTTTACACAAAGTTGTCCATTTATACAATATTTCTAACACATAGCATGTACATACCAAGAATTACACCCTAAAATAGATTCTCCTACTCCTCCTGAGTATGGTGATACCACATGTGGGAGACTTCTCTACAGCCTGACCACATACAGAGGCCCAACATGCAGGGAGCAGCATCAGGTGTTCTAAGGGCATACATTTCTCAAATCTATTTTGACTACCAATTACACTTTTGTGAGGCACTGTAGTGGCATGGATGAGAACTGATGTGGCATGGAGGAGCATGAATGAGGATGGATGAGCCGTGGATGGGGATGGATGAGCATGGTTGAGCCATACATGTGGATGGCTGGGTATGGCTGAGTACAGCTGGGTATGGCTGGGTACGGCTGGGGGCGGATGGGATGGCTGAGCATGGCTGGATGGATGAGTATTGCTGAATGTGGATGGCTGATCATGGATAAATGAGTATGACAGAGGGATGGCTGAGCATGGATGGATGGATGAGTATTGCTGAGTATGGATGACTGAGCAAGGATGGATGGAAGAGCCTGCAATGGGCACAGAGCAGCGCTGTGGGCACTAAACATCCAGCTCACAGCACTGCTGCAACCAATCTCTCCGCTCACACTGTACTGATCGGTACAGAGAGGGCAGAAAGGAACCGGACATGGCGCCGGTTTGTTTACAAGTGATCGCTCTGACATTTAACGGAATGATCATGTGGTAAACGGCAGTGATCCGTGATACTCCCGTGTGCGCGCCCTAGGGGGTGTGGGAGTGTGATTCTGGGAGGACATCAATGTATGCCCTCCCAGAGTTATTGTCAGGGCTGGGCTGAGCCCTTCCTTCTCTGAGCTGGCCGCTCAGCTGTCAGCTAATTGCTGGAGATCGATCTGAATGGTGGCGTTTTGGAGGCAGAGTTGTGACCTCACAGGACTCCCCTCCCATGTCTTCTGCTGATCTTCTTCATGACAGCAGGGTGGCGTCAACCCACATTGGAGGATTTCTAAATGCTGGATTCACCGTTCTTTGCAAGACTGGGCATAGATGTCTTGTGATGCTTTACTGCAGCCCTCAAAATTTCCACTCGCCTGCTCGCATTTGGCGAGTGGAAATAAGCTGGGTTCGAGTGTTGAGCCACATCGGAGAGGTAGGCCATTTCCACTAAGGGCAGATGAATTAATCTCCCTTTACTTCCCAGAACTCTGTCTAGAACACTGGATCTGTCTCCTATACATGGGAGTGAGTTGAGTGCTTTACTGGTGTGATAGGAGGAACTTCCCAGGATGCAGGTGTAAGGTCAGGGTTACATCACCAGTATAAAGAAAAAAGAAGGGCGCTTCTGGATAACCATGTCTGACCAGTGAGAATGTCCCCAAGAGGATAGGTGTAATTTTGGCTGATGAACGTCTGTATAGAGCACTGAGGCAGCACTTCAACTCTAAGGCCTTATGTACACTGCTCCTGGTAAACGGACGTTTAGGAGCAGTTGGGCATTTTTTTTCAACTGCTCCTGAACTCTCCTCCATGTTATCTTATCAGTACATGTACACAGGGTCATTTATAGTCGTTTCTAGGCAAAATGCGTTCAGTAGCTGTGTTTAGAGGCATTTTAAGTGCCAAATCCATGCTGGTTTACTACAACACAGCTACAACACAGTTAATCCCAGCTGGGAAACCTCATGACAGGAGACCAGTGGAGAGATAGCTGTGTTGTAGTAAACCAGCATGGAACGCTGGACACGTGGATGAGGTCACCAGAAATGCGCACGGAACCAGCATGGAATGCACAGGCCGGAAGTGACATCTGTTTGGCGTGATGGGTTTCAGAGCATCTGATAGGCTCCTTCTTCATGCAGATGATCTGAAATGCATCCCGCTAAATAGAAGTCACCTATGCCCGTGCGTTCCACGCTGGTTCCGGGCGCATTTCCGGTGACGTCATCAATGCGTCCAGCGTTCCTCGCTGGTTTACTACAACACAGCTATATCTCCACTGGTCTCCTGTCATGCGGTTTCCCTCTGCTGGACAGCTGGGATTAACAACACCTTGCTGCAGACCTGACCATCCTAGGACTACCCCTACTGCTGGACTCCTTTACACGTATGATGAGCCTTTTACTTTTACCTCTAGTAAGTGTTTTTTAACCCTTTGGCTAATAAAGTCCTAATGCTGCTGCACTTAGAGGCTCATTTGTATCCTTACATCACCAGTGCCTTAAAGAAACCAGGAAGTGTAAAAACAGCAACTTTAAGTAAAGGCAAAAAATGTTTGTTTAACCACTACCTTGCAACTTACCCACACGTCAGTGGTTATATCGGGATGATGCCTGCAGCAGCAGGCATCGTTCTGGTAATGTCTTTTTCAGCCGGTAGAGCACTTTACTGTAAAAGCAATCCTAGTGGCTAGGGTTAGGGAGATTTACCTTCTCTACTGTTATCACCACAATAAAAGTGAAAGAAAATCCCCAATTATGAGTTATCACCAGAACAGGAGTAGAGGAGAAATCTTCCAATGGAAACACTAGTTCTGGTGACCACACTGGTGCATTTGTTTGATGCCTAACATGATTTTCTCTCTTCAATGTGAAATCTAGGTCTCAGTAACAATGGAAATGTTACATCTGCAGACCATAATCTGTTTTGTATCAATTACCATTTGCAGAAGGCAAATTATTAAATTTATTAATAACCATTGTTTTCTATACATGCTTGCTTTTACTTGCTCACTGCTACATGCATTCTATACATTTGATGCCCCACAAGTGAAAATTTTAACCAAAAATATTTATTTGCGTTCATCCCCTAAAGCTAATGTGAATCTGCAGGGAAATGATGGCAAACTGCTGGCGAATGTAATCTAATGTCCCTACAGTAAACATACTAGCACACATGCACTTCCCCAGTTCTGCAAGGTAGTGTAAACTATTTGGCTAGTGATGCAATTTGTTAATTTTGACAAACCAGGACATTTGCGTTTATATAATAAAAGAACAAATTTCAAGGAGTGGAAACTGCATTTATTTTTTCGACTCCCCTGCTACATTTATACACTTATCCCAGCGTTTAATGCTTGTAAAGCTACAGCATAGAAAGATTTGTCAGTACGCCTGAACCACCCTAGGACAGCTTGCTTCACTTTATCATCAGTGCTGAAATGCTGACCTCAGAGGAACTCTTTTAGCGGTCTAAACAGGTGAAAATCACACGGAGTGAGGCCCGGGCTGTAAGGGGAATGTGACAGCCGAGTTGCTGTAATGTGCACATGAGCGGTGAGCAGTATGAGCTTGCGCGTTGTCCTTGAGAAACAGAATGCCCTTAGTGATCAAACCAGGCCGTTTTTTCCACAGATGCATACAGTATGTACATCACTCAGAACATGACAGTAATATTCACTGTTGATAGTGGCACCGGCACCACGGGGTAGAAAATCCCCATGAATAACGCCACTTTTGTCCCAGAAAACACTTACCATCATTTTACCTGCAGACACAATTGTTCAAATTTCTTTTGGTGGTAGTGTATCTGTGGTGGAGCTGTTCCATGCATGCACTAACACTGTCGTCTGCCATCTTGATTAACAGTCTCTGGACTGGCCCATATATCAGTGCGCCGCCTAGCAGTAATAGGACACACTTGCCACTTACTACTGCATGTAGTACAGCCATGCTAGCATCCCTTTTTAGACCTGTAAAATTAACAGTACCAGCTTGACTTGAACGCCCTTGGAACATTCGGTGGAATTCTTTAGGCTCTAAAGATGATTATTTGTTTTGTATCTATTAAAATCTTCAATTGCATTGGCACATCTTTTTTTCATATGAGCATATTTCACTATTTCACAGTAGAAACAGCGCAGTTATACATTTGAGTCACTTTATTTAAATATAACAGGTCTTTCTATAGTGCTCCCAATTTGACACAGCACTCCCTCAAGGAGCTCGCAGTCTAAGGTCCTTATCTCGCACCCATATATACAGTATATATATCATACATACATACGCACATATTTGGAAATGAACCACTTAACCTACCAACATGTTTTTGGAATGTGGGCAGAAACAAGAGTACAGTGTCTTGAAAAAGTATTCATGCCGCTTGAAATTTTACACATTTTGTCATGTTAAAACCAAAAACTTAACTGTATTTTATTAGTATTTTATGTGATAGACCAGCACAAAGTGGCACATAATTGTGAAGTGGAAGGAAAATGATAAATGCTTTTCTACATTTTTTACAAATAAATATATGAAAAGTGTGGCATTAATTTGTATTTAGCCCCCTTTACTCTGATACCCCTAACTAAAATCTAGTGGAACCAATTGCCTTTAGAAGTCACCCAATTAGTAAATATAGTCCACCTGTGTGTAATTTAATCTCAGTATACAGTGGTGTGAAAAAGTGTTTGCCCCCTTCCTCATTTCCTGTTCCTTTGCATGTTTGTCACACTTAAGTGTTTCGGAACATCAAACCAATTTAAACAATAGTCAAGGACAACACAAGTAAACACAAAATGCAATTTGTAAATGAAGGTGTTTATTATTAAAGGTGAAAAAAATCCAAACCATCATGGCCCTGTGTGAAAAAGTGATTGCCCCCCTTGTTAAAACATACTATAACTGTGGTTGTCCACACCTGAGTTCAATTTCTCTAGCCACACCCAGGCCTGATTATTGCCACACCTGTTCACAATCAAGGCATCACTTAAATAGGAGCTGCTTGACACAGTAAGGTCCACCAGAAGATCCTTAAAAGCTACACATCATGCCGAGACCCAAAGAAATTCAGGAACAATTGAGAAAGAAAGTAATTGAGATCTATCAGTCTGGAAAGGGTTATAAAGCCATTTCCAAAGCTTTGGGAATCCAGCGAACCATAGTGAGAGCCATTATCCACAAATGGCGAAGACATGGAACAGTGGTGAACCTTCCCACGAGTGGCCGGCCGCCCAAAATTACCCCAAGAGCGCAGCGACGACTCATCCAAGAGGTCACAAAAGACCCCACAACAACGTCCAAGGAACTGCAGGCCTCACTTGCCTCAGTTAAGGTCAGCGTTCATGCCTCCACCATCAGGAAAAGACTGGGCAAAAATGGCCTGCATGGCAAAATTCCAAGGAGAAAACCACTGCTGAGCAAAAAGAACATCAAAGCTCGTCTCAATTTCTCCACAACACATCTTGATGATCCCCAAGACTTTTGGGACAACATTCTGTGGACCGATGAGACAAAAGTGGAACTCTTTGGAAGGTGTGTGTCCAAGTATATCTGGCGTAGAAGGAACACTGCATTTCAGAAAAAGAACATTATACCAACAGTAAAATATGGGGTGGTAGTGTGATGGTCTGGGGCTGTTTTGCTGCTTCAGGACCTGGAAGACTTGCCGTGATAAAAGGAACTATGAATTCTGCTGTCTACCAAGAGATCCTGAAGGAGAATGTCCGACCATCTGTTCGTGTACTCAAGCTGAAACGAACTTGGGTTTTGCAGCAGGACAATGATCCTAAACACACCAGCAAGTCCACCACCGAATGGCTGAAGAAAAACTAAATGAAGACTTTGGAGTGGCCTAGCCAAAGTCCTGACCTGAATCCTATTGAGATGTTGTGGTATGACCTTAAAAAGGCCGTTCATGCTCGAAAACCCTCTAATGTAACTGAATTAGGACAATTCTGCAAAGATGAGTGGGCCAAAATTCCTCCAGGACGCTGTAAAAGCCTCATTGCACGTTATCGCAAACGCTTGGTTGCAGTTGTTGCTGCTAGGGTGGCCCAACCAGTTATTAGGTTTAGGGGGCAATCACTTTTTCACACAGGGCCATGATGGTTTGGATTTTTTTTCACCTTTAATAATAAACACCTTCATTTACAAATTGCATTTTGTGTTTACTTGTGTTGTCCTTGACTATTGTTTAAATTGGTTTGATGTTCCGAAACACTTAAGTGTGACAAACATGCAAAGGAACAGGAAATGAGGAAGGGGGCAAACACTTTTTCACACCACTGTAAATACAGCTGTTCTGCAAAGCTCTCAGAGGTTTGTTAGAGAACCTTAGTGAATAAATAGCATCACAAAGTCCAAGGAACACACTAGACAGATCAGGGATAAAATTGTGGGGAAATTTAAAGCAGGGTAAGGTTATAAAAAAAATATCCCAAGCTTTGAACCTCTCACAGAGCAATGTTCAATCCATCATCCAAAAATTGAAAGAATATGGCACAACCGCAAACCTACCAAGACATGGCCGTCCACCTAAACTGACAGGCCGGGCAAGGAGAGCATTAATCAGAGAAGCAGACAAGAGACCCATGATAACTCTGGAGGAGCTGCAGAGATCCACAGCTCAGGTGGTAGAATCTGTCCACTGGACAACTATTAGTTGTGCACTCCACAAATCAGGCATTTATTTAGTGTCTGGAAGAAAGCCATTGTTGAAAGAAAGCCATAAGAAGTCCTGTTTGCAGTTTGCAATAAGCCATTTTGGGGGACACAGCAAACATGTGGAAGAAGGTGCTCTAGTCAGTTGAGACCAAAATTGAACTTTTTCGCCTCAAAGCAAAATGCTATGTGTGGCGGAAAACTAACACTGCACATCATCCTGAAGACACCTTCCTCACCGTGAAACATGGTGGTGTCAACATCATGTTGTGGGGATGCTTTTCTTCAGCAGGCACAGGGGAGATGGTCAGAGTTGACGGGAAGATGGATGGAGCCAAATACAGGGCAATCTTAGAAGAAAACCTGTTATAGTCTGCAAAAGACTTGAGAATGGGAAGGAGGTTTACCTTCCAGCAGGACAACGGCCCTAAACATACAGCCAGAGCTACAATGGAATGGTTTTGATCAAAGCATATTCATGTGTTAGAATGACTCAGTCAAAGTCCAGACCTAAATCCAATTGAGAATTTGTGGTAAGACTTGAGCTATTTTGCAAAGAAGAATGGGCAAAAATGTCACTCTCTAGAAGTGCAAAGCTGGTAGAGACATCCAAAAAAGACTTGCAGCTGTAATTACAGTGAAAGGTGGTTCTACAATGTATAGACTCAGGGGTGCTGAATACAAATGCACGCCACACTTTTCACATATTTATTTGTAAAAAATTTTAAAACCATTTATTATTTTACTTCTACTTCACAATTATGTGCCACTTCGTGTTCGTCTATCGGATAAAATCCCAATAAAATACATTTAAGTTTTTGGTTGTAACATGACAAAATGTGAAAAATTTCAAGGGGTATCCATACTTTTTCAATGCACTGTACCTGGAGGACACCCATGCAAGCCCAGGTAGACCATGCAAACTCCATGCAGATAGTGTCCCGAATGGGATTCAAACCAGGGACCCCAGTGCTGTAAGGCTAAAGTGCTAAATTACAGTTGTGCTCATAGGTTTTCATACCCCCTGACAAAATCTGTAAAATGTGCACCATTTAAAAAAAAAAAGTAAGTGACCAAACACATTTCTTTTTATTTTTAACTTTTATTTTTAACTTTAACTAAGGGTTGCACACTGAGCGTCTCTGCTCAGTTCAATGCTTTGGAGGGCAAGAGACACAATGGGGTCTAATAGACCACCAATGTCTCCATAAAGAGTGCCTGTCACCTGCCCAATGCTATTGCATGGGGGTTTGTTAACCCTTTGTGATAGTATTAAAGTAAAAAAAAAAAAAATTCAATAATAAATAAAATTATACAAAAATTTGTAAAAAAGCAAAAAGTGGTTTATGTGATTCAAGTATAAACATCATGAAGGTATAGTTCAGTCATTAAACAGACCACAGCGATAAAGGAAAATAATACAATTATCCTGTTCAAAAGTTTGCATTAAAGTTTTGAAAGGATTACTAAAGTGCCCCTGTGAAATTTTGCTTGGAACCAGAGTTTGTCTGTTTTTCTTTTCTCATGTCAAAGGAGACATGTAGTTTCATTTTGCAGTAAAACCTTTGGGCCACACTCCTAAAAAAAATTCTGTTTCTAAGTACGCCGTGTAATGTGCATCCATTCATTTTTGGTATGTCGGTTGCATCATCCGAAGCCAGAGGAAAACATTGCCAGACTGGAATAAGCAGTGGGAAAGATGGTGGTGGTGAGCTAAGGGTGGATCTTTCATCTCTGCAGGAGGGCACTGTGTAAGATAAGTGTGCCATAATGTGCAAGTATGTTGTGCATACATTCCTATTATGGCAACAGCCCACCATCATCCTGCAGAATCTAGTTCCCACTTTAATATCATGTATTGCCCCATTTAGCATCAATTATGGCTTGCAGTCTTTTGTGATAGTGAATGAGACCCTTGTTTTCTCATGTCGTAAAGCTGCCCATTCTTCTTGGCAAAAAGCCTCCAGGTCATTTAAATTCTTCAGTTTTCTAGCATGAACTGCAAGTCTGGGCTTTTGCTAAAATGACTGAGGGATGTAAATGTCAGGAGATTGTGATGGCTGGCCAGAAACTAAAATGTTTTTGCTGCAGCAAAAGGACAATTTTACCTTATTCTTTGGAGCGCTTTGGTGGGTTCTAAGTAATTTACCAGCAAAAAAAATGTTTTTAACTTGTAAACAATACATCTAAAAAAGAGGCCCAGTTTTAACATTACCGCTATCTACACTATGTAAGTCACCTCAGACTCTATTAAACCACACCCCCATTAAGCCACACACAATATAAGCCATGCCCACATTTAGCCACAGCATTTTCCTTTCAATATTTAGGACCCACTTTTTATCTTGCACATGGGCCCAATGATTTCATGATATGCTCCTGCTCTGGTCCCTGCATGTACCTTATATTCTCCCCATTTTTCTGCTGTCCTCACCAGCCGGTTTAATGGTCTGACACTTTAAGACATCACTACACAGTGCTGGAGGCATGTAACAGCATTATTATTTCAAGCACCCATTGGTGAGTGCTGGCCACGTGACCATGCTGACTAATGAGGATCTTTGCCTTGTTCCTGAATGTCGTTCCAGAAAGAAACGGGCTGCAAAGGGATTATCATTGGACGGTGCAGCAGGTGGCTAGCGCCTGAACTTGACCTGGTATCAGCATACTGATACGAGGGTAAATCAGAGTGACAGAGAGAAAAGCTTATCTTTGTGCCGCTTCTTTTTTTTTTAATTGTCTAGTAACAGGCTGGGGTGGGTCTAATAATTATGGCCATCAGACTAATATTGCAGCCATCACCGACAATCACGCTAGGTCTTAAAAACAGGGTAGTAGAAAAAAAGTACTACAGGGGAAATTTGTTGATTATAGACGAACATTAAAGCAGAACTGGTTCCTTTTTCTTTAACGGACTATTTCATTTTATTAACTTTTATCTTTTGGTTTTTGCTGCAGTTTCTCTTATAAATTTAAATATTAAAATGTTATCCAAAGACACATTTTTCAAGCATAGATATCTGAAAGCCCATAGGCATAGAGTGAGCTGAAAAAATGTGGTCACTGCACTGCTGCAGAAGGGTTTGTGGATGCCATGTATGAGCCAGGGGAATGTTGAAATTTGTAAAAACTAAAGAGATTGCATAATGCCATTCCCTCTACACAGAGCAGTATATTGACTGGATCAAAAAATACCTGGTAGCATATCAGGTCATTGGTGAGAGCTCATCTGGAATATGCAACTCAGTTTTGGGCACCAGTTCACAAAAAGGATATTGGGGAGCTGGAGAAAGTGCAGAGAAGGGCAACCAAACCGATAAGAGGCATGGAGGAGCTCAGCTATGAGGAAAGATTAGAGGAATAGAATTTATTCTCTCTTACGAAGAGGAGATTAAGGGGGGATATGATCAAGATGTATAAAAACATAAGTGGTCCATATAGTAAACTTGGTGTTGAGTTATTCACCACAGAGGACAAGGGGCACTCTTTACGTCTACAGGAAAAAAGATTTCATCTCCAAATACGGAACGGTTTCTTCACAATAAGAGCTGTGAAAATGTGGAATTGACTCCCTCCAGGGGTGGTTCTGGCCAACTCAGTAGATTGCTTTAAAAAAGGCCTGGATTTTTTCCTAGGTGTACATAATATCACTGGGTACTAGTGTTTATAGCTAAAGTTGATCCAGGGAATATCCAATTGCCTCTTGGGGGATCAGGAAGGAATTGTTTCCCCTTGTGTAGCAAATGGGATCATGCTTTGCTGGGGTTTTTCGCCTTCCTCTGGATAAACTATGGGTATAAGATTATGGGATGTAATGGTACCGTATACACTCGAGTATAAGCCGACCCGAATATAAGCCGAGGCACCTAATTTTACCACAAAAAAATGGGATAACGTATTGACTCGATTATAAGCCTAGGGTGAGAAATGCGCAGCTACTGTAAGTGGAAAAGAGGGTCAACAAAGCCCATTTGCATGCCTCACTGTGCCTATTTGCAGCCATAGGTCCCCTGAACTTCAAACTCGGTAGTTAAGGGTTCCTAGCTGCAGTCAAAATTTGGGGTCTCTGAACCCAAAGGGTCCCGAAATTACATTGCTGCAGATGGACACAGTTGACCGACTTTTGGGCCCCCGTATCTCAGGGCCATTTGGTGCAAGGAACCCCAGATTTGGTGTGCAAACCCAGTGGAACTAGCACTACAACATATCCAAGTTCCTAGCACCAAGTGGCCCCGAGATACGGAGCCCCAAAGTCAGTTTGGAAAATGTCACTCTCTGCTGCAGAAAAGCGCTTGACTCGAGTATAAGCCGAGGGGTGCATTTTCAGCACAAAAAATGGTGCTGAAAAGCTTATACTCGAGTATATATGGTAAGTGTATATGGGATTGTATGGTTGTGTTTTTTTTTTTTTTGTTGGTTGAACTAGATGGACTTGTTTTTTCAACTATGTAACTATATATTAACTTAAACAGAAGTAGACCAATTGTTCACAGATCACAGGGTCACTAGCAACAAATCAGATTAGAACAGCACAGTAACTTGGGGCACTATAGCCATGAAGAGGGGCTTGGCAGATAGCCCGTGACCACTGTACATATTTCAACATTTAATTTCATGTTCAGCAATATACTTTGAGCTGTAATAATTGTACCAGCAAACATTTACTGGCTAGATATTAAGTAATATTTAACATCAGTTTAAAGCTATACAACCAATTCATTACTCCAGAGAAACAGTATATGAGCTAGAACTGTACTGTATATATACAGTATTTATATATAGTTACGGAAAATCCCCTGTATTGTGTCGGCTGTAGGTTTATGGGAAATAGACTTGTGGTAATGTTTATGTGCGGCCCCGAGGATGCAGGCTAATCTGCTACAGCTGTGAACATGCAAATAAAGCCTCCACGTTTCATCAGGAAGAGAGGTCACTCTAGGTCTACGGCTGTACAAAGCTCTAGTCAGATTCAAAACAATGTTCCAAGCCTCATTTCCGCATCTACTTGTGTGCTTCCTTTCCCTTTGCACACATTAGGAACCAAAATCAATATTATACAAAAAAATTCTAATACAGAGACTCCGAGCTGGAATGATCTGTACCCAATTAAATCTGTTTTTTTTTATGAGTAATTACATTAACAGTAACTGTAACCAACGTGATTTAGATGATATTCAGGGGTAAAAATCGTATAATATGAAACCGCTAAGCTCTAACAGGAAAATATAATTAAATATATTAATATTTGTGCCTGGCAATTTGATATTACAATTACTGAATATGAAATGTATTTCAGCTCAGTCATCATTATGCCTAGAGATTTGTTAGTATCTCCATTTTTTATTTATGTGCATTTGAAAGCACAATAGACTTCTATAAGCAAGCGAGGGAAAAGCAATTGGGTGTTGCCCAAAACCACCAAAAAAATAGTCAAAAGGCATTAAGGTGTCTAAGCATGGGACATGGGGACCATAGTAAAACTACATTGCATCGGAGCACCGCTATTAAAAGCACCATTTAAAGCGGAGTTCCACCCATTTTTTTTATTGTTGCAATGTATGTTATCGCCATTGAGAATGCTTTTATCAATGGTAATTTATTTTTTATTTTTTTGGACGTAAATCTGGTTCTAATCAGGTGCTTCGAAAAAAAAACCTGCCCGCATGAATAGGGGGTTGCCGCGGCGGCCATGGATAGATTTGTGATATGCATGAATCTATCCATTACATACAAGGGGTGGCCTGGAGGGAGGGGCGGCACCCGGGCGCCTCTAATGGACGGGCCACCCCGGACTTCCAGCTGCGGCCACCTAGGCGATTACATCACTAGGCGATTTGCAAGGGCTCCTGGGATAACGGCGTCATGTATCCTAGCAGTCCTTGCGAATCGCCTAATGATGAAATCTTGCATTATTTCCAGACCGGAAAGTGTAAGGGAAGAGGAAGTGGAGAATATCTGCTGGGGACCAGTCTAGCATTACTGCAAAGGCGCCAGATCGGGAGGTGCATGCTGGGTAGCCAGCTGCACCGAAATCCCGGAAATTAAGAGAAGAGGGCTTCAGATGCCCACAGCTAACATGGAACCTGCTTGCTTTCGAGATCTGGTTAGTAATCAAATATGTTAACATAAACTAAAACGACCACACATATGACATGTTCTTAATCTTAATGTATATGTTTAGACAAGTACAGAGGAGTCTTTTAAAAAAAATGTGGGACTGGAATTCCGCTTTGATAAATTTTCAGGCCTTATGCATGAAACGCCAGTAGCTTTATCTATAGAGTTTTGATGTGTTTTGTAGCGTTTTTTCATTAGAGTTTTTTTAGCGCTTTTTAGTCAAACTATACTCCCACAAAAGCTTATGGCTCAAAAACGCTCATAAACACCAAATAGCAGTGTTTTTACAGTTGAAAAACTCCTCTGGAACCCACTAGTTTTTCTCACGTACCTGGTCCTGAAGCCGAAATGCTAAGAGGGCTTTCCTTGTGGCTGAGTGCTCGTGTCCCTGAAGGTGATAACAAGGGACATGAAGTCCAAAGAAGCAGGCGTTGCCAGCGGTGCCGCAGATGAGAGATGGTGGTGTGGATATCTCTCTGCAGGAGAATCCCAGATGAGGTGTGCAGTAGGACCCAGGAGAGCTGAAGGTGGTGCAGACTGCACACAGGAGGAAACAGGTTGCAATGGTAAGTGCAGCAAGCTGGATACAGTAGGTAAGTGCTGCAGGCTGGAGCAACAAGTGAGTACTGTAGATACGTACTACGTGCGCCGACATGCATATGTGTTCGCCATAGCGAACGTGCATTTGCAATACGTGAGTGGGTATTTGTACTGGTGCGGCCATATTGGGAATTGTCTACTGTGCCAGGTTATGGAGGGCAATTCATAGTCTTACATTTTTCTGTTATTTGAGACCTTATTGTGATCGTTAGTGTCTTAAAACCTGACTAATCGACATTTAAGTTGCTGTTGCCTTTCTATTTTTGTAAAGAAGAAACTTTAGTTTAGATTACATAAAGTTGTTATGTGCTTTATTTAAACTGTATCCAGTAAAAGCCAACATATATCAAAATATCTCATCTGGCATTTTTTTTTTTTTTTTTTTTATGGTTTCCTTGATGTCTGCTGTTTTTTTGTTTTGTTTTTTTTATATCGTTTTTTTTTAGTTTACACTGCCTGTGGCACATTGCAATGTACACTCTCGCCATTTGTAAGATGTGGAGCCAAGGGCCCGGATAATGCAACTTCATTGCACATGTCTGGGAGGTGCATCATTGCTGCTTGCCAGATATTCGAACGAGGAACATGAGGACTGTTTAAGAAGATTACTAGCAAGGGAAAGTGCATAGATGTCATTGCTGGGGGAAGACCAGCTCGGAAATCAATTTTGTCTTAAGCAAGCCATAGATTATGCATTTTCTTTACTTCCGTCACAGGTGGTAGGAAAGAAAAGTGCTCGATTCCCCCATCCACACAATCCGAGTTGATGGGAGAATCCCTCCTGCAGCTCTATTGGGTTCTGCAGGTGGAGGCGGGGCGCTGTCCCTGCCGGCAGAACGCAAAGATCAATGCTGGCTGCTATATCTGCGTGGCATAGATCACATGCCAAAAACCTGACAGGTTGGTTGAACTGAAGTTGATTTAATGTTTGTACCATCAGTACAAACAGCCTGCCCATAGATGGATTGAATTTCACCCAGTCCCTGCTGAACCGACCAAGATTCGATCCAGTCCCTGCTGAACCGTCCGAGATTCAATCCATCTATGGCTGGCTTTAGGGTCCTCATACAATCTTTGTACAGTCAACTTTAGATATACCAAAACTGTGTCATATGAGGACCTTAGAAACAAAAAAGCAAAAAATCGTATACACACAAAAGGCTACGTCTTCAAGTTTATTAATCATATGAAACAATAGTAATTATAAAACGTCACAGACCACATAACAAACACTTCCCAGTTGTATCCCTATGCCGCTGACCCCTCACAGAGATGAAACAAACCCCTGGTGACTACACCTGCAAAGATAATTATTTGAGCAATCGGGACTCGGGCATCCACCCAAGCAACTGAAAGGAGAGCACTGCACTTTAAAGCTACCATGGGTGAATGCAGTGCAATCTAACAGACAGCTACACCTGGGGGGGTGGATGTAAAGTCTGATGAATAAAAATGAGCCCCACTGCTAGTCCTGTATACAAGACGAGAAACCACAATGAATCCTCATCCAATCCCAAGTCCCAGGTAATGGTAAGTGCCCGTAGCTTCTAAACACAGAGGCAACAGGTGCTAGGATAATGTCCAACAGTCTGCTACGGCATATATAGTTATTGAACACCACATAGAGAATGAGAGTAATCTCCTCCTGCTTGGTTTCAAAAGTGAATAGGGCAATTCCATCTATAAGAAATAGTCACCACTAGGACATAGCTTCAAACATATCTCAATTATCTTTGCAGGTGTAGTCACCAGGGGTTTGTTTCATCTCTGTGAGGGGTCAGTGGCATAGCCACACAGTTTCAGCTCCTGGAGGAGATTCCGGTGAGGTAGTTCATAGGTCTAGGGGGGGTGGGGGAATTGATGGGGTTTGTAGTGTTTATTTATTTATTTTTAGGGGGGAGGGATAGGACTGGGAAGTGTTCGTTGTGTGGTCTGTGCTGTTTTATAATTAGTATTTTTGCATATGATTAATTGTTGGTAGATCTAAAGGAGGTTGCACAATCAGATTGTAATGTGTGCAGTGAGCTTTAAAGTGGACCTGTAACTAAAATAATCAGTGCCTGGCCATTTTTCTTTCTATGCCCCCCATGCCATAACATTAGTTAAATGAAGCAAAGCCTGTGTGGAAAGGTTGAGTAATATATTTACCACCCCCTGCTTAGCTTGCATTTCTTTTGAGATTTTGGCACTTGGCATTCTTTGGAATTTTGCTGGAAAGAAGATGTAAGAAGTATGAAAGCTGCACTACATAAAGAATAACGCAATTATATTTTCTAACCCCCCCCCCCCCCCCCCCCCACACACACTTTTTTTACACTATAGTGCTTTGGCATTGGTGGGAGGGGGGCGGGGGAGTGGATCGTGTGTACATTATGCCAAGATGTCCCACCAGACCTCAGCCTTCATTTAATCCTTAACCCTACTATATAAATGTTTATTCCATATTCAATTTTTGAACAGATGTTGTTTGCTTCCCAAACCTCTTGCCTGTCATTAAGATCACGTGTCTTTCAATTGTTTTACTTGGCATTGGTTGCCAGATGTTGCTGACCTGAATCTGTTTGAGGATCGCAGCCTTGGGAGATGTTCCACAGCAAAGCCAATCTTGCCCCTTTCAGCGTGTACTAGTAAATACCTGGCAACTCTGTACCTTGGCCCTTTTGGACTTGTATTCACCCACTGACCTGGAAGGTCCATGACTACTACAATACTCCTAAATGGAAGTCTATATAGAGCCATACAGAACAGAGGACTGAGGAAGAACTCACTTTTGAGTCTTATTCAGTGGTGTGTGTGTGTGTATATGTAATGCTGACCATATTTCGTTTTCCCTAAACTGAATGGATTCCTCTATCCACAAGCGAGAGGGATAGAGGATTCTTCCCTGCTGTGTTGCTCTATTCTGACAGTGGGGACTCCTCCACTGTGGGAATACACTGCTCAGCGCTGATCAAAGACAATTTTTCCAATAAGCCAGTTCAAGAGAAGTTCATTTTTAGATGGACTTCTCTGGAATGCCAATGGACATAGATGGATTGAAATTTGCCCAGTCTCTGCTGAAACAATCAAATTTTGATCCATCTATAGCCAGCTTTTATCAGCAAAGCGGTTAAAATCGAACTCCAGTTGTGTTAAGAAAATACAATACCGACTAAATGAACTATGTACAAGATTTTTAGCAAGCTTACTTTGCAGATTCATACTTTTCTAGAGAAACTGTTTCACTGATCTTTTTCTCAAGCTGATTCCTAAATAATAAGGTCCACCATCATTACAACCACCTAGTGCGCTCTCTGTGTTTTATAATGAGAAAAGCCTGCAGTGTCAGTATCTCTTTATGGAATATTGAGCTTTAGAAAAGATCTTGACAAAAATTAAAGTATTGTAGGGAATGCCTAAAATTTGGCATGCCCTTACACACTGATGGCATTTTTTTACATAAGTAGTAGACACCCTTAGGTTGACACTGGCTGCAAATTAATATTTTTACAAACTTCCTATTGCAAAGCAATAGTCAAAGCAAAATAAAGAACATTTAACCCCTTCCGGATTGCCTACCGCATATATATTGCGGCAGGGTGGCCCGGCTGTGTGAAATCGCATATACGGAATTTCGTGCACGAGGTCTGGGGCGTGGGCCCACTCCCCCTGTAGTTGGACACAGTGGGAGCCAATCAGCGTATCCAGCAGATGCAATGTCCGCTGGGAATCCGGCGATCGTTCGTAGAGGCAGACTGCCGTTCTGCCTATGTAAACAAGGCAGATCGCCATTCTAGGGGAGGGAAAGAGAGAGATCTTGTGTTTCTGCTAAGCAGAAACGCGGATCTCTTTCTTTCCCCAGTCAAAGCTCTACCCCCACAGTTAGAAAGCACCCCCTAGGGACACATTTAATCCTTTGATCTCCCCTGATGGTGTATTTTTATTTATTTATTTTTTTTTTAAGCACTGATCACTGTATTAGTGTCACTGGTCCCCAAAAAGTGTCTGTCAGGTGTCCGGTCTGTCCGTCGCAGTCCTGCTAAAAAGCACTGATCTCCACCTTAACCAGTAAAAATAAAAATATCCCATAGTTTGTAGACGCTATAACTTTTGAGCAAACCAATCAATATACACTTATTGGGATTTTTTTTTACCAAAAATATGTAGCAGAATACATATTGACCTAAATTGATGAAGAAATTAGATTTTTTTTTATCGGATATGTTTTGTAGCAGAAAGTAAAAAAATATTGTTTTTTTTTTTTTCCCAAAATTGTCTCTTTGTTTATAGTGCAAAAAATAAAAACCGCAGAGGCAATCAAATACCACCAAAAGAAAGCTCTATTTGTAGGGAAAAAAGGACATCAAATTTTTTTTGGGGTACAGCATCGCACGACGCAATTGTCAGTTAAATAACGCAGTGCCGTATCACAAAAAATGGCCTGGGCAGGAAGTGGGTACAACCTTCCAGGGCTGAAGTGGTTTAAAATAGTTTTAAAGACAGAAGTTTTTTTTTTTTTTTATCTTAATGCATTCTATGCATTAAGATAAAAAAAAAAAAAAACCTGTGTGCAGCAGCCCCCCTAATACTTACCTGTGCCCCATCTAGATCCCGCAAAATTGCAGGAGTGTCTTGGCTGCCAAGGACTCCCTTCCTCATTGGCTGAGACAGCAGGGCCGTGCCATTGGCTCCCGCTGCTGTCAATCAAAGCCAGTGGGCCAATGTGGAGAGAAAGGGGACTGGGCCATGGCTCTGTGTCTAAATGGACACACGGAGTCCTGGCTCGGCTCGGGTGCCCCCATAGCAAGCTGCTTTCTGTAGGGGCACTCAACAGGAGCACCGAATAGGGACCCCAGAAAAGGAGGCTCTGGGCTGCTCTGTGCAAAACCACTGCACAGGGTAGGTAAGTATAACATTTGTTGTTTTTTTTTTTTTTTTGTTAAAAATAAAAAAAGACTTTACAATTGGGTACATCTCTGCAATACATACACATTTCTCTAAGTTTTGTTTCTTGAACTCTTTCATTGCTGCCAGAATAACTTATGGAGGTGGCAGTCCCAGTATATAAAACTCCTGGAAACTATAGCTTTGCTTACATTTTTCTCCCAACTGATGACTTTCTTGCTGAAGAATTTATTACACCAGATGTTAAAATACACCCATAAAAATGGGGGGAAAAAATAAAATAAAGAAACACAAAAACAAAGAGCAGATTTCTGGTCCATGGAGGACACAACAGTTCTAACAAGGCATAGCTTCCTCTAATACAGATTTGGTAAAAATGAGGTATCCTCCATAACATGGGGGGGCCCTCAATCAACATAGTTCCAATCTCATGCGCTACATGTTTCGTGGGGGCTTCTTCAGGAGTTGTAATCATGAGGAATATAATCAAGAGACCCACATAAGTAACACATGGAACCGCAACGCCAAATGGCAGTCTCCCATGTGAGTGCGAGGGAACTAGGTGGAAGGCAAGGAAAGATAAGTACTAAAAAGTTTAACGATGAGCTAACATTAGACAGTCACACAGTGGTGGAATAGAGACCAGATAAAAGTTCATACAGATGATATCTAGGATTCATTAAACCTTGCAATAATTTGCTATGCCCCCTAAAAGATTATATAAAGTGGCAAGATATATATATATATATATATATATATACACACAGATCACATATGAAGCAACGAACCAGATCACAGCATGCATAAAGTCTGGTCTTATAAAGAGACTAGGCAGCTGATCGACCATTGAAAATATTGCAGGGATCCATATCAATTAGGACTGACAGCAGGACTGAACTAATATCACTTGGGCCCCATTCACATCTGAGCATTTTGTAGATTGAAGCCCAAAGCTACAAAACGCTGGAGGGGAAAAAAAAAAATCTATTCTTTATGGAAGATGGTTCACATCTCCACTCCAAAATGCCTGAAGCTCAAACAAGTTCTGGAACCTTTTTTTTGTAGAGGCAAAACGCCGTAAAATCGTGCGATTTTTCTGCCTGAAAACGCCACGCTCAGGTGCGAATGGCGCCTCGGACATCTTAAGGGAATAAGCATTTACAGACTGTCTTATCAAAAACGCAGCAAACAAACAACACCACTGCCAGCTGTCCTGCAGGCATTACCCTTGTACGTTTTTTTTTTTTTTTTTTTTTTTTTAGAGCCAACGGTAGGCACTCTTGTAATAACAGCCGGAGCGGATAACCAGCACTCGGTTGTTATTACAAGCAGTGGGAGGAAACTTCACCCCCTCCCCCTTCTGGGCTCGCTTGGGCTCTCCCATCTCAGCCAGAGACCCGAGCCACTAACCGGTACATCCGCCAGCTAGTCGGAGACGCGATGAAAGCCGGGATCGGCTTTGATTGGGTCGCTGCTATGGTAACCCGGAAGCGATGACATGGCATCTTAGGCACCTTTCACACGGGGCGGATCCTAGCTCAGCAGGGGATCGCTCCGTTTAGCCCTGCTATTCTCTATGGGAAGATCGGATGAAAACGGACAGCCTGTCCATTTTCATTCGATTCCATCCACTGGACGGATGGCGAACATATATATCGTCTTCCGTCTGTTTTGAGCGGATCTCGTCGGATTGGATGGCAGGCGGGTGTTAGCGGAACACATCTTCCGCTGACATCCGCCTGCCCATAGAATTCACTGGGTGGCCTGCTCGGATCCGCATGAAAAACAGAGGTGGATCTAAGCAGGCCGATCGTGTGAAAGGGGCCTTAAAGAGGAAGTAAACTCCGGTGGGTTTTACTTCCTCTTTTGCTCCCCGCAAGGCCTGCAAATTAAAAGCATAATGGGCTAGAATGCATTGCATACTAGCCCATTATATGACACTTCCCTGTAAACGAAGCCCGCACTGTCCCCTGTGCAGGCTACGTCCATCTTCGTCCCTCTTCCTTCCGGGGCCGCGGACTCCGGCTCTGTGACTGGTCGGAGCAGCGTGATGTCACTCCCGCACATGCGCACGGGAGCCGTCAGTCACGGCACACACTGGGGGAAGAAAGGGCACGGTGGTCTGTTTCTTAACAGCGCATGCGCCTATAACGACATTGGCGCATTACAAGTGGAATATCTCCTAAACGACGCACGTTTAGGCAATATTTCCACTACCTAACCCTTACGCCGCATACACACAAGCGGATTCCGCTCAAGCTTGGCTTGCATACACTCGGTCACACAAACGTTCCTATGAACTTTCGACCGTCAAGAACGCAGTGACGTACAACACTACGACAAGCCGAGAAAATTAAGTTCAATGCTTCCGAGCATGCGTCAGATTGTTTTCGAGCATGCATAGGAATTTTGCGTGTTGGAATTGGTACAGACGATCGTAATTCCGATCGAAAATTTTTCCGACTGAAAAATTAAGAACATGCTCTCAATCTTTTGCTGGCGGGAATTCGGACAGCAAAAGTCCGATGGAGCATACACACGGTCACATTTTCCGACCAAAAGCTCTCATCGGTCTTTTGCTGGCCGAATTTCCCATCGCGTGTACGCGCCATTATTCTAGGCTTACCTATAGATAAAAGTAAGACAACAGGGTTTACAACCACTTTAAAGGCGTAATTTTTTGATCATTGAAAGTATTCCAAAACGCAGACCTTGGTGTTTTGAATGCTTTCAAGTGCAAAGCAGGGATTTTGGGTCTTGTAGACCCCAGATCCCTCTATAAAGAGTACCTGTAACAAGGATGTTTACATTCCTTATGAAAGCAATAAAAGTGTAAAAATAAATTAATAATTACAAAAAAAATTTAAAGCGCCCCCATCCTAGTGCGCAAAGGTGAACGGATGCGTTGGTCCTGCCTGCATGCAAATTTCGATCATCCCACACATGTGAGATATCGCCGTGAACATTAGATCATGGGCAGTTATTGTAGCACCAGACCTCCTGTGTTCATCTAAAGTAGTAAACTGTAAAGGCTTTTAAAAGCGTCGCCTATGGGTAATAAAATGGATGTCATTTGCCACCTTTGTGCTGGTGTGCGCAAATTTTAGAGCATGACATGTTTGGTATCTATTCACTCAGCGTGACATCATCTTTTATATTTTACAAAAAAATGGGGTTATGTATTGTTCTTTTTTTTTTTTGCATTAACATTTTAAAAAGTGTATTTTGTTTTCCCAAAAACTGCGTTTAAAAAAAAAAAAACGCTGTGCAAATACCATGTGACATCAAAAAAATGCAAAACTTACCAATTTATTAGGGCCTCTGCTTTAAAATAATTTATATAATTGTAGCGCTGACACTTTTTCAAAGTGTGCGCTATTATTGTAAATTTCGTTTTTCCCAGAACTGTAACTGAGTTTTGGGGTTAATTGTTCTAGGTTATACTTTGGCATCCGTTTGGCTGGGCTGTACTAGAGTTCTGCCTGGTCATAGGTGAGGTGAGCACCTGTGACTGGCTGAGAACACAGTATGGTTGGACGCATTGGGTACCAATCTTTTCCCGGAGCTAATCAGTGGGCGCGTCTGGCCCCGCTGTGTATTCTGGGAAGGGGTACTTAAGGTGCTGAAGTCACGTGCTGGGAGTTTTAGTTGGTCCTGGTTCTGGTCCGGACCAGCCCCGTGAGGGGTCTCGGTCCAGGAGCGTCTGCAGACCCCGTAAGTCTGGTCATCCTGACCAGTCCCAGAGGCCCTCATGGTCTTGGGTGGGGATCCGTCCGTTCCCGAGCCTCAGAGGTCCCAGTAACTGAAGGAGGATTCTGAGGTGTCCCGGTGTCCCCTCAGGATTGGAGAGGCACGGCAACTCGACAAGCGATTAGGTGAGGACTCTTCGGAGGAGGGCCACACACGAAGCTGGCTGCTCGGTAAGAGCCTGGGAGCTGAGATGTATGGACACTAGTTGAATCCGCATTTCCTATGGTATCGCCGGATCGGCTGAAAGATACTGGTACCATAGGAAAAGTTCCTAACCTATCCTTCGGGTACAACATAGTCTGTGGCAGAGACTTCTACATGTTCACTTAAAGTTTCACAATCAAGTCTGTGGCAGAGACTTTGCTAAGTCCGAATCACTTGTTGGCTGCTAGATCTACAAACAAGGGTTTATCCAACAGTGAAGCGTCCAGTTGCGAGTGGCTACTCCGTGGATCATCTAAAGCAGGGGTCTCAGACTGGTGGCCCTCCAGCTGTTGCGGAACTACAATTCCCATGAGGCATTGCAAGGCTGACAGTTACAGGCATGACTCCCATAGGCAGAGGCATGGTGGGACTTGTAGTTCCGCAACATCTGGAGGGCCACTAGTTTGAGACCCCTGATCTAAAGAGACATTTATCTGAGTGTCAGCAGTTCTAAATTGCTTGAGATTTATCACCCATACCCTAAGGTGACCAGATTTTTTAAATTAAATCCGGGTGACATATTTTTTTTATACTAGTAATGGCTAGTAACTCTTTGCCCATCTCCGCCGCCGTCGCCCGCCTCACAGCCTGTCACGTCTTACTCTCCGGGCCCCAGGTACTTCTGGGTGGGGAGCAGAGGAAGATCGCTCCACCAGGGAAGGCAAGGAGATAAACAGGCAGGCGGCTGGCCGGGACTTGAGCAAAGGCAGAAGAACAGGCGAGCGGAGCTGAATGAGCATGCGCTCGAAACTGAAGAAATAGTCCCTCCGCTCCGACCGGAACATGATCATCAGAAAGGGGCACAAATAATGTAAAAAAATAAACCCCCAAAAAGCAAGTAGGAGCGGCAGAGGAGGGGGGGGGGGTGTGCAATTGAGATTTTTTTATTTTTATTCTGCATGGTGTTTGAAATTGCCCCAGCCTCTGTTCACATTTCAATCCCGGGACAATACCGGGGACAGACTTGGTCCGGGGACAGTGTCCTCAATCCGGAAACCGGGGATGTCTGGTCACCCTACCATACCCTCTATTCCCAACTAAGAGGCTGTGTTTTGTTTCAAAGTTTTTTTGCAAATAAAAATCCTCAAAAGGACTTTGAGAGGGTCAGTCTCAGCAATTACTGGCTACTAACCCTGGGAACCCCTAGACAGAAACGACGAGCTACAGGGAGGAAGTAATCGGTAAGCCCAGAATGCCATAGCCGCCCCGCAGAGGGTTATTGGCGCCACATAATGTTTGGGAGTTCTTATTTTCTATCAAAATAAATGCCCTGGTTAGGGGTACAACCTTGTGGAGATGAAGTGTGCTCCTGTCTATGGGATGGGTGGAGTGCTTATGTCTATCAGTCTATCAGTCTATCAATCCTCCCCGTACTGTAGTGTATAGCAATGAAGCTGAGCTGTCAGCAGAACATTGGGAAATGCTTCCAGCTCTGTACACTGCGTGCGGATAGCCCATTGGCGGCAAACAGATCACATTCAAGTTAACCGCTCTCTGCTGATTGCTCGGCCCTTCCGTGACGTTACCACGTGGGCGCGTCTAGCCAAGCGGGTAATGCGAGCTGATTGGACGGCTTCGATGGAAGACGGTAGAGGGGGCCGTGACGTCACGGATAGAGTCGCTGATTGGCGGGGGACAAGATGGCTGCGCGAGGAGGTGAGTGAAAAGCTGAGTATGTGAGCGCGCGGGATATGAAGCGCGCTGTGTGTGAGCGCCCAGTGATAGGAGAGCACGCTCATCTATACACGCGGCACTGGGCTCTATATACCGCTCTGTCATACGTCACACACGTCCTATGCTACAATACACCGCATTGTGTGCGGACCTCCCATACACACTTCTAATACGCCTGTCTGTGTGTGAGAGACATCAGAGAACTGATTACACACATTACATTAGAACTAAAGGCAAAACTTCTATCTCCTGGTGTGTGTAATATATATACATACACACACACACTTTTTTTTTTTTTTTTTTGCTATATGTGTCCCATTGGTGAGATTTCCAGTTCTGTCCCAAAAACAAAACAGGAAATAAGAATTCCCTCCAAAGTGTTGTCACCAGAACCAATGTCCCCATTGGAGGATTGTCTGCTGACAGTTCACAATGTGGGATTTACTTTCACTTTCACTCTCAATGATAAAGGACAATTAGGACTCTTTGCACATGTGGTGGATTGCTTTTCAGAGGGGCAGTGCGGTGGCAGGCCTGACCACCACACACAATCTGTTCAAGTGAATGGGGTGCACAGTAATGTGTGTGGTTGTGGTGGGAGCTTTTAGGGGCTTAAAATAGGTGGCAGAGGGGATGGTTTTTGTTGCGTGGAATGGGTATACTCCCCTGTCTGTCCGTGGAATGGGTATACTCCCCTGTCTGTCCGTGGAATGGGTATACTCCCCTGTCTGTCCGTGGAATGGGTATACTCCCCTGTCTGTCCGTGGAATGGGTATACTCCCCTGTCTGTCCGTGGAATGGGTATACTCCCCTGTCTGTCCGTGGAATGGGTATACTCCCCTGTCTGTCCGTGGAATGGGTATACTCCCCTGTCTGTCCGTGGAATGGGTATACTCCCCTGTCTGTCCGTGGAATGGGTATACTCCCCTGTCTGTCCGTGGAATGGGTATACTCCCCTGTCTGTCTGTGGAATGGGTATACTCCCCTGTCTGTCCGTGGAATGGGTATACTCCCCTGTCTGTCCGTGGAATGGGTATACTCCCCTGTCTGTTCGTGGAATGGGTATACTCCCCTGTCTGTTCGTGGAATGGGTATACTCCCCTGTCTGTCCGTGGAATGGGTATACTCCCCTGTCTGTCCGTGGAATGGGTATACTCCCCTGTCTGTCTGTCTGTGGAATGGGTATACTCCCCTGTCTGTCTGTCTGTGGAATGGGTATACTCCCCTGTCTGTCTGTCTGTGGAATGGGTATACTCCCCTGTCTGTCTGTCTGTGGAATGGGTATACTCCCCTGTCTGTCTGTCTGTGGAATGGGTATACTCCCCTGTCTGTCTGTCTGTGGAATGGGTATACTCCCCTGTCTGTCTGTCTGTGGAATGGGTATACTCCCCTGTCTGTCTGTCTGTGGAATGGGTATACTCCCCTGTCTGTCTGTCTGTGGAATGGGTATACTCCCCTGTCTGTCTGTCTGTGGAATGGGTATACTCCCCTGTCTGTCTGTCTGTGGAATGGGTATACTCCCCTGTCTGTCTGTCTGTGGAATGGGTATACTCCCCTGTCTGTCTGTCTGTGGAATGGGTATACTCCCCTGTCTGTCTGTCTGTGGAATGGGTATACTCCCCTGTCTGTCTGTCTGTCTGTCTGTGGAATGGGTATACTCCCCTGTCTGTCTGTCTGTCTGTGGAATGGGTATACTCCCCTGTCTGTCTGTGGAATGGGTATACTCCCCTGTCTGTCTGTCTGTGGAATGGGTATACTCCCCTGTCTGTCTGTGGAATGGGTATACTCCCCTGTCTGTCTGTGGAATGGGTATACTCCCCTGTCTGTCTGTCTGTGGAATGGGTATACTCCCCTGTCTGTCTGTCTGTGGAATGGGTATACTCCCCTGTCTGTCTGTGGAATGGGTATACTCCCCTGTCTGTCTGTCTGTGGAATGGGTATACTCCCCTGTCTGTCTGTGGAATGGGTATACTCCCCTGTCTGTTCGCGGAATGGGTATACTCCCATGTCTGTCTGTGGAATGGGTGTACTCCCCTGTCTGTCTGTGGAATGGGTATACTCCCCTGTCTGTCTGTGGAATGGGTATACTCCCCTGTCTGTCTGTGGAATGGGTATACTCCCCTGTCTGTCTGTGGAATGGGTATACTCCCCTGTCTGTCTGTCTGTGGAATGGGTATACTCCCCTGTCTGTCTGTCTGTGGAATGGGTATACTCCCCTGTCTGTCTGTCTGTGGAATGGGTATACTCCCCTGTCTGTCTGTCTGTGGAATGGGTATACTCCCCTGTCTGTCTGTCTGTGGAATGGGTATACTCCCCTGTCTGTTCGTGGAATGGGTATACTCCCATGTCTGTCTGTGGAATGGGTATACTCCCCTGTCTGTCTGTGGAATGGGTATACTCCCCTGTCTGTCTGTGGAATGGGTATACTCCCCTGTCTGTCTGTGGAATGGGTATACTCCCCTGTCTGTTCGCGGAATGGGTATACTCCCCTGTCTGTTCGCGGAATGGGTATACTCCCCTGTCTGTCTGTGGAATGGGTATACTCCCCTGTCTGTCTGTGGAATGGGTATACTCCCCTGTCTGTCTGTGGAATGGGTATACTCCCCTGTCTGTCTGTCTGTGGAATGGGTATACTCCCCTGTCTGTCTGTCTGTGGAATGGGTATACTCCCCTGTCTGTCTGTCTGTGGAATGGGTATACTCCCCTGTCTGTCTGTCTGTGGAATGGGTATACTCCCCTGTCTGTCTGTCTGTGGAATGGGTATACTCCCCTGTCTGTCTGTCTGTGGAATGGGTATACTCCCCTGTCTGTCTGTCTGTGGAATGGGTATACTCCCCTGTCTGTCTGTCTGTGGAATGGGTATACTCCCCTGTCTGTCTGTCTGTCTGTCTGTGGAATGGGTATACTCCCCTGTCTGTCTGTCTGTGGAATGGGTATACTCCCCTGTCTGTCTGTCTGTGGAATGGGTATACTCCCCTGTCTGTCTGTCTGTGGAATGGGTATACTCCCCTGTCTGTCTGTCTGTGGAATGGGTATACTCCCCTGTCTGTCTGTCTGTGGAATGGGTATACTCCCCTGTCTGTCTGTCTGTCTGTGGAATGGGTATACTCCCCTGTCTGTCTGTCTGTCTGTGGAATGGGTATACTCCCCTGTCTGTCTGTCTGTCTGTGGAATGGGTATACTCCCCTGTCTGTCTGTCTGTCTGTGGAATGGGTATACTCCCCTGTCTGTCTGTCTGTCTGTGGAATGGGTATACTCCCCTGTCTGTCTGTCTGTCTGTGGAATGGGTATACTCCCCTGTCTGTCTGTCTGTCTGTGGAATGGGTATACTCCCCTGTCTGTCTGTGGAATGGGTGTACTCCCCTGTCTGTCTGTGGAATGAGTGTACTCCCCTGTCTGTTCGCGGAATGGGTATACTCCCCTGTCTGTCTGTGGAATGGGTATACTCCCCTGTCTGTCTGTGGAATGGGTATAATCCCCTGAGCTGCTAGAGGGGAATCCTGACAGCTGATGACTCATTGGTTGTTAAAATTATTATTTTTTATTTTTTTGGAGTATGTCACAGGACATGGTGGACTTCATATTTATGACTATATTGGTTAAGCTGGCTCCTTCAGGTGAATGGGTACTGGCCAAAAAAAAGGCAGGAATCTACCTTCGGGGACTAGAATTTCTTCCAAAGAATCACTGGACCTGTAATCACCCTGTCAATGATGTCTCTTGATACATGGTGCCCTAGAGATTGCTGCTCTTAGGATCCAGCTCGACTGACAGCAAAACAGCCTGTCCCCGCTGTTGTATGAAGGGTCTTGGTACAGTCCTTGGCATGCTGACGGTAGTGACCAATGTGGATGAAGCCTGCCTGTGTGTGTGTGTGTGTTAGGAAGAAAAGGCCAAGAATTGGGGGAACTAAAGCCCACAAAAGTATCTTCAGAGAGACATCTGTAGGCACATCTATTACATAGAGACACAAGCTAAAAACTGAAGCTTAGCTGGGAAGAGCTATGCCTGGGTGGTGATTCCTGCCCTTTTTTGGCCAATGTCCATTCACATAAAGATGGCAGCATAAGCCAAGTAGTCATGTTGAAATTCTGTGATGTACGATTAAGAAATGTTATATTTAAATCTATATTCCAGTCTGTAGAATTACAAAAGGTACAAGTAAGGTGAACACCTATACATGCATTGATCCTCTGTTCAGAAAAAGGTATAGACAGATTTTATATAGGGGAAATCTAATGGTGAATTCTGCTTTCACAGCTTGGTGTGTGCCATGTCTTGCCTCTAATGAAACCCTTCAAGAGATATGCCGCAAAGAATCCCTGATCTGTAAATGCATTGGAATAAATAAAAAAAATCTAAACAATTATGAAGTGGAGTATCTCTGTGACCGTAAAATGGTTAAGGTAAGCTATGCTCTCTGTTTTTTGTTTATTGTGACACTAAATTCAGGTTTAAAAACCATAAAATCTATTCTATTATATTAAGTATTGTATGTATTCTTAACTCAATAAAGTACCTTCTATTGATCTGACTCCAAATCTCCACATTCTTTATTTTGTTCTGATCTGATCTTTTTTGTACCCTACCAATTCCAGTTCCCTATTTTGTTATTAAATCTTTTGAAAATCATGTGAAGATTTGGCGTTACCACTGTCAGAATGCAATAACGCAGCGGGGAGGATGCAGGGATTTTTTTTTTTACCATTTAGCTTGTTGGTTGAGTGTCTATCCCTAAAATGTCTTTCAGGACAGCACCTGAGAGAGTGGCTCCTCCCATTTGCCAACCGGAAACAAACCTCCACCAAACTTTGGTGGAGGCTCCTTCCCACATGTTGCCAGTTTTTTGTTTTAGCTCCAGCAGGAAACACCTAGTGGGGAGTCAGGAGCTCTCCAGGTGCTGTACTGAGGTCAGGCTCCCTGCTTCACCATTTTTCTTTCCATACCTCACAGACCAAGTTCCTCCCATTTCCACAGGGTGATGGCAGAAGCTGTGGGATGGGCTCCTTCTCCCTTGACAGTGCTCTGGTAGAGTCGGGACTGCTCTAGGGGTTGCCGCTTCCAGGAGGCGGCAGACATCAATATTTTTTTTTTTTTTTTTCAGATCCGGCTGCATCTCTGAACGCCACTGCCATCTTAGGATGTGCAGTAAGCGGACTGTATTCGCCGGAAGTGGGGCAGCATCCTAGGAGCAGGCGCATGCCGTCATTTCCACCGGAAAGCGCAGGGGGAGGAGGGAGGAACAGGACTGGTGCCTATAGCTCTGGCGCCTCTTTTAGCCACATGCAACACGCTGCAGTACCAGGATGGATTGGGGGCCCCAGCAAGTGGGACAGGCACCAGCAAGACCCAGGTAAGGGGCAGATGTGTTCTGCTCTATTTTACTTTGGGGCTCTCGCTCTCTCTCTCACTCCCCTGGTGGCAGGGCCTGTCTGGGCACATTAGGCTTTTGGGTTTCTCACTGTGCACCTGTGGTGAGCATATTGGAAGAGTTCAGGCTGACTCACTAGGATGTTTTTTTTGTTTTCTGTTCCTCCCCCCCCCCCCCCCCCCCCCTTGTCGCGGCAAACTGGATGCCACCATTCAATCATTTTGGTCTTCGCTCGCAAATCCATCCTCGAGTCAGCCACTAACCTCACAATCCTTTCAGAGCTCACTGTTAGTCTGAGCAATGGAGGCTGAAGTAGGTCCTCCATAACCGGGAAGGATTTTCTCCCTCAAATTCTAAGGAAGAGGAGGACGAGGTGGAAAATGCACCTTCAAAATATAAATTGTCTTTAAAGCAAGTAGACGGCCCACTAAGGGCAATTTATGCTACCTTGGGCTTGGAGAAAGAGCGAAAAGAATTGTCTTTGCATGACAGGATGTACGCAGGACTCAGTGAGCCCAAAAAACGTACTTTTCCGGTCCACGCAGTAATCGCTGAGACAATTATGAAAGAATGGGCTGAAGCAGAAAGAAAGCCTTTCTTCCCAAGGGGCCATAAAAGGAGGTTCCCATTCGATGAAGACCCAGCGGCATTTTCGAATAAAGTTCCAAAACTTGATGCAGCCTTTTCTCAGGTTTCAAGATCAACTGATCTGGCATTTGAGGACATGGGGATTTTAAAGGACCCCAATGGATAACAAAAAAAAATGGATCAACAGCTTAAGAGGGCTTGGCAATCCATCATGGGCAACCTCAAACCAGCAATGGTGACTACTTGTGTCTCTAGGAATATTGAATATTGGGTGAATCAGCTTAAAGCCCATATAATAGCTGATTCTCCCAAGCAAGAAATTCTTGATTCCTTTACGACTTTGTCAGCAGCTGTAGCTTATGTTTCAGACGATTCAGCAGAATCTATTAGGATCACAGCAAAAGCCGCAGCCCTAACTAACTCAGTCATAAGGGCGCTGTGGTTAAAGACCTGGCCGGGAGATGCGGCATCCAAAAACAAGCTTTGTGGGCGTCCCATTCTTGGGGCACTTATTGTTCGGCCCTGATTTGGATTCAGTTCTTGACAGAACTGCAGATAAAAAGTCCTTTCTTGTCAAGAAGAAGAAAAGTTTTAAAGTTTCAGTTAAAAGTTTTTTTCGTTCTCAAAGTAACAAACCTCAAGAGAAAAAGAAAAATTGGTCAGGGCAGAGGGGAAAAGAAAATGTCCTTTTTCCATCCTCCTGCGTCAACCAGCAAAACGCAATGACAGCCTGTTAGAAGTGGGAGGAAGGCTTCAAAATGTCCTCCCCTATTGGGCAAGCATGACAGAAAAACGGTATATTCTGAGCATGCTGTCTCAAGGTTACAAAATAGAATTTTTGTATCACCCTCCAGAAAGGTACTTTGTAAAAAAACCTACCAAGAGATGCAACAAAGGCCCTAGCTATGAAGAAACACGTTTAAAGGATCTGATGCAACAAGGGGTTGTGACTCAGGTACCACTGGGGGAATGTTATCAGGGATTCTGTGTGTGTGTGTATTTATTATATATATATTAAATAAAAACATCCAGATGTTTTCGATTAATCCTCAACTTAAAACCACTAAACAAATCAGTCCTATACAAGAGGTTTCGTATGGATTCTATTTTCACGGTCAGAAACCTATTGACCAAGGAGAGTTTCATGGCATTGATCGACCTACGAGATGCCTATATACACATCCCTATAGCCCCTCAGTCTCAGATTCCTATGGATGGCGATTAAACATGGGGAATGAGGTGCTGCACCTGCAGCTCAAGGCCCTTCCCTTCGGCCATTCTTCTGCCCCGAGAATATTTACAAAGGTGATGGCAGAAGCCCTCACACCTCTTCGCCTTCAAGGGGTCATAGTAATCCTGTACCTGGATGACCTGCTCTTCTTTGCCCCTTCCAGAGAACTCGTTAAAAGACCTGGGCAAGGCCCACAGTCATTTGGAAGCCTTGGGTTGGTTTGTGAATGTTCAAAAATCAAACTTCAATCCGGCTGGGGTACCAAATAAGCTCAGTGGAGCAAAGAATTTTTCTTCCAGAAGAGAAAAAAAATCAAAGTCCAAAATATCATAGCTATGCTACAGACGAATCAGGAGATGTCAGTCAGAAGGGTTATGCCAGCCCTAGGAACTTTAACCTCGACTTTGCCAGCCATTCAATCGGAAAGGCTACATTTCAGACCTCTCCAGTTTCCTCCTAAAGGTGTGGAATCTCTGGACGTAAAGGCAAAGAGTCAAGTGATTACTTTGGTGGAGAAATCAAGCAATTCTGTTAAAAGGCCTACTATGGTCATTCCCAATAGAAAAAGTGGTGACGACAAATGCCAGCGTGTGGGGCCCACTTGGATCAGAAATTGGCACAGGGAGAATTGGTCCCGGTCAGAGGCAAAAAGGTCCTCAAATTGGAGGGAGCTAAGGGCAGTTGCCTTAGCATTGGATGCCTTCTCTCCAATCCTCCAAGAGTTCCATGTCCAGATTCTATCAGACAACACCACTACCAAAACCTACAAGAACAAGTAGGGAGGCACAAGAAGCAAAACTCTTCAGTTGTTGGCATAAAAGATCCTAGAGTGGGCGGAAAATCATTTGTTGTCCTTATCTGCAGTCCACCTCAAGGGCACACTAAACGTAGGGGCAGATTTTCTGAGCAGGAGACGGATTCAGTAGGCAGAATGGAGCTTGAATTCAGAAGTTTTTGCATTGGTCAGATTTACTTCTGCAGGGTCCGATACATCACTCGGATGTGGCCAGACTAAGCCTCACTGCCTGGTATCTGAGGAGCAGTTGTTAAGGGACAAAGGTCTGTAAGAACCCTTAGTAACCACTCTACTTTCCAGTAGAAAGACAGTAACTAGAAATATTTACGCTAAATATTGGAAGGTCTACAATTCCTGGTGTTCGACAAATAGAACTGTAGAAAATTTGGTTTCAGTATTGGAATTCCTAAAAGATGGCGCAGACAAGGGCCTTGTAGTCAGCACACTTAAGGTGCAAGTGGCCACATTGGGAGTTTTTTTTCTGGATAGACCAGCCTCTTCTGAGCCCTTGGTCACAATTTATTTAAGGCACTTACTATATCTAGACCAGCGCCAGCTAAGCATTTTCCCAAATGGGATCTATCAGTGGTCCTGCAAGCCCTCATAAAGGAACCTTTTGAACCATTACAAGCAATGTCTCTAAGAAATCGAACTTTCAAGACTATTTGTAGTTGCAATCACATCGGCAAGGAGAATTGGTGAACTGCACGTTCTATCGGTTAAAGAACCCTTATTATCCATCTACCCAGATAGATTATACTTCAAACAGATCAGGGTTTTTTACCAAAAGTAGCATCAGTTAATAACCGGTCGCAGGGGATCATCCTACCAACCTTTTTCTCAAACCCTTGGGGGGGGGGGGGGGCGATTTCACAAATTGGATGCAAGAAGAACTTTATTACATTACCTGGAAGTAACAAAGGATTTAAGGTCTTCAGGCGATTTTTTTTTTTTGGCAAAAAAGAAGGGCCACCAAGCATCAAAGGGGTCAATTGCTAGATGGCTTAAATCCGCTATTCTGGCAGCCTACTCTGTCGTGATTATCTCCCCCGGGCAGAAAAAGCTGGTGCCACCCCAGATAAAATTTTGTAAGGCGGCTACGTGGTCAAGTTACCTAACAACATTTGCCCGTCATTACAGACTGGATCTTCTGTCAGCGAGGCTTTTGGTAGAAAGGTCCTGCAGGCTGTAGTCCCTCCCTAGTTGGTAAGGCTTGTTTTATCCTCCCTCAGGTGCTGTCCTGAAAGACATTTAGGGAAATTTCAAGTTAGATTTACCAGTAACTTGTTTTCCAGGAGTCTTTCAGTACAGCAACAACCCGCCCTTATTGTTTGATTTTATACTGTGACTAACCATATTCTGATTGTGTTCCAGCTTGGGTCGGAGATTCACTACTACTACTACCAACATGTGGGAAGGAGCCTCCTTTTAAAGTTTGGAGGTGTTTCCTGTTGGCAAGTGGGAGGAGCCACTCTTTTAGGTGCTGTCCTGAAAGACTCCTGAAAAACAAGTTACCGGTAAGTCGAACTTGAATTTTCTTTTTCATCCTAAACAGGACCTTGTACTTCTTTCACCCTCTCCTGCTCTGGCACATCCCAAGGAGATTTCCCTCCATTATTTGGATGTGGTGCAAACTGTTTTTATTATTATTTTTTTTGTCTATGGCTTCTTTCAAACACTGATATTTTTTTTTCATCATTCCTGAGGATCCCTGTAAGCGACTTCCTACCTCTCCTTATACCATTTCTAGGTGGCTTAGGCAGCTTATTCAAGCCTATTAGCTTCACCTATGGCTCCCGCTGCTATCAAGCTATTCAATGAGGACAGCGACTGCAGCCATTGGGCTCATGCTCGTCGCTGGAACAAACGGGTTCAGGTAAGAAGGGGGGGGGGGTTCTGGGGGGCAGCTGCAGCACAGGTCTTTCACCTTAATGCATAGACTGCCTTAAGGTGAAAGACCTCTAGACTTTACAACCCCTTTTTAACTTTTACTATAGTAGTAGTAGTAGTAGTAGTAGTAGTAAGTAGTAGTACTATAGTAGTAAAAAAATTAATAAACCTGCATCAACATAGAAACTGCATATGTATGTTCAATTTGTTTTCTACTAAATGCTTCCTGTGAAATTAAAATGTTCTTTATTGTGTATTTATTTTAAGGGTTCGGAATACTTTCTTGTGAAGTGGAAAGGATGGCCAGAGTCAACTAATACATGGGAGCCCGCAGAAAACCTCAAGTGCCCGGCACTTTTAGAGCAGTTTTACAATGACTTTTACTTATATTTATCCAAACTTAATGCTGGTAAATTAAATAAGCTAAAAATCCACATTAAGTCTGTGGGCCACTCTGCTGCTGAATTTTTAGTGAAGAAAGCTAAACAACGAATTGCACTCAAGCGTTGGGAGGAGGAACTGAACAGGAAAAAATCTCATAATGGAATGCTGTATGTAGAAAACAATGTAGACCTTGAAGGGACTCCCAGAGACTTCTTTTACATTAATGATTACAAGATCACTCCTGGAGTTATCACCTTGGGTGAAGCCATCGTTGGCTGTGAATGCACAGACTGCTTTACGGGTATATGTTGCCCTATAGAGGCAGGGGTTGTCTTTGCTTACAACGAGCAGCAACAAATTAGGATTAAACCTGGACGCCCTATTTATGAATGCAACTCTAGATGTAAATGTGGTCCAGATTGTCCAAATCGAGTTGTGCAGAAAGGACCCCCTTACTCTTTGTGCATCTTTAGGACAGACGATGGACGTGGCTGGGGGGTTAAAACGCTCCAGAAAATCAAGAAGCACAGCTTTGTTATGGAATATGTTGGTGAGGTATGTAAATATGTAATTGTTTCTGTAAATATAACTAACTTTGGCATATATTTCTTTAGGCTGGGTTCAGCGTGTCCTCATTCACCGTTTCAGGTCCGATTTCAGCAAAAATTTTTGGCTGAATTCGGACCTGAAACGGACCAAAAGATTGCAAATTGCACCGGAGCCGCTGGGGACATATATGAACTGGCTCCATGGAGAGCTGGTCACAATCTCCTGCTGTGGGTATTGGATGCAAGGAAATCTGTATCCAATTCACACTGGTGTGAACCCAGCCTTAAAGTGTCACTAAAGGTAAAACTTTTTTTTACATTTTAGATAGAGTAAAGGGAGTATCATTGGGAAGATTTTCCTTCACTTCCTGTTCCATAGTGAAAACGGGAAGTGAGAAGAAATCCTTCAAGTGAGGGAATCCTGAGGTGTCATGGGGGTCACCAGAATTGGGGTCCCCGTTGGAAGATTTTTTATTATAATCCTGTTCTGATGTCAATTTGGGGTTTTCATTTACTTTCACTTTCGATGATAATGGTAAACAAATAGGGTGAATATCCCTATATTCTCTCTGCTCTCTATCCATAACATAAAGCATTTTGCCTTTTAGGGGCGGTTCACCCTGCTGCGATGAGGGAACCCTGCAAATCCACTGCGGGTGCCCTATGCGAACTGCTGGGAGTGTCAGTTAAAAGTTACTGACACCCCCAAATCAGTTTGCATATCGCAGTGTGATCTGAAAACTTGGACTGGAATCGTTTCGTTTCTGCTAAAGACCATAAAAGGGTCCTGTTGCGAGTTTGATGTCATACTAATTCAGCCATACTATCCGTATGGCTGAAATTGCATCGCATAGAGATTGCATGTGATTTGCACTGCAGACTCTACCTGCCAATAGTTTATTGGTGTCCATTAAGTGTCAATAGGTTTTTATTCACTCCATGTGGTCTTGAGGACTGTAGGAATGCAAGCCGTGCTTGAAGGAGGTCAAATGCATTTTGTAAATTAATTCTGAATGATCTCAGAAACCTGTCAAATAGATGTCACTGACAGAATTTGAGAACAGCCAATTGAATGACACCATTGTCAGGTCCTCTCTCCATTCCCAGTCTCTTGACTAGACAGTGAAACCGGAGCAGACTGATGAGGCCATTCCCCTGCCCTTTTCTCCTGTCAACACATTTTCGTGCAGAACACTTAATTTGTCTCCCAGTCCTTCCCGATTCCTATTTTCCCAGACTTAATGCTACTGTATAGGGAATTGAAGCAAGCTGATACAAATTCAGGTTCAGAGTTCCGGTCACAGAATTTTTTTTTAATTTATTATTATTTATTTATTTTTTCTGGCATCCCATCATAATGCATTAATAACCCCCAATAAACTTTATATGTTTGCTAGTGGATCTTAATTTGTATATATTTTTTTTAAACTTGCTATTTAAAAAATTCTCTTCTGGTCGCCCAATCTCAACCTCTTCCTGGATTTGCGACAAAAATGCAATTAAAACAGACAGTCCAACATAGTGTTTTAGAGTTAGACGATTGCTCACCTTATATCAGCTTATCAATTCAAGACAATATTAAATCCATATACTATCCACAAAAGTATGCAGAGTAAGCTACCATTGCCTCATAACCCTTCTCTCAATAAATAGTGTATTGATATGCTCAGGAATTGCATTGAGGGAAAAAAAGGGGGGGGGGGGGAGCCCAGTATTGAGGTATCAGAGAAACAGGTACAAGGAAGGGGAGAGGGGGCAGGTCGAAGGAAAGTCAAAGAAAGTCCTGAGAAGCATCCACACACATCTATTGAGGGGATGATTGGTGTCAGGGATCCTAAGGATCACAAAGGAACACTAGTGGGGCCCATTATCCACTCATACTGTAAGATGCAAAGTCTAAGCACAGCAGACAACTTAAAGAGGAGCTCCAGGCTCCCCACAACATACTACAGGAGAGGGTCAGAGACTGCAGACATGCTACAGGAGAGGTTCAGAGACTGCAGACGTGCTACAGGAGAGGTTCAGAGAATGCAGACGTGCTACAGGAGAGGTTCAGAGACTGCAGATGTGCTACAGGGGAGGGTCAGAGACTGCAGACGTGCTACAGGGGAGGGTCAGAGACTGCAGACGTGCTACAGGGGAGGGTCAGAGACTGCAGACGTGCTACAGGGGAGGGTCAGAGACTGCAGACGTGCTACAGGGGAGGGTCAGAGACTGCAGACGTGCTACAGGGGAGGGTCAGAGACTGCAGACGTGCTACAGGGGTGGGTCAGAGACTGCAGACGTGCTACAGGGGAGGGTCAGAGACTGCAGACGTGCTACAGGGGAGGGTCAGAGACTGCAGACGTGCTACAGGGGAGGGTCAGAGATTGGGATATTTTCTGCTGGAGATGCATATGTTGCTGATGGTTCTGCACCTACTTGCCATTGCTTCTATCCTTGGGTAAATGACAGTTATATAGCGATTAGCCATTTTTAAATGGTAAGAAAGAGCTCTGTAACCATTTTTAAATCGAAAGATATCCGTGGGAGGTTAATGTCCCTCTTTAGCAGTGACGTCACTAGGGTTGGTGTCACCCGTTGTGGAAAAAATGATTCATCTTAGGACCGTTCCAAACAGATCAGACTTACTGGCCAAAAGCTCTCCGTTCCATCCTGCTTGTCAAGTCATTGACTTTAACAGCATGGCAGCAACACTATAGAGGACAGAGGCAAAGTGAGGAGAAGTAGGGATACAGCTGTTGACAGTGGGATTCCCCTATCCTAGTGGGATTTTACTCCCTTCTAGTAATGATGGTTCATTTTACCCAATTTTTTAAAAACTGGGAAAAAATATTTTATGGGAATTGCATATGGCCAGACAAAGTTTATAGTGTATTCTTTCCTATGTTTTTTTTTTTTTATTATTATTTATTTATTTTTTTATTTTTTTATATATATATTTTTTTAATTTCAGGTAATAACAAGTGAAGAGGCAGAAAGAAGGGGTCAGCAGTATGACAGCACGGGAATCACTTACCTGTTTGATCTGGACTATGAGTCAGATGAGTTCACTGTGGATGCCGCTCGATATGGAAATGTATCACACTTTGTAAATCACAGTGTAAGTGGTATTATTTTTATTAAATGTATGCAGTAAATTTAAAGTAACTTTTTTTTTTTTGTACACTGAACATGTACAGGGGGTCCCCGACTTACGAACGCCCGACCTACGAACATCTCCTACTTACGAACCGGGCGCTGCGGGGACCCTCCGCCATTTTCCGCAGACCTTCGGCCGTTCTGCACATGCGTGGCCAGACGGAGCCTCGGAAAATGATGGCAAACATCGGAAATGTCCGTAATTTGCTGCGCATGCGCACAATGGCATTCGACGGAACATCGGAAATGTCCGTAATTGTCGGTCTGCGCATGTGCGGCCAACTTACGATTTCGTACTTCCCATCCTTGTTATGGCTTGAAGAAATGTCAGACTTTGGAATCAGCAGGCTTGTATGGAGCTATAGAACACAGCTTACTATCTAGTAGAGCAGCACGATTCTTGAAAAAATTAGAATATTTCACATTATACCAAAAATTGGGCTAACTTTACTGTTATTTAATTCATTGACGTGTATTTTTTTTCCCCAAAATTTTTTTGAAAGAGCAATGCGCAAATAGTGTGACAAAATATTGCAACGACCACCATTTTATTCTCTAGGGCAGGGGTGCCCAACCTTTTGATGATTGAGGGCCACTTAAGCGAATTGGTAACTGGTCGCGGGCCACAATGAGCGGAGGGGAAGGATGACAGGTCCCTGTCCATGGACATAGCCCACTCTACTCTATGGGCCCTCTGATCCAATCCATACGGAAGGGGCAGATCCCTTTCTGTTTTTTTTTAGGTAGGTGGGTGTAAACAGACACGAGTCCGTTTACTGCTGCTCCATAGAGGTGAATAGTAAGTCCGATTGGGTCGGACCAATCATGTGAAAGGGGCCTAAGGCTGCTTTCACACTGATGCGCTGCAATTTGCCCAAACCGCGGATGCAGCGCAGTGAACCTGTGGATTTTCTGCAGGTTAGCTGCACTTTGCCGTAAAATTCTATTATATCCTGCAGGTGTGGCGCACTTTCTAAAGGCGCAACAAACCCGCAGGTAATAACAGAAGTCTATAGCTCAATGCAGGTAACCCGCAGCTGCTCTGCACCTGCGGATCAGTTTGAAAGCAGCCCAGTAACCACTGCAAAACAGATATATTCACATATACTGTGAATTTAGTAGTAAACTTACCTTTAATAACCATCTTCCATTCTGGTATCGCTGGCTGTTGCTGTCCCAGGCGGAGTGCATTTGGTATCACTCCTCCTGTGGCAGGAGCGGGTGCTATACAGGAAGCATTGGCTTATGTGGCTCTGCTCTGCAGCCACTTGCTTCCACTACCAGCAGCTTCATTCACAAAACTGCTGCTCTGGGATGGTGGGTCGGCAACCCGTGATCTGTGCTTGCCAACCTGCCATCTTAGCGCAGGAGGTTGAGGGCCACATCAGAGGGCTCCGCGGGCCACATGTGGCCCCGGGCCACTGGTTGGGCACCCCTGCTCTAGGGTATCTGCTAAAAATATATTGTGATCGTTGGCTCTAGTGGTAGATGCATTTTTAAGTGATTCATGGAAGTCATATTAAGTCGTATATTTTAAGGGCCGGTTAGCACATTTTTATTAAAAGGCAAACAAAAAGTCTTACATATACATTTTTGCTCATAAGTTTACATACCCTGGTAGAATTTATGATTTATTGGCCATTTTTCAGAGAATTTGAATGGTAACACAAAACATTTCTTTCACTCATGGTTAGAAGCCATTTATTATCAATCAACTGTGTTTACTCTTTTTAAATCATAACGTCAACAGAAACTACCCAAATTACCCTGATCAAAAGTTTACATACCCTGGTGATTTGGGCCTGATAACATGCACACACGTTGACACAAAGGGGTTTGAATGGCTATTAAAGGTAACCATCCTCACCTGTGATCTGTTTGCTTGTAATTAGTGTGTGTGTATAAAAGGTCAGTGAGTTTCTGGACTCCTGACAGACCCTTTCATCTTTCATCCAGTGCTGCACTGACGTTTCTGGATTCTGAGTCATGGGGAAAGCAAAAGAATTGTCAAAGGATCTGCGGGAAAAGGTAGTGAAACTGTATAAAACAGGAAAGGGATATAAAAAGATATCCAAGGAATTGAGAATGCCAATCAGCAGTGTTCAAACTCTAATCAAGAAGTGGAAAATGAAGGGTTCTGTTGAAACCAAACCACGGTCGGGTAGACCAACTAAAATTTCAGCCACAACTGCCAGGAAAATAGTTTGGGATGCAAAGAAAACCCCACAAATAACTTCAGGTGAACTACAGGACTCTATGAAAACATTTGGGGTGGCTGTTTCAAGATGCACAATAAGGCGGCACTTGAAGAAAAATGGGCTGCATGGTCGAGTCGCCAGAAAAAAGCATTGCTATGCAAATGCCACAAAGTATCCCGCTTACAATACACCAAACAGCACAGAGACAAGCCTCAAACCTTCTGGCACAAAGTCATTTGGAGTGATGAGACCAAAATGTAGCTTTTTGGCCACAACCATAAATGCTACGTTTTTTGGAGAGGAGTCAACAAGGCCTATGATGAAAGGTAGGGAGGTGGATCGCTGATGTTTTGGGGATGTGTGAGCTACAAAGGCACAGGAAATTTGGTCAAAATTGTTGTCAAGATGAATGCAGTAAGTTATCAAAAAATACTGGAGGAACATTTGCATTCATCAGCCAGGAAGCTGCGCATGAGATGTACTTGGACATTCCATCATGACAATGATCCATAAGGCCCGGTTCACACTGCTGCGATGCGGGAACGCTGCGAATCTACAGCGGGTTCCCGCACCACATGTCTCTCGCAGGCAGTTCACACTGCCCTATGCGAGCGGCTGGGAGTGTCAATAAAATGTTAATGACACCCCCATAGCAGCTCGCATATCGCAGTGCGATCTGCAAACTCGGACAGGAATCGGATCGCATGGTGAGAACACCATGCGATCCGATTCTGCTGCGGTCCGAAAAAAAGGGTCCTGTCCGATTTTGGGCCGAATGTGATGCGAATTCAGCCATACTATCTATATGGCTGAATTTGCATCGCACAGAGATCGCATATGATTTGAACTGCAGTGCGGTGCGAATCATATGCGATCTCCCCCACCGCAGCAGTGTGAACCCGGCCTAACACAAGGCCAAGTCGACCTGTCATTGGCTACAGCAGAATAAAATGAAGGTTCTGGAGTGGCCGTCTCAGTCTCCTGACCTCAATATCATTGAGCCATTCTGGGGAGATCTCAAACGTGCAGTTCATGCAAGACAGCCCAAGGGGAATGGGCAGCTTTACCATCTGAGAAGATAAATAGCCTCATCCACAAATACCACAAAAGACTTCAAGCTGTCACTGATGTTAAATGGGGCAATACACGGTATTAAGAACTGGGGTATGTAAACTTTTAATCGGGGTAATTTGGGTAGTTAAACGCAGTTGATTGATAATAAATGGCCTCAGCCAAACACTAACCATGAGTGAAAGAGAAATGTTTTTGTGTTATTCATATTCTCTGAAAAATGGCCAAGAAATCATAAATTCTGCCAGGGTATGTAAAATTATGTGCACAACTGTAGGTTTCCCATTCAGGGTTTTTTTTTTCAGGAAAAATACAACAAAAACGAAAATGCTAGTCCACCTGGCTCTCTATTTAGCAGTACCTCTGCTCTTTTCATGGGTCACGCAGGCACACACCCTGCTGGTCATCCACAAAACCTGGACACAGGGTTGGAGCTTCCATCCCACCCAAGACACTATGGAATCTCCCAACTACAAAGCCCCGTCCAGTTATACCAAAACCTGGAGAAAGTTTTCTCCACTCCGTAGGTACACTCTAGTCCTGCACTGAGCCAATGTGCACGCTCTGTGTCCTTTTTAAATCACCAATTTCATAGTGGCAGCATCGCCTACTATCACTATATATATATATATATATATATATATATATATATATATATATATATATATATATATATATATATATATATATATATATATATATATATATATTATAAACATTTGGGGGTTTTAGGTCATGTTCTAGCAAAAGATACAGATTTTAACTTCTAACCAACAAGTGTCAGAAAAAGGCTTGGTCTTTAAGTGGTTAAACTGACCTCATTTAGGCCTCTTGCACATGATACTCCTGTTTGAGCATCTACTTTTTCATGTTTTATTTTTTTTTATGTATTTGTGCGTATTTATGCGCTATTTTGCATATAAGATTTTGCGCAAAAACTTATTCTCACTTTCTCGCCCTGCATAATATGTACGGTAAATGAACATTTGCGTGCATGAGGCGTAAAATACTGACGAAAAAAGCAGATGTTTTGTATATTTTTTTTTTTTTTTTTATTATTGAAGAATGTACGGCACTTGTTTTACGTGCCTGTGTGCATAGGCACATTAAAATGGGCTGTATTTTAGCTTAGTAAAAAAAAAAAAAGCTGTACTGAGCTTTTTCAAGCTGCAGTGTGCAAGAGGCCTTACAGACCAAAGTTCATCCCTTTTTGATCTAAAAGAACCAAATGACCGGGTTGAAGGTGAATTGGCATAAATCTCAGCTCTTTCCGGTGGATGAAGGGGCCAGGACCTCCTCACCTTCCTCTACCCCGCTTCAATGGGTTGACAAATTTACCTATTTAGGTATTGTTATTTCAAGAGAGCGGGGACTTTGTCCGGCTCAATCTTGAACCTGTCCTGATAGGGCTAAAATCCAAATTGAGAGCGTGGGGTAATCTTCCCCTCTCCCTCATTGGGCGCATCAACCTTCTTAAAATGAAAGTCCTCCCCAAACTTAGGTACATATTTAGGAATTCCCCACAATTGCTGACTAAAACCCTCTTTAATTCGCTTAAGCAACTTTTCCTCTCCTTTTATCTGGGGGTCTAAATCACCTACATTCAAATACACCACTCTGACCAGGCCTGTGGACAGTGGGGGTTTGGCTCTCCCCGATTGCCACAAATATTTCTTGGCCACTCAGCTTGTAACTGCCCATTGGTGGTTGCAACCAGACCTGACCAACTCTGCAACAGTGCTGGAAGCGGCTATTGTGGTGTCTCTGGAGGCCTTGAAGGGGTTAATATTCAGGGGACCAAAAACGCTTCACTGCCTCACCCCTTCTATGCGCACCACTATGAGGGCGTGGAAGGCGGGAGAGGCGCTGAGGGCATCCATCCCGAACTCCTGGTCTCCTCACACCCCTCTGTGGCTGAATCCCAACCTCTCACAGTTTAATACCATCCCGGGTCCACAGGCCTGGGCCAAATACAAGATACTGACTCTTGAGCATGTTATCACTAACGGGGAGCTCACTCCCTTTCATGTATTGCGTACCAAATTGAATGTACCTGCGCAGGCCCATTTCAGGTATCTCCAAATTGCACACGCTTACAGGTGTCAGTTCCTAGGTCAACCGATCCTACTGGAATATTCGGAGCTCGAATCCACCCTTCGGGTGAAAGATTTGGAGAAACCCACGTCTCAGCTTTACGGGTCCCTGCTGGCTGCTGCCATCCCCGAGCTGTCCTCCCTCCACAGGAAATGGGTGGGGGACATACCGGAGCTGGATGACGATGATTGGAGGGAGATTTGGGATTTTCCATTCTCCCCTCTGGTCTCAGCCAGGGACAACACACCCCACAGACTGCACCAGATGTCACCGGCGCACTCCCCGGCGTGCTGGCGTTGCTCCCATCACCCAGGGGAATTTTTTCACATTTTCTGGGCTTGCCCAGCAATTGCACATTATTGGAAGGAAGTTCTTCATGTGATAGTTAAGATTACCAAGACTACGATCCTAAATACTGTCTGCTGGGACTGGTGGAGCAAATGTCAATCCTCAGAGCTAGGAAAATACTCATATCCCTATTGCTGTACTATGCACGTAAGGCCATTACAATGACCTGGAAACAATCGTCTCCCCCTTCTGTCAGATTCTGGAAAAACCTAGTGAACGCCAGTCTACCCCTGTATAAAGCCACCTATTCGGGCAGGGGTTGCCCACAAAAATTTGAAAAGGTGTGGACCTGTTGGTTGGATGATACTACTACAGCAACTGATGCAGTAACTAACCCTTAGATTAAAGTCATGGTTATAGTACTCTGTCAAATTCATCCTGTTAATATAATATTGAGCACAGAACCTCCTGAAATAAACCTCTCCCCACATTGGGGTATAGATAAGTAAGGTTGTATTATTGTTGATCTGCCCTGTTGCGGTCTGTTGCTGCTTCAGAGGCAGAATGTTTAGAGTATATGGTGTGCACTGATGTGCTTCGTTGCCATATCGGAAGTTTTGCCCCTGTGCGGGTAATGTTTGGCCCCTGCGTGGGCTATTATGTATGTTAATGTAAAATTTAATAAAAAAGATTTTGCAAAAAAAAAAAAAGAACCAAATGAAACAATGTTTCTCTCTATCTCTCAGCGCTGAGAAATGTTGATAAACATTGCCTGGATGGTGGGTGGTTGTTTTTTTTTTTTTTTTTTTTCTTTTGACAGCTGTGACCAGAGAGCTGCTCTGCACTTGTTAGATGAATCGTGGAAATGCCGGATTAAGATCACGAGGGGGGTTGAATCAAGATCTACTATCTAGAGAACATTCATAAAAGGTGCCAGCCTATAGGCTGTGTACTGCTATTTGTCTAGCCTTTTGCCTTACTTTATTTACAGGCATGTAATGAAAAGAAGGATTAGTGTTTAACTGCAGCTCTCAGTGGCTGTCAGCAGGCACAGAATTGGTAACCCTTAACCACTTCAGCCCCGGACCAATTGGCAGCCAAAGGACCAGGCCCCTTTTTGCGGCGATTTAACTGACAATTGCGCGGTCGTGTGACGTGGCTCCCTAACAAAATTGGCGTCCTTTTTTTTATATTTTTATAATATATATATATATTTTTTTTTTTTTACTAGTAATGGCGGCGATCAGCGATTTTTTTTTTTTTTTTTTTTTTTTTTTTTTTTTTTTGTGACTGCGACATTATGGCGGACACATCGGACATTTTTGACACATTTTTGGGACCATTGTCATTTATACAGCAATCAATGCTATTTAAATGCATTGATTACTGTATAAATTACAGTTGTAGTGAAAGAGTTAACCACTAGGGGGAGGGGAGGGGTTATGGGCTGTGACGTGTGTGTTTTTTTACATTAGGGGGCGGGGCTGACATCTGACGTCATTGATCGGCTTTCCCGATGACCGGGAACAGCCAATCAATGACAGGCAGAGTAGGAAGCGCGGGGAGAGGTTTGTTAAATGGCAGGCATTTAAAGGGGGCGTACAGGTACGTGCTTTTGCCTGCCCATGCCATTCTGTAGACGTATATCTACATGAGGCGGTCGGGAAGCGGTTAACTCACCACTGCTCCTTTATTAGCAAACCGTTTGCATGATTTGAGCAAGGAAGCAACTTCCTTAAAGCAGAAGTTTTCAAAGTGGTGGGTGCACAATTTTTTTGCCGTGTGTGTGTGTGTGTGTGTGTGTGTGTGTGTGTGTGTGTGTGTGTGTGTGTGTGTGTGTGTGTGGTCTCATACATCCCCCAGAGTAACATGGAACAGGGATGCACCAATTTCCAAGTATAGTGAGCAAGTGTGCCTTTACCGTACTTGCAGGCTGCCTACCCTCCACTTTTCAGCGGTCTGTTTATATTTCAAATGTTTTTGTCCAACTTTTTCATTAAAGTTTTGCAGAAGAATTGTTGCATTTCCTACAACAATCCATGTCATCTATGTTGCGCAGATGGCACATATATGGGGGAGATTTACTAAGACTGGCGCACACAGAATCTGGTGAAGCTGAGCATAGTAACCAATCAGCTTCTAACGTCAGCTAGTTCAATTAAGCTCAGCTGCACCTGATTCTGTGTGCTGCAGTCTTAGTAAATCACCCATGGTATCTTTTTTTTTTTTTGTAAACCAAACTAAAATGACATGCCGCTCAAGGCTCCACCGGGTCCTCTTATGTAGCAACCACTTGGAGTGCAGACGAGGACAGCGCTTTCCCAGCTCTAGACATCTAATGGAAATAGGGAAGTCCTGGAAGTCGCACATCTCTGCAAAGCCCCATAAGAAGGTGTCAGACAGGCTTAGTCTGGGCTCCAACCAGGCCACGCCCCGACATCTCACTCCGCCTACATTGGGTCAGCCGCACCCTCCTCGCCCCAGCATGGCACTCCAGTGAGCAGTAGAGGGGTAGAGCAGAGAGGTGACTGACAGTCACTGCGCTCTGTTAAAAGCAGACGAGAACTGAGCGATCATGTGATTGCTCAGTTCTCTGGCTTAGAGCTGGCAGGGGAAAGCTGCAGCATCAGACCTTACCCTGCATAAAAGAGTGAGGTTATTATATACTTCACGATGAATCTACTGTTTTTTTTTTCCCCTGATGGTGATGCTGGGAGGAGACGCAGTTTACATCAGGATGACAGTTGTGCCCTGTTGACCATTTATGATTTAATGATCCACACCATTTGGTACACCCACCCGGGGGTGTAAGGTGGTGCAAACACTGGTCTACACTTGGATAATAGAACAGCAGAAGCACACTAAGCAAATATATATGTACTGTTACTTAGTATTTTCTGAAATTCAACAAACTGGTTTATGCACTTTTAATTATAGTGTGTTGCACTTTAATTGGTATATGGGTTACTTCCTTTTGCACTTAATTTATACATTAATTGTATTTTGTTTTTTGAGGATTTAGTGCTGCTCTGATATTTTTTTTTTTTTAAATTTGGTATCACAATTGTAATGTGGCTGCTTTATTCTGTGCACATTTTTATCCAAGCACAGATTATTCTTTGATTTTATGTATTTAAAGAGGTTGTAACTCTAGGGAAAAAAAAAAGATCCTGTTTCATTATAGAAGGTTAAGCAGCGCTTGTGCTGTCTGATCTGCCTCTCTCTGCTGTAAAAAACCTGGTTGATCCTGCCTGCTCTTGTGTCCCCCTGAGTGTGCTGACCATGGTAATCATGCCTGCTGATCCATGGTTACTGTGGTCAGGTTATGTGCCTACGTCATCCTGCTGCTCTCCTCTCTCCCCCTCTTTCCCTGCCTGTTGGCTCCCTCTCTCCTCCTGCCCCTATTAGTAGCTGGCAGTAAAGTTAAATAAGGATTACTGCCA